>OX104066.1:81214470-81398700 GCA_944474145.2 Dicrocoelium dendriticum | reverse complement strand
ATTTTACAGTAGGGCTTTATATCTCAATGAAGTCTTATCCTGTGTACCTGTTTTGATCTTCTCACAACAGAGTTTTTCTTGTTGACTCCATTCGACTTCTGTTTTGAGTTCAGCGGTTGGGGTTTGAGGCAGCATGTTCGTGATGTATAGAAAGTGACAACTAGTAGCATTAAGAAAAAATAATAAAGAGATAGGATATTTTACTACTGCGATGAAGGGCCGACTTATTTTTCATTCTAATTGCACCAAGAAATTGTTGAAAACCAATAGCTGCTGTATTGCTAGCTACCCAACACAGTCCTGAAAAATTTTTCCATTTTAACCACCAGTTGTGTGTGTTCGGAAAATAAGAAATCTATATCACCTTGCAATTAGTCGTGTTCGCTGCTTTGGGCTGTCACCTCCAGGCAGGGAAGCAATTTGTAACATTACAATAGGAATGTAAAAACGATAACCATAAGTAAAGGAAAAATAGAAGTATTGTTGGCACGTCGGTAGTGCGAGACGCGGACCACATGGTAAATCCGATCGACAATAACAGCGTCCGTTCAAGTTGGTCATAAGCAGGGGGTTTTCGAATCCTTGCTAACGTAGTTTAAACATTTTGGGCAGCCGACACATGTAGATAATGTCGACGGATTTTAATAGTTACTCCGTAGTTTGTTCACGGATGCTTCCGGACAAGTTTGTTAGTTTTAAATTTGAAAAAGTTTCTTTCGTAGATGAAAAAGAAGAGGTGTTAGTACAGCAAACGTGAAACCTTTAAGCTTTCGTTATTTCGTGAAAATTGCTTTTATTCTTGTTTGTATCGACTGACCCTGCAGGTGTTTTACTGATGGTACCTGGCGTTCACTCTCGCTTGAACTGTGAGTCTTGCGATTCATCGCGCTGTGTTTGACTAATTGACTTCCACTACTTTGTAGCTCGTACAATACACGTTGAGACCGACAATGTTCCCTTTTGACTACTCAATATCCGTGGTTGTTTTTGTTGATAATTGTCATTACCAGTATTTGAGTTCGACTCTTCAATTGGTGACTCCGGTAGCAAACGCCATCGCAGCTATCTTTTACCCCGCACCCCAGTGAGACCAAACCTTATCGTTTTGTTTGCATTCACATTTTGCATCGTTTGGCTTTCTTTTGTCAAGTATGAGCCGGATCTTAAATTTGCCCATATTGCTTTCGATGCCGTCATCATTCCCTTCAAGCCGTATTTAGCAGCAGCAAGCAGTTTTGTTTGTTTTGTTAGAGTCTGAATTCATTCGCCACAAGATCACGTCCGATTCATCGAAATGTAGTCAGCTACTCGCTTGCCAGTCCAGTAACTTGGCTTTACATCTCAGAGATATTTTAACGTAAGCTGTTTCTATGCAATGTTATGACACTTTTAAGCAGGCCGTCATTAACCAAATCACATCTTCTGAGTGGACCGATATCCAGCAGTTATTCCAAGGCCCGCAACCGGGTGGCAAGAAACTCCTGCCGCTACTGAGCGAGATGCGCCAAATGCTTAGTACATCGTTCATGGACAAACCACTATTGCGCGAACTCTGATTACAACGTTCACCGGAAACAGCCCAAGGTATACTTAGCGCGGTTCAGCTTCATTCAACAGTTGACGCCTTTCCTAATTACTGAGGAAGTAGTTGATCGTTTTCGACCCCGCTTGATTACGTCACTCCACTCTTGCCCCCATGACCCCGTACTCATGATGCTGCTCCTTCACCATGTTGCTCACACTATACTCCGTTTGCCACAGCTTCGCAGGAATTAGCAACTGTTTTAGCGGAACTAGCTGCTCTGCTCTGCGACTTTGTTAGCAGGTATGTTAATCCTAGCAAACGCCGTTCAGGTAGCAAGTTACCTAACCAGAACGACACCACAGCTGATAATCCATACTGGTGGTATCATCGCCGCTTTGTTGCGGAAGCCAAGAGTTGCTCCAACCCACGCAACTTTAATGCTACTAAACAGGAAAACTCACGGAACACGACGCAAAGGCGGCTAACGTTATCCGCCCAAACGACCATAGTCGCCTGCTTTATCTTAAGGACTGCAATCTGGAACCGCGTTCCTGGTTGATACCGGGGCTTAGGTAAGCGTGATTCCTCCCGCAACCGGGGAGGCGACCCAGCCGGCTACTCACAGTTTTTGAGGCGCCAACGGCACACTCATCCCTACTTAATGCCAACGCCCTTTAACTCTCAACTTAAGTCGCAGTAGAACATTTCAATGGCTGTTCAGTATTGTGGATGTTCCGTTTGCTATCAGTGGCATAGACATACTTACTCGTTTCGAGCTCTTGGTTGATGCGAAAGAAATGAGTATAGTCTGCTCTGCAACAACGCTCAGTGTCCCTACCACCAACGCTGGCATTCGAGTCATCACCCCACAGAACTCTCCCGAGTACACCGAGCTTTTCTGTCCGTATCCTAAGCTCCTTCAGTCTGGGTACGGAGCTCTGCCCGTGGCTTCTCAATGCACGCGTCAAATCCGGACTAACGGCCCACATGTCTCATCACGACCGCGTCTGACTTTGGCCGGAGAAACTTAAGATAGCTAGGGCGGAGTTTGGGCACGTGCTCGCAATTGGAAGAATCCGCCCTTCCGACAGCTCTTGGTCATCTCCCCTGCAGGTGGTCCCCAAAAATCTGGACACTGTTGCTTTTGCGGTGACTACCAGGACTTAAAACACCTTACGGTTCAGAGATGCACCCCCTCACACATATGCAAAACCTTACTGCATACCTCACAGGTAAGAGAGTCTTCAGTAAATCCATCTTGTTCGAGCCTACCGCCAAATAATTTTCGAGGAAAAAGACACATAAAACAGCCCTCATTAACCCCCTCGGCCTGCTCAAATTTTTGTGAATGCCTTTCGGATCGCGTAATGACGCACAAACATTTTAGCGCTTCCCCCATGACGTCCCTGGTGGCCTATGCATCGCTTATCCCTACTTCGAGGACATTCTAGTGACCAATTAGTCCGACAAAGAGCACCTAGTACATCTTCACTCTCTCTTCCAGCGGATGACTCAACATGGTGTCACAACCAATCCGACCAAGTGCGAAGTTGGTAAGTCCGCGGTATAATTCCTAGGCCACCTCGTCTCGTCATTTGCTATCAGGGTCCTTAAAGAGTAGGTCCAATCCATCGAAGACTTCCCAGCCCCGACTTTAATTAAACACCTACATCGAATTGTGGTCCAGTCAACTACTAGCAAAGATGAGACCAGCATATCGCAGGTTTGACGTGCATACTCTCGACTCATTTGGAATACTTCTGTCTAACTTCTCTCTGTCTTCATGCCGCGTAGTCAATGCATGCTCATTCGAACCGGATTTACCAGCGCTACACGTTGATCTATTATACGTAGAATTATCATATACCACTAAAGTTTTAACCATCACTAACCGATTTGACCGTCATCCGCGATTGGACACAAGTGGACAAGTCATTCACTTTGTGCCCATTGCCCTTCTGTGTACTACCATTCGGTACAAGATTCATGAGGCAGTCCGAGAAGCCTAAGCTTACTTCAATTTGGCGTTTCACAATGCATCCGTGAAGTTATCTGTGATCTCACGATCTGTTTTCCCCGCTATGTAGTTTCATTTACTGGGTTGCAAACCAACCGGAACTAAGCACTCGATCAACCGACCAACAAGGGAACACTGGTGACAGAGAGGGCGCCACGCTGACTCACGCTTAACTTGACACGGGAAGCTGAAGTGACAAACGCGTGAACTTAAAACAGCAAGCCTATTGTGAACATGTCTCGTATGAAGAGCAAATGCGAAACATTTGGTAAAGTGGTAAAAAGTGGTCTGGTGTGTACCAGGTGTTTGAAATCCTATCACATTACCTGTCTTGGGACGGGGTCGAGGAAAACAAAACGGCACACTAATACGGCAGAGGCGTTTTGGTTTTGCCAAGTACGCAGTCCTATCCCGGTTGCTAGCTGTTTATCTGTGCTATGAAGAGATGTGAAAGACTAACAGAAGCGTAGGGCAACTGGTGAGCTCCACAGCTACACCTATGGGAGGAAACGGACCTGCACTTGTATGTGAAAATAACACCCCGAATTCCCCAGTCAGTCCGAAGAAGCGAGCCAGGCGTTCCAACCTTACCTCAACGACTAAGCCTTCAGCAGTACAAACTCCATTCTCGCTCTCTCTCTCCTATAAGTGAGAAGATTGCCTGCAGGGCGCCTACCTCCATTTCTGTACTGTGTGTTGCACCTAGTAATCTTTTCACTACAAAGGAGAACGTGAGCTACAGTCAACCAGCCATAGTGAACAACACCGCAACGTACGCATCGGTTGCTGCCAGGCAAACCTCGGAAAGTGCACCAATAACCTTTGTGCCCGGACTAGATAAAAATAAAGTGTCGCAGCACGGATGGCCCCATCAATGCCGTTCACAACTTCAATAAAAATACCGGATACTAAGGCTCCAAATCCAAAACCAGTAGCCGCCAGGCGCAATTGTGTTGCCTTAAACCTTGTGGGTACAAATATCCTCGAATCCAAACCTAGTACAATTAAGGGTAGGTTGACGGACGATCGAAATCAATGGGATTCCATCTGTACGCCGATCAATATCCATGCTAATCCCACGACATTAAAAAGAATATCGCTTCGTCCAAACGCGTTTCACTACTGTGAACCCGGTTACTTCGGGTAACACTAAACTTGGCGAACGAGGCAGACGCCGTTCTACTGTCTGCGAATCTTCTCCGCAATTACCCAAGTTGGGAGCGCATACTACCTGAAATCCCGTGGAAAGAACCTTCAGTAGATCCCGCTAACAAAGAGAGGTACAGAAAAAGTCAAGATAGCAAAAGAGTGATCGCACAGTGTTACTGAGCTTACAGATTCCTCTTCCGATAATGCTCAGATGAACGATTGCAAGCAATGGCACTACATCCGAGAGGCTCTTTCTCTCGAAAATGTCGTGGCCACCTCGTTGACAAGGGTACCCTTATCACCGAACAAAAAGCTGTGTGGTCCCAGACTGTTGAAACTGGTGTTACAATCAGGACTAGTGGGGCAAGTTATTATACAGAACTGGCCTAAATTCAATAGCCGGATGCCAACAGAAATTCGTCTGAAAGTAGCAGGAAGACCAGGACCTTCCAATGACAACTCAGTGGAGGCGCAACGCTCAATGAAAACACCAACTCTAGGATCAGACTCAGTGACGGTTTCAACAGTAGCTATAACATCCAGAGGGATACAGCAGAGCACGAGTGAACACCGGGATCCGGGGCATCTGATAGTTGTACATATACCAAATTCGTCTCGAGAGTCTGCAACCCAACCAAAAAACGATTAGCCGCCGACCTTACATCGGTCGGCATAAACTCACTTTCTTCATCTATTCCACCCAACACACTTTTAGTCTCCGAGAAGCTCTCATGTATATACACAAATGCACAAAATCTACTCGGCAAATTAGCTGAATTAAGACTTCGATACGCATCAGCAGCTTGGGACCTCATCGCTGTCACCGAAACGTGGTTGCGATGTGAGATAACGGAGGCCGAAATCGCGCTAACAGGCATGTCCGTTGTCCGAAAGGATCGAGAAAGCAAAGGTGGTGGGGTAGCCTTCTACTTTCGTAACAACCTGCAATGCGACCCCATACACGATTCGGAAACCGACGTCCTGACTTCATTTGGTGTAGTATCTGGCTGAGAGGGAATGATCTTGGCCTATTGGTTGTTGTTTACCGCCCATCATCGTCTTCTCCTAACATGGACTGCAACTTGGTGGCTGCGTTGAGGCAAGTGATAAACAGGAAGTGCAGCCAAATTCTAGTCACCGGCGACTTCAACGTACATGCACTAGAATCCCAGACCACACCAGGAGAGTAATTCAAATCGGATCTGGTTTCAGACTTCACGCTTTACGGCCACGTCAATACGACCACCGGTATTCCTGCTCTGCACAAAGCATGCGGGTTAGCCTAAACCGCACAAGAGGCGGGCAACGGTCTTAGATAACAATTTGGCCTTACCTTTCACAGCGCGCAATCAACATACATCCAGCCTAAACAGGATGCCGCCATCAGGGCTAAATCATATATCGTTTACTTCCGCAACTGTACTGAAGAGGCTGACGTCTCTGAGCGAGTTCAGCGAGGTGATGCACGTCCCCACGATGTGGAGGCACGGAAACATCACACAAACCTACAAAAGTGGCAACCTTGCTGAACCAACAAATTAGCTCCCGACAACACTCTTTCCTGTAGTGTCCAAGGTTATGGAGTCCATTGTAGCTGAGGCTTTGATGGGGTACCTGGAGAACAACCAAATTCTCTTCACAGAGCAGCACTGCTTCCGCCAAAATCTGTCCTGTACCAATAACCTGTTGATTGCTCGCGCAAGCTAGATGGAATCTATGGAAGCCGGTGTAGGAGTCGACACGGCTAACCAGGATTTCTCAAAAGCATTCGGCCATCTAGACCATCGCATTCTACTTCACAGACTCCAGAAATATGGAATCAGCGATCCTGTTCTGGGCTGGATAGGAGACTTTCTCTCGTAACGTCACCTGAGTGTGAGGGTTCGAAGCAACCCATCGAAATCCATCAAAGTTCAGTGCGGCGTACCTAAGGTTCATGTACATGGACTCGCCTCATCCTGGTTTTCAAAAGTGATTTCGTGAGTGTGATATTTTCTAACTGTTTGCTATTTGCTGATGATCTAAAGGTGTGGCGTACGATAGCTGCGGTGGTGGGTCACACCGCGTTGCTGGAGGACCTGAACAAAGCTTACACGTGGTCCAACGAGAACACGATGCATTTCAACGTCACCAAGTGCAACGTTCTCAGCATACACACACGCACTATATACGTTAACTAGAGTTGCGAAACACGTCAGATACTGAGCCGCAATACATAGAAAAGGAGAAAAAAATGCAACTGGGGCAATCCAGCTGAGCTACCGGTAACGGATGAGCATCGTTCCGGTAAGCTACCTGCCTGTCATTGTGCAGCAGAAAAAAGAATAATTTACTTTGCAAAATTATATAAGGCTAAATACTGAGATCGTAGTTGGAGGGGGAAGCTAAAAGGGATAAGGTGGGACAAAAGAACTCGCAGCAGGAACGCCACTGAGGTCGGTTCCTAGCCATGTCAGCAAGTGTATCTAGCCAAACGTGTTCATCATCTTTCGGACCCCAACCAGGGAGCCAAGACGCTCTAACTGAGGTCAGCTTCGAAGTGAGGGTCTTCATTCCTCTCGATCAAGTCATCGCTTGGCCACCTCTCCTCTTCTTCCATCCACTCCCGGCGCACAAACAACGCACGTCGCGGGAGTCGGTGGGCTGGCATACGTAACACGTGGCCGAACCATCGGAGCCTGATGCGTGAACTAACTGTGCAAAGCGGTTTATTTCCTTTTCCTGTGCCGTAAACAAGGCGTCGAACACGCTCTTTGCTCACGCGATGTTCCCACCAGATGTGAGCTAAATTGCGAAGGCACCGGTGGTCGAACGTAACTAGCCTCTTCAGATCCGCTGCTTTAAGCGGCCAGGTTTCGCAACCGTAAAGTAGGGTCGAACGTACCGCATTATACACTCTAACCTTCAAAAGCAGAGTGGTGTCGAGCCGGCAGCATAAGTGGCGAAGGTTAGCAATAACGCTTCGAGCTTTTGTTATACGGTTCGTGATCTTATCTTCCATCCCATGGGCGCTGATACAACTTCCCACGTAGTTGGATTTTTGAATGACTTCTAGATGATCCCCACCAAGCGTCAGTGTGGGAGGCGGTCCAGACTAACCTTGGAGGAACGCTTTTCACTGCCATTTGTGTCCTGTAAACGTGATTTCTATGACTTCCTCAATAACGAGGTTGAAGAGGAAAATGACAGGGGGAATCCTTGTTTGACACCGCTAGAGATATTAAAGGGCGGCGACTGCTTGCCGTAAGCTATCACTCTGCCTGAATTACGCGCGTATAGTGCTCGGATAATATTTGCATATTCCTCAGATACATCTTTCCTGAGTAGACAGTCCCAAAGTGCACGTCTATCCACCCAATCGAATCCAACTGTGATATCGAGGAACACGACGACGGTGGACCGCCAATATATGTGACGGTGCTCCAACAACTGACGCAAGGTGAAGATGTGGTCCATGCAGCCACGACCTCGACGAAACCCGGCTTGTTCTTCACGAATATGAGTTTCACGAGTGCCAGTCATTCTATGAAGTATGACGTTGGCAAGCAATTTGGATGCCATGGAGGTCAGACTTATTTCACTTTGCTTTTCGCATTCCGATCGTGAGCCTCCTTGGAAAATTGGGACTATGACGGAATGGCTCTAATAGGTTGGGACAGTTTCCTGGTCCCACACTTTCACTAATAACTCGTATAAATCATCCACAAGAGCAGGTCTGCCGAATTTGTAGAGGGCTGGAGGTGGATCATCTGGTCCTGCGGCTTTTTTCAACTTCAACAGTCCGATCTCACGTTCGACTTCTGAACGAGAGGGTGGATCCAAAGGGACAAACCATGGAGTGAGGCCGTCAGTGGCAGGCGAGAAATCTAACAATTCCGGCCGATTAAAATGCCTTTCAAAGTGCCCAGCCCAATGCTCCAAGCGTTTTGACAAGTTGTGGATAGGCTGTCCACTCTCGTCACCCATAGTTTCCTTAACACCAGATCTCCCGCGGTCTGCTTTTCGCATCAGCCGGAATAAATTACGATGGTTACCAAGGCCAGCGTCCATTTCCATCTATGAATCCCGATCAGACCACTAGGATTCGTGGTCTCTCTTCAGGCTAGCACGCAGTTTTACCCGGAGCTCTTTGCGCGTTTCATTGTGTTCGCTTCCAGCCGGAATATGCCGGCGAGTATCGATAAGTTCCAGAGACGGCGAAGAGATCCAATGTCCAGATTGGCGATTAGACTTACTATATGAGGATTTGACTGCTGCTAGTAAGGACTGGTGAATATGAGACCGGTGAGCTTCAACTGCATCCAGTGAGCGCTTACATAACTCGCATGACAGCGTACTTTGATAGACCTTCAGAACAGGTGGCTTCGCCAGTTGGCTGGTGTCATTGCACTCACAAAGTCGTCTTGGGAGCCCGCCAAAACACCTCGGCTGGTCAGCACATACAAGTGCATGGTCGGGGTCCAAACCAATGCTCCAGATAAAGCGACAGTTCTGGACGCAGCCTCTCCATCGGTAACTTATCGCAATGTGATCGATTTGCGTCCATAGCTGGTTCGCGGCTGGTTGGCGCCAAGTCCCCCTTTGGCGAGTGCTGTGTCGGAAATTAGTGCTCACAAGAAACAAGTGAGCAGCTTCACACAAATGGAGTAACCACTCACCATTATCATTACGGGAACATACACCATTTTCGCCGCCCAGATGCAGTTCCTTAGTGGATAATTTTCCAACTTGAGCTTTCAGATTCCCAACCAGCACAACGGTGTCCGAGTTCCTTCTGTGGCTAAGAAGCTCATTTAATTAGTGATAGAAGTCGTCTTTTACCGAATCCTAGCTGGAGTTTGTGGGTAAATAGGCAGCGATAACACATAGACACCCATTAGTCCCGCACGACTTCCAAAGCTTTGAACGAGCCAGTCAAACGAACCGCACACATCCGGCTACTGATTGGTTCCAATCAACCAGAGCAGCTTCAGCCCGGGGACTCAGAGCAATGCCAACATCAGCTTGGCCGGTGCTCGAAGCTGCATCGTCATCGGATAGGCGCAATGAGAAAGCTCTGCTGGTGTAACCTGAAGGGGCTCGCAAATTGAGAACAGAGCTCGAGTCTTACAGGCAGGTCTCCGATGAGCAGCAGATATCGATCGAGATGGTCTATAATATTCGGGCAAGTGCTGCCTGTTGACCTATCTGTAGTAAGATGCGTATATTGAGTCATGCCAACCTGAAGGATGATCAAGGCTTCCAACTGTAAGCCGATGAACTGGGCTTGGTGGCCTGTTTGGACACGGGCTTGTCAACGGGGCAGGAATGACGCTCCGCGTTTATATGTGAGTTGAAACTAAAAGGTAAAAGCCTAGCGAAGCAAGGTGGGGAAGGGCCAAGAATTTGGGGTTGAAAACAGGGGGATAAAATTGAAGCTGGAGTGAGGCGGTAAGAGTGAAAAAGCGTAAGAGGAGGGAATAAGCAGATGAGTAGTCTTGAGCAGTAACATCCAAACCCCTATCCACCCTACTCGATGCAGCAAGTAGGGGACCGTTGATTATCCTCTGCGGTGCCCAGAGCATCAAGAAACTGTTTGAAGAGAAATTCGTTGTATTGCTGGGTTGAATACTGTCAGGTTGCCCAGGCCTAGACAGGAGAACGATTAGGGTTCACAACCAAAGCCTTTGGTTCAAAAATCTGACCGCAAAGCCGCGGGTTTGGCGTTGGGCTACAAGGAGTCCGTTTTAAGGACTAAGGAGCCACCTCATTCGAACCCCCAATCTGGTGGACCAGGAGGCTGAGTTCGTCTGGCCTCTAACCATTGACCAATCTGGTATGAATGGCTCTGAAGGTGCAAAAAATGCACCACCTAGCATAGCTCAATGGATTGCTGAGGCAAACCAACCATCGCAACACGGTTAGGTCCAGCCTCATTGCGATGGAACTTCTCAGCATACGGCACAATAGTACCCACAAGGACCGCCTAGGACCAGAAATTCTACAGCGGGCTCCTCACGAGTGCGATCTGGGAGTGCTCGTTCAAGATGACCTCGGTTGGTTGCTGCAGACTGAAAAGTCATCTAAGAAAGAAGACCAGTACCTCGGCCATTTTCGCAAGACTTTCAAGAAGTTGGACCCTTCATCCTTTCCAAAAATGCTTAGTGAGTACGTGAGGCCGCACGCAGAATACGCTATCCAAGCGTGGCAACCCTGGCTCAAGCATCATCTCACCGCGCTCGATACTGCACAACGTAGAGCAACGAAGAGCGTCAGAGGTTTGACCAGACTCCCCTACCTACTCAGGCTGAAGACTTAAACTATACAGTGAAAGTTTTCGAGGTCCAAGGGGCGACCTCATCATGGTGTACCAGATCCTGAGAAACCCCATTCTCCAATGCTATTCCCTTCTGACACTAAGTCAAAACACCTCGCTAAGAGGTCATCAGCTTAAGCTAGTCACGCAGTAAAGCCGACTGGAATGTCAGCGAAACTTTTTCTCCTTCGAGTAACAACCCTGGAATGCCCTCCCGGAACGTGTAATTAATGATCCCACTCTATCCCTTTTCAAAAACGCCTTGCCGATACTCTGGCACACACTACGTGCTATAGCCCATGACCACCAATTGCTGGCACTAATGCACAACAGACAGTGGACAGTGTCTTAACCCTACTCGAGAATGAGTCGCTACAAACCCCTTGCACACAATTTGATAAAAGCTACTACTGTAGAAACTGGATTTCTGTATCCCGTCGACCCAAGATAAGTGCATACGTGTAAGCGTTGTTCTTGCTATCTTTTTATTTTTCGTGCTTATTGCGTAAGCAATAACCACACCCCTTATTGCTTTGTGTGCGCACATTCTAATTTCAAACTCCCTTTATGCAGCAGTGCAGTTAAATCTGTAATCACCCGAACGGACGATTCCGTTATCCCTTGATCTATCTTTTCTCACTCTAACCACCCTACGGGACATGTCAAGCACCTACATTTTTACCCGTTTTAAATCATTGTTCATTGTTCATTGTACCGACGCTTCAGCACTAGCTGCTCACAATTCATATAGCCTGTGGCTAACCTATTCAGAGGAAACGCGCATAAGTTTGTTTTCCAAGACACAGCACACGTGGCTTTCACCAAGCTTAAGCATGCTATCTCTAAAATACAGTGCTCGCCCGCTCCGAACCGTCTGTTCCCGTCTCTTTGACTAACGACGCTTCAGACGTTGCGGTAAGCGCTGTTGTGCCAGTACAGGTTAGTGGGCAGTGGCAAACACTCTAGTCCAAAGGCCTGAAACCAGCAGAATCTCACAACAGCACATTTGGTAGTGAAATACTCGCCATCTACTTAACTATTCGTCCCTTCAGACACACAGTAAAGGACCGGGCTTTCACGGTCTACAGGGATCACGAGCCTCTCTTTGTTGCCTTTGACACATCAGTTAGCAAATATCCATCACGGAAAACCAGACACCTAGATTTGTCACGCATTTCGCTGCTGACATACGTCATGTCTCATGTGTCAGCAGCCCCGTCGCTGACGCTCGCTCTCGAGTCAACTTCACTCTTCACTTATTGCCTACTGCCCATCTTGCCGCCATAGCATTGTTCCAGGCCAATGCAAGACCCCAAACGCATCCTGCAGTCCACTTTACTGTATTCGCAAACCTTTCTCCTCCAACCCACGGACGGAATTGTCCTTTGCGACCTTTCCGTTTGTTGTCCAAAACCATTCGTGTGCGCTTCTCTCAGACGCAAGGCTTCGACGCCCTCCACTTAATATCCCACCATGGTACCAACGCAACTTAGAACGCGATCACTGAGCGTTTTGTTTAACCAAGTGTGAACAATGATGTCCGTAACTGGGCTCCAGCTCTACGTTACCAGCGCTCCAAGGTATACCGACACAACTCTGTCCGCTAGGCTCATTCCCTTCTCCATACAGGTGCTTCTCACACGTACACTTAGACTTCGTAGGACCCCAAATCCTTCCCCTGAATTTGTGTATCGACCGCTACACCAGGTGGCCAGAAGCCATTCATATAACAGACTTCTTGGACTGGCGGGTGTCCCACTACGGATGTCCATCCACCATCTATACGGACTGTAGGACACCTTTCGAATCCTAACAAATCAAGACGTTCTGTAAATTGTTATGTTGCCGACGTATTCACACGACGGCATATCACCCAACAGCTACTAGCTTAGTGAAGCGCTTTCATCAACAGCTTAAGGCACAGTTGATTTAGGTTTCTCAGGTAATGTAGGTCAAGATTAGGTCAAGCAAATGGTGGAAGCTTATTGCTCAGTAGCAAATATGCTGTGTTTGGAGAGCATGAAGACCCAGCACAGTAAAAGTTTGTGTGGAAATAGGTAACCTTCTTGGTGAGAATAAGCTAAGTCGGCAAATGGAAGAAACACCGTCTACACGTATAATTAACGAAGTTAGCTGCGAAGTGACATCCGGTGAACACAAGATCGAGCAAAAGGAGAGTAGCTTGTCCCCTGTCCGGCATCGACACACTCTGGCTCCTTCGACTAAACGACCTCGCAAGTGGATAACACCAAATTGCTCGCCTGTTACGAACATCCCATTCATGCCCAAGCCAGAGGTAACCCAGTTGGAGGCAACAATACATTCGGATACTGTTGGAGACAACGAGACGTTTAGTACCATTGTACAATGAACAATGATTTATCAAGGGATAAAAGCAAGTGCTTGACAAGTCCCGTTGGATGGTTGGGGTGAATGTGATGAACTCAAAATATATCTGGGTCATCTACCGAACGTCTGCCTAGATGAATACTCAGCTAAATTACATCAGTGTACAATTTAAAAAAATCGAGCGTAAACTTTCAGAAAGACGCTGGGGTGCAGTGATCATTGAGGTAAAGCGTGAGAAAAGTAAAATAAGGCCGCTCACTTGTGTTTTCTGTTCCTGATGAGATCTCTTTGGTGGTGTTCAGCCGAGCGGTTATTGGAGTCAATAGAAACACTGATAGTTCGAAAGAGATGGTGCGACTGAACAAACGAATCAGTAAATTCGCGGCACCAATCAAATTAATTGCAAAGGACGAACCACTCCTACGCACTATTATGACAAATTGCGAGGAACTACGAAATAGAACCCATCAGAATCAGCTATATTTTGGCCAACTGAGGACAAACCGACGTGGGCGCTCATCACGCTTGGCTTGCGGGAAGCAGGTTGTTACAAGCAATAATGGTGTGTGAGCGCCCGGCTTATCCTCATCCAAGAGACGACAGGAACTGGTGCCAAAACACAATCTTGTATCTGAGATAAGTTGTGGGACAAGAGCCAAATGTCCCCTCGCAAGGACGACGCCAATAAACCCTACGGAGGCGCCTGTACATCCCTCACCCGCCCAGGAAGAAGCAGAGGCAGGGGGCTCACGTCAATCGACTTCCGAACGGGACAGTTGGCCATGTAGCACATTGGTGTTTAACGTTCCCGACGATAGTACGTTGGAAGCATTTAACCAAGCGACACTCGCAGCTCATGGTTTAGCAGCAAACTCTGTAAAAGTGGAGAGACTTCATAACCAGAACAGCAACTTCGCTGCTCTGATTAAACTAAGTTTTAAGAATGAACCAGACTTCAACACCGTTGTGACAAACTGTGATCAACCACGCAACGACACTATGATGGGGCAAGTATCTGAAACCGCGGAAATTTCCGGGTACCTAAACTAGCCCCAGGAAAAAAAGTAACAACGACATGCCCTCTATCTGTACACAGATCACCTGCGGCTAGTACTTCATCTAATACCACCCAACACGTTCCACATCACGGTCGTGACCTTTCAGACTGTCGAGCATTTGCCTCATCTCATGGACACCATCGCATACGATATCTGGACCGATAGAATCCTTTCTACCCGCTCCACATTAAGCACATTTTTTATACCAACTAGGGATGAGCCGCAACAAGCTCGTTACGACACCCAACACGTAACTAAGGAACAGCGTGCTGTTACATCTGCTGACCCAGTTCTTATAACTTCTACGATTAATTCAGTAGCTCTCCGGAACCCCCTTACGTCATCAATAAAGCTGAGAAATACTGGTCAGTCTTCTTCAATCATACTTATCAACCCCAGGTCACTGAACAACAAAATGCATATACTACTCCCTCTGGCTATCCTTGTCGCGCCTAATACAATTCTTATAACTAAAACGTGGTTTGGAGCATGTTACTTAGGCGGTTACTATTCCATTCACGGTTATCAGCTGTTTATACATTTTCATACGTACAAGCGTAATGGAAGAAGTGCCATTTACCCTAAGCAAGCTATCCTGCTAGAATCGAAATCATACATAACGCCGAAAAATGGACGACGTGGGGGTGGATAATAGCCGAGAGCAAGGGATGCGCATTGTTACTTGGATGCATATACAGGGCTCATGATACATCTCATATGAGTGATAAAGCCCTTATAGCTACTTTTAGCAAGTATCGTGACATCCGTGTGATGTAAGATGGTAGCGGGCATTCCAACCCGCCTTATTTGCAACGGCTCCGGCCTATCGGCCAAACCAAGCATAGAGTCCTCAGCTAGCATCCACTTGGAGGGAGAGGTGCAACATGTTACAACGCCAGCCAGGTAAAATCATTTATTTGACTTGATCTGTACTCTAGGTATACCCAAATTAAGGGTAGCTGTAGGCCAAGAATTCCCGGGGAGTGACCACATGGTGGTATACAGTTCAATGTATTTAAGAAGCCCGGTCACCTATCCTGCTAGAACAGATACCATTGAGATCTACCGCTTGTTGAACTCCATAATCTGGCCCACCTTTGCCATGATTATTAGATCAAGGAACTGGGACGAATGCTTTCTCTCCGAGTCCTTGGTGAGGTCAACTGCAATATTTTACAGGGAACTACACTATTGTTTGGATCTCATGGCTTCTTTATCTCGTTAAAATAAATTCTCCCCAAAATATATGAGGCAAACTAAGCTGCATGCCAAGGTGCACCAACTACGACGTTCCTACAACAAAGCGTTCAACTATCAGCCAGGTCTATACTGGTCAAAACTGCTCAGGAAAGAGCGGTAATGACTACTGTGAACAAAGCCAAGCAAATCAACCGGTTGCTGCGTTCTCGCACCCATCATTATGGGACAAAAACCTCCTCCATACTTGTAAGCCCCAACGACGCTACAGAGAACCCACGCCTTATACGCTAAGCATTCAACTCCTACTTCAAAGAGTTCCATTGCGTGTAAATGCTTCCAGTCACTACACAACTACACGCGTCCACCAACCAGTCGCTCTGTACGTTTCAGTTTAATCTAAAAGCTATCCGTTCCGTTATCACAGCATTTAAGCCATCTAAGAAAATTGGCCCTAACGGAGTACCACCCATTCTAATTAAGAACGGAGACAAGGAGCTTCCGATATTTCTCTTACAACTGTTCACACTCTCCATGGAGAAGGGCAGAACCCTTCTGCTTGGAAGCGCTCTGTCACCACACAGCGACACAAAGGTGGCTCAGCACAGGAAGTCAACAATTACCGACCCATAAACCACAAATCCATTATCTCACGCATGATGGACAAATCGGTTAAGAGGGCACACATAGACATCCTGTATGCAAGAGAGCACGTTGGCAGGTCACAGCACGGGTTTCTAAGCGCTCGGTCTTGCGCAACCTGCCAGCTTAAGTTCCTTAACCTTGTCACCAGCGCGATAGATTCAGATCTAGCAGTAATTACACTATACCTCCAGATGCAAAAACGTTCGATAGGGTCTCCCATTTACGCCTATTGCATAAGGTATAAGCTTACGTTTTAGACAACCCTTTACTCGATTGGCTGTAATCCTTCCTAATCAGGCACACGCAGTCTGCGAACATAGCGAAGAATGAATCCATCCTTGTCACAGTTTCCAGTGGTATCGTGCAAGGGAGGGTGCTCGGACCGACCCTGTTTTTATGTTATGTAAACGACCTCTGTAACAGCCTACGACATGGCCACCCCTTCCTCCTAGCCGACGATATAAAGGTCTTATGTGCCTTTGCCCCAGGTGCGATGACTTCCACATTTGGCGAAATCCGCGAAGACTTGAGGGCTTTAGAGTAATGCTGCGAGCAGTGGCAAATGAATTTTTCCGCTGATAAATCAAGCATCATGACCCATAAATGCTCCATACTTGATGGCACATTGACGTTAAATGGCATACCGAATCAACTCAATATTTTGGTTAAAGCTTTCAGTATACGGTATTCTATGAGCCTCAACTTCTCAGCGAATGTACGATATCAAGTTGCAAAGGCTCGACAATCAGCTTTTCAAATAGGCCGTCACACAAGCACAGCTGGAGCACGACTAGAACTTTATCGGATTAATGTTCGTCCACACCTAGAATATTGCACCTTCATCTGCAGCAATTTGCGGAAGTCAGATCGCATACTGCTCGAAAACGCTCAGCGGCGGTTTACCAAAATGATAACCCCACAAAATCTACCGCTTAGTTACCTACAGAAGTGTGGTCACCTCAAACCCCAGCCTCCATGGTTGCGACGCATTACATTAAACCTTTACTTCTTGCTAAGATTCTACATAAAGCGGTGCACAGGGACATACCCAAGCTGACACTGAGATGATAAGAATTTAACTTCAGAAACATGTGCTGCACTACCGCTCCGCTACCAGAGCGGAAGTAACTCCGTTCACGTTTCTTCCTAGTTGCTTGCGTAAATATCTGGTAAAGTTACCATCACGGCTACGAGAGATTCACAACCTGCAGGCTTTCAAGAGGAAGGTACAAAACTTTATGTGCCTAGATGGTATAAAACGCTTTTTCAGCGTCTGCCATCCGGATGATCATCTTTTTAAACTTGGCCCAGCTGGAGCATAAACGATGACTAAGGCTGCTCTACAACATTATATTACAATCATTTTGACCGCGTGACATATAAGCATCTTGGGCTTACAGGTCACTTTTAACCACTGACGCCTCACTCAGCCTGGTCTCCCCAGGGCAGAGGCTTGCCTGTATCAATCATTTCTTTTCCATTCTTTTCTAAATTTTTCATTCCCGAAGCTATCCTACTTCTCCGCACCCTGTCTATGGCAACCAGTATGCTAATCTCGCCTTGGCTTGTTTCGTGCTATCTGGATACTTCCGTTTTATAGCAACAGCGATACATGCTTATCCAGTTTGACGGACTTCTCGACCGTGCTTATAAGGGCACCCTTCATGTCCGATTACCTTACGAGCTATAGACCGCGGACTTCTCTGCTTCAGAAAGTCTGATCGCTGGCATAGCCACCTCACTCCATATTTTTGGCTTTTTAACCTTCCCCCTACGTAACTTTGTTCTTTACCACAGCCTCCAAACCTACACTTTGGTCTAAGTCTGACGGTCATTATGCAAACCATATTTTTCCAGCAATCCTGTAAGGGCTAATCGGTAGGTTAATCCCATGAATTGTCTTCATCAGTTGCCACTCTCGTTTTCATCTAATCCATTACTGCAATCACAAACCCAGGAGGTCTCAGCCGGATCAGTCGCACGTTTCTTATAGAAACTTGAAACACTGAGTCCCCTTCAACCAATTCATTAAGGCAGTAAGAAGACATAGGTTGCGATATGTTAACATTTCGATTGCTCGCGTCAATCGCTGCGCAATACAGGCAAGACAAAACACGCAATATATAGGGTCCACACTTAGTAACAAAGATAAGCAGATAAAATGATAAGAATGACGTAATCAGGTCCAAGGCAATCTAATTGATTGCCTCAATTGTGTCTGGGCACAGAGCACGGGACGATTCAACCTTATCAGTAGCGCCTCGCCAATTTCCAACAATCTCGGGTTCCTGTTGCGCAATAACACCTTGAATGAATCGATTGGGTTCACCTGGAGACACAAAAGCGATTCGCGGTTGTTTTGAATGGCTTGTCACTGGTTTGCCGTTTTAAATTTGAGGCATTTTCTGCTGGAAGTCTCCAGCGTACTAGGACCAAGACACTACGCAGCCTTTAAGGTACCCTTGTCAGAGCAGCCAACATTCCTTTCCCTACCGAGGGCCAGAAGCATGTGTACAATCTGTTAACAGCTCGGCTCACGCGAGAACAGATTGAAGTGCATTCGCTGGGATTAAAATACCGAATACCGCCGAAGAAGGTGGATAGACTCAACATACAGATAAATTTCGAATATCTTTACGATCAATTCAGTGACCATTTGCCGAAATCAACGGATGATGCAGGATGGTTTCGGGCAAAATTAGTGGATATCTCGCAACAGTTCCTGAATGCGCCTATTAGTCAGAGGTGTTGCTTGAAGTCCAAACACTATGTTGCAATCAAGGAGCTGCAGAAAATGAAGGACGTAGTTTTCCTGAAACCGGATAAAGGCACGGGTGTGGTAATAATGGACAAAGCTGATTACACCGCAAAAATGGAGTCCATTCTCGGAGATAGGCGCAAGTTTCGTAGTGACAAGACGCTTGACAGCAATAGATTGGTGGAGAAACAAATTGCAAGGCATCTACAAATTCTTTTGCTTCATGGTTATATCTTTGAGGCACAGTATCGACAGCTAAAACCGACAGGGACGGAAACACCAAGGATGAGGGGTGCGCCGAAGTTGCATAGGGCGAGAATTCCAATACGTCCAATAATGTGTATGAATAACTCACCCTACTATAATTAGCTCGGTGCTTGGCAAAGCTTTTAGAACCTGTGCGTAAGCTCCTGAGCACGCATTGTTTGAAAGACTCCTTTGAATTGGCGAATATACTGGAACAAACTACACTAGACGCGGAGCTCATGTATTCCGTAGACGTGGAATCACTTTTCACGAATGCGCCCCTACGTGAAACGGTCGAGGACCTATGCCAATTTCTTTTGAGTCAGAACCTCACTGTGGGCCTTCCTCTGGAGTTCCTGCGAGATTTGATATCGTTGTGCACTGAGAATGTACGACTCCAGTTTAAAGGGACGGCATACAAACAGATTGACGGCGTCGCTATGGGTAGTCCTTTGGGACCAGTTCCGGCAGATATCTTTTTGGGTATGATTGAAAGGAAAGCTGCTGCCTGCATTGATGAAGCCAAGCTTTACAAGCGTTATGTAAATGATGTTCTCGTCTTCACCAATGGGGAACATTTTGACCGTCTTTTTGCCCTCCTGAACTCAATTCCTCCTAACCTTTCTGTATCACAGGAGAGGGAACATGAGGACAGACTGCCGTTTCTGGAGGTGCTCATCAAGAGAAGAACCGATGTCACACTGCAGCGCACTGTGTACAGCAAAGCGACCTGGGGGGACAATACCTACATTTTCCAGCTTCGCCCCACTCGCATACAAGCGCGGCCTCGTAAAAACTCTCTTCTACAGAGCCAGGCGGATTTGCAGTCCGGAATTGCTCAAGGCTGAAGAAGAGTTGTTATACCGGACTTTGCTAGCCAATGGGTATCCGGAAAAATTCATTCAGATTCACAGCAGACCCCGAAGGAGAAACTGCCAGTACAAACAGCGGAGAAGAAGGATGTTTATTTGTTCTTACCGTTCAAGAGGGATCACGTGGCAAATGAAGTTGGTCACAAGCTCAGGTCCGCTCTAACGCGCACCTACTCTACCGCACAACTACGACTTATCCACACTACACGAAGGATCCCTCTCCATAGTCGTCCGGGTAGCTCGCCAATCAGTTGGTCCTCTAACATCAACTATCAGTTCACTTGCATTTGCGGTGACACTTACATAGGCAAGACTGATCGCCGGCTGGCTCAAAGGATGGCGGAACACTTCTCAATGTGGCTAAGGCAGTTGCGGTTTAACCTAGGTGGAGCGGACCAAAGAATGAACCGGAACCCTGCCTCGTCTATCACCAAACACTTCGTGACGACTCGTCAACTGGTGAACCCAATCGATTCATTCAAGGTGTTATTGCGCAACAGGAACCCGAGATTGTTGGAAATTGGCGAGGCGCTACTGATAAGGTTGAATCGTCCCGTGCTCTGTGTCCAGACACAATTGAGGCAATCAATTAGATTGCCTTGGACCTGATTACGTCATTCTTATCATTTTATCTGCTTATCTTTGTTACTAAGTGTGGACCCTATATATTGCGTGTTTTGTCTTGCCTGTATTGCGCAGCGATTGACGCGAGCAATCGAAATGTTAACATATCGCAACCTATGTCTTCTTACTGCCTTAATGAAGTTTCTTATAGAAGCTAAGACTAGAATTCTGAATACAAAATGTATTTAGCCATTTCTGATTAGTTCCTGAATTGCTTCAGTTCCTCAACTGACGCTTTGGTCCAAAGGCTGCAAGGAACAACCGGTATCTTACCCCTCCAGTACTCCAATGCCAATTTTGTCTAGGTTTAATAAGTTCAACAAATAATGACTGCCTAGCATACTGACTGGCTGGTTCGCAAATCCGTAGACATTCTTCATATAGGATATTGCAGGGCAATAACGAATCCATCCAAGCAGGCGAAGTTCAGTCCTTACATCTTGTTATATACACCTTCATTCCTTAGTTTTCAGCTTTACCTTTTATCACTTTCCAACTTCTTAGAGCACTAGGTCGTGAAATAATAATAGGCTTATGACCTTTGGGGTACGCGTAGTAAAGGTATTCTACCTGACCAAAGCCCTTTATAAGATGTTAGTGCCCATGGTTGCTGTCGATACACATAATGCACCTAAGGTATCATTAGAATTGTCCAAAACGTCCCCTAAACACTTACTTTAGATGTACCTCTATGAACATTCGTAGATGTCAGTTGATAGTTGGCTTTAATTGACGCTTTTCATCAAGCCTGATTGCGCGCTACTTTATTTCGCCTTTTCCAAATATATTCGGTATGCATATATATATATATATATATATATATATATATATATATATATATATATATATGTTCCAACTGGTCGATAAAGTAACCACCATAAAAGCCATAAGCCCAAGGATGCAGACATTTTGCTCTCCACTTATCCTCTTTTGACTCCAAATACTTAGTTATATCTGTTTTTTATGTGTCAATCAATATTGGAAACACTAAGTAGACAAGCATCAGGAATACCAGCTCCTTTTCTTCAACCCTTTTTCTAGTAAAACATTCACATTTCCAGATTTCATTTCACTTGCGCGAAAGCTAACCAGCGACAGAGAGGTCGCTGTCACATTGGCTACCTGGACAACTAAAAAATTTTGACCACCACTTCCCTTTCTCTCGGCCATCCGTAAGTAATTTTATCATTTAAATGGCTCATAAGCCTAACATGCGTTAAGCGCAACGGTGGGTGAACAACCACCTCTCACTATTTTACCTACCTTCCTACTCTTGATTTGCCTTAGCGCAATTTGCTAAGGGCGCTAGAGCACGTCGTTTACTGGAGTGCAGTTGGTTGTGGGACACTCCCAAATGCACCGACCGGTCTTCAGCGGTAGAAATGTCCTGTCGGCCACTTTTCTGGTCTATCCAGATTTTGCAGTCCGACCAGCCCACCTAGACGTCCCACCGACTATGCACTGCGGTCAACATCCATATAATATATACCAAATAACAAAGAATACCGGATCAATCAAACTTCACGGGATCCCTTTCTGCGCATGCACCTTCTGTCTATACTTGACTCCGCATTCTTCCCTTCGTCCTCTCAAACGGACTTTTCTCGAAGGCTTACCTCCATCATCCTTCTAGGGGGAGACCTCTGCAGTGAACGTGAAACACTTACGCTTTCATTGTTTCATGACAATTGATATTTTTTTGTAGCGTCTGACTGTCCAGGTGTTTTACTGATGATACCTTGCGTTCACTCTCACTTTCGCTGTGAGTCCTGCGGTTCATCGCTTTGTGCTTGGCTAATTGACCTCCATTTCTTTGTAGGTGGTACGGTGCACGTTGGGTCCGGCAACGTTCACTCCCTACTGCACAGTATCTGTGGTTGGATTTGCGGATATTTGTCGCTACCAGTATTTGAGTTCGGCTTTACAGAGCCTAATCCGTGCTGATGTTTATACGCAATGTCATCACTTTCAACCGCTGCTAAGGAAGCCGAGGTCTTAAGCATGTGCAGCCATGTAGGACGAAAACTATACATTGTTTTCGGTATGTTTACGCATAAATCCCAGCGACAGCTAATTCACGTTTAACTCCCCCGTTTGCGTAGGTAAAGATGGTAACGAATATTTAACACCTTCCTACGCAGGCAACTAATTTTATTATCAGGCTTCTTTATAGTGATGTATTCGATTCTTTACTATAGTTAACGAAATATTTAATTGTTGTCAATCCTTTGCCCGTTTTCCGTGCATTCCACGGAAGTATCGACCGTCACACGAACGAACCTTCTTTGGCACCTGGTTGATCCGGCAGCAACAATCTTACCCATAGGAGAATCTCGAATACGGATAGATTGTCTTTCAGACGTTACAACTTACCTTATGGTGTTCCATTTCTATTCGCTATCTTAGACTGATGCCGCTAATCCTGCGGTCAAAACAACCGGGTTCAGCTTATCTCATTTTCACACATAAGTACCGAGTTTTCCGGGGATATCACACAGAGTTCGAAGTAAATACGGACGACGGATTCTAGTCGATATTATAACCTGTCTAAATGGGATGATTACCAACGCTCCATCATGGAGAGGTATAAACAACTGTGCTCATCCTTCATAATTACTGCGTGAACACCAGGCATATACAATTTTATAAGATTTAACCTGAAAGCATTACATGATCGCTCATATGGTCATGGATGACTGTTTCTCCATGACTTCTCTCGCCTACAAATATCCTCCACACACTATCCTCCCGGATATCTCCCGATGACACCAACTGGTTTCACAAAACTCTACCTCGCAGTCTATAAAGTTTAAGCTGTAACCGAACAATCCTTAACTGAGATGAAGAATCCAACCAATTTCAAGGTGAATACAGTACATGCAAATTTGACCAACAAGGTCAACTCTGAGGTCATGATGGATGCCTTGAATACTCGCATTTCAACGCGGAAGCAATAGTATCAAGCTTTTCCTTTGGTAATTATTCCGATGAATACATGCATAACAACATGGCGAACTCTCAACGAATTCTGGCTATTGACAACACCAGTTGTAACGTTTACTTTTCCTTGCAGTTGCGCCATCACCAACTTTGATCCCACTATTATCCGACAAAAGGTTTGCATGTACACACTGCGAAATTTTTCGGTTGTGTCTTTCACAACCCATTATTTGTACTATTTACAGCAGTTAGGCTTGTCGTGAGTATACGTTTGTATTGCACCTGAAAACATCTTCTTTCACTATTTTACCACATGGGATTTTAAACTTGTTCGAACATTCACAACGTCCATTTGTTTTACTGCTGGCACGTCCGTTTACATAAGTCTCTTCTGTAAGTCCTGTTCTATACTGTTCCTTGCACTTGTTGATTCGCTTTATACTTTCGTAGCCTTACAATACATGTTAGGTTCAGTTGCTACCAACTCCTCTACTGTGCCGTATTTGACACGTCTCTTACGTGTCATCGATTACAGACTAGTATCCTAAGCGCCACCCAACAATTGGTGACCCCGGTCCAGAACACCCCACCCGCCATATTGAAGTTTTATTCTGGTGAGGTCGTTCCAGTAACTTTTCTGTTCCTAACTCGCTACTATGTTCTTTTCTCGCCTACCCTATATACTTATTCATTTCTCACAATGAATGCTTCAGAGGATAACTCACCTACTTAAATGGTTAGGTTGTAGACATAACGTCTCCACCTTTTGGGAAAATTAACTTGTTATTAAGGTGTGCACATTTGGAATACCCTTCGTACAAATGTAGAATTTCCCCTGACTGTGCTAAATATCACCAACTATGTGTCGGCTTTCTCAAAGTGTATCCTCCCTGGTGCGAAAAATCCTGACGCAAAACTTGAGACTTAACGCAGCTTTTCATCCACTAAATTACGCCATCCGACTAGGTACGACTACAGCAACTGTTTAGGGAACTGCAACTAGGAGACAGGACGCCTTCAGCTTTGTTGCGACAGATGCAACAGCTCATAGGCACATCCTGCATGGACACGGAGTTTCTCAGAGAAACGTGGATGCGACGTCTCCTGGGAAACACACTGGTCATATTCGCCTTGGCAAGCGCCATGCCACCCGCAGCAGTTGCAGAAGTAGCAGACCGTGTCATTGAACGACAGCCAACGAACGAGTCTAGAGCACTCACATGAAAGCACCGCCGAAGCCCCAGTGACACCGGCGTCAAATGAGTCGTCAGCGATGGACGCATTATTATCACAACTAGCGTCCTACAGTGCCAAGTAGAGAAACCCGCCCTAAACCGTAAGCAACGCAACCACTCTAACTCATTACCACGTCTCACGAAGCGTAACAATCCAGGCAACTGCTATTACTACTCGCTTTTCGATAACAACGTCCGTAGGTGTAAGAAGCCATGCAGTTTCCCAGTCGTGAAGCAGGGTAACTTTCAGGCCGGCAAGTAATGACGACTAACGGTGTCCGCAAGGCCCAAAAGTCGTCTAATATACGCTAGAGATTAAATTTCTTAAACCCAGTTCTTACTTGATACCGGGGCGGAGGTCAACGTCATCCCCGTATTCCAGCTGAGCCAGCCGCTTCTTTGTCCACAATCCTAAGTGCCGCCACTGGCACGCCATTAGCCACCTACGGTCATCCGTCACTTACCATAGACCTAGGTCTTCGTTGCACGTTCCGCTGGGTCTTCACCTTTGCCGCAGTCTGCTTTGCCATCATCGGCATTGACTACCTTAGGAATTTCGACCCGTTGATCGATGCGAAACGCTAAATGATAGTCTACACACGAAGGAAACTCAGTGTACTCGGCATCAACGCCGCTAACGCATCTACCAACTCGGTCTACGCCTTTCCCCAGACCTCGCCAAACTACGCCAAACTCTACTCCCAGTACTCCAAGCACGTTTCACCAATGAACGCGGCTTTGCCCATGGCATCGCAAGTCACTAGCCACCTTCGGACGAATGGCCCACCCGTCTCATGCCGCTCATGCCGACTATCACCCGAGAAACTTAGGGTAGCTAGGGCGGAGTTTGAGAACATGCTATAACTTGGAATAATCCGTCCTGTTGACAGCTGTTGGTCCTCTCCCCTGCGGACGGTCCCCAAACAATCTGGTGACTAAGGCTTAACGGTGACTAACGCGCACTCCGTAGGCTAACCGTCCCATAAAATTATTCCAATCCACAGATGTAGGATCTCACCGCATCCCTCACAGATAAGCCGTTTTCAGCAAGATGGATCTGGTTCTCGCCTATCACCAGATATCTGTAGAAGAGAATGACACTTCTAAAACAGCCGTCATCTCTCCCTTCGGCTTGTATGAATATTTATGAATGCCTTTTGGACTGCGCAACGCAGCACAAGCTTTGCAACACTGCCTTGGTGATTTCACTAGTGATCTAGACTCCTATTATTCATACCTCGATGATATTTTAGTAATCAGTTCAACGCAGGAAGAGCATCTTGTCAACCTTTGAACTCTCTTCTAGCGCTTGAACAAACAACGCTTCACAGTCAACCCGATTAAGGGAGAACTCGGCAAGCCCGCAGTAGAATTCCTAGGCCATTTCTTTTCATAGTCTGGCATCGAAGTTCTTCCTGATTAGATCAGACCATTAAAGACTTCCAAGATCCGACCTCATTCAAACCCCAGCTTCGATCTTTTGATTTGGTAAGCTGCTATCGACGCTTCATTCTGCGCTGCACTCAGCTCATGCGGCCAATGACTGACCTATTTAAAGTGAATGAACGTAATGGTTTTCCCGGATAAAGCACAGCCAGCCTTCACCGAGCTCAATGATGCTATTTCCAACATTGCTCTCCACGCTCATTCCAAATCTACTGTACCCATTCTATCACGACTTACGCCCCAGACGTCGTGGTAGTCGCCGTCCTCCACAAACACGGTGGGCAATGACAAATGCCAACATCTTGCAGGCGTCGGATTTTCGCTACTGCACGTTCGGCAGAGCACCGCTCGCCATGTACCTAGCCATCGTCAATTCTGGCAATTCTCAAAGTCCGCGCTTGCACGGTTTACACCGACCACATGTCCTCACCTTCGCCTTCAACACTGCCTTCGACAAATACCTACTTCGGGAAATAAAACACCTAGACAAAGTTGGACTTGGAGGCTCCGCTGGTGATTGGGTTGCTACAAGCAACCTCTATTGAGACCTCGGTTCACTTGAGGTGGACCTCGGTCATTCCGATCACAAAGACCGTAAGTAAAATGGAAACATTATAGTGTTGCTCACCCCAACACTGGCACCCGAAGACCGCGGTTTCGTCCTGGTTGGGACTCATCAGTTCGAGATAGCCTGAGTTGGGCCGGAACTCAGAGTCTAGTGGCTCATGGTTGACACCATAAGCACTATGTCACTGAGATCCACGAGCAACGCTTGGGCCAGCGAGAACAAATGCAAAGTTGGACTTGGAGGCTCCGCTGGTGCGCGGTCTTCGGGTGCCAGTGTTGGGGTGAGCAACACTATAATGTTTCCATAAAACACCTAGACTTTGTCACGCAGTTCACTGCTGACATAGGTCATGTCTCAGGTGTCGACAACCCCGTCTCCGACGCTCTTCCGCGCAGTAACCTCATCCTCCAGATTTTGTTTATCGTCGTTCTTATCCCCTTAGCATCTGCGCAGGCTCAAGCTGCAGACATACAAACCACACTACAGTCCAGTTGGCTGCATATGCAACCTGTTCCCCTCCAAACCAATGAAGGAACCATCCTCTGTGACACTTCCACAGGTTGTCCTAGACCCCTCGTGCTTACCTCCATCAAACCCCCTGCCTTCAACGTACTCTACACTCTATCACATCCCGTTATCCGTGCAGCTTTGAAACTGGTCACCGAACGTTTCATTTTGCCACGCGTAAACAAATATTTTCATACCTAGGCTCCCGCCCGCCTTCAATGCCAGCGCTCAACAACACATCGTCAAACCCGTAGTCCCTTTCGCTCATTTCTTGCGGCGGAATCTCGGTTCTCGCATGTACACTTAGACCTAGTAGGTCCATTTCCTCCTTCAGGAAGATCGGTATACATTCTTACATGTGTCGACCGCTTCACCAGGTGGCCATAAGCAATTCACGTAACAGACTGCACGGCTGACACTGTTATCCAGGCCTTCTTATATCACTGGGTCTCGAACTACGGATGCCCATCCGCCGTCTCAACCAACAGTTACACACACTACAAATCTTCACCGTTCGATAAGTTATGCAAATTCGCAGGCTGCGGCCGCATTCCTAGCATAGGGTATCATCCAGCAGCCAATGGGTTAGTGGAACGCTTCCATAAACAGCTTAAAAACTCGCTCTACGTCTGCTCCGACCCCAGCTGGAGCGAAAACGTTTCGCTCGTATTCCTAAGCATCCCCAACAGTATTAAATAAGATTTGCAATGAACACCAGAAGAGCTAGTTTATGACACAACGATTAAGTTGCCGGGAGAATTAGTTTCGTCTCCGACATCTTCAGGTACGCCTCCGTTTAACGTTGCCTTCTCCCTAGCTCAACGCATGCGTTCCCTACGCCCGACTGCGCCCCGTGAACAGACCAGCGATATGCAAATGCACAGCGTAATTTGTAATTGCACTCACGTCTTCTCCGCACTGACGCAGTGAGGTGCCCTCTCCAGACCCTACACAAGCCCTTTCAGGGTCCCGCAACGGCCACCGAACAAGTTCACTTTAGACCAATATGGTCACCCAAAAACGGTGTCCATCGACCGCCTCAAAGTGCCTTTGTTTGACGAACAAGTTGGAACCAATCCTTATGGTATCACACAAGTACCGCAACTGCGATGACTTCCCAAGCATTGGAAACCCCGAAACCCTCCGTCCCCTTGACCATGCACTTACTCCACTTCAACTCCAGGCAACCGACCGACGCGGTAGACAGGTCAAGCGTCCGGTGCATTTCTAGATTTCGTAAACGTTTACTATTTCCATCAACACGCCACCTTTGTCTTTGGCGGTACGCTTGCGTCTCCCCCACAAGGTTTTGCAAAATCTCCAAAAAAAGCTCAAGAACCTGTTGATGAAAACAAAAGGCCTATTTTCTTTTACAACGCATGCCATGGTTCATCTCCTGCATCAAGCCACTTTTCCGGTCCTTGTACACCCCCTCTGAGTTTTATCTTCCAGAAACTCCAACACCGGAACGACCAAGGCAAATCTCGATTGGTTCACCAGCCGTCTGAAGGCCCCTTCCTGATCCAGAGTACAACCAGTCGCCCTCGACGCGGACGGCCACAAAGGGATAGGTCTCCAAAAGCCTAGCTATGCAACGCTAACGAGGCGTCCCGGATTTCTTTGTGAACGAGAACCGTGGACTAAAGTGCATTTGAGATAATGACACCCCTAAACGCTCCCTCAAGTCTGTAGTGGAGGAAATCTCCCGTCGGCCTTTTTCTAGACTAGCTATTTTCTTTCCCAGTCCGACGAGCCCGCCCCGACGGCCCACCGATGATGCATTTTGGTACACACGATCACCATAAATAATACATAACAGAAGCCTGGAACCAGCGAACTCCGCCACACACCTCATTTTGTAAGCCCGTGATCAAGTTTATGCAACAATTTGCACCTATCCTCAACTCCCGTTTCTCCCACTGACAGCTCTAGCGAAGGTTTTCATCCTTCAGCCTTCCAGGGAAATGCCCTTGCAGTGCAGCTGAAAATACCTTTCTCAGTATTTTTCAACATTGGATTTTACACTTGTTTGAACCTTCACAACGTCCGTTTGTTTTACTGACGGCACTTCCGTTTTCACAAACGGCTTTGGTGAGTCCCGTGTTATCCCGCCTTTTACCCTTGTTGATTCGCTTCATACTCTTGTAGCCTTACAATACATGTTGGGTTCAGTTACCTACAACTTCTCTACTGCCCCCTATTTGACATGTATCTAAGGTGTCAATGTTTCCAGCTAATATGAAGGTGCCATTATTTGCGTGCCTCATTTTATCGAGAATATAAAGTTTTTAATTAAAGTTAACTATATAAACGGTAGCCTTTGTACATTTGTACATAAAATTTTAGAGTAATTTCCGTACGTGTGTATAAATGCGAACCATGTGTACGAGGTCAGTCTACTCCGCTAGTCCAACAATATTTTAACCCCCACAAAGCGATGAGGCCGACGGGCTGTTGAATATCTTTGTTGAACCGCAAGTTCGTTATCCATCTATGTGCATGCTATCACGAAAGGTACTTCAGACTGAGCTTGTTTAATTGACTTAGTAATATGCTGGTTCCAATGAAAAAGTGGTGGGCGAACTTCAAACGGTACGCCTGTGTATCAGTCAGGGAACAATTTCACGAATTCTTCCGGTAATGCGGTAGACTTAACGTGGGCAGTGGTGAAGGGAAAACGTTCGTGTCGGAAGCACTAGTAATTTAACTGGTTAATGCAGATCAGTATGTCATTTGTTCCAATCCTAATTTAACAGAGTTGCAAAAGAACCAGTGGGAAATTGACATACACAACGGGACTAACCGGTTTGGCCGAACTTCCCATGAACCTAGAACACTCAATCACAGTTAGGTGTCTATTGTATGGCAAATCACTATGACCTATCTGGGTGTAACACTGGCACCCAGTTGTCTTTCTTCCAGCTCCACTCAGCACCCGCCTTCCCTTTGAATGACTTGCTACTCCGCACTGAGTGACTGGGCAGCTGCAGCGCTATGACGTCTGTTAAGCTCAATGCAGTTTGTACACCAAGCGAACCCTGGACACCCACTGCGCATTTCATTAGCACTCGGTGATGGGGCAGACAGAACTAGGTGCACCCCTCAGGTCTATTTCTCACCCACTTTCACGTGGTTGCATTGTAACGTTTTAAGTTATAAACAGCTATAGCACTGCAATCAACGGAGTGAATCTAATCATTTGTGCGCATTCTCATATTCCATCAACCAAGTGAGCCGACAGGGTATCGCATCGCTACCCCCGAACGAAATCTCGGAAAGGAAAATTGACTGTCATTATCTACCTTCTACTCGAAACGTATAGAAGTAACATGGAGTGTGCGTGTGAAACTAGCGAACTTGGGTACAATGTTGATGAGCCCTTCATCTTTATTAAATGCGTGGTTGTTACTGTCACCACTGTGAGACACAGAGCTCAGTTACCAACGTCGTTCACCAATAAATTGCAGCCAACAACAGGGTGAATGAACAGACGGAAAAGGGGGAGTTACTTCTAACATGCAGTCAGACCGCACGGTTACTGACTGTTGAAATTTATGGAAAGTTGGGATTACGCTGCATCTGATCATATATATCAATAATGCAACTTTCCACAAGATCGCCGAGGGCTATTAAAACGGTGGGAACCCGTTCGTAGTCTGCTGTCAAAATATTGCTTAAAAGATACCTTCGAGCTTGCTGAGTTGCTTGTGTGCTTGACACTAGATGTCGAGTTGATATTTCGATCGACGTGGCTTCCTTGTTAACCACCATGCCACTTTGTGACAGTGGACAAATTAGGATAATTCTTACAGATACAAAACCTGTAAACAAGTCATCCCGTATGGTTGCTAAGTGATCTACTTTTGTTGCATGCATAGAATGTACGGTTTGATTTTGAAGATACTACATAGAAACAAATTTCTGTTGTCGCCATGGGCAGCCCTTTGGGGCCAAATTCGGCAGCCTTTTATCTGAGTGTGATTAAAAGAATAACTACTGCCAGATTCAGCGAAGCAAAACTGTACAAACGATGCGTAAAAGACATCCTAGTGTTTACTAGTGCGAGTTTTTTGAGCGACTTGTTACCTTCCACAAACCTGCATACGCTAACCTCTCTGTGACACACGTGTTTGAACAGCTGCGTAGTCTACCGTTCTTGGACTGCTCATTAGGAGGCGGGTGGGTGTCACACTTCAGCGCACAGTCTTTCGAAAAGCGAATTTGAGTGGGCAGTACCTGTATTTCTCTAGATTCGCTTCAGTTGCGTATAAACGCCGTGTACTCTAAACCAATTTCTGCAGAGTCCGACGAATTTCTACTGCAGAAATGCTTTGGGCCGAATGGGGATGGGTTTATCCAGCCTCATAGCCGATCGTTCAAGGAGAAACCAACGGTTCAGACTACACGTTGTAGTACTTCTCGAATCTGGGATAACGCAAAACTCCACCCGAAGCTAGCTATATATAGAGTTAGAAAAACCGAATTGTATTTTCTAATTATGCTGTCAATATTATTCAGGATCATAGATAATTCAACATAAGGAATGTCAAGTAGTACAATATTTACAAATACTATATCCACCGCAGCTCGAATGCAACTCGGGATTTCTGTAATTCCTCGGTGGTCTAGCTTGAATTCGACGTGATCTGCTCAGTCAAATCTCATCTTTAGTATCTGAAAGGAATCTTGAAAAGGTACGATAGTATCGATCTCAGAAGCATTGCAATTTTCTGTTGACTGACCTGCCTTTCTGAACTGCACCTGGTCAAGGTCCAATATCCGCACCGTACGTCTTTGGAGCTTACTGACAACAATTTCAGAGCTGGGTCTGAAGTCATTACCCATGAAATAGGATATCGCCGCGGTGCTAAAACCCAGCATATTAGAAAGAAGTGGTCGAGATTTGCGCATGTTAGCAGGTATCCCGCCAGTGACATAATGAACAAAATTACGATACTGAAGAAGTTATCAACGAAACGATCGAGTTTATCAAATGTTGTTGAGCCCATGAAGCGATTGCGCCTTTCAAAGTGCCGACACTCTTTTCAGTTAATCTGTTGGAGCAAGGATGTCTAGGGGTAGTAAACCGATGACGACAACCAAGGCTCCGTAACCAATCAGTAACACACGATGCAATGCAATGTGAACCATTATCATTCACAATAGCCAAGGGCACACCTCCACAACTAAACACTTTTCTTAGGGCACGAAGAGTAAAGTTGGTATGTGGTTTATCCGTCATGATTACCTCAGGCCACTTCAAATAAAATCAATGATTACAAGCCCATAATACTCCTGAAGGAATGGACCACAGTAATAAAGGTGGACACGCTTCCAGGCTTCACACGCCATTGGCCAGGGCGTTCATTTGGATGGCTGACTTAGTAAGTTGTGTCGACAGCCCTCACATCTTGAAGTAGTCTGTCGAATATCGGCATTAATCTCAGGCCACTAACATCGGACCATAGAGTACATCTTTTAAATTCCCAAATGTCCAGAATGAAGATCAGTCAGAACTGCAGCTCGTAAATCCCGAGGAATCAATACGATCGTTAACACACAATATGACCTCACGAGGAAGTCAGAATTCATCACGGCGTTGGTAAAATTGGGCAAACTTTCGCTTCAACAGAGGCGGCCAGCCTCGTTTTAAAGCTGATAGTATTGAGCCAAAGCATTGCCTTGTTTCAGTAAGTGGAACTGTACCAGATGCAACAAGTAGCTGAGCAATTAGGCAATTAACTTCGGAGTCCGGTTCAAACAAACAAGCATGTCAATAGAGATACTCTACAGGAGCAGTGTACTTAACACGTTTGTGTTATACACATAACCACTGAGTGATGTGTGTCATTTTTGAACCATTGCTGCAGAGGATTTTGCCAACGAGCTGGATGGATTGCATGTATACTTCAAGGCTTCAAGTTCAGTTACTATGGTGAATTTTAAACCGAAGATGTATTTGTGTAGCCGAGTCACCACCCAATACACAGCCAAGGATCCACGATGCGCCTGAGCAAATCCCATTTCAGCCTTGCTGAGACCGCGTGAAATGCAAAGAACTGGGCGTCCTACTGATTCTTGCACAGTAACGATGCCGCTTGAGGAAGCATCGGTAAAGCGTACAGAAAAAAATTAAGGCGAAAGTGGTCGAAGAACACTGACTGGAATAAGCTTAGTAACTTCCGCAACACCGTTGTATGCTATGTAGACTACACAAAATCTTTAGAGTTCAGTAATCAGAACAAGGGGACAGCAATAAAAGCAAAATTACCTATGAACTTTAAGTGAGATTATAAGGTTTCCATCAAAGATCTTAGTTCATGAATGTTTGTCGGTGAGTTCACATCAATCAGTGGTTTAAAACGATCGGCGTCAGAGCTAAATCCAGAGTATGTAATGTGATAACCCAGCCAACTGACTTCTTTGACAATTACACCCTTTTTGGGATTCACATTGACAATACCGTCTTTGAATCGCTTCAATAGTGCTAGTAGGCGAGAATCATGAGCAAATTTGTCAGCAGCATGTACAATCACATCCGCTTGGTACGCTTCAAAGCTTTCTAATCCTTTCACAAGTGAATTCATGACATCCTGAAAATAGCTGTAAACTACGGCCAAAAGCAAGCATACGATAACGATACAAACCGAAAGGCATATTAATAGTTGTTAGTTCACTGGATGACTCACTAAGAGGAATCTGTAAATAGGCATCCCTTAAGTTCAGTTTCGAGAAAAATCCTGAAACACGTAAGCGGTAAAGGATAGCTTCAGTTCCCTCCGTAGTGCAGCTACTCTGACACAGTCTCGTATTCAGGGTGTTCCGATAGTCACGGCAAAATCTCTGTGTGTCTGACCAGCTGACTTTAGTGGACTAACAATGAACGTTGCGAATCAAGAGCTCTGGACTGCTAAAAGTTTCCTTTCTCATACAAAGGGTTTAAAACTTTCCGGACAGGCTAACTTAGTCTATATGGCAAAATTCGACATTTATGAAATAGAGGATCTTTAATCATCTCAATGTCTACTGGAGGAATTTTCATACTACCACATGCTATGGTGAAGTCATAAATCAGAGAACGACTTTAAGCCTCGGTAGCGGAACTCGGTAAAAATGTACCACCAATTAAACTGTCAAACTCAAGACCAAGGCAATCTGACTGATTGCTTTGAGAAAGTGGATGAAGGGGCCCAAATATGTTAAGTATCCGAAAAGAAGACTCTCCGTTACCGTTGTAAGGACATTAGACCGATCGTTATCGTTGCGCTGTAAGCTGGCTGTGGAACGCACGAAGATAAAGCTTTTTGAAGAATGCATCCAAGCAGGCTGCTTTTCTTCACGGTTTGCCAAGACACTGCCGAAGGATAAATGGCCTGTAAATAGTACCAATCTGACCAGCATCGCGTCGGTGCAAATCGACGTCTGCATGGAACGAGAACGAAAGTTCCTCGTAACACAGAGACGTTTCGTTAGCACGCTCAATGAGTTATGCTTGGTATGTCGCTTGAAATTTGACGCATTTTCCGCTGCAGTTCTCCGTCGTAGAAGGATGAAAACCGTGCGCAGTCTACAGGGTTCGCACGCAAAGTCTACATATGCTTCTTTTCCTACTGATTGCTTGCAGTAGGTATATAATCTATCATCAGTTGTCTGAAGGCTGGACAATATGCGACGATCAGAGAGTTAAAAGAAATGACACACGTAACCTTCTTACAGTCGGATAAAGGATCAGGCATTGTAATAATGAACAGGAATGACTATATTTCGAAAATGGAGTCTATTTTTGGGGATAGATGTAAGTTGTTGTGAGCTACGACACCGGAAAATAACATCTTGGTGGAGAAGCAGATGACAAAGGAACTCCAGATACTCTTGTTACATGGATACGTCACTAAGTCGCAATACAGGCAGCTGAAACCGACTGGGACGTAGACACCAAGAATGAGAGGCGCGCCCAAGTTGCACAAACCAGCTAACCTACTGCGTCCGATTATACGTATGAACAACTCGCCCTATCATAACGTTGCTTGGTGGCTGGCGAAACTCTTAGATCCAGTGCGTTAACTCCTGACTACGCACTGCCTGAAAGACGCTTTGGAACTGGCGGAGACGCTGGGACAATCCTCACTGGACTCGGAGTTCATATACTCTATAGACGTGGAATCCCTATTCCCAAACGTGCCCCTTCATGAAACAGTTGACGATTCGTGTCATTTCTTCCTGAGCCAAAACAAGCATGTGGGCCACCCTTTGGAGTATTTGAGAGATATGCTTCTACTCTGCACAGAAAATATACGGTTTGAATTTGCGGGGACGGCATACAAGCAGATCGACGGCGTCGACATGGGCAGCTCATTGGGACCGGTTTCGGCAAATATCTTCTTGGCTTGATTGAAAGACATGTTGCTGCCAGTATTGGTGAGGCGAAACTGTACAAACGGTACTTGAATGACATTTTGGTATACACCAGCAGCGAACATTTTGCGCGACTCTTAACCACTTTGAATTCCATTTACCTCAACTTATCTGTGTTCCACGAGATAGAACAATATGGCTGCCTGCCATTTTGGGATATCCTCAGCAAGAGACGGGATGGAGTCACACGGCAGCGCACCGTTTACCGCAAAGCGACCTGGAGTGGGCAGTACCTTCACTTTTCCAGTTTCGTCCCGATGCATACAAACGCGGCCTATTGATAACGCTCTTCTACAGGGTCAAACGAATTTGTAGTCCGAAATTGCTGGAACCTGAAGAAATTTTCCTTATAGGACCTTAGTATCGAATGGCTATCCCGAAAATTTCATCCAAGCGCACAGTAGACCCCCTGCCGGTGCAAACAGCAGAGAAAAAGCTATCTGTTTTGTTCTGCCGTTTAAGGGGGACCATGTGGCAAATGATGTCGGACACAATCTCAGGTCCGCCCTAACTTGCACGTACACGGCTGCCCAGTTGCGCCTCATGCACACTACCCGGAAAGTGATTCTTCAAGACCGTCAGAGGTACGCTTCAGCTAGTTCGGCCTCTCAAGTGGTTTATAAGTTCACCGACGTTTGCGGTGATGTTTACATAGTCAAAACTAACCGTCGGTTGGCAGAAGGTGACTGAGCACTTGCCAAAGTGGGTCGAACAAATGATGGCACAACAAAACGGAACGCTCCACAGAACGAATCGGAGTCCGTCATTATCTATCGCCAAACACCTCTTGATAACTGGTCACCATGTGAATCCAAATAATGCCTTCAAGGTGGTATTACGTAACAGGAACCCGATAGTGTTGGCAATCAACGAACCGTTGCTAATTAGCGCTGATCAACCTGCACTATGTGCACAGAAACTCTTGAGACAAGCAATCAGGTTGCCTTGGTTTTAATTTGGACACTTTAACTGGTGTACCAATTGTTTCCCATGTACAAATGTAACACTGAATTTCAATGCTTGCATAACTTTTAACCCAAGAGATGTTCCTCGGCTTGTTAACCACAAAATTACAATCAACAAGACTGCTGTCTTTGTCTAAAACTGGCCAAATGCAGCAACCTAACACAGGAAGAGTATGACCAGTAATATCTCGGATGGCAATGGAGTTTGGATGTAGCTTCACATCGGGATAACGACGAAAAGACTTGGTTTCGCAATAAGTGCTTGCGCGCTCCCTGTGTCAACTATGAGAGTACATGATTTGCCGTTTTCAAATCAGAGATTGTTGTACAGTCAAGGTTATGGAATTGATGTGGTCGTACAGCTGGATAATGCTGTCCACAGGCGAATTCACAACTTTACATGGTTTCGCAAGTCGACATGCATTACGAATGTGTCCAACTTTGCCACAATGGAAACACGTTGCATTTCGGTGAGGACACTTGTGACGAGAAGGCCACTTCCCACATGAGACAACTTGACCCAATCGTTTAAAAACAATACCAGAATTAACCGCGTTCTGTTGGTTTCTCCGGAACGGATGATGGGCTCCACCAGACTTTGAGAATTTATATTCCCACCGTTCTTGTTGTTTACCAGGTGCCATGTCTTTGACAGAACTAAACAGAATTTGCTGATCAGAAGGTGTTATGCATTTAGAAATGTCGTGAACGTCTTGGAAATTTTCACAAGGTTGTTTAACTTCCTTGCAGGGTAGATCAGGAAGTGAAATTAACCGGGAAATTAATTCCAGAGATTATACGATTACTGAGGTACTCATCCAGTTTATCATCGCAAGAACATCGAGAAGCTTGAGTGTGTAGCTGTAAAATAAAATCGTGAACAGACTAATCAGGCTGACGTGGTAGCACATTAACCATTGCTCTTTCTGCCACAACGGAAGTTTTGGCAACAAATGATAGAGTAACAGGTTTCTCAGCTGATCATTTGAAAAGTTCGACGGTACCTCGAGATATGGCAAATTCTTCGAAACTGAATTAGCGTTACTGCCAATGGTAATGAGAAGATGTGCAGTTTTCAACTCTTCTCACGCTTCTGGCTTCCTAAGACACCGAAGCTTAAACCGCTCGAGGTATTCCACAATTTCCTGCGGGAAAGAATTTAGGTCCAGCATTTCAATATTTGGATTCATCTGGAGCTTGGCACTGACGGAAACGCCAATTGTAGAAGTTATCGAATCTGGGATAGTGCAAATCCCCACTTGAAGCTAGTCTTATATAGCGAGTGAAAACCGAATTGTAATTTCTAATTACATAATCAATATTACTCAGAATCATGAGTAATGCAATATAAGAAATGGCAAGCAGTGCAATATTTACAATCACTACAGAGTTGTACTCTTTCATGCCGCTTAAAAGAGATCATTTAACAAATAATATCAGGCATAATATGGCTTTCGCGGTCTCGCGTACCTACCTAACCTTCAAGTACCAAAATGGGTGCAACTTCAGCATTTTACATTGGCAAAAGTATATATATCAGAGGGTTGTCAACAACAATGTTAACTTTTTAGATAAGTAGAAAAATAAGAACAGTAGAGCGGAATTGCTCGGTAGCTATAAACTAACGTTCGTCACGCCTAAGGGAAAAGTCGGAAAAAGACGAATATATGGACGAAATAGACGTTTATTATAGAAGCGCACCAACCCGCTACGTGAAGACACCGTAAAAAGGTTCTAGCTAGGGGAAGGTGTAGTCGCCAATCGAGACGCAGCGAACGCTCTTCGAAGCAGAAAGTCAGAAGCGCGATAAATGCGATTCGTCTGGGTGGCCCAAACATACATAGTCATCGTTCAAACAGGCAAGCATTTTAAGTTGTCTAAGTACAACACGACATAATATTTAAATAATATTTTACAAAGACAGAGCAATTTCCAGGTCACTATGTAGTCCCCTCCTAGAAGGGAACCTTGGGTGATCCTTCAATGTTGGTGAGGGCTGTCCGTCGCGGACCAGTCTTCTGCGAGACTGGGAGGTGAAACCTGATGCAGCTGCTGGGGCAGAATCATGCGACCGGACCCTAGCTGGCTCCCACCCGTGTTCTTCCTTAAGCCGCCGATAAAAATAAGGAGGGAGAACCTTCGTAGTATACGGTCACTTGTGTTTGAGCACGAGTGAGTGTTCTCCGGTTCACGACATGTACCGAGAAAGAAGCGGGGAAAGTCAAGCATGTCGAAGAGGTGCCAGAAACAAACTGGAAAGTCATTGACAGAATGGCAGCAAAAAGTGAGAGAGACGACTCATTTTCTCAGTTTTCAAAACGTTTTGCCGTTCTTCTTCTGGGTATCAAAACGTTTTGTGCTTTCTAGCGGTTTTCGAAGAGTACAATCGCTAATGAACACCTGAAAACGCTGTTAAAAATCTTAAGTTAACTTTCAAGGAAACGTGTCGGCCAGTGAACACGACAACCAGACCCAGTAACGATTTTAGGCTTAGCAATGTCAGAGGGATCGGTTGGCAGGTTTCCGGTTGTGGTGTTGCTGCCCGCAGACATTTCCTCCACCATCGACTGGCTCGATACGTCAGAGAACGGAGGAATGGAGTCCTCCTTAGACTGGTTTGACGTGAACAACTTTAAGGCGGTCGATCGAGATAACTTCGTGCTTGCCGTTTGCGTGCTATGAGGAAGAAATGATCTTTAAGTTGTAAGACCTTGAATGTACCTTCGTAAGGTTATTTAAGTGGTCTACCTAGACCATCGATATGAATCATAACGAACGGGAAGTAGTGAAGTTCTTTGGGAACGTAAGACTTGAGAAGCTGTTCCCGTACTTGGTTAACTGCCGAGCGTAGCCCGCATCGTAGCGAGGAGTGTTTGAGGTTTGGGAGAAGAACTCACCTGCTAATCGGTGCGATTGTTCATAAAACAATTGGGCGCTGGACGTTACGAGGTGGGTTTTCAGCTCTGAGCGATTTCCGAGTAGTACCACTGGCAAAACCTGTCCAACTAAGTGCATTAGCGGCAATTAACGAGGTTTTAAGCTGTCGGTAGAAGCGTTCCACCATTTCGTTTGCTTGAGGATGGTAGGCAGTTTTCCGAATGCCTTTACATGCAAAGATCTTGAGTAGAGCTTTGAAAGCCGCCGATTCCAATTGCGAATCACGACCAGTAGTCCCAGTGACTCAACAGTCATGTGAAGCGACCAGCGCTTGAAGAATGCGCGTGTTATGGTCTCGACAGAAACATCGGGCATTGGGACAGCTTCAGGTCAACGAGTGGCGCGATCAACCATGGTCAGTATGTAGACCATGTCTTTGGACGGCGGAATTGGTCCAACGATGTCAAGGTGAACGTGAGCAAATGGAGTTGACACTGACGGGATGTGTCTCATCGGAGCGGCAACATGTCGGTGAACTGTTGCCTGCTGACAACTCAGACAGTTACGTGCCCAAAATCTGATGTCGCGCTGCATGTTTGGCCAGAGATACCTGTCGGTAATCATCTTGACTGAAGCGCCGATGCCAGGATGCGTGATGTTCTGCCGCGTATCGGAGAATTTTCGGCGAAAAGCAGTTGGTGCAAGTAGACATAAATATCCGGTAGCGACGTAGCAGATCATTGTATCTGTAGACGAATGAAATAGTCTATTTGCCAACTTTAGCGTGAACTTTTCGCAGGATGTCAGTAACTCATTTGCAGTTTGCTGAGCTGCGACCGTAGCTGCCAAATCGAGCGACTGGTCGGGCGGAGCCCGAGAGTTTACTACCAAAAGCGGGTCCGGCACCACTTTGTCCTTTTTAGACAGGTGTTCGACGTCCGTCAAAAACTGAGAGACGAAATCCAAATGACGGATTTCACGCGGAAAGTGTAGAGGCGAGGGGTTTGTGATCGGTGCAGAACGTAAAACCAATACCTTCAAAAACATGGCGAAAATGCTGAACAGCGACGTAGATGGCGAGTAAATCGCGGACAAACGTGTTGTATTTCGACTCGGCTGTCTGAAGACGTCAAGAAAAGAACGCTAGTGGTTGCCACTTACCTTGAGAAAACTGCGGTAGAATAGTGTAGATTGTCTTTTCCGAGGCTTCCACGGAAACACTGATGGAGCATAACGGCGGAAGCCAATGCTTCTTTGCTGGCTTCGAATGCTTTTCTTGCATCAGGCGTAAGATCAACATTACCGTTGTTGCTTCCACGCAGAAGAATCGCGAGTGGTTACAGAAGCTCGGCAGAACGGGGTAGGAATCAGCGATAGTATTTGACCATGCGGTTTAAGCATCGAATGGTAGCAAGCGTTGTTGGACGAGGAATTCCGCGAGTTGCCGGAACGCTGTGTTGCAAATGGCGGGTACCTTAGGAAGCTAGTTGATGTCCGAGGAACTGAATGCGCGGCTGCATGAAAATGCGCTTATCGGGGTTGACAGTAACGTTGTGCGCTTTCAGCCATCCGAAAAAGGATCATAGATTCGTTCGGTGTCCCTCTTTCGATGATCTGGACCTCAAGATGTCGTTGATGTACGGTTGGACGAAGTCGGGTCCACGTGCGATGGAGTCAGTGAAGCGTTAAAATATCTGCGCTGCCTTGCGCAGACAGAATGCCATTCGTAAAACTTCGAACAGTCCAAATGGCATGATAACGGCAGTTTTCGGTATGTGCTTGCCGGCGACTGGGATCTGATGATAAGCTCGTACCAGATCGATTTTTGAGAATACGCGAGCGCCGTGAAGATCGGTTGTAATATCCTATATGTGAAGAATCGGGTATCGGTCCGGAACTGTTACATTGTTGCGAACGTGGTAGTCTCCACGTTGTTACCAAGCACCTGACTTTTAGACACTATGTAAAATGGCGTAGACCAAGGGATGTTGGACGCTCGGACGCTCCCAAGTTCAAGCAAATGCTGGAATTCAGCACGGGAGGTTTTGTGGTTGTCCGGAGTCAGTCTTTGGGTTTTTGCGGAGATGGGCGGTCCCTTGGTAGCTATGTGGTGCGGCGTCGCTGCGTCGGCGCTTAACAGAAGCGATGTAGGACGGAAGACTTCCAGGAATCTCACAAGTAGCGATTTGTCGACCAATGAGTTGGCGGTAGGGTACACCAGGCTGAGCGATGCTAGATCACTGCATATTCCAGCGAAGGAAAGTTTACTTGTCTGATCGATGAGATGTTATCGTTTAGCGTTAAAAAGCAAGTCGAAGTGCTGAAGAAAATCCATCCCGCTTATGGGATATCGGACGTCAGCAACGAAGAATATCTGTCGAAAAGAACGTCGCAGATCGAGGTTGAGCGTGCGTGAGGGCTGACCGTATACGCGAATGCTGGTACCTTCTGCAGCGCGTAGGGACCCAGTCAACTTTCCGGTTACGTCGTTAGGATCAGGAGGAAGGACGCTGAGTTCTGCGCCAGCACCGACGTGATAGCCAACTTCTGTTTGTTGATCGGTTACGAAGGATAGGTGACTCTGTTGACCAGCTACGTCCATTGCCCCTACGTGCTGGTCGGCACCCTTCCCTGCTCGTTGCGTTTGAAGGAACACGGTGGGCGGCATGACCTAGCCTGTGAGCCAAATCGCTAGTAATACCAGCAGTAGGAAGAACTTCGACGTGATGATTTCGACGGAGATTTTGAACGAGTTGGACGTCGGCGACTTGATGAGCGGCCTCGGCAGCTAATGCCGGAAGTTTTAAAATCGGTAAACTGCTTTGTGAGTGCGGCGATCTGCGCCTTCATTTCTGCGATGTCGTCATTCAGCGTAGATCAAAGTTGGAAATCTAGCCATAGGTTTCCCAAATTTGGTTTGCGATATCGGCCACCAGTGTCAGGGGTGCGCCGGCATTTGAGTAGAGTACATTGCGCATTTCACGCGGCCATCTACGCAACCATATTTCCTTGTGAATTGCGTCGTCTACTATGGCAGATTTGGTTAAACTTTGCATCTTTCGTAATAGTTGTGACGGCTTTAGGTGACCCAACTCCGTTTCGCTCAGAAGCTTTGCGACATGTTGACGATCTGAAAGACCAGTTCTTTTAAGAACCCTGCGTTAGTTTCCTCCTAGGTTTTCCTCTCCGCTGGCAGTTCGAGGATATCGCCGACTACGTTCGGAGGAAACGCAGAGATGACGTGGAAATATTTGATCCTTCCAGATCTGATGCCACGTAGTTCGAATAATGCTTCTAACTGAACGAACCAATGTTTTGGATTGCTTTCATGAACTGCCGAAATGGCGATGGTTACATGTTTGACCTGGCCGTCGGGAACTAGGTTACACGCGTCCATAGCAAAAAGGATACAAAGTAAGCGATATAAAACTCGAAAAATGCAGAAAAAGTGAAAATGTATGTACCTACTACAGCAGTTAACGAACCTAAAAGGAAAAATTAGCAAGCGTCTTACCAAATTTTCGGTCGGGGTCATCAGTTATAGTGGTATCGCTCGGTCGCTAAATACTAAGGTTCTTCCCGCCTTAGGGAAAAGTCTGAAAAAGACGAATATGTGGACGAAATAGACGTTTATTATCGAAAGGCATAATACCGCCAGCTGAAGACACCGTAAAATGGGTCTAGCTAAGGGGATGGTGTAGTCGCCAGTCGAGACGCAGTGAACGCTCTTCAAAGCGGAAAGCCGGAAGCGTGCGAAATGTGTTTCGTCTGGGTGATTCAAAGATATGTAGTCACCGTTCGAATAGGCAAGCTTCCTAAATTGTTTAGGTACGAAATGTTTTTATATTGTTATAATATTTTTTACACAGACAAATAGGGGAATCACCCCTACAATACAAAGCTGCAGGGTCTTGACTCGAGTCCTGAATGATCGAAAAAGAAACCACTCGATAATGCTGTACTAAAACATCGGAGTTTGCATACAAATAAAAAAGGACATACTTTCTTTGCAATCATATTTCATAATTCGCTTAAGTTGAGGTGCAATGCGTCCATGGACCGATCGGGATCCCAAACTAACTTTCGTTATATGTTTCAAGAAACTGAGATGCATTAGTATAACTCAAACTGATTTGAAACTTCCTGGGCTACGCAAAATTGAGCTGAAATTGCACGATAGTTGCTTATTATGGGGCTCACGTTTGGTTCCACCATTGAAAGTGCGCTCCTTCATTCTAAATGAACTTCACAATGGACATCCAGGTATTGCCAGAGTGAAAGCTCATGCACATTGCCATTGTTGGTGCCCCGGCATGTGATCTCTGCTAAAAGGTAACAATCCACGAAACTACCAGGTTCAATAAACCCAGTGGCATTGGCCTGAAAAGCGTTGGCGGCGCATCCTTGCCAATTATTTTGGTCTATCATAAGGTTTTTTTTGCCTACAGAATAACTCCGACAGAAGCCACGGGTAAATCCCCTACATAACTGCTGTTCAGTAGAACACTTCGCAATAGACCAGGCCTATTGTTTACTAATCATCGAGCGCAAATAGAAGCGAAACAAAACAAGACAGCTACGTTGCACAGGAAGCACAATGTATACACGACTTCCCCACGAACAGTTATGGCAGCCGACAACCCTGGTCACAAGTGATGGCTGACCTAGAGTTAAACGGTCGCGTTTTAAGCATTCGGGTCACATAGGTTCACGTTGTGTGGGAAAACAAGAAGAGGAGGAAAATATATCTGGCTCAGTCCATCCCCCAGCAGATCAAAGCATTCACCATACGGCGCAGACACCTAACGGTGCACCATTTCGCTGATCTCAGCTGTGCCTAAATCTCTTGTACGTTTGGTTACCAAAGTATGACCTCCAAGAGAGAAGAAGGTGCGTCGATGACATTGAACGTTTAGCTCACCCACCGCGCGTACTTATTGGTTAGCCTCGCATTGACGGATCGATAATTCATCATTGTATCGTGTTTTAGACTTATGACGCGCTGACAATCAGTAGTCACAGTTTGCAACTTCGTCTAGAGTTACTGCACAACTTTGATCAAAAATCGCGTACGTAAATAGATAAAAAGTAAATCCTTTAGTTTCGACAGTGCGAGACACGTAATTTCAAAATAACAAGCAAATGCAACATTTCAACAGAATAATCTGACTTCAGATATTTCGCGTCTTCTCACCAGCTGTGTATAGACATTTTGTGGAAGCAGTATGCCGCATACACAACGGTAAGACAATGCGTGCAATCGTACTGTGTAAATAAAACTAATCAATAACCTTACCAGGGCAAGGCGAGGGTATTCACAAAATCCATCTGCCTGTATACGTTGGGTTTCATCCGATGAATCGCTGAAGGCTCTGTGAATTGGAGTGGACAAACAGTGTTCTGTCGATTAAGGGTCTTGAACGATTCCAGCAGGTGTTTGCACGCTGGGCAATCGAGGATATGCTGTGCGATAGAGCTTGCGAGCAGATTAAGGCCATTTGCTACCAAGTTACGTGGGACATGTTCTGAAATCCTCCTGGACAGCCTCTTCTCAGTTCAGATCACGAACCTTCTACCGTAAGTACAATGAAAAAGGTAGATACAGGAGGCGGTAACTATAGAGTCTAGTCAGAATGACAGGGGCTTTCGATATCACTTCTTATTAGGAGGATTTTAATCTTAACGTGTGCGTCCGAGCTGCTTACAAGCTACATAGCACAGCCTAGTCCGGAAGAGTAGCAGATGCATTTCGCCCTTTTGGGGCTCATCAGTGTGGCGCATTCCCTCGGTCCGCCACTGAGGACCGAACCCATGACCACCAGAGGCAGATGCCAACTATCCAGCAACATAGGCCACTTAGCCATGGGGACGTCTACTGGGCTACACCATTTGCAAGCTAACTGGGATATGGCACGACCTAGCTTCCACTGCCATGCAGGTTACTACCTTAGCAGATGACAATGGTGAGCCTACGAAGGTCATGACTTCCTCTCACTAGACCATTTCGTCTTCTATATCCTCTCTGCCAGCCTCTTAAGAATTGTTATTATGCAGCCACTAAGTTAATAGGTTGTTTTGTTGATCCCACCTGGATAGGCCCGTTTGTACGGTTACCCGCTCCTGTAGCTACCTTTTTCATTGTACTTGCGGTAGCAAGTCCGTGGGTAGAACTGAGAGGAGGCTGTCCAGAAGGATGTCAAACCATGTCTCACGTAACTTGGTAGCAAATGGCCTTAAGCTGCTCGCAAGCTCCATCGCACAGCATATCCTCGATTGCCCAACGTGTAAACACCTGCTGGAATCGTTCAAGACCCTTAATCGACAGAACACTGTTTGTCTGCTCCAATTCGCAGAGCCTTCAGCGATTCATCGGATGAAACCCAACGTATACAGGCAGATGGATTTTGTGAATACCCTCGCCTTGCCCTGGTAAGGTTATTGATTAGTTTTATTTACACAGTACGATTGCACGCATTGTCTTACCGTTGTGTATGCGGCAGAATAATTCCACAAAATGTCTGTACACAGTTGGTGAGAAGACGCGAAATATTTGAAGTCAGATTATTCTGTTGAAATGTTGCATTTGCTTGCTATTTTGAAATTATGCGGGCGGGTCTCACATTGTCGAGAATAAGAGTTATTCATTATGCTATCTTTATATCGTGCGTCATATTAGTCATGTGTGAAAAGAAACTGGTCCGATATACTGCTTTTTGACGTGTTGTACTGCCCGACTACAGTGCTGAAGCGTGCTTTGCTTAATTCCGTTACTACTTACTATGACAGCCTCAGCCTTTTCAACCCAGAGTACTGAGCTTGCGTACCGAAGTGAACAAACGCCTTTCTGTTTTCACGCACCTGTTCGTTCACACCGAAAGCGTGAGCCGGCTACATCTGCCTGACAATTGGTATCGTACGCAGAACGGACAAGATATTTAACATTGACCACAACGGGAAAACCGAAACGATTATTATTATTGACCGACCCAAACCGTATTCATTGCTGACTTTGCCTCTTTGGTGCAACGTGCATCTTTTCGGCCTGCGCCATCACCGCCAGCACCACAGTTTCGGACCAGCCACTCATCTCCAGCGGAACCTAAAACGACAGCCAACCTCACCCCTACTCGGACTGTTATTATCCGACGTGGTAGGTCCCTTGGTGGGGATCAGCTAGAAGTCGTTCAAAAATTCAACTACCTGGGAAGTTGTATCAGCGCCCGTGGGATTGAAGATGAAATCACGAATCGTATAGCAAAAGCTCGGGGCGCTTTTGCTAACCTTCGCCACTTATGGTGCCGGCGCGACATCACCCTCGCCCTGAAGGGTAGAGTGTACAATGCAGCAGTACGTTCGACCCTATTGTACGGTTGTGAAACCTGGCCGCTTAAAGTGGACCTGAAGAGGCTAGTTACGTTCGACCACCGGTGCCTTCGTAATTAGCTCAAATTTGGTGGGAACACCGCGTGAGTAATGAGCATGTTCGACGCCTTGTTTATGGCACAGGAAAAGGCAATGAACCGTTCAGCACCGTTATTTCACGCATCAGGCTCCGATGGCTCGGCCACGTGTTACGCATGCCAGCCCACCGACTTCCGCAACGTGTGCTGTTTGCGCGCCGGGGGTGTGGATGGAAGAAGAGGAGGGTTGGCCAAGCGATTACTTGGTCGAGAGGAATGAAGACCCTCACTTCTGAACTGGCCTCGGTTGGAGCGTCTCGACTCCCAGGTTGGGGTCCGAAAGACGATGAACACGTTTGGTTGAACACAGTTGCTGATATGGCTGGGAGCCGACCTCAGTGGCGTGCGTGCTGTGAGTTTCTTTGTCCCACCCATCCCTCTTAGCCTCCCCCTCCAACCACGATCTCATTACTTACCCTTATATAATTTTGCATAATAATTTTTTTGGGTGCACAGCAGCCGGCTGGTAGCTTATCGAAACGATGCCCATCCGTTACCGGTAGCTCAGCCAGATTTCACCAGTTGTTTTCTTTTTCTCTCTCATTTTTTCTTTGTATTGTGGCACAGTAGCTGAGGTGTTCCCCAACTCTAGCTAACGTGTATGATGATGATGATGATGATGACGTGGTAGGTAAGTCAAACTGCACCTTTGTCTAGCAGACTTCGGCAGCATCTGTTATCTTCCCATAACATAAGTTCCCATTTTTAGGTCCCGTTTTAATGTTCCTACAAATGTTTATTAAATCCACAAAGAAGCCCAACCTTTTTGAAAAATAAGCAACAGCCTAATAGGTTTTTCTCAGTACCGCCTTGTGTGCATATGTGCACATATATGTGCATATACCTTGCTCAGTTCTGCATTACTTTCCATGCACATACTGCCAGTTGGTCACGTGTGTTCGTTTGATTCACGCACCGCAATTCAAGTCACAATTAATCCCCTGCTGTGCCCGCTACTTGGACCTTTACAGCCTGTCTTCTACAAACATTTTTTCCGTTTCGACACAGTGTGGTGGTCATGGGTTGGCACCCGCTAATAGCTGTTTGTGTTGGTGCTCCCCCAGCAGCTTCATCATTGGCAGCTCACATCGATACAAGACCCGTTAGGACGGTGTGACGGTCTGATCTCATAAATCGCTGGTTGGCGACGGATATTTTCACGTAGGTCTAAGGACTGCTTACACAGTCCTATCTGCGAGAGGGCTATGTATCCATTTCCTCGCTTTATGTGAGTTTGTGAGGCAAAATTCCAACGAAAATCCCCATTTCTCTGTGCGCTTATGTGATCACTTCGGAATGTTGAACCGCGTGTTGAGTTCGCTTCTGTGCATCGCGTAATGCTTTTATCTTGTGCATCGGTTGGCTTGCATTACTCGACCGCGTAGCCGGATGCACCTATACTTTCCCATAGCTAGCAGCTGTATCGGTATCGCTTTTAAAACTAAGAAGACATGGAACAATATACTGGACGAAATAAATGCTTCCCTACACCGATCCGCATTTAGAAACCGCAATATGGGCTTCTGCTAAATCTTAAACCTTTTTCGAATTACGTCCTAGAGCACGCTGCAACTGAATACTACTGTTATCGGATAGCAGAGCGTGAGTTTCCTCATCTCTATGCAGATTTATGAACGGGAACAGTTAACACTACTGCTTTTTAAATAACTTTATTTTTTCTTATTCCTTTTTAGAATTCCTAATGAAGCATGCAAGCTTTCACTTGTAGCACATTGAGTGATAGGTGCCGCATGTGCATATCTCGTGAGTTCTTATTATGGGGATGTTATATCTGTCTTAACCTTCCGTTTGGCCTACAGTCCCATTACATAGTGGTGGTTATTAAGCATATTGCTATTAGCCAATGCATTACCTACATCAGTACAGCTGTGTACATCCCCAGCCAATGTCCTTATCCATTACTTTGAGCTGAGGTTATCCGCGGTACAGAAGTCAGGCCAAATGTGTAGTTCATGTGGGGCAGCCTTGCTGGTGTGATTTTAGGTCCATGGGGAAAATTACAAGGCTGACACCGTTCTTAAAATGACCGTTTGACATCTAACACACCCACTGAAGTTTCGCACCCACCAGTGTGTTAACTTCGCAGTATTTCTCAATACATTGACCCTTTGGTAAACAGCTGGATTTCTGATAGTAACACGCCACATTGCTGGCTTTTTTAATATTTTTTGTCTGTATGCGTTCCTATTACGAAATCATACTATTTAACCAAATTGATTGGTGAGCGTCGTTTTGGCATTGAAATGTACTTTAGTGGCGCTAAACAATGTCAATGTATAAGAGCCCAGCCTAAATACTGGTGCAAAGCGTTAATGCGCAGTATTCTGATCTAACAGCGCGTTCGAGATGTGGATGAATTGTTTGGCAGGATAGGTTCCACATGTGGGTGGATGGAAGTGAAGCGGACTCCGAGTAGAGTGTTTTAGTGAACGTGCAACATTCACTCTTTCATTATTGCTAGACAATGCATCTTATTCTTGTTTGTATCAAATGATCGTGCAGTTTTTACTGATAGTACGTGGCGTACACTTTCGTTTTCGCTGTGAGTCGTGCGGTTCTTCTCTCTTTGTTTAGCTAATTGACTTCCATCTCTTTGTAGCCCGTACAATACATGTTGGCTCCGGCGAGTTTCACTCCCGTATACTGGGTAACCGTGGATGGTCTTGATGGTACTTGTCGCTACCACTATTTGAGTTCGGCACTACAGGGTCTAATCCCTACAGAAGTTAATATGAAACACCATTACTTTCAACCTCTGCTAACGAAACCGAGTAGTCAAACACAAGCAACCGTATGGAATGAAAACTATTCATGGTTTTCAGTATGCTCAGGCTTAAATCACAGCGACAGTCAATGCAGCCCACACGTTTAATCCCCCAGATTGCGTAGGCAAAATGGTAAAACAAGTTTATCTCTTTCGCGTACAGGCAACTAATTGTATTTCAAGAATATTAATGTATGTGTTGATAAGGATGTATCGGATCTCTTAGTGTGGTCAACGAAATATTATAATCGGTAAAAGTATGTAAGTGAGATCATGTGTGAATTTATACACTTTATGTGCAAACATCTTTGCGTACTTGTGTATAAGTTTACCCCAAGTGTAGGAAGGAATTATTCCACACCGCCAGTCCAACAAGTGTTGTAACCGACCCAAAGCAGTAAAGCCGGAGAGCTGTTGATTATCACTGATGAGCCGCAATTTGTTATCCATCCGCGTGCGTGCGTTCGCAAAAGCAATATCACACTGAGCTGGTTTACTTGGCTTAGTCATCTCCTGGTTGCAATGAAAAAGAGGTGGATGAAATTCAAACGATACACGCTGTGTATCTGCTTATCCGTCTGTTGAAAATTTGACAAATTTTTCTGGTATTTCGGGAGACCTAAACGTAGGTACTGGTGAAAGGAAAACGTTCGTGTCGCAATGATCATTAAAATAACTTTGATTAATACAGTTTAGTATGTGTTTCTTGCCAGTCCTAACTTAACAGAGTCGCAAAGGACCCAGTAGGAAATTGTCATACGCAGCTGACCGAACCGGTTTAGCTGAACTTCCCATGAACCTTGAACACTCAATCACAGAGTGGAATGTCTTTTTACAGCAAATCACCATAACCTATCTAGGTGCTATAGCATCCGTTCGTGTAACAGTTGCTCTCAACTATCATGCTTGTAGCCCTACTCAACACCCCCTTCCCTGTGGAAAACTAGCGAATGCGCAGTGAGTGACTGCGCAGCTGCAGCGCTATGACGTCTGTTAAGCTCAATGCAGTTTGTACACCAAGCCAACCCTGGACACCCACTGCGCATTTCATTAGCACTCGGTGATGGGGCAGACAGAACTAGGTGCGCCCCTCAGGGCTATTTCTCACCCACTTCCATGTGGTTGCATTGTAACGTTTTAAGTTATAAACAGCTATCGTACTGCAATCAACGGAGGGAAGTTAAGGGGTTGTGTGCATTCTCATTTCCTATCAATCAACTGAGCCGAAAGTGTATCACTTTGTTACCACCGGACGAAATCTCGGAAAGGAAAATCGACTGTCATTACCTAACTTCCACTCGAAACGTATGACAGTAACATGGATTGTGGGTGTTAAACCCGCGCACTTGGATGCAATGTTGATGAGCCCTTCATCTTTATTAAAGGCGTGGTTGTTATTGTCGCCACTGCGAGACACAGGGCTCAGTTACCAATGTCGTTCGTCAATAAAGTGCAGTTAACCACAGTGAATAAACACACTGAAACAAGTAGGTTACTTGCGACATATAGTCAGATCGCACGGTTGATGAATGTTGCGCTACGCCTGATCATATGTATGAATAATTCAACTTTCCACAGGGTCGCCTGATGGCAAGCAGACCTGTAGTAACCCATTTGTAGCCTGCTGTCAAACTCCTGCTTAAAAGATTGCCTTGAGCTGGTTAGTTGCTGGTGTGATTGGCGCTATATGTCGAGCTGATGAATTCGTTAAATGTGGACGCGTTGTTCACCAAAGTGCAGCTGTGTGAGACAGCTGAGGATTTATGCCGATTCTTGCAGAGCCTAAACCTGTCCGTATTTCAGTGTCACTCCAAGTATGGTCCGCTGATACCTTGGGGGTCCGTGGGCTACATTCAGGGGGTCTGTGGTATCTCCCAAGTTGTTATAACGCCGTCACAAACGCTCCGTAAGTGCTCATTTTATTTTATAGTTCGATGGAAAACCTGCAGTTGCAACTTATTAAATCATAACTGACGGTCTGCGTTAGTCATGTGAACGGCTCATGTAAAGCACATACCTTCCACGAAGGTATCTAGGTGTGGCGGAGACTTATACTGTGAGTGAACGTAGCTGTTAGATGCCAGAAATTTAGTGTGGTAATCTCACTCATAACCCAGATTTTGGCCACCGGCAGAAGGAGAAAAATAAATAATGAGGTATATCATCCATTTGCGGTCATTTAGAAAGTTTCCATCCTCCAAACTCGGTAAAACGAACAGAGCACGACCTCGCTCAGGTAAGTGCAGAAGAAAAGTGTGGATATTTCGGTGTTTTACTAGTGTACTCATTTGATTTCTCTTATTGGTGTGAAACTATCTCTGCGATGTTACAAAAATGTGGTTTTGTTTATTTTATGTTATGTTCCGTTCGAAATCCAACTCAACATAATAAGCAAATGCTAGGTGTACTGGACGCTTGTGTCGAATTAATCAATTCCGTTTCTGCACTTGGACATTTAACATCAACATGGGCCGTCGGCGGAAGACTGGAACAATGCTAAATGTGCCAAAGGAATATTTGTCGTCGAATTCAGATTTAGTAATCGTTTGGTCATGTATGTGTCTTCTAAGCATGCAGAATCTGTGACTTTCAATGTACCTGGACTACCTGATGTGATGCAACATAAATCTGTGCCAAACTGAACCTCTGTACCAGTAGGTAAGAGGCGTAAACGCAACGACGTTTATCTATTTTTTGCGTTTATAGAGCTCCACTGTTGTGCACAGTGTGTATTATGTAACCAAGTGCTTCCGAATGGCACCATAGTGCCTATAAAAATGTGGCGGCATGTTGAATAAATGCATGCAGACTGCAAGGACTGTAAGGAGGAGTGCTTTGAGCGCATACGAGAAGAACTGTTGTACACTCAAGAGTACATGCTGCACACGTTTCAGACTGTAAACGAAAAATCTACTGAAGAATCTTACCCGGTTTGTTGTCGCATTACGCTGACAGCAGAACCTTACACAATAGCCGAGAAACTTATCAATCCACATGCAGTCAAAATGACTAGGTGCGTGCGAAATGAAATATCAGCGAACGAAATGTGTCTAATACCACTATAAAATTATACGGTATCTTGAAGAACGAAGGCACTAGCAAGTGCTGCTAAGGAGCTTGTTAACCTCACATATCAGATATACTCAGTTCGCTCTAAAAATGGAGGAGTCGACAGATGTGGCAGGACTTGGCATGTCGATTGTGCTTGTAAGATACCAATACCTACTACCCCTGGAATAAAACATGCTTTAGTGCGAACCTCTACCGAAAAACACTAGTGGCGCTGAGATGTTCTACAACGTGAAAAATTTTATGCACGAGTGGATATTAGCATTGGTGGTATCAAAGCAATGACAGAGAAGTTTGTTGGCGTTGTGACAAGAATCAAAACCGTGGCAAAAACTTGTAAATGCAACCAATGCATTCTTCACCGACAATCATTTGCCGTAAGGAAAATGTCACCCATTCTCAAAACGGTCCTCGATGAGTCAGTTAAAATATCTAATTTCATTAAATCATAGCTTCTGACCTGCTGTTCAAGATTCTGTTTGACGACATGGGAAGTGTTCACACAACTTTTTGACCCAAACTGAAGTAACATGGCACTCCCGTGACAAAACATTACAGCACTTTTTATAGTTACATGCAAACTGTTTCCATCATGGATCACCAGTTTGATTTACAGTTCCGCATGACTAACAGCAAGTGGTTGGAAAGATTTAGCTATCTGTCCGACATCTCCGTAAAAATAAATGACGTAAACCTAGCAATGAAACGAAATTATGCTGCCACATTTAATTCAAATGTTAAAATTTGAGGATTGAAAAGAAAATTAGAATTTTGGGAACTTTCTGTTCTGGTTGACAACTTCCCGGTATTAAAAAGTATTTTAGTAGAGATGAAGAGGGGTACAAAAATCCCAGAGAATCCATCAGAGGAAACTGTGCATCATTTAAAAGATCTGGCAGAACCATTTTCCCAGTATTTCACCAGCGAAGATAATGAAGAAGTTTCCTGGATCGACAAAGTTACTTACGCGAAAACGCCTCCTAATATCAAATCGCATCAGTTTGGGAAATTCAGCGATATGATATTAGCTAACTCCTTCAGGAGGAGTTTAACAACTAGTTGCTGTGTGATTTCTGGTGTAAAACGAAGGGCGAGTACACTTGTAGTGGACCGAAGTCAGACACTACTGCGCCAGTTATCAGTAGCGTGGTGCAAGGATACGAAATAGTAACCAGCCAACAGCTGGCTCTAGTGACTCCCCAAAATGAATGAACCACTTTGGAACCGCACGAGGAATAGAGGCATAAGCAATGCACATCACGTAACTACTAGACACAGAAAGAAACCCGCGCTATACAATCACCAAACGGGATGACACACATGGGTGGATATCACATTTCTCGGAACGGATGCACTTAGTAATAGTCATGTTTACACCACGGATAATTTTTCCTGCACCTCAAGTCTTTATGCACAGTTATCGCGCAGACGGCTATCACCGTGCTTCTCTCATTTGTCACAACTTGTCTGTGTGAAGGTACATTTTTGCGCTACGCCTTTACAAAAACAACGCACCACTAAAAATTAATATGAAAAAGATATGATGTTGCAGTATTTCGCAAACATCAAACGCTGCATGTCAGAAACCATTTTATCTCACGCATTAAGCCTTAATGTACGTAGTGTTTCTACCTATATTCAACAGCTTGCATATTTTACTAACATTAATGAACACCCGTGTTAATCCAGTTTTCTATAATGAAGGTTGCAATTACAATCCGCCGTTCATATTTTATTAAAGTCTAGTCCTGTGATTAACAATATGTCACGGTGTCCGCCGTTTCTGGTTCCAATAAAAGGGGGTCCACGGGCCAAACTTTAAGAAACCCTGTCATAGGTCTTTCCGTAGGATATCTGAATGCTCTAGATTTGTTATGCGCACGAAATGCACGGTTTAATTTTGTAGGGAAAGCATAGAAACAAATTGCTGATGTCTCAATGGGCAGCCCGTCGGGACCAGATTCGCCGGATATTTTATTAAGCGTGATTAAAGTGAAACTGTTGCCAGATTTAGCGAAGCGAAACTGTACAAACGATGCGTGAAAGACATCCAAGTCTGTATTATGGCTAGCATTCTGAGCGACTTGTTACCTTTTACAATCCCGCGTATGCTAACCTCTGTGACATGCGAGATTGAACAGCAGGGTAGTCTACCGTTTTGAACGTGATCATTAGGAAGCGGGTGGATGGCACAATTCCGCACACCGTCTTTCGAAAAGCGAGTTGGAGTGGGGAGTAGCAGCATTTCTCTAGATTCGCTTCAGTTATGTACAAACACGGTGTAGTCTTGGCCAATTGCTGCAGCGTATGACGAATTTGTACCTCAAAAATGTTTACAGCCGGAGCTTTACAAATGACTCTATTGTCGAATGGGTACCCCGATAGGTTCATCCAGGTTCATAGCCGATTGCCCAAAGAGATACCAACGACTCTTTGACGCCGCTTGTAGTTAAAAGACATAAACGTTTGCCTTCTGGTCTTGATGTATCACCCCTAACTCTACACCAGAAACCTACTGCCACCTAGCGGCTGCATTATGATGCAGCTTATAGCGAAATTACACTCACATACTTAGCTCGGGTGATTTTAACGTACATTGTTTAGTGACTTCTTCCACGATCGGGGAACAATTTAAAGCCGATTTACAAGATCTCGTAACCACTGTTCCTCTTTACAATCATATCACTTTGCTCACTCGGTTCAGAACAGGTAACAGACCATCCGTGCTAGATCTTGTGCTTATTAACGAGGAGCATACGATTGATGTGTTGCTTTTAGACTACCCGTTGGGTCGCAGTGAGCACGCAGTGATAAGTTTCAACTTCGTCTGTCTTGCGGAATATTGGAATGAGAATGATGAGACTGTGTGAAGCATCACAATCTATGGTCGATTAGCTCAGCTAGTCAGCGCCACAACGTGCTCATTAATTGCCGAAGAACCCCAGAAATCACCTCACTCGAGTTCGTCAAGAAATTCAGTCAGCTGATTGCAGAGTATTCAGAGATAAGAATTTGCGCTAAGGGTAAATCAGTTTCATTCGTTAAGAGCAGGGCTGGAACATGGACGACCGTACGCAACTCAGCGTGGCGAGTGTACAGAGAAGCTCCAGCACCAGAAAATTGGGACAACTACGTAGCCCACCTTAACCACTACACTCAACTGACAAGAGAAGACAAATCCTCATATCAGCAGAACAGGGCAAAACGTTCACCGCTAACTACAAACTGTCGTACAAGCAAGTCAATAGCCTGCGAAAGCTGAGGCAAGGATCTCCATTCAGTGCGGCTGATGGCCGAACAAGAACGGCTGTGGAAGCAGCAAACGCACTGCGAATGCAAGATGCCCCCACATTTAAGAGAGTCTTGCCAGGAAGCCATATTCCAAAGTTTGTCTTCTCTTCGCCAAGACTAAGCCACAACACTATAACCGCGGAGGCTGTACTGCAAAATCTGACGTAGCAACGCAAACATAGCTCGCCAGGTGTCGATACCATTCGTCCAGAGGCACTGCAAGCAGTTGAAAGCCAACTGGCAGGGTATTTAGGTCCGTTTCTCCGGTGCTGCTTAGACCAGAACCAAGTTTCCGCTAAGTGAAAGCTTGGAATAATAACCCAAATTCACAAATGTGGAAACAAAACTGAGCCCTCCAACTATCATCCAGTATCCCTTCTTCCCATGTTCTCCAAGGTCTTGGAACCCATAGTTGCCGATGCACTGGTGTGTTATCTGGTAAAGTGTAACATCATCATGCCTGAGTTGCACGGCTTCCGTCGACAACGGTCGTGCACAACGAATTTACTAATCACACGCAGTAGTTAGACCGAATCAGCTGACACTGGAGGAGGCGTTTAGGTGAACTTCCTGGATTTTTCGAAGGCTTTCTATCATCTAGATCATCGGATACTACTCTCCAAGCTCCAACAGTACGGGATCGGCAACCCTCCTTTAAGTTGGATTGCCAACTTTCTACTTCAACGGCAATTAGCGGTCAGAGTTTGGAGCTCTTTAACGGACCCCATACTAGTCGAGTGTAGTGTGCCACAAGGCTTAGTTCTAGGTCCACGTCTGTTTGTGGTGTTTATTAATGACGTTGCACAGGGAATCGCTTCAAACTTTCTAATGTTTGCCGACGAAATCAAGATTTGGCGCAGGATCCAGGTGAACGCCCCCCATCATCTGCTTCAGAGTGACCTAGATACGGTTTATCAATGGTCAACCCAAAATGTACTGCATTTCTACGTGTGTAAATACAACTTACTTTCTATCCGACATCGGAGCAACTACTCACACCACCTCGGAACGAATGTACTACCATAATCAACTGTCGAACGTGACTTAGGTCTCCTGGTTCAAGACGAATTGGGCTGCTCCAGACAATCTGGAAAGGCCTCGAAGACTGGAAACGAACACGTCGGCTGCTGAGACGGCGTTTAGACAAATACACAGCTCTATATTTCAACAAATTCTCAGTGCGTATGTTCGCCTCTATGTCGCATAGGCAATTCAAGCCTGGCATCCATGGATGAAACACTACCTTAATTCACTGGAGCAGCCACAATGTCGGGCATTTAAGAACGTAATTGGAATGCGCAGTCTTTCATACGAGGAGAGGCTGCGACGATTGGGAGTATTCAGTGGAGGCTATCGCAGACTACGAGGCGGCCTGATTGTGGCACACTTGATTCTGCGAGACCCACATAATATGTGCCGCTCTGTACTGCGACTCAGCATAAATGCTACCCTGAAGGGCCACTCACGGAACCTCGCCTAAAGTGCAGCAGAAATTTCTTTTCCATTCGTGTCTGTCACCCGTGGAATGCTCTCCCAAGATCGGTCGTTTCTGCACCGACACAGAGTATTTAAAACCCCGTTTGATTATGCACTTATCCACTTACAGTTTTCACTTAGCGCTACGTCTCTATCCTACATCTAGAGTTTAGCATGGATTTATTTGTTGTTAACTGTGAGTGCTGTGGATCTAAGCGGATTGCACGACTACAGCGGAGAAAACGATAAGTCCTTATTTTTATATTTAAAGTAGTAATTGCCATATTATTATTATTATTATTTGGTATCCCCACCAACTATCCAACAGGACTTGTAAAGCTACATTTTCTAACCCGTATAAATTCATTGTTCATTATTCATTGTACAGATTGCAGAGAAGAAGAAGGTTTACTTGCTTATACCGATTAAAGGAGATCGATTAGTCAATAGCATCAGGCGTAATATCAAGTCTGCGCCCTCGCGTACCTACAACACAACCAACTGCGACTACTCCACAGTACGCGAAGACTATGTCTCACAATCATCCGAAATGTCTGTCAGGCAGTACGGCCTTACATGTCGTTTACCAGTTAACCTGCAGTTATGTTGCCGTTTGTAGACAGGTTTGACAGTAGAATGACCCTAAAGTATGGTTGAACACCTCACAAATTGTCTACGACAAGCGTCAGCGCAACAGACTGGAGTAGTTAAACTGAAGAATCACAACTCTTCCTAGTCCATCACAAGCCGTCTCGTAATGAATCGCCATAAATTAGACCGATTGGCAGCGTTCAAATTATTGTTACATGATCGAAACCCACAAAGACTGACTATCACCGAGGAGTTACTCGTCTCGTAGTATCGTCCAGTGTTAAATGCACAGAAGCAACTGAAACAACCTGCCAACTTGCCTTTGTTTGGTCGCTTCATTTTGGTACACATGGTTACTCATGTTTGCTTCCTAATTTTATTAAGTTCATGACTGAGGAGGACGATTAAAACGTTAACATTTCGCGACTTCTGTCTCCACTATACGCCTAGAAGGAGCATTGCATATTTAAGACCATATAGTCCACGTGTCGCTCTGGTGGCTATTTCAGCTGCTCTAACAGACGAATGTCTCGTTTATCTATAGATGTTAGGCCCAAAACGAATACTCAACATTGAAACGGATGTACGAGGTAAGCAGCGGGTTTCCTAGACGTCCGTCAAAGGCACCAAGAGCTCGCCTCATAAGCCTTAATTCCAAGTGTCGTATTTGCTATCCTAGAACATTGTGGGAATTAGCTAGGTTTTCTTGGACAATAACACCCAAAACCGTTACATTGTTCACGTGTTGCATGATGTGTTGCTCCAAAAGACATGTGATGCTGCAGCTGCTGCAGAACGTGGCACTTCGCAGAATTAAGTTATAGATGGTTTGATTTTGTTCACTCAGAAATCTGCTCCAGATTGTTCAGGAGACAGGCACAGTCGGATGCTCACCTAATAGCTCTTCATATCTTAGCGTCAACTGCAGATATCTGCATCGCTGTTAGAGTATTTGCTGGAAGGTTATTGATGTAGACTTTAAACAGTTGCGGACTCGGGATGGATCCTCGCGACACACTACTGGAGATACACACCGGCGGCATTCCAGCCGGCTATATTGGGTGACAAGTTTTGGTTGGTGGCCTCTCAGTTGTGTTTTGTGACTAGATTTCAGGAGAAGTCGGCAAACGTGAGCAGAGTTTTAAGACCTGAAACGCTAGTTGTGGTCACTCCGTAGAAAGGCGACAGCTTCGCTTGTGCGCTCCTAACGCTTTCAGTCTTAAACGGTATTGCAGAAGGAAAAGCCCTTATTTTTGACTGTCGTTTACTGTAGGGTCATCTATGCAGCCAGATAGGGATTTAGTTAGGGGTACCTGGCCTGCATTACGCACTTCGTCTTGGGCTTCACATCCTCCTTGTGCATTTGCGGAAAATTGAAATAGTCAAACTGCACTAATTACATTTTACCCAGTGGAGGTGAGAGGTGGATAATGCACATCAATCAGTTGAGACTGAACCATGGAAAAACCCAAGGTCCCCACGAAGCACCGGCTTTGTAATGGGACATTCTATTAGACACTTTCGTGTTGAAAGTTGAGGGTCAGCAACCCGGTGAGACATGGCAAATGCCGCAAACATCAGATGCACAATGCAGGCCAGGTCGGAAGCGGAGAAGACCACAATGGCTGCAAATCGATCCCCGGGCGAAAAACTCCGAACACAATCAAGTTCGAATGGCCTGCAAGCAGACTAAATTCGTAAAGGGAGGTAAAAGAGACGCAAATGGAGCCGAATTTGGGAATCGAGTGAGAATTGATCGGCCAACAAATACCAGCCCGCGTCAAAGGACTCGAACTATTCTGTCAATATGAGTAACCCGTGGAGTGGGACTCACTCACACTAGCTGAAAACCAGACGCAAAATAGTGCGCGATCTTGACCTCCTAAATTAACGTTTCGGTTACCAATAAATAGAGTTAACCTATCCTGTAGAGATACTCTTTAAGTCTACCGAGTTCTGGCCTTTTGCATTCCTTTGGTTGGCTGGGCGCGTGACTGAGAACTCAGACAGTCGCAGGCTCATAGGGCAGTTAGCAATATTACAAGTTGTCAGTGGCAGAGAGATAGAGAGAAAGCAAAAGCGTAACGACACGCGTTCACTGCCTTGAGCTTGGTCTTCAGTAATTTCATTGCTGTTTTCCGGGACTAGATGATTGTTCTCATTATATTTGGGCTGCATCGCTTGCGTTTGATGACGTATACCGGCTCATACGGGTTTCGCTAAATATTTGTCCGAGGAGATTGTTCACCAATGTAAAACTACCGTGAGCTATTGTTTTTTGCCTACTGTATGCTTCAGCCTCCTGCACCCAGTGGACAAAGGCCGTGTTTGTTAGAGTTTCCTATCGGTGATCTTCCAGGCTACGGTCATCTGATAAATCTGTCCTCACGGAGTACACGTAAACAGAAGATAAGAAGGGCCCGTTTCGGAAACGAGCAGTCTACGGTAGGTTTGACTTTACGTCATAGCTGCACTTTACTATCACACGAGGTGGTAGTTACCCGTAGTTCTTATGGTTTGTTTGACAAGTAATATGAACAATTTTTCAGCCAAAAGTCAAATGAGTGGCTCATACAGATTTACTGGCTGAGATCATCCAACTAATTTGCCTTCAGTGACCCCAAGAAATTAGAACAAGCACAGGTGATGTAACTTGTTGTTTCTTAGTACCTTCGGTACGATGTAAGTTTCAATTGGCTGCACACATCCGACGGCATGCAACGGTTGAATTTTGTACCACTCCTTAAGTTCCGGATAGGCGGTATGTGCTGCGACTTTTAAACTCTGGGCTGTATTTGCAGCAACTTAACCCAAATTTCGCTTGTGACTACTTCTTTTTCAGCTCTAGGCTGAGTTAGCGACTGGACGACGCCTTGGATTCAGTTACCCCGTTCGAACTGGAGGCTTTTTGATTAGCAACAGTTGACAACTTGGGGTATCGGAATAGTGTCCGATTTTTCTTGCAAACTGGTAATTAATGTGACCTTAACTGGGACAGTGCGGATAAGAGAGCTATGCTCCTAAGAATTTATGGACATCAAAATGCCTCCCAATAAGAGATGAGTTATCTTCCGAACTGAATGAAGCTTTTACATTGCCAATGCTTTATGTTGGTCAACAATAGCTGATAATGTGTCACCCATCATTGTGAAATCAACATGGTAAAATGCATCGGAATGGCAACGGATCGAATTCAACGCAATTGTTTCGTAGGTTTATCTTTAGGACCAAAATGGTCCGGACACACTGCTGACTTCACTGATTCCGCGGTAAAAGCAACATGGTGCGCAAGGTCGCCAGCTTAAGCGCAGTGTGACTAACGAGGTCAACCACTGTGCTTAGAGTTCTTCGAGTACACCAAGGCGACCAATACTATAAACCGGAAGCCATAATGGTTTTAATGCCTGGGTGAATATACTCGGTCAACCGAATGTCTGAATAAAGTTGTTGTGGCTAGTATTTCGCTTCGTCAAAAATATCGCTTTCCACAATATTGACTATAATGTGAGGCAAAGCTGTATCCAAGCCTTCATATTTTTTCATGTATGTTACACAGTTATGTTCTGTTGTGAATCCAGTAAATGTGAATACAACGCCCACTTCTTACACAGTATGGAGGATGGGCGGCTGTAAATATGTGGCGGACCGTTAAGCAACTAGTTCTAATCCGGAGACAAAAGACGAGCCCCAATAGGGCGAAATGAGTCTGGTGCTTTTCCGGACCAGGCTGTGATATGCAACTTGTGAACTAATGGGATGAATAACTGAAAAGCATACGACTAAAATCCTGCTACTCAAGAGCAATATGAACGACATTTTAGTCAAAAACCCACTGTGGAATGATGGTCAGGCAAGTATGCCGTATAATCTCTTCATTGTTTACCGTCTGGATGCAAATCGGGTGTCTCGAGTTATGTCGGCAAGAATTCAAAACATTTTGATTATCTGCTGTTCAGCGACTCACACAGGAAGGACTACCTACGGGATTCACTTACGGTTACAGTCACATTTAGAACACTTGAGGAAGTATGTCCGACAGTTGGGAAAGATGAAGCGGCAGCACACAAAAAACTGCACCAGACAAAGTAAACACAACACTAGGGCTTTCGAAATTATGCATCCAAAACCCGTTAATTAAAAAATATGATACAAGCCGTCGGTAACAGAGGAATAAAATAAGATATGGGGGATATTCACAACCGTTCCGTAATTCACTTTATAGCGTGCGCTGGTAAGAAACACCAGTGCAGCGTTTATGGGACATTGCACAAGTTTTGTAGGGTAAGAAAGGACCTGAACGCGTGCCTTCGGGGTCATTTTTTGATATAGCGTAAAGAGCTTCCGACATCTGAGTAATGATTAGTCGTTTCGCATTGTACACTAACCTGGTAACAGGAATGTTTTGAGTGGGTAAGCTCGAGTCTGCTTTATCGGCTGTTGGCGCCACTTACGCCGCTATACGTCGGCCAATACTTACAGATTAAGTGGAACCATTCGTTTCCAGAACGCCTCAGCTATGATTGACTCCATGACCTTTGAGAGCACCGGGAGGAGAATCACTGGGCGATAGTTGACTGGCTTCGGACGGCTACCATCTTTGAAAATTGGGGTGAAGATGCCTTGCTTCCACCTGTCAGAGACCTGCTGTTCATCCAGGCATCTTTGGAGAAATCAAGCTAATGGCTCAGCTATCCTCGTACCTGCCACCTGAAGTGCTTTTGGTGAAATATTGTCAACATCCATGGAACTTGCGGTGCACAACTATATCAGCTTCCCTAAAACGGGTCGCTGAACTAGAAGTGACGCGTGTGAATATTAGCGGCTGGAGGAATGGCACAGGTATGTGATATATGCTGGTGGCGCATCGAAATATTGAAGCATATTGCAGCCGTGAAACGTTGGCTGCATCCGCGGCAGTCTGAGCATATATATTTACTGAAAAGTGGGGAATACTACGCTTTACATTCTGAAGGCTATTCACGTACCTGTACATAAGTTTGTTGTTAGAACAAAACCTTTCTGCTTGGTTCTGCTGATGAACTAGTTTGTCCTCACCTACAAGTATGGTACAGTGATTACGATGCACTAGATAATAGCTCCAGTCGTCAAGATTAGAGTTCGCACTATACACATGCCACGCTGCGACTCTTAATGCCATTCGTTTTCGGGTTCTGCTCCTAATTATTGATGGTGTTCTTGTAGAATGAATGCGTCGTTTTATAGATGCGGATTTACTCAGATCGCTGAACTTGCCAGCAAACTCCGTCCATGCATTATCGTTGGAACAATTGTCCGACAAATCCCCTAACGGCATCCCCAACAAGTTCTGTGAGTGTGTCGTAGTGTTTGGTTGCACGAAACAAGTCACTATGTTCTTGTGGATATTGCGAATAACACACAGTCGTAAAGTATTGTTACCTGATCACTTCGCATCAGAGGCCTCTCCAGGTTTGGTTTCTCAATCATGAACACTTCGTTCGTGAGCACTAGATCGGGCGCAGATGGCTTATTTCCAGTTCTGAATCTGGTGGGTGAACTGACATAGCTGAATTGCAGAATGTTTACAATCAGCACTTGAAGGTCTGCCTAGAATTGTGTGTTGGGAGAAGCCGGAACTTCCAAATCGTGAACTTTGAAATCGCCAGAGATTGAAATATTGCTGTATCATGGTCGAATTACGCACCTCAATACCAGTGTCAGGTGGGAGTCCATCTCTTGAGTGGACATTGGGGAACGATAAACAGCTGCCAAAAGGCAAGTGTCATTGCGCTTCAGTCGCAGACTGCACTCGAACGAGTCCCTTAGCAGCATTTGCGGATCGTCCACCGGTTCGCACCGCAAGTCATTAGGATAGTAGCAAATCACCCCATCGCAATTACAGGGTGCTCGTTTCGAATAAGGGACATGCCATGTATCGTGACTTCGGCGTCGGTAAGTTCCACATGCAGCCCAGTGTCAGTTAGGAAGATGAGGTCACAGGGGTGTGATACTTGAAGTAGACGCAGTTCGACAAGCTTGCTCAGGAGACGTGAACTGGTGTGCATACAGGAGAGTTTCACCTTTCTTACAAAAGAGTCGTGTGGTTACGTTTCGGTATATACGTTGTGCCGACCAGCGAAAGGTCAGCAACTACTCGTGTTTTGGTTGCGGCGATGACAAACTCACCTGTGTCAGATCCAGGGATCCCGCCATTACCTCTATGCCCCTCTCTTTATATGTGGTATATGCGGTATGTTTGCCAGTTTCGTTGGTTAGATGAATGAAGCTATCCGAACTGTTGTCTGGCAGTGGTCTGACTAATTAGCTGCTGTTGTATTTTTTTAGGGGAAGCTGCTTTTATCCGGGGCTCCGAGGGATGGCGGTTACGGCCGGCATACCCGCTCCCCAACATCCTCGTCGACATTTGTTTGGATTAAAGCACACTTTCACAATTCACTGGCCATTTCCTTAGTAATTTGGAGACCTGGGATGTCGCGAGATCGACTGCCTTATAACATTTACCAGGGATAGGGTCTGTCGAATTTATCGCCTCTGCTCTTGGTCGTGGGCAGTCGCTTCGTGCTCATCATGACCTATAGCCTCGGGAACACCGTGTACAAGAATGGTCCTCGCCACGGATTCCTTTCGGTGTTCTTCCAAGTCCTGCTTAGCTTGTTTGTGCTCGCTACACAGGATAACCTGAAAATGCTGAGGAAGCAGAACACATTTTGCAGGTACAGTGTCGACAAGCGGATAGCTACGGCTTCACTCAGCGGAAGTCAATAAAACACGGAGGATTCTCGATTTCTCGTAGTGCTGTAAGTTTTGCTGGCGCGTGATCCATGTCAATTTGGAGGGCTTAATTAAAACACCTATGATGTCAAGTATGGAGTTCCAATTATTCATATCATCCAGTTGTTTCCTTTATAAAAAATTTGATGTCGACTCTGGAACATTGATGCAGATTACCGATGGTACAATATGTGTAGGTCGGATTGATGTCAGTAGCGCAGCTAGTCTACATACAACCGGTGAAGGCTGTAGAAGTACAACTTCGCCTTCTTCATTTACTTTAGACCCAAGGGGGGTAACTTAGGACCCAAGTTTCCGGTTGGTTTTGGCAGAAAGCATGTTCCAACCAACAACTATGTCGACGTCCTGCTGAAGTTTTGGTACCCTATGGAGGATGGCTGAGGCTCTGACCGTGCTTATTCTAATTGTACTGGCGGTCGTTATTTTAGGCGCATTTAGGCAGCTTGTGGCGTTGACTTTGAAGTCACAAAGAACGCATTTTTGATGCTCTGCCCAGCAATTTTCGCTGTCTTGCAGCGCAGCCTAATGGAAAGTGTTGAGGTTTGTGCACTGTCAAATTTTTCTCGAATGAATCAACTTTGGTCTTGCTCATATGTTCCATCATTGTCAGCGGCCTTACCTTTGCGCTGCGCTAGTTTATGCACAATCTTTACCTGGGGGTAACCAAAAATACTTCATAGAACCATAGAGAATCTGGTTTACTATTATGTATCGTCAACTGGCTTACTGTAAACATTGCACATTTGGAATGAAACTTGTTTCGGCAGTTTCCACACAGACTTTCACTTCGTACAATTTTATGGCATGAAGGAAATCCACAAACTACTGTCACACTTGGTGTGGAATGAAGCGCAACTGCTGTTTGTTCGTTTAAAGCACGCTCGAGGCCTTTTCGGTCAGTGGTGCGGTTGTCTACCAGTCGCCGTATTTTCAAAGTAAGCACTTTCAGAGCGTGCACTGCTGGCAGACTAGGATTGAGCGGTTGGATGGTTTGCTCCTTAAGCTCTTTGATTTAAAAAAAGCGAGTAAGCGGTGGAGACACAAAATGCCGGATAGCTAATTCAGATAGCATTCGCCAGCTGTGATTAAAGGCTCATCGTCTAGATCTCTGATTTGGCTTTTCTTTGAGACCACAACTATTGCTTAGTAGTAAGAGGCTCGGAAAATTCCTCGATTCCATTTCCGCGGGAACAGTGCAAAAAAACAGAGCTTGAAATTACAGATGGTCCACACAAGTAAGATCCGAGAGATGAAATGCACTAAATAACGCTGAGGAGGCTGGTTCAAATGAGTGTAAGCACACGTGAGTATGTTGATAAGGGTCAGTAAATCCGCTTAGAGTACAAAACCGACTATTTTAGGTTCGCCCGGTTAATTGATGTGATGTATAGTCATGTAGTTAAATGGGTATATGTCTGGGACATCGAAGTTTAACGGAATTTTTGCAACTTGACCATCTGTTGGTGCATTTCTGTGGCTGTTCTATCAAGTTATTTTGGTGACCGGAAAAATGCGTACGCGGAAAAATGCGTACAGGGAATATTTCAGCCTCGGAGAATGGCGAACACGGAAATATACCAGTTCTATGGTTTGACAATTAACCGACTATCCTATATGCCAAATCCTTCATGACTCATTCAGCATACTCAACGGACGGAACACTGCTCGCCCACTGAAGTTTGCCGAAGCTACAGCGATTCGGTAGCTCAAACGCACTTGTTGTGACCAGGCCGAATTCGTAAGCATTTTATGGCGGCAAGCCCAAATATCAGTACAGAGGAACGGAATCAATTTATCCCTTATAAGGTGGCCGTAGGAAAAGATCCACCCGGTGAGCGCGCAAACACGTGACGAATTCAAAATCTCGCACCTGTAGATCAACGTGATAACAATCTTAGCAGGAGAAAAATATATGAGAATACGAAGGTTGGTATGAGGCCGAAATCGCGTGTGCTAAATATGCCAAAGAAAGGAATCGTAGAGGCCGGCCAACTTTTAGGCCTCGTTTCAAATGGCTCCGGCCAATGCATCTCCAATTTACATTTCGGCTGATCATGGCATCAGATGTATTAGGGATTCCACGTCTAAATATTATAACAGTTGGAACATAGAAACTCAGGCCTACTTGCTCATTTTCTTCGTGGTACCTTTCCGACAGTCTGTTCCACCGTGACCCTTCATTCACAACATATCATCCGAGCTAGCTTCTTGCACCACGCCTTCTTCGTCCGCGGTGATACATGATCTTTCAGGTTTCCTAGCGCTTCCTCATTTCCACACGTATCACTCATTAATGGTGTACAGCACTATTATCACAGTTCACAATGTTTTTTGACAATAAGAGGTACTTTGTGCACACTTAATGCATACACTTTGGTGCAGCAGCTGCATGTTTAACTACATCAAAGCAGCACTGAATATGGTCTCGGTTCAGTCATTTGCGTTGTTTTCATTGTGCCCACTAACGCATCTGACCTTTCCGCTTGGCTCACAAAAGCCTTCGGTATATTACAGGTTGCTCCGAGTCAAAGATTAATCGTTAGATTGTGCAAATGCGGTTTTCGCGCTGAGTCTACTGTGTACCAGTCGCAAAGCTGGGGTATATGTCTATTGCTTCATTATTCCTTTTCGCGACTCTATTTCCTGCTAATGTCGAATTGCATTTCTGTATAGAGGATTCATGGGAACTAGCATATCTGGGTTCCGAAGAAGTGTCTGTAATCGCCTCGGCTGACCTCTCTTAGCTTTACTCGCCGGACTGCTCGTTGAGTGAGAACGGTTTTAACCCTGGTAACCCAATTGTACGCCATGATGCTTAGTTGTCCTCTCGCTAGGTTTAAGATTACATCTCATCGTCTAGTCACTGTTAATGAAACACATTTACCTACGGCGGAGCTGGCTTGCAGCAAAATTACACTGTTCATATCATAATAATCCTGCGCTAATTGCATCCGGAACTACCACGCGCTGCCCTCACTCTGATGCATACTCATCCGTGAAGTGCTCGCAGTCGAAAACTCTACCGCTATTTCGACTTCAAGGTTATCGTTATCACCCAACTAAAAATAGAGTGGTCACCGAGTAAGCAAAACAAGTGGCAGAAAAGGCGATCGAAATAAGGCACAAAAAGCGGAAAATGCTGCCATCCGGAATAGGTATAAAGGGGAAAGACACCCGGCCGCAAATAGACAAACGATGAACAAGCAGTTCACTTGTGCAAACACGTCACCATCCAGCTCAAACCCGGGCGCAGTCGAAACACCCCGGTTTCTGATGGAGGACAGGGTAATCATCCATTGGCTGACACAATACTCTGCACAATAACCCGGAATGTTGCTAGGGCCTGCATCGGCGGACCTACCAACATCGGACCGGCAGCCGACCCTGCAACAGTCGACATAGTCCCTCAGCCGAAATCAGCATCCATAAGCACGCTTTTAAACTCCGAAGCTCTCACTTAGATGTATACAAACACAGTCTTTTAAGAAAGGCAGCCGAATTTCGTTTTCGTCAGTTCTCCACGCCTTGGGACATAGTCATGGTCACCAAAACATGGCTGAAAAGAGTGATCACCGCTGTCGAGATTGCTCTGCCCGGCACCATTCCCCTACGAGTCTATGGAATTAGTAGTGGTGGCAGTGTGCTCCTGTATTATCGAGCGGACATGCATGTAATTATCGTCGGTGATCCAGGAGCGCAAGATATCGATCTTCTTTAATGTTGTTTGCACCTTAGACATAATGACGTCTGTTTACAGGCAAGAGTTTACCGCTCTCCAATGTCCACCATGAAAATAAATGACCGCCTAGCTTCTGCAATAAAGCGTGTCCTGGCATGGTTATAAATGCACGTCCTTCTAGTGAGAGATTTCATCGTGCACGCAATCGAAATCCCAACTTTGTTCAGCGAACAATTCAAAGCGGAAATACAAGAAGTATTCACTGATGCACAATCATGTACCCTATCGCATGCGAATCAGCACTGGTGACGAAATATCTGTTTATACTTTGTGCTCACTAATGAGGAACAAATGCTCGATGGCATAAGTATGGGTGCACCGCTTAGCTGTAATGATTAAGCTCTTCCGTTACATCTGTTACACGAAATACACCTGAGAAAACAATAAGGAAATCCTCGGGGTAACCACTTTCGACCTCCTGGCTAACCTCATTCAAGCAACCAGCTGGTCCTTCCTAGCTGAGCAGCCTCCCGATGTCGTTTGGAAGGACCTCGTCGTCCAGTTCACCGGGATAGCCGGAAGCCAGACTCGTTCGCCTGAAACTAGCTGTCGTTCCTAAGTAGCGGGACTCAAAAACGCATGGGCCTGACTGATTCAGCTTGGCGTGCTTATAAAGCCTGCCCATTTATGCAAGCCTGGTGAGTACGTAATTTAACGAAACCACAGCGTTAAGTTGGTCAGTGAAGACAAAATCCAGCACCAACAGGACCTAATGATGAAAGTCAAGTTCTATCCTAACGTGTTGTACGAGCACGTCAACAATCTTCGCACTGTAGCGCGGAATCGAGTTTCTACGTGCAGTAAATGGTCCTACGCTAAATACACCAGGCAACGAAAACTCTTCGGCAACACTTCAAGCGTAATTTGCAAAGCGAATCGTCATCTTAACCGCTTTTGACACCAGTCCTACCACATCAAGTGTCTAGACATGTATTGGTCAAGGCAGCAAAAGTGATAATAGCCTATTATACAGGCATGTGTGCAGCTTTCCAAATGTGTAGGAAATACGACCGGATGCATTAAAGGCAGTTGCCGTGAAATTTCCCACACAATTAGCCCGGTTCTTTCAATGATGTTTCTATGAAATGCAGGATCCGAGCACGTGGAAAAATGAAATGGTCACTCATGTTTACAATTGTGGGAATCGTGCGGAGCCCTCGAACTACCTAGTGCCAGATAATTTTATAAGCATATTTGCACAGCTCAATGACTCACAAGCGATCCTCGTCACTGAAACATGGCTTTCCTCTGATGCACTTGACACTATTCTAATGATTCCAAACTAACAACTGTTTTAAGAAGATCGCCGCACCAGAATAGGTGGAGCGTGTATCATTCACTGCTGAACACACACAATTGGAAAATATCCCTAAGACAATTTGGCTATCAGTTACAGGTGCCTGCTCTTACAATTACTCTCCTGTATCTACAACCCACAACAGTGAGCATCGCCAACATCCCTTCTGTACTTGATCTTGCATCAGTGCCGCCACACTACCGGAAGATAAATGCCGGTGATTTCAACTCACCGAAAATATGCTGCTCTTCCCAAGTAAAGTCAAGTTGCACACTACTTTTCTTACTTCTATCAGGACAGGGGACTGGACACAACGGCTTACCGATTCAACCAAGTTCGGATATTGTATAGGAGCCAAGATTCATTTTGGGGATACCCAGCAAAAAATCTCCCTGGCAGCGACGATATAGCGACCCGACCCAGTTACCATTTAAAATGCTCACTAAACTCGCCTTCAAACCGCGACGTACAACCCATAAGATAACTTGGAAATACTTCCAGTAGTTAAGCCGTTTCTCTGACTAGGATGCATTCTTCCCCTCTAGCAGTGTGTACACTGCTTTGGAGCAGTTTCATTTTCAAATCCACAAGACTTCAACCCACCTTACTCCACGTTGTGATTGTACTGCCCATGTCTCCAATAATCCAGGCAAACACTCAATCAGATAGAACATTAGAGAATTATCTGCAATATACAGAAAGACCCATGATTTTTAACCTACAAATGTTTAGAGGTATCAGCAGCTTCAAAAATTCGCAGTTAACACGACAAAAGATGAAGACGATATAGTTCCACAACTAAGCTGCAAGGCAAGGGAAAGTGTTATAATACTGCATAGTAGAACCTGTGACCGCGCTTCTCTGCTTACTGAAATTGTTGCCTGTGAAGGCCACTTACTCCATGACCAGCTGCAATCTGTGAAGCATTCAGTGACTTCTTTGCTCATTCCATGCGTCTCGAAGGTAATCATGTACCTGCGCACACAGTTTGAAGGAAAATGGTCTTAAGCAGAGTTGATATCTCCTTCAACGGTATCCACCAAGTTATCAAGTCAATCAGGACATAATCCAAGTTGGGATGTGATGGCATTCAACAACCATCCTTAAACTAGGAGGACCTGATTTACCACCGTTGTCTATGAGCATGTTTAGCCTATCGCTGGAATCTAACCACTTTCCAGAGCAATGGAAAACGTCAATTATAATGCCTAGGCACAAAGGAGGTCCCAAACAAACGAATGAAAGCTACCGGCCAATCCACCACACTCAGATAATCGCCCGGTTATTTAAAATACTGATCAAAAAGAGCGCAGCAAATTACGTTCATTATTTAGGCGCGAAGACATTTCACATCATGACCTTCTTGACAAGCGGTCATGAACCACTAGTCAATTGCAATACCTTAACTACATTTCAGAATCGACCGATCTCGGCCGTGCAGTAGTAATTTTGTTTCTGAACCAAGCACTCGACCAGGGATCTCACAACCGGTTGTTACAACAGTCTGAGGTTTTGGGACCGTGGAGTCACTGCTGGGTTGGATATCATCAAACCCGATTGATGGACACAAGATAGTCACTCTAGGTGACTATCGCGCTTTTCCACGTTCCATCACCAATGGGGTCATTCAAGGGAGCGTGCTGGGTCATTCAATTTTTCTGCTATACATCAAGGACATCATCAAATCTGTAAAATATGGTCGGTCATTTTTATTTATCGACAATATCACGATCCTTCATAGACATCAGTGGGACGAACTTCCCGGAAGGCTGCTACTCATTCAAGATTACTTACCTTCCCTTGAGTCAGGATGCTACACACTAGTGATGAACCTTTCGGCTAAGAAATCAAAGATCATGTCTTACGGCTGCTGCATCCCCGAGTGATTTATCACCCTAAACAAAGAATTCGTCCCCACACAGCTGTCCACGCGAGATCTTGGAATTAGGTACTCGTCTACCTACAATTTCTCCGAACAGGCCCAATACCAAGTAGCACGTACCAGACAACCTGTTTTCAATATATTCAACAAAGTCCACACAACCCATGCTAGAGTTGAGTTATTTAAGTTACTTGCCCGCCCCATTCTAGAGTAGTGTGGCATAAATACATAAATAAATGGTGTATTCCTCGGCGGTGCGAGACACAGACCAACTATGTGGTCTGATCGATGTTGATATGGGGAAGTGCAACAGCATTGCTTTGAAAGTCGTTTACCAAATGTCTACTTAGAAAGCAGGCTGCCCTGAATTATCGAGAACATGGCAACGAACTTCAACTCGAAACACTGGAATCGACGATTGAAACATAAATTAATGCTGATTTACAATCTATACACAAGAAAACCTATTCCAACCTGCCTACACTCGAAATGCAACGTAGCGCAACTCGAGAGTTTCGAAACGAAGCTTATACGCTGATTATACCAAAGACTAAAACAAGCATTCACTCGAATTTCTTCGTGGTCAGATATATCTGCCTGAGGAATAAACGGCCAATCACACAGGTCATGTGACAACGTGGCAACACTTAGTAACAAGCTTCCAAGTTATCTTGACTTGAATAACATAATGACTATGTTCACATGGAAAAGTCCTGGATGACCTATTCTATGATGGGCCAAAAGCAACTATAAACCCATTTTTCCAAACCTTGGCTTTCGTCTCAACCATCTACCAAATGCTAGTACATGAATATCATGCCACAACTTCACGCATATTCGTAGCGCCCATGTAAGAGCATAGTAATCTTTGTACAAGTTATTCTGTGCAGCTACGGACAAAGTTTGTTGTATCAGGAGAAATTGATGTATTATATTTTTTATTACCGTGCAATCATTCTGCATCTGCTGTTGTTCAAGGTAAGGGAACGTAGTATCCCGTTGGCGCTCATGGAATACGATGCGAGAAACAACATTATAGTTTCACTGCATCATAGATTCCGCCGAAAGCGGTCCTGTACTACAAAAATTACTGCTAACCCGATTAAGCTGAAAGGAGTCAGTCGGTGCCGGAGTATGAGTCGACGTCGCCTACTTGGGATTCTCTAAAGCGTTAGATCGTCTGGACCACCGCATTTTCCTTCATAAGCTTCGAAGCTATAGAATCGATTACCCTGTGTTGGGTTGGATAAGAACTTCCTCATTTAACTTCAGCTGAATGTGAAAGTAAGCAGTTCGATTTCCGACCCAATCAATGTCCAATGTGGTGCTCCAAGCCTCGGTAATGGGAGCACGTGTTTTTCTAATATTCAACAAAGGTCCTGCTAGTGTACTCCTGTTGAAGTTTTTACCATTTACAGACGATCTTAACATCTGGTATGATATCAAGACAGTGGAAGATCATGCGGCACAGCAGAGCGATCTCGACAGGGCCTATACTTGGTCATCCGAAAACCGGCTCCAGTTATACGTGAGTAAATGCAAATTCGTGAGCATACGTCATTAGCTTATCTATGAATATCGACTTTGGGGACCATCACTTTCAACGTGCTTTCCAGAGAAGCAACCTCGGGGTAATCGTACAGGATGATCTTGGCTGCTCCAAACAGGCCAAAAAAGCAACAAAGTAGTCATTCACCACCTTGGACCCTTACAGAGGGCTTGCCGAAAGTTCAAGACATCTGTCTTACCGCACTTATGTGAGGTACGCCATCGAAGTCTGGCGTCCCTGGTGGAAGCTCGACGTTGATGCACTCGTAGTCACACAACTATGCGACCAAATTCGTTAGGGGGTTGTTTCACCTCCCCTTCCAACGCAGACAGCAAACCCTGAGATTGTACAGTGGTGAATATCGGCGTCAAGGAAGAAGCTCCATCATGGCTTACTTAATGCTGACGAACCCAAATCATTCCTGTCGCGAGCTGTTGTAACTGAGCCAAAATACCAAACTGAGAGATAACCAGCTCAAATTTTCCACGCACTTCAAGTCTGCTTGATTGCCGAGAAAACATTTTCTTTCTTCGAGAGTCCCGAAGCTGGAACACCCCTCCATCTCACGTTATTTTGGCCCCTACATTTATACTTTACAAAAAGCTTCTTGAGGACACGCTTTCCCACTTGCATAACTTAATATAGTCCATTGCACTCGGAAGACGAAATTACGTGAACCCAACTATGCGCTCAACGCCCTCTCCACAACGTGGCAGTTAGGAAACCTACGTCCGTGTTCCTGTGAATAGATTTAGTGTGCCCAAACTGGTTTTGCATATCACATTGACCTAATGAAGTGACACACTAGTGAGGATTGTCATCACACCATTGTATTTTTTCTCACTGAGTACGTGAAATATAAGTGCTCCTCATATCACTCTGTGAATATATTCAATTTCCATTTCAAAATATCGTTATGAAGCAGTGCAGCTAAACTGGCAGACGCTTAAACTGAAGATTCAGTTATACTTTGGCTCTTTTACTTTCACGCCAACCCTCCTACGGGACTTGGCAATTAGCTGCCCTTTTAGCCGTTATAATTAATTGATGCTTGATCCCCGTCCAAGCCCGGAACTATCCGATAAAGGTTGTTGTTACGTCCACCTTGGCTTGTAGAACGGTTTTCATCATGTATTCATTGAGCAGTTGTACTCGGAGCTGCTTATTATGTTGCACATCCACATAGAGAGAATGACGTTTTTCCGTAGTTCTCGTCCACAGCTGTGGCTTATACTTTCGAAACTTACGGAACCCTGTTCGTACATTTTGCTTGTTGGACTCTATAGCAGAATCACGGAACCTTTAGATGTAAAGCAATTTATAGCAACAACAATCCGTGTGATCCGCGATACAGTGGAACCTGGAGTCCGTCTAAGTGAGGAAGGAACACTCATCCAGGTTAGTTTACAGTGGGGTGTGGTGGATGTACCAGCAAGAGCATAACTTTGTCAAGTAAAGCAGCACTCCGGATATATTAGCAGCAAAATATGTTCCACTGTTGATAGGACAGATGTTTCATGTACACCACAAATGAGTAGGTGCTTATCTTGACGGTCGTGTGACATTTTTACAGTCTAAAGACGCTGTACCTCGGGCCAATGTGAACTTTCCATCGAGACGCCAGGAGGAACACCCCGGTAGTGATTTCCCATTTGAAGCAATTCTTATGGACATGGAGGAGTCCTTCCCATTGGATTATATGCAGTAGATTTGCCTCGGGGTGACGAAACATTTGTCCCATCTGTGGCGCAGTGGATCCATAGCAAGGAAAGTGTCCTTCCATCCACAGCTATCCGTAGTGTGAACACCTGCCTCGCACAAGCAACCAAATGTCTTATTAGTGAATTTTAGCGAAAATATCGGGCTTTGGAAGATTTTGACAGATGGAAAGCCACTAAGTTCCGCCAGTTTTCATTGTATCTGGGGCCAGTGGTAACGAAAAGCATTCTACCAGGGCTGCAGTACAACAATTTTCTCGATGTATCTGTGCTTTCGTACGTATTGTGCCCGCAGAAATGATTAACTATTTATTGCATGTGGAATCCAGGTTGAAGAAAGTGTTTCAAGCGACAGTTGCCATATATGGCGAACAAGAACCTGTGTTCAATATACACTGGGTGTTAAAGTTATGCCAGGATGTTCGCCAGGGAGGCCCTTCTGGACAACTTCTCTGAATTTCCATTCGAATCATTTATCGAACGTCTGCGGAGAGTCGTACGAGGAGTACTCCTATCAACGTCACAGCTTTTCTTACGTGTCATGGAGCGGAGTTCATCTCAGTTCTCAGAGAATCTTCTGGGGGACGCACAGTCAATCCTCAATACGCCGACAAATGATCCTGCGACTACAGTTATCTTCACCGTTGTGGTCATCATGACAAAGCATCCTAAAAATGTGGTTCTCGTTGGTGGCGCACCATCATTTTGATGGGGAAAACGCAGTCAGAAGTATGTGTTCAGCAATTTATAGATTGTCAGTAATTTTTCAACTTGTTCATATCTTCGGAAGAATTGCGCTCCCACCAATTCTCCTATGTCGTAACTTTATCGAAATGAGTAGACAACTGCATGATTAAATGTAAATGTCTTTCCATTCCTTTGGAGGTCACTGTTTTAATCTAACGCTTAATACACAGATGGGAATGATTTCGATTTTCCAACCTTCCGCTACATATGACTTTGTATATGACCGCTAATCATTAACTTACAGTTGTTTTGCATCATGGAATTTGAAGACAGTGGCATCGCAGTTTCACACACCACCTGGATGGACAGCGAAAACAAAGTAAGGTGGCTCATGTTTCTTCCAGGCCACTTGATTGCCTTTCGTTGCACAACCTACCTGCACCTTCTGGTTGTTTATTTTTCAAAGTAAGGACGCACCGAGCCGCCGATGAGTGTTTGTCATTCTTACTTATGCATCCATCATTAGATGACAACGCATATGCAAAGGGCTTGAAGGGCGGTTTAACACTATGCCTACAGCTACTGTCTAGCGATGTTACTTGCGAAATGGAACGCGGTTGAAAGCGGAAAAGGTAAGCATATTTTGATTCCGTAAGTTCTGCGTTACCGAGAACAGCGAAACATCGCTGAAACAATCCACAAGTCGCAGGCAGACATCCTCGTTGGACGTTGACAAGTGTCCCCCACTTCCTCGATTAGGATTGAGTAATCTAGGTGTCCGCAGTGTGCCGGTACGCCGTACGGACGCTTTGCTGCCACGCAACCACCAACAGTCGCGAAAAAAGAGCTACAGATATAGCGAGGGCCGCCCGGTTCCCCACGCAGGCTCGAACCCGAGAACTATAGGTTGCAAGGACGTGTCCTTTCGATCACGGGCCGGCCGGTTGGAGTTGGAGCCGAGTGGTACGTCACTGTAGTCGCTGGAAATATCTAGCTAATATGCAGACTAAGAACCTCAAGGTAAGTGCGATTCTCATTAAGTGATTGTTAGCCGCATACCCGCCAAATCTTCAAACTTGTGTTTGTCGAGGTTATCTGCTGCTTACCATTCGAACAGGAATGACTCACCGGGTAAGCCTTTACATTTCTCCATTAACAAGCTACCTTAGCTCTGCAGTTAAAGCTTACGCGTGTGGTTATTAGACTGCACAGCACATACACAAGCTAGCGACGCAACAGAGCTAGCGTACTCTAGGGCTTAGAGAGAGCACTGATGTGTCCGCACAAGTTACATTTAGACTCCGCCAGTGATTTCATAAAGCTCAGAGTTCAACCAGAGTATGCTGCATTTATGTTCCAAATGGTTAAAGTAGAGTATATCTGATGTCTTTATTCAGGTAGCCCATATATTTCTTGTAGGCGGGAGATCACTCTCCGACGCGGTGCGAAGCATCATGACCGCTTCCATGAACAACAGTTTGGCACATGCTGTAAATTGGTGTGGAGTAGACCAAAGATGTCGCATCGCAAGCATAAACCTTACTTCAACTGCAACCTGCCACAGGTGCCATAATACGAAAGCAATACACTAGATGTGATTACGCTTTAGTTGTTGACAAAACCCCGACGCGTCGATGAACGTGAAACTGCGACTACGGGCTCAATTCGCGCATGTAAACCGGTCGTTACGTCGAAACGAGATTTTATACTATATTATTTTTCCCTAGTCGCTGCTAAATTTTGCCCACAATCGGCCGATTCTGTGTGCAGTTTGCGAGTTTTGTGACTTAAATGCCTGCCGCTAATGTTGGGAAAAGCGGGGTTTTGACGAGCTTAGACAAAGGAAATTTAGGTCCATCCGACTAGGCTCCGATCTGACCGTCTGATGAGTGTCCTATTTGATCATCCGGTTTCCACCACAAAAGCATGTCCTATCCGGCGTCAGATAGGTCACCTATTGGACGGTCATCGGATAGCTATCGGCCAACTATCGGAGGGCTTTCGGACACTCGCGCCGATAGGGGCAATGGAGGTGGATGTCACAAAGCGGAACAAATGTCCAAGAGGATTAATCATGTGGCTTCAGTACTTAACACCATCACACATAGACGAAATAAAGAATCACAGAGATAAATTTTAACTGCCCAATTTGTGTTTCGTTTGTGTTACAGCGACACAAGGCAATCGACGCACTAGGCAAAGGTGTTGCTGGATTCAAACAATCGAGGTCAACATGCGGTTCAAAAGTCAGCATCGGTCACTTAAGGTGCAGTGAAATAGTACTTTTACTTGGAATATTACACAAAGAACTCAAGCAAACCGGGAAATCTCAAGACTGCTACCAAGAAATTGTGTGCCGTGCCAAACCAATATTTCAGTATAAAGTGACCGCAATTACAAACTTCCTATGACTGTTAACTTCTCTATAACCTAGCGAGGAGAATTTGTCGGAGCGTAAGTTCTTTTAGTCTAACAAAGCTGTAGTAAATATTGTGAAACATTCTATTGTAAAATGCTAGCGTTTTACCAGTGCAGCTGAATGCGAGCATGAAATCACGGCAGGGAATATATGCTGGTCTATGCAGAAATTGATCTGCAATTGCAGTGCAATCTGATGACGAAACACCGACCTGTCAGTCCGGATACTTGCATTTTTCCGTGTGTATCAGCTTAAGTAAGGCTGCTTCATATATTTACACATGTACGACCTCTGGATATCCATGTCTTAAGAGTGCACACAAGAACAAAGTAGGCCATGGGGCCACTTATTGACACATGGTGGCAATGAATATATCCACCCATCAAGTATGTCCCCACTGATCGGAATGACCTGTGCTATGTTCAAAGTAAATCGGTGTCCAAAGCACAACACAAAGCACAACGCCATTATGGAATTCCACCATTGTTTAGGTAGAACAGCAATGAACTCCGGACTGTAACCCCTTCAAAAGGTATCACCTAAATAATCATGCAGAAGTGATACTATTATAATAATAATAATTATTTTTTGGAATCAAAGAAAATGAAGAAAATAGAAGTGACAGTCGTGTTTAGACTGTTTCACACGATTGAGTGCGCGACAGCTGGCCAGGAGAGAGACAGAGTCCTCACAAATAGTGGGCTGGTGAAGAGGGATAATGATCACCTTTGCCATTGCAAGTATGCGGCATTTGATCACTGTAGATAGGACTCCTCTCAGGCGATAGATCGGGCGGAAGACTTTTGTGATAACAACCTGGCGATTAATATCGGCCAGATGTGCGACAAGCGCAGTGTTGCAAGTTTTGTCTACGCCCCGACCCAAACACAAGTTGATGTTCTCGTACACGTTCGTCTAAACTTCTTCTGTTACAGCCTATGAAGCATGTTCCACATGGACTAGTAACTTGGGACAAACAATAGGAGGTGGCATCCACAGCTAATCTATCCTTCAGTTGTAGAGTTTACATGGACTTGGAAGCGAAGAACATCCGTAGCTGCCCTATGAAATACGTGTCCATCTCAATGACACCTGACCTTAACGTGGTGCGATTGTTTGCATACCTCGTTGATCCATTGAGCTACACTGGGTGGTGCCTCCGAGCAGCTTGAGAGTTACTCCTACCACGTTGGCCAATGGTGAGAGGTCAGACAAACTCAGTCTCCTGGTCCTCCAGGTTGGAGGTTTGAAATGGGTTGGCCTCTATTTCTGGAAAACTAAACCATTGCAATCTCCCCGCTGCCTTGCCGACAGGCTTTTGAGCCAAATGCTTTGGTTGAGGACCCTAATCGTCCTCCTGTCTAAGTCTGGGTGCCCTGTCACTATCTCAGCCCACATATAACCATGACTTTTTCTTCAAACATAAACTCCATCATGCATCGGTCGTTGCGCAGATTAACAAGGGTTCTAACCTCTGCTGCATACAGCAGGGCGGATAAGCGAAAACATGCTACTGCTGGCGCCTCCCTTCTTTTCCACCTGTTTCTTTCTCTTTTATCCCGACCCCCATTATTAATCTTCCTTCTATAATTCCTAGCTAAATTGACAGCAACCGAAGTGCCCCTGGATTAAAACCATCTGTAGCGACCTTCTCTCGACACGCACCGGAAGCCTATCGGCAACAGTCCCTTATGAGGCCACCCTGTCCCGTTTCCATAGCGACGTTCAACGTACGCACTCTAAGAAAAGTTAGTCACCAGGCTGCACTCGCACGCACCTTGGACACACTGGGTATTGAGATGTGTTGTGTGTCCAAAACTAGGATCAATGACCCCAAGGGGGTTTTTGAATTAACTGCACCAGGCTTATCTTCTCGTTATTGGTTGCACCCATCCGGAGACGCCCATGCAGCGCTTACAAGTCAAGCTGGTGTAGGTATCCTTCTAAGCTCCACGGCTGAACCATCGTTGCTTGATGGGAGGTTCGGTGAACAGCCCTTTATGTGCAGCCCCTTTGAGGACATCAGCTAATGTTGATTCGCGAAACAGTATAAAACGCTGTTTCTTTTGGATTTCCGCTTATGCTCCCAACGACTGCAGTTCTAAGGCTTTCAAGGACACTTTCTATCACGAACTGAACTCATTACTACGCAGTGCTACTAGTTCACATATTATAGTACTTCCCTGGGATATGAACGCAAAAATAGGGCGTCTGAGCTCTTCAGAAGCTCAGCTGGTTGGTAGTTATGCGCTTAACTCCGAAAGGACTGAAAACGAGCGAGCGTCTGTTGCAACCGTGTGCGGAGCACTAGTTGTTTCTCAGTAGCACTGCTATTAGACATAGCGAACGCCGAAGTGCCACTTGGTGTCCCCCTGTCGCTGACCAGCGATGGACCCAAATTGACCACGTAGCCATAAGTTACAGGTGGTGTCGGTTCCATCCTGGATTGCCGCTCGTACTGGAGTGCCTGCGTCGACTCTGATCATGCCTTGTTACGCTGTCGTTTCTCCATGACCTTTACCGGAAGGCGCACCCAGCGTCTCATCCGATTGGCAGAAGAAAAATCGTCCCAGCCCTCGGTCAGTTCAACCTATCGAGACGCACTGAGTACCAAACTTTCGCTGTCTTGTTCTAATGACACTGAGCTTCGTGGAATACGATCTCCGTCGCTATGTACGACTCAGGACCACCTGCTTGTGACACTATCAATCGTCACCGCACCAGTCACTGGATATCCGAGAGGTCGGTGAACCTGTTGGAATCCAGAAGAAACCTCCCCGCTGGTTCTGAACACAATGTGACCAGACGGGCTATTAGGCGCGACCTAAAGCGGAGCCTACGTGCTAACAAGGAAGCTTGGTGGATCACCTGGACTGAAGAAATGGAGGAGGCGGAAGCAGTAGGCAATTACCGCAAGCTCATCAGCCAATCCGCAACACTGGTCCCGGAAACCAGGCGTCAGTGAGACACTCAGGGACAGAGCGAGTGCACTGATACACAATAAGGAGCGCCGTATGGCTCGTTGGGCGGAATACTTTCACGATCAGCTCAGCTGGCTCCCTGCTCCCGGACATCTTCCTACTCAGGTGACGCAGGCTGAGCCCTGGACGGTTAGTGTAGAACCTTCGTCGGACGCCGAGGTCCGAAATGCGATCACAGCCCTCAATCATTTTTGTGCCGCTGGCTCGGATACCCTCCCACCCGCACTATGGAGGTTAGGTCCTCTGCAAAGCACTAATCGCCCTATTCGAACGTATCTGGAAGGAAGAGAGTGTCCCGGCTAATTGGAGCGGAGCGAATCTAGTAGCAACATACAAAATGGGCAGTCGCACAGACTGTTTTAACCACATAGGTGCCTGATGTCAGTTGTGACAAAAGTACTGGCGTCGATTCTTCTTCATCGCCTCACTGTGGAACGGGAATCTCGGATTAGCGAAGAGCAGGTAGGTTTCCGCCCAGGAGGTGACTGTATAGAAAATATATTCACTTTGCGGCCGGTGATAGAGCAGTGCCACACATACCGCAGACCGACAATAGCTGTGTTCCTCGATTTCAAGAGTGCCTTTGATTAGTCGATCAATGCATTGTGTTCGAAATACTTGCGAGGAAAGATGTTCCAACGAACTATGTGAACATCATTCGTGCTCTATACTCGAACACTACAGGCCGCGTTACGGTCTACGGTGTATTATCGCATAGCTTTCCCATCACAAGCGGCGTTCCTCAGTGTTGTCCCATTTCCCCATTTTTGTACATTTTCGTCGTGGATTCTATCATGGAATGCTCCCTGGCGGAATCTCGCGATTTAGGCGTTGAGCCACCGCCTGGAAAAAGAATAGTTGATCTAGATTATGCGGACGATATCGTCTTGCTTTTCGACTATGTGACGGCAGCACTATCAACCCTGAATACCCTGTCCAGAGTGGTCCCATTATTTGGCATAAGCTTCACGCCTTCAAAGCGCAAAGTGTTGCTGCAGGACTACCAGCCACTTGATGACCCCTTGACGCTTGCCAACGAGGAACTCAAAGTGGTTAATCAATTCACTTATCTTGGCAGCTGCATCAGCAACCATGGGCACATAGCAACTGACGTCAGCTCAGGCATTGAAAAGTCCATAGCTGCCTGCTTGAACCTGCGGCATCCTTGGCGATAGAAGGGAGTTTCTCTCTTTCTGAAAGGCCAGGTATACAAGGCCACAGTGAGGACCGTTCTGCTCTATGGTAGTGAGACTTCGCCCTTTCGGTCTGAAGATCTGAGGCGCCTTCAAGTCTTTGATCATCGTTGTCTGCAAAGCATTGCTGGTGTCGGATGGCACCAGCGTGTCCGCAACGATGATGTGCGTAGGCGAGTGCTACGTGGTGATAATCATGCTAGTTCCCTAGAACAACAGACAGCACTGAATAAGTTGCGTCGGCTGGGGTACGCGCTACGTATGCCTGGTCACCGCTCACCTAGGAGGGCCTTGTTCAGTCTGCCAAGTGTAGGGTCGCGCAAGGTTTGAGGTGGACGGAAGTTGACTTGGTAGCGGGAAATGAAGTCACTGACGACCAAACTGGGTGCCGTTGATCCGTCTCGCCTTCCGGGCTGGAGTCCACGTGACTCGCCTTGTGCTTGGCTCGAGACTTTACAGGACATGGCTCGAGGTAGACACCAGTGGCGCGACTGCTGCCGTATCCTACTCGGATTACCTGTTTAAAGTTTGTTTGGTGCTGAGTTATCTGTGGGGGCTGATTATGACGTATAGCAGTGAAAACCGCAAGGAAGCCGTCTCGCCGATGCCGCCTTATCTTTCAACGATAGCCAGCAGTTTGTGACGGTATGTTGTTTACACAAGGTATAGACACTGTGACCTTGAGTGTTTGCTTAGGGCATTAGGGTTTTTAAGTAAGTCACCATTCTATCCCTCTTATTAATCATTATTCCGTAGGTCCTCATGGTTGTATGGCAGCGAAGCATCAGTTCAACTGGCTGATGTACTGATCTTGTTGATGATGTTGATATGAAATACGTGTTTTTGAGTTCACTTCTGAGTCTTCTGCTTATTAGTGTGGCTGTGGTATTGCCTGTGAAAAATAAGGACAGATACACTTTTTTCTACTGTACGTATTTCAACACATCGTTGGTCAGTCAGCGTGTTTCCGTCAACGAATGACTCAGGGTAGCTACTGATTCTATTATTATTACACCCTCCTGTACGATCGTATCTTCCGAGCCAATCTTCATTGCTATTTGTGTAAGGCACCAGATTATGTTTTACTTCTGTTGTGACACAAAAATGTCAAACTGGATATATTGACCGGCCCATGTTGTTTTTCTATAAATGTTACATTGTAAAGTTTCGTCGACGCAACATTTGTACGTCTAGGAAGGCTATACCTTCATTCGACCGCAGGTTTATGCTGAACTTCACGTTTACATGTGCTTGATAGCATTTTCATAGCTTTTAATCTCATTTTCTGATTAGTCCGCCACGCACATGATGTCAACATATCGCTTATAAACTGCCAATCGCTTAATTATTTCCTTTAGTGGGCTGTTTTTCAATTTCGTCATGAAAAGGTCGGTGAACAGGGAGCCCAGAAAGAGAACCCATTTCCAGTCCATCTTTCTGTCGATATAAATGTCCAGCAAAACGGAACTAAACATTATGAGTGCATTGATAAAGCAACGTCTTCAGGTTCTCCACTGGTAGCCAACGCCCTTGCCTTTGCTCTCAATGTATTCACCTAGATAATCAAGTGGCTCCTTAACGAGAATATTTGGAAACAACTAAATGATATAAATTGAAGATGGCTGTTTGTGCTTCACATTTAGACTTCTGACAGCGTCCACAAAATCAAACGGGTCCATCAAACTGTGCATGGCTAACTCCCGTCTCGTCGGTTCAAGTAACTGGGACAGCGATTTTGCCAATACGTGTTACCGAGAGTTGATCATGTTTAGAATTTGTCGTAAATGTGCCCCGACTTTATGTATTTTGGGTAGCGCATGTAGCCTCGGAATCACAGTACGGCCCGGACGAATTCTTTCGAACATTCTCGAGTCCATGAGATCTTTCTGCTTCATATGCCTAAACGAATTGGATAAGGGTTTTTCAAAGGTTTGTGTTTCGTTTGTTTCCAATTCGGTGTTTAGGAACTTTGACGGCTCATCAATTATTGCACTCATTTTATGTAGCTATTCAGCTTTATCCTTGAGAACAATATCTTCATCCTTGTCTGGTCTTGGTAAGTTGGTCACTTCGTTTTTTTTAGACCATCAAGCCTCGAAACACTTCTGTCACATCTACCTTCTACACAGTTCCTACCACGGGCTGTAACAAGTTCTATGTTAACTGTTAAAATGCCTTATACTTACCCCGATGATAATTGACCAAAAACGAGCTTGTTTGTTATACTGACATTTCATGAGTGACGCGGGAATTGTTCACTATCCGGAAACAAAGAAAAACCAAAAACTTAGGCAGCCAAATTGTTTTCAAGGCTCCTAATTCATCATACTGACAGCCACTTTGATAGTGCAGCCGCGGTTGCTGAATACTCCCAATGATGCGCAGACGGATTTAGAGAAGTCTCACTACCATCTGGTGCTGACAAACTGGTGAGAAGTTTCCTAGGAGAGCTGCAGTCGTAGCAACATTAGGTGTACGGCAAAACGATTAGTGATCATGCACTCTGTCCGCTGCAAGATTTATGACAATGTTGGTAATCGGGTTCTGGTCTGATTGCTACAGATGTGAATCAAAAGTAGGACAAGAAATGAGCACATTACTTGTGGTCCAATGTGGTGACAGAACGGAGGTCTCATACAAGCTTCATTGTGTAGCGACTTCATTGGTGCAAACTTTAAAACCGCAAATGAAAACACATCCACGTTTTCATTGGAGTAACGCGGATACTTCCACACAATATGCTGGCTGTAACAATGGGTAGACTGAGACGAAATTCGTTGATAGGTTAGGCTTACGACTCCGCCGCGCGCCCATTTCTTCCCATCTGGTTGGTTGCCTTCCACGTTACTGGTCTTCACCGAACCACAGGATGAAAAGGAGACAAGACTTTTGAAACGGGTAAATAAGTTCGGTCTTTGTGACTAAGAAGAGTAAAGTCGTTGGAGGGGTAAGTTATGAATGTGTGCTTGGTCACGCACTACTCCGCATATTTGCATCGTTCCCTTTTGTCCGGTGTTTAAGTTGCAACTTTTCACTTCTTGTCTGAACAGCATAGTGGTGCAATAGAACAACGAATTAGTACCGGTAAAAGAGTTAAAACTTGATAGATCAAGTAGGATGAAGAAAATGAATATTGCAAAATGTGGAAAAGTTGTTAACAAAACGGTAAGTTCGTTTCAGTGGACTCATCGAAACATACGCATGAAAGCGGTGTCCACAAGGAATGTCGTCAACTGGGAGATTTGTATAAGCCGTGCCACCTCCTGGATTTGAAAAAGTGGATACTAGTGTTTGACGTTGGGTACTGGGTCATGTGAGATGATGCACTAAAATGATTTCACAGTTAACGGGCAAAGAATTCTACCAGCTTAGAAACGCACTAACAGACTCTAGTAGAGAATACCACGCCTCGCAAATACGTAAGAACAAGAAATGCTGACGGAAATACAAGCAACGATACCACAATACCAAATTGAACTGGTGACCCCTCATTTTGCTTTTGTGTCAGAGTTCTAGTAGATAGCAGAGTGCGTGGTTAGGCCCCTAAAAATCTGATAAATCATAAGAAAATCCCCAAGCAATCGCCGGTATTGTACGCTGAAATCTCCGAGCGCTCTCGGGCTTTGTTCGTTGGATTTATATTACAAGCTTTTGACGTTTTTATTGCTCCATGTTGAGATATCGCCAAAGCCTTAAGATATCTTCTCAGCCATGGATGCCAAACCTGCTTTCTATATTCCGTGTGTAGTGGTATACATGCACTAAGTTTTCTGAAAATTGATGGGTGGAGACTTCCGAATGCACGCCGAAGTGGACCCCCCTTTATAAGCTGCTGCACTAGATATCTTTTTGTCTGATAAGAAAAGCCAAAGTGGTCAAAAATTAAATCTCCCAAAACATCGTCGCAAAAATGTTTAAAAATTTTGGTTATCCAGTTCATATGAGGCAAGTGGGTCTCATAAGTTAAGTACCCTACATTTTTATACAACGAACCTGTTAGAAAAAGCCTCCATGTCATTCATTTCTTAAAACTTCTAGTTCTCGACATCCACTTTGCGAGCTTCCGTTTCTTGGCATTGGTTTAAACAAGTCTTTTGGTTAATTGGGTCGATGGACATACGTGGATGTTTATCTCAGAGACCAAGTTACGGTATTACGGTTTCCTCGAACACAAGTGGTCGGTAGTTACTTATATCGCTTCTCCTTCACTAATGTCCTTCAGCGCCTAGTATGCTGGTTGGCTCCGATGTTATAGTAGCATTGCTTCCGCAACCATTTTGTGTGAGCGGAGCAGTATTCTCGTGCAAATTCTGTCCCAGCTCATCTTTCGTGTTCTTACCGAGGTCGTGGGATGTTAGTCTTTGGTGTCGGTACAATAGAACCGAAGTCGTTTCTGGGTTGAAAGTTCATAAACCACATCCAGACCGGCTTAATGTGGGGTCATATGCTTCATTGATCGCTTTCCATCCGTTTTTGTCATTGACAGGGAGTAGGCATTTCGTGTTATTAGTCGTGTTATATTGTTGGTATACATCATGAACAAGGACGGCTCAATTAACGATCTTTGTGGAACGCCGCTTTCGACTTCGCTATGATCTGACAGCGATCCACGCACTGTTTCAAAGAAGCGCCAGTTGAGAACACATTTTCTGACCCACCCTAAGATCCCATTAATAATTCTGCAACTTTGGATTTTGTGACCAACGTCTCCATGAGTCAACCAGTCAAATGTCGTTGCGAAGTCGAGATAAACGACATCAGCTTCTGCACCAGTGCGCAGCTTGATAGTGACGGAAGTCGTTTGGTGGCGCACGGTCGATTTCGTAACGAATGCGTATTATTGATGTATTTGTTAAATACATTTTTCCAAGTAAGTCGTTACCATCTAGGCGGTGATACCTTCCATGACCTCTACAAGCATCGGTAGAAGGGCTACAGGACGGTAGTTGCTGGGTCGGAATGAATACGTCCCTTGTGAGTTCGCGTTACCAACCGTATTTCCACAAGTTAGGTACATGCATTTCGTCCAAACATCGTTGGAAGAACAATGTTAAAGGCTTAGCTACTCTGTTTGGTGCCGCCGTACGTGACATCGGGGAGTATTAATGGCTTGGACAAGAAATTGTTGGCTCACTCACAACCTTTTCAGTAAAGTTACTGCCGTAATGGATATGGGAATAAGTGTGGATTTTGCACTACTCTCCGAGCGGAATGTTTATTTTGCAAACGTTGCGCTGTCAGAGTAGGCAACATCGTCAGTGAGCATTTAAGGTCCAGTTTCGCACAGTCGTGTAAGCGACTTCGAGATCTAAGTGCTTATTGATCTAGTTCTGCTTTGATTATCAAGCTTCAATAAACTCACTTGCTTGCCAGCTAGCGGATCTTCCGAGTATTTTGGCATGCTCTAGGTTGAACCAGTGGCTTTCGGCATCCATACGCACGTGTAGCAAAGAGTTCTGATCATGGAGGAGGATGGTTAGACTATTTTCATATAGCCGTGTACCAACCTTCCTTCTTGTTTGTCCTATTCATTATTTACCACAATTTTGGCAGCAGATCTTGTATCCTACACTAGATGTTGCGCACTAGATAAGTTTATCTTTCACTTTGAAGAATTTATTCCGGATTGTCTCCGTTAGTTGGTAGGTAATTTTGACACCCAATGGCAACAAAAGTTTCATTGCCATTCCAGAGATTCCCTTGATGTAAGGCAACACGGCTCACTTTTCCGTCGTGACATTTGCTGAGGATGGTTGCGCTGCCTTCGGTGGAGCCGAGAAGCGTAGAATGAAGCCATTTGTGTACGAATTCCGTTCATACAACCTGTAGTGATGGTCTTCCTTCAAAAACGCAGCTGCGTGCTAACGCTTTATAAATGAGCACGGACGCATCGCAGCACGCAGCAACCGTGGCAGTCGGAGGAAGACCATCTCTTCAGCCTGTTCAAACGCAATGAGGCTGGAACTTATCATGGTGCGATGGTTTGCATGCTTCAGAGACCCATGAAGCTATGCACATTCAGAGCCACCCACACCAGATTGCTTAATGGTTACAGGTCAGACAAACTCAGCTTCCTGGTCCTCCAGGTTGCGGGTTGGAATGAGGGTGGTTCCTTATTACTTAAAACATACTATTTGTAACACAACGCCATACCCTCTACCTTGCGGTCAGGTTTTTGTACCATTGCTTTGGTTGCGAACCCTAACCTTTCTCCTGTATAGGCCTGGGCAACTTGACAGTATCTTGCCCACACAATACTATAAATCTTTCGTCAAAGCATTTCTTGATTCTTCAGCCACCACAGAGGATAATCAAGGGTGTCATATCTGCTTATTCGAGCAGGGCGGACGGCGGTTTGGATGGTACTGCTCAAGACTACCCATCTGCTTATGCCCCCCTCTTACACTTTTTCACTCTTACCGCCTCGTTCCAGATTCACTTGTATCCCCCTGTTTTCAACCCTCAATTCTTGGCCCTTTCCCACCTTGCTTTGCTAGGCTTTTACCTTCTAGTTTCAGCTCACATGTGAATGCGGAGTCAACCGTGCCCTGTTGACATGCCTATGTCCAAACAGGCGGCCAAGCCCAGTTCATCGGCTTACAGTTGCAGGCCTCGATCATCCTTCAGGTTGGCGTGCCTCCATATAGGTACATTGCTACAGATCGGCCAACAGGCAGCACTTGCCCGAATATTACAGAACCTCTCGATCGATATCTGCTGCGCATTGGAGACCTGCCTGCAAGACTCGAGCTCTGTGCTCACTCTGCCATCCCCTTCAGGTGACACCAGCAGCACTTTCTCATTGCCCCTATCCGATGACGATACAGCTTCGAGCACCGGCCAACCCGGTGTTGGTATTGCCCTGAGTCCCCGGGCTGAAGCTGCTCTGGTTGATTGGATTCCAACCAGTAGCCGGACGTGTGCGGTCCGATTGGCTGGCTCGTTCAAAACTCCGAAGTCGCGTAGGACCAACAGGTGTCTGTTCCTTATCGCCGCCTATGCCCAGACAAACTCTATCGATAACTCGGCAAAAGACCACTTCCATGGTCAACTGACCCAGCTCCTTAGCCACAGAAGTAGCTCGGACACTGCAGTGCTGGCTGGGGATCTGAACGTACAAGTTGGATAGTTGTCCACTGATGAAATGTATCTGGGCCGTCAGCACGGTGTAGGGTCCCGTAATGATAACGGTGAGCGGTTACTTCGTTTGTGTGAAGATGCTCGCTTATTTCTTGCGGGCAATAATTTCCGATACAGCACCCGCCGGAAGGCGATTTGGCGACCACCAGCTCCAACCAACTATGGACGCAAATCAATCATATTGCGATAAGTTACCGATGAAGAGGCTACGTCCAGAACTGTCACACGAATTGGAGCACATGTGTGGACACCGAGCGTGCACTTGTATGTGTTGACCTGCGGATGCGTTTTGGCAGACGCCCACGACGTTGTTATGAGCGCATTCACACCAGTCAACCGGCGAAACCAGTTGTTCTGAATGCCTAACAAAGTACCCTGTCATGTGAGCTGAATAAGCGCTCACTGGATGCAATTGAAGCTCACTGGTCCTATATTAACTAGACTTTACTAGCAGCAGGAAAATCCTCATGTGGTAAGTCTAATCGCAAACATGGACATTAGGTCTCTTCGCAATTGTTGGAACTTATCGATGCTCGCCTGCATATTCCGGCTGGAAGCGAACACAATGAAACTCGCAAAGTGCTCCATACAAAACTCCATGTTTCCTGAAGAGAGACCGAGAATCCTGGTGGTCTCATCGTGCTTCCGAGATGGAAACGGCCGCTGCCCTTGGTAACCATCGTAAGTTATTCTGACTGATACGGGAATCGGGCAGCAGGAGGCCTGGTGTCAGTGAAATTATAAGTGACGAGAGTGGGCAGCCTACGCACAACTTGTCAAGACGTTTGGAGCGTTGGGCTGAGCACATTGAAAGGCAATTTAATCGGTCGGGATTGGTAGATTTCTCGCCGGCCACTGGTCGCCCGCCTCCGTGGGCTGTCCATTTGGCTCCACTCTCTTGCTCAAGATTCAAACGTGAGATAGCACGGTTGAAGTTAAATGAAAACGTGAGACCAGATTATCTTCTTCCAGCCGTCTTCAAATTCGGGAGATCTGCTATTGTAGATGATGTACACGAGTTACTATTGAAACTGTAGGAGCAGGAAACTGTCCCAACCGACTAGAGCCACTCCGTCATAGTCCCAATTTTCCAAGGAGGCTCACGATCGGAATGCAATGACCACAGAGGAATAAGTCTGATCTCCATCGCCTCCAAATTACTTGCCACTGTCATACTTCATAGAACGACTGTCACTCGTGAAAGTCATATTCGTGAAGAGCAAGCTGGGCTTCCTCGAGGTCGTGGCTGCATTGACCACATCTTCACTTTGTGTCAGTTGTTGGAGCACCATCACATAAATTGGCGGGTCCACCGTTGTCGTGTTCCTCGATATCAAAGGTGTCTTCAATTCAGTGGATAGACGTGCATTTCGGGACTGTCTACTCAGGAAAGGTGTACCTGGGAAATATGTGATTATTATCTGAGCAATATACGCGCGTAACTCAGGCAGAGTGATGGCTTACGGCAAGCTGTTGTCGCCTTGTAATATCTCCAGCGGTGTGAGACAAGGATGCCAGCTGCTACCGTTCCCCTACAACTTTTCTATTGACGAAGTCATGAACATCGCTTTCACGGGACACGACATAGCAAGTGTGGATTTGCTCCCAGGAGAACGACTTCTTGACTTGGAGTATGCTGACTATATCGCCATAATCTGTGACAACTCACAAATGTGTCAAGCGGCAGAGGACAGATCAGCACTGCCTGTCTGTCACTTCGGGCTTTGTTTCACACCCACGAAGTGTAAAGCGTTCGTTCAAGATTGGTCTGGACAGCTTTCTACACTGACCCTTGTTGGGGAATAGCTAGAAGTCATTCAAAAATCCAGCTACCTGGGAAGTTGTATCAGCGCCCGTGGGATTGAAGATAAGATCACGAACCGTATTGCAAAAGGTCGAGGCGCTTTTGTTAACCTTCGCCACTTATGGCGCCGGCTCGACATTATTCTCCCCCTGAAGGTTAGTGTGTACAATGCAATGGTAAGTTCGACCCTACTGCACGATTTTGAAACCTGGCCCCTTAGATAGGCGAACATAAAGGGGCTAGTTACGTTCGACCGCGGGTGCCTTCGCAATTTAGTTCACATCTGGTGGGAACACCGCGTGAGCAACGAGCGTGTTCGACGCCTCGTTTACGGCACAGGAAAAGGAACTGAACCGCTCAGCACCGTTGTTTCACGCACCAGGCTCCGATGGCTCGGCCACTTGTTGCGCAGGCAAGCCCACGGATTCCTGCGATGTACTCTGTTTTCGCACCGAGGGTGTGAATGGAAGAGGAGGAGTGGTGACCAAGCGATAACCTGGTCGAGAGGAATGAAGACCCTCACTTCGAAGCTGGCATCAGTTGGAGCGTCTCGACTCCCTGGTTGGGGTCCGAAAGACGATGAACACGTTTGACTGGATACACCTTTTGATTTGGCTAGTAGCCGACTCCGTTCGTGCTGTGAGTTTCTTTCTCACAACCAATCCCGCTTAGTTTCCCTCTCCTAATATGATCACACTATTTAGCCTTACACAATTTTATATAGTAAATATTTTTGCTGTATAATAGCCGGCTTGTAGCTTATCGGGAGGATGGTCATCCGTTACCGGTAGCACAGCTGGCTTGCACCAATTGCAATTTCTCTCTCCTTTTTTTCTATATATTGCAGCACAGTAGCTGAGGTGCTTTCTATCTCTAGCTAACTTGTATAACGATGAGAATGAAGCTCCGGATGGTTGTCTTGCCAAGTCCAACTTATGTATAGTAGCGTATAACAGTCAGCAATGTTTCCTTAAGTTCCTCGAGTTATTCTGCATAATAGGTGTATTCGTAACGTAACATTGCAGGATATCTGTGTCCCAGATGTACGTTGAAATTCACCTTCTCGATCATACTTTCGTTGCTTGTGTGTTTCTAGTCCACTACGGATGGTCTAGCTGCATCGATGAATCTGGTGGGTTTGTTGATGTAGCCCTAAGGCAGGATATTGAATACTAGCTCCTGCAGACGTACTTTGAGCCACTTTCCGACAACAACCTTGGATTCCAAACTGTGTGTGTTGAAACTACCGATGGTAAGAATGAGTCTGTACTTCTTTCTTACCACACGCATCATTGAAGATACTAGACTAAAGTCCATCAATAAGGTGGAACATGGAGGGCGCTAAAAGACAACCATCAAGTAAGCGACGCTACCGCTGGGACGTACAATGACACCTAAAAGAAGCCTGCGCAGTATTGATGGAAATCTCCATGGGCTCACACTGGACGTCACTGTGGAAGTACACAGCCACCCCAACCCCTTAACTGGGCCAGTCGTGTCGAAAAACGGATATACTTGACAGCACGAGCTCGACGTCTATAATGCCACGGAGCAACCATGTATCGATGTTAACGGAGGTCAATTGGCAGCTGTTCTCTGGCGGGATAGCATTGCAGTAGATTTGTTACGTAAGCACTGAGCATCAGTGTACATGAAGCACAGCATCGTGAACGCCAAAAGTGCTTCACAAGGATTGTATGAGGGGGTGCATTTATACTGAGAGATGTGAGGACGGCACCCAATCGCTTTTGAGTGCTTCGTCAGCAAACCATGCAACATCAAGTTTCGATGTGTATACAATTAATTTTTGATCTTGCTTATACAAGCGCAATGCAATCCAATGTTGGTGTTCGGAGCAAAAATGCATCGATTCGCTACTATGGTTACTTTGAAACAATAATCGAGACTGATTCACTTACTCTTGAGAGCATTTGGTAAATTGATGTTTCTAGCCCAGCTAAAGAATGGCCAAGGAGGAAAAGAAGTTTAAAATAGCAAAGACATATTTCTAGCAGTCAACTGTGTAGCAACTTTTAATGTTGAATGAGCTTGTTATCTTCCGGTAAAATGCCTTAACAAATGTTATCACTTTATCCGGGGTACAGTTGTAGAACGAATTTCCGACAACCTAAGTCTAACTCCTGTCGAATGCCTACGTCTACGTTGGTCAGCGTCATCGCCCGGTATGGATCAATCGTGTACCTGTTCACTTGTCCATTTCCTGTTCAACGCTCTCTGCCACCATGCCTTTACTGTGCGACTCAATGTCCCATTTCCAGTGTATGCACCTCCCAACACTTTTTCACGCATATTCACACATAACTTCGTGTTCGGCCTTATTGACATGGCACTGGTCCCCTTGAGCTGCTCGATATGTGTTACTGTCGCAGTTTGTACAGCTAGGTAGACCCGGCCTAACAGCAGCGCGTCTTCATTGGCAAAGGCATATCATTGGCTTGTTCCGTTTGCTAACGTAAGCCCTGTGTCTCTCACTTGATTCCATTGCTCGCACGCCTGAACTCACGAGTTGCTCGTGGATCTGAGCGTGAATAGTTGCCATATCTTTTAGCTTGGAACTCGTTAAGGTAGTGTCTATTTTGATGCCATGAATTTGTACAAATAACACCGTTATCTCAGGTCTGGACTTGGTCTGTTGTTGCATCTTCCGGTGGTATAGATGTGGTTTAACCATCCAAAGCTTCATAGCGTTACAACAGCAAAAGCAGGGTAAAGAGTATTTTTCACCTGGTGAGCACTGATTTCCCGCTTCTACCTTCTAAATTTATACTGCCTCGCAGATGTGGAATTCACGTATGCTTCCACTTTATGCATTCCGTGAGGGGTGCAATCGGAGACAGCGTGGCTGATCCAGATGCTCTGCCAATGAACAAAACGGCAGCGCAATCGTTCATGGGATGCACTACCATAAAATACCATGCCCGTTATTAGCGTCAAATGCGGTTGGTAGTCATGAGATTACTCCGCTTAAATACCCTACCTACGTGTGCATCAGAGTTTATGGAGTAACCTCTAGCGGGAGCCCGTAGAGCACTTCAGAAGACAGCACGGGTAGCAGGGAAACATGCATTGGTACAACAAATGACTCACTGTTGCGTAGCCGTAAAAGAACGCAAACGTCGCAGTTCGAGCTAGGGGAATGCAGAAAGCCATGCAAACAAGGCAGTCGAGGGTCGCAATCGAAACGAGAACCAAGAAGAAAAAGGCGATAATTAACTCAAGCTTTCGAAGTAAGTAACCAGCTCAACAATCAGCACCAGTCGCTTAAGTGTGCAGTGAATTAGTGCTTTTGTTTAAACGTTAACACAGGCGAAACGGGAACCTCCAGACTGTCACATAGCCCACCTTAAGATGGGAGAGTGTAAGCAGTTCTTCGATCTACGAGAGGACTGTTCGTCGCTGGCAAGCCTTCTGCGAGACCTGGTTGTAAAACCGGATGCAGCAACTGGGAAGAACCATACAATCGGACCCTAGAGGGCTCCCACCTTAGTCCTCCATTTGGTGTCGAAACGCTAAATAATGTTTGCGCGGGTGACAGTTAGCAAGCTTTACGTAGCTATTCCAGCATGTAGTCCGTTGCGCTTCCAACTGAGCTGCGGGCACCCAGCAAAAGGTGAGACCAAGTAGCAACCAACCGACGCGATGTAGATGAAAAGCAAAAGGAAAAAGAGCAGCGTAAATGCATAGCAATACACAAAAGCGTGCAAAGTGAAAAACGTGCAAAGCTGTTTCTGGGTTTTCGAAACGTTTTGCTCTTCTTCTGGTAGTTTCAAAACGTTTTGGTTTTTATTGTGGATTTTGGAGAAAGTTTGGGTGAGCACAAAATTATGCAAGGAATACTCTGTGAGAAGTAGCAAACGCTAACGAGATCGGAAAATCGTACTGGGATTTAACTTCCCTACCACTTCGGTTGATAGTGGGTCGAGAAGGGGTGACGTCGGTCGAGGCTAGAGCGGAGCGGAGCGGAGTGACTGGTCTCTGAGGTTGCGGCGCTGGTCCAGATAGCGCAGACAGGGAAGGCATTCATTACACTGATTAGCCGGCGTTGTCGAGGAATGCTGGCTTGAGTCGATCGTTGTTGATCTTCTCAGTCTTATCATTGTAGTCAATGGTAAACGTCTTGTTGCTTTTACGTACGACACGGTACGGGCTAGAATAAGAAAGTTGAAGTGGCCGGCGTACGCTGTCATTATGAAAGAACACGTGAGTGCAATTGATTAGGCGTTCGTCCACGTTAGTACGGAAGCTCTGTGCTCCGGTTTGCATAGGCTGAAGCTGTCGCATGTGGTGCGATAGGCGAGATGCGCAGTTGCCAAACTCAAAGGTGGTTGGTGCCTTAGGTGAGACAAATTCACTAGGCTTGCGTTACATGCAGACAAACGCTGGCGAAGGAGGAGGGGCGTGCAAATCCGCGTTAATTATGTTTCTTATGCCTTAGAGAATAAGCGGAAGTGCTTCGTGCCAGGATGTGCTAGAATGGGCACAAAGTGATGCTTTGAGTTGTCTTTGGAACCATTCTACCATCCCATTAGCTGCGGGGTGGTATGCGGTGGATCGGTTGTGCTGACAACCAAGTAGGTGGAGGTCTTTGTGAAGGATCCATCAAAGGGTCATCCCCGTTCGGTAATCACTGCGGTTTGACCACCAAATTGAGCTACCAATGCTCTTAGGAAAGCTTGTGCAACTGTCTCAAATGAGCACTCAGCTATCGAGATCGCTTCTGGCCAACGTGTGAATCGGTCGACGCAGGTGAGTAGGCAGATGTAGCGTTTGCATGGTAGCGAAAGTCTGACCAGGTCGAACTGGACGTGTGCGAAACGAGAGTTAGGAGCTGCAGAGACGCCGAGTGGGCTTTTGGTGTATCTGTACACCTTGGTGGACTGACACTCCAGGCATGCGCGTGCCCAAAGGCGGACATCGCGGTTGACATTGGGCCATACGAAGTGTTCCGTTACAAGCTTCTGCATAGCTCGTATGTCAGGATAAGACAGCTTGTGTAGAGCATTGCAAACTAGTCGGAACTACGGGGCGGGGAGAAGTTTATGAGACGGCACAAAGAATAGTCCCCTCCGATGAGGTTAGTGGAAATTCGCGTTGTTTCAACGATGTGTTGTGTCGTAGGTTGTCCAGTTTGGGATCAGCCTTTTGGAAGGATACCATGGCGGCTAGGTCTGTGTTTGCCCTAGGTGCTAAGCTGATCTGACGGATTCGAGAGAGAGAGCATAAACGACGGGATTGAGAGCACCAGACACATGTCGAATGTCTGTCGTGAACTGAGAAACATGGTCTAGGGGTCTAGTTACTGGTGCAGAATGCTTGCCTGTTGCGCTATTGAGTACGTAGATTAATAGCTTGTTGCCATTGAAGGCTGTAAGATGGCGACCTTTGAGTTACTGTCGGAAGCGCTTGTTACCTAGGTAAATAGCGAATATTTCCCTACCGAAGGGACTGTAACGCGATTCGGAAGTCTGCACACTTTTCGAGAAGTACCCTAGAGGTATCCATCAATGGTTGATGAGTTGTAGAGGAATCGCACATGGGGCGGAGGCGGATGCGTCAGTCGTAAGCGACAATGTCGCTGGTAAGTCTGTGTTTGCATTTTGTGCTATGATAAAGATAGCGTCTTTGAGCTGCTCGAAAGCTAGCTTCGCGTCGTCTGGGAAAAGAGCGTTACTTACCGCGGAACAAGTCATTCATCGGTTGCACACTGCTCCCTCAGTTGAGAATTAAACGTCGGCAGTATTTGCACAGGAAAGGAATCGGCGGAGCTGTTGCAAGGAATTAGAATCAGGATGGTACTTTAGCGTTTAGGTTTTGCTCGGTAGCTCTTCAATGCCGAAAGAGGATCCTATAACGCTGAACCGTATCCAAGTGTCGATAAGATGCTTTATTTCAGCATCGAGGATAATATCGATGTGTTCAGGAATGTCTTTTCCTATGATTGCGAAAGACACGGTTGCTACTATGAAATGCCAGCAAAAGGTTCGCCGATGGAATAGATTAAGCGGTAGCAGCTTTCCGCCGAAAGTTGCGATTGATGTGCCATTGGCGGCACACTGCTTGGTCGCTGAGGGTGAGGGCACCTCAAATGAGCTACGGGATACAACGCTAACCTCGGCTCCGGTGTCGACTAGGAACTCGGTACCAGAAGTTAAATCCCTAACGCGGATGATGCAACTTTGGTATTGTAGAAGGCAGAAGTCACGATTAAACTCCACACGAAAATCTGCCTCGACGGGGAATCGAACCACGGTCCACGAATTTCTGGTCCGCTGCTCTACCACTGAGCTACCGAGGGCTGACGATTAGGTGCGGAATTTAACACGTGACTTCTGCTTGGTGTGCGACGTATTGCCAATGAGCTCACAGTAACTGTCCTGGTGTTGCAGATCGGCTCACTCACTCGTCACTTCCCAGTGGATCGAAGTAACTGTCCATCCGAAGTCCAAAGGGCGATGGTAGATTATTTGAAGGATGTTTGTGAGTAACGTAAGTTTCGTACTCACAAACATCCTTCAAATAATCTACCATCGCCCTTTGGACTTCGAATGGACAGTTACTTCGGTCCACTGGGAAGTGACGAGTGAGTTAACCGATCTGCAACACCAGGACAGTTACTGTGAGCTCATTGGCAATACGTCGCACACCAAGCAGAAGTCACGTGTTAAATTCCGCACCTAATCGTCAGCCTTCGGTAGCTCAGTGGTAGAGCAGCGGACCGGAAATTCGTGGACCGGGGTTGGATACCCCGTCGAGGCAGATTTTCGTGTGGAGTTTAATCGTGACTTCTGCTTTCTACGAAACTTACGTTACTCACAAACATCCTTCAAACTTTGGTATTGGCCGATCGCTTCCGAGTAGATTCCCTGCTTCTCAGCGAAGGTGCAAGGCTTTATACAGCTAAGTTCTGCGGTATCAAAACGTTGATGGTACCAAAAGTGAGTCTGTCTGCTGCTGGACTGGGAGAGATTTAATGTTGATTTCCATCGGCTGTGATGACGACGGCTCATAGTGAGCTTCTGGACTTGCCAACTGAGTGTAGCAACCTGTGTTTGCAGGGCTTCTGTGGTTGCCTGTAAGCCAGTGATAGACGTGCAATGAGACACAACGGAGTTGAACTTGCTCAAGTCGGCTGGTGGATGAGATCTTTTGATGATCCGATATGCCATGTTAGCTAGTTGTGTGATCAAAACGGAGTTTACGATAGCGAGCATTGCTTGGGTGTTTACCGGTAGCCTTTGTCACTATGGTTTGTGAAGTAAACTGTCGTCCATTGTTGATGAACCAAGGAGTTGCTGCATCTCACTTAGCAAGGTTGAGGGAAGTTTCTCGCTCAATTGCAGATTCCTGAAAAGCTGCTGCTGGCGAATTTCTCGGAGGATTTAACTCGACTAATTCTGGCCTGTTCGAGAGCCTTATGGCGATTTTCAATGTGAAAACTGGTAACCTCTCGAAACTGCATTGATATATCCCTGGGGAGATAGGACAAAAACTTGCCGTATTATGCGTAGCCTGTAGTGAATCTGTGGTTCTAAAACTCCGCCTCCAAATGAGCGAATTAACAATAGAGGTGCTATGTCCTAAACAGGTGGGACAGAGAGGGACATGGCGCTAACGGAAGACTCTAACTTATGGTCAAAAGAATCTATGGTGTAATAAAGGATACGAAAGAAACATGCTACCGTATGCAAAAATAAACCGGAGAAATACGAAAAGATAAATGGAACGAGCCCAAAGCAGAAATATCCCAAATATCTGGCGTTACGTTTGTTCCGATATCCGGGTAACTGGTGTAGCCAGTAGTCTTTAGCGGGAACCGGGAAAGCGATTCCGAACGACAGCTCGAGTTGCAGGGAAACTTTTATTCTAAAACATTATGGACTGGTAGTTCAGGTTGTTCAGATGGCATTGAAATTGTTCGCCTAGCTTGGAAACTTTGTTCTAAACGTTTCGTCAACAATCGAGGTGGCATCATCAATGCGTAGCTGAGTTTCGTGTAGTAGCCTAGAGGAACCTCCGTGAAAACGCGTTGAGCGTGGTGTGCGTGTGTTTCTATACCGAAGTGAATGACCGGGGAGACATGCAATCATACTGGTTGGGATTCGATCCACCTAAAGGTTGATTGACGTGCAAATGACGTTTGAACTGACACCTAGTCTTTCGTGGTATTTGAATGCCTGCAATTGTATGCAAATTTGACATCCGTTCTCGTTGTCAATACTATCCTCATTTACTTGTATTTACAATGCTTCCAAATCAGTTTAAGGAAAGAGGCATCAAAAATATATATGTATCAGTAGAGTAACCACCTGTATACAACCAACATTGACCGGATAAATGAAGGCTTTGTGTATAGACAAGAAGGTCTGGGAGGACAAGTTTATCTTCGGCATTTTTACACCATCTACAATTATCGCTTCTTTATGTGTCAACTCCGATGCAAAATTTAAAGCTATGGTGATACGGACAACGTTCACGATAGACGAATTTGGCGGGTTGCGGATATATGCAAGTAAACCGAGGCTCCTGAGACAGAGAAGCAGAGAGAATCGGAGACATTTGCCGGCGATGGATGTTCAAGCCGTTCAGATTTACACGTGCGATTGAGTTCCATGAAACATCCTCTACCTAAACTTTTACGGCGATTTTTACGAAAACGTTGGTAAAAGTGGGGTAAATGGATTACAATATAATGTATCAGCGCAGGGCCACTTTTTGGTAAGCAGGAATGCCTGTTGCAATTTTAATGGTATAAAAATGCTCTGGAAACACCGTGCATTGATTATCCATCTGACATGAAGCAAAACAAGCATTTGGAAAGAGTCCATAATAATTCACATTGCCGGTAAGGGTAGTGAGCCGTCCGCGATCTCCGCTATACCTTGTGGAAGAAGAGGGTTGATGTATCAAGGATACATCGTGGTTAACTCGGCGCTGAGCTTATCTGGTCAGGTGAAGAAATTGCAGAAATAACGAGTGCATATATTCGGCACCTGCCGCGTATGTAGGGAGTTTGCATGACCGCGGTTCCATTAATATTAATATGCATGCATTCATATGCATATATACATTAGAAAATTTCCACTACTTTACCTCCTGGCCTAACTCCATGATAGCAGCCACACGAGCGCCTTCCAGCATCTTGTCTCGTAATATAGCTTTAGCCGTTTACATGACGTATGAAACCAAAGACATAGCAAATGTACTCCGATAAGCATGCTGATCCTATACCCCACCTGCCTGCTCATTTTCGTTTCATTTCGGCTGAACTGAAGCGAAGAAGAATGAAAGTGACTTCGTACGATCAAATGGCTAGCACTGCCATTGTATCTTGCTTCTTAAATTCACGGACGCTGTGACTGCGACGGAATTGTTTAAAAGTCGTGACGTATTGCTAAAATACTACCGTCCAAGCACTGCGCGTTGTGATAAACCAAGACCGGGGGAGCCGAACCTACTTGTCCCCCTAATGGAATACGAATAATGACGTATGAATTGGACACATGTACTCCAGGCCGGTGATCCACATCAATCTGGATGTCACAAGCGTCTCAAAAGATGGGACCATTTAAATGATATGAATGCAGCTAGAACCTCCCTGTTATTTCCAGTGATTTGACTGCTAGCCTCTAGGCTTAGTTAAGCGTATCATTCGACACCGAAACACATCACTTTTAGGAAAACTGCCATATTGTTAAAGGCCACATTATCAACGAAGACAGGGCCAATAAATAGTGGCGGCGCACAGACTTCACTCGGGTAATTCAGCTAACGCTGTTCTCTCATTTACTCAAGTCCTTGCAGCTAGTTGTGAACAATTTACAGCGGGATGCGCGCACACTGACCCTGACATGAACAACTATTACAGATGGACAAGTACGCAGCCTTTTTGCACGCAGTGACTTACATTGCTGCCGACGTGCGAGTTACGCCGATAAATGTTGTCATGAGAAAGCAGCGAGATCCTGTAGCGTCGTTCCACGATGACATTGGCTCCACAACGCATGCTTACAATGCAGTTACCGTGCTTGCAACAGTACAATACGGAGGTAACGCTTATGGTGCAGCTCAAATCTCTGTCGTGTTCAGGGTGAATTTAAACAGCAACTCCTTAAGTTGATGTCAAACCACATGCTCAGCAGCGTACTATTTATGTTGTTGATTGAGCAAGGCGATACCTGAACCTCCTGCCAGTTTTGTTTCCTTGAACGGCATCGTTATTAAGTATTTTTTAGGGAGGTGGAGCACTCCTTCGTTCCCGTTTTTCGCGTTCCGATTTGAGTGCTTTGGTAAGAACGGCTCCAGGAGTCAACTTTCGCGTACTGTAGAGGAGTCACGTTGCATCCCAGGTGTAATCGCTTCCGCAGAGCTTCTTCTGGGGTCGAAGTTGTGGTCACGAAGCGTATAACAAATGTTGGAGGCCCTTTGCTAATCTTTCTCATCCCTGGACTCGGCGTGACTTTACTTTCGCTCTGAAATGCGGGGTTTATATTGCAGCCCTACATTCGGCCATCCTGTAGGTTTGTGAAACTTGGTCCATCAAGTCGATTGAATTTAGCAGGCTAGTTATCTACGATCATCTCTGCCTTTGCAGCTTATTTCATACCTAGTGCGATCACCGCGTGAGCAAGTACTGTGTTCGGCTTCGCGTATTTGGTGCAGGAATAGAGGGTGGACCGCTTAGCACCAGTATATTATGCAGCGGGCTCTGACGACTTGGCCATGTGTTGCACATGCCAGCCAACCGACTTTCACGACGAACGCTGTTTGCGCGCCAGGAGTGGGGATGGACGAAAAGGGGGAGGCGAAGTGATGACTTGGTTAAAAAGTATGAAGTCCCTCACTTCGAAGTTGGCGTCGGTTAGTGTTTCCTGACTGCCTGGCTGCGGACCGAAGGACGACGAACACCTTTGGTTGGACACACATGCTAATATGGCAAACAGCCGACTCCAATGCCGTTGGTGTAGAGAGTTTCTTTGTCCACCTCCTCCTATTTCACTTTCTCCTCCGACAAATGTCAAAAATGTGTTTATAGCGTTATGTTACTTATTTTTAGCTTTTAAGACTAAATTGCTTAATGTCTTACCTTTTGTTCTGCGGCACGTTAGCTGAGGTATGTTTCTCACCCTCGGCTAAAGTGTATTGTTGATGATGATGAACAGCTGGTCGACGAATCTTGGCCTGGACGAAAACTGGTTTGTTCCCTTCGGAAAAAGACCTCTATAACCAGTGAAAGCCTGCGAAGTAGGACGGACACGATGAGGATGAGAACAATAGAGATCAACGAAATTCCTTGGTAACTGGTAAGACCTTGGCATAAGTCTTTCTTCCCAAGCGAGAAAATGGTCGGCTCTTTTCACGAGTTTGGAACTTACTCAGTCCAAACCTTCGTGAACAGCGTAGAATTTTGATGATAAATACGTTTTCGCCATCTTTGAGTATTTACTAAGGCAATTTGTCAGGGCCGGGAGCTTCATAATGCTTCAAAGATTGTATAGCTCTTCGGATCCGTGCTTCCGTAGGTGGATATGTGGGGATGGGAAAAATAAAATCTGAGTTCAGTGGCGAGATCGGAACGGGCTGCGCTGGATATTTGAATTGAGGAACTAGGTACTCCGCCCAGCGACCCAACCACCCGTGTAGGTTGAAATTTTTAGTACCTTCTGACTCACAAATAGTCTGACTGATAGCTTATGAATTGCAACTGGTGGGCTTGATGAGGTAAAATAAACTGCGGAAGTTTCCTGCCGATGCAGCAACTTCTATCACCGGCGCTTTTTGACTACCAGGATTCACAGTCAGAGCGAAGGCTAGCAATCAGCTCGTTGACGATCTAGCCGAGATCCAGCTTCTGGCTTGTAGCGAGCGTGGCCGCAGCTGGACAAACCAGCGGATACCATAGACTATTGCAGATCCGATCAGTGTAGTTCAACATCAAGAGTAAAGGAAAGAATAATAATTCAACGAAACGTCTGTTAATAAACCATTCGCATCGTTAGGTCCTCTAACTTAGTGGTGTTCAGGCTGGTTGGCTTGGCCCTAAGTGAGTCACTCAAAAGTCTGCAAACTGCACGCACACCAATGAATGTTTGGTTACAAGGCACGATGACCAATTTTACCGGCAATCCGTATGCTGCCATGCCACCTGCGCCTTTTGACTGTGTGATCAATTTGGAACCCGCGCTGTTGATGATGGAGGATGCCCGGTGGTACAGTGGTGTCAAAAGGGATGAAGGCTCATGCTGCAAAGAAAAATTGGTGGTAGACACATAAACCAAGCAATCTGACTCCGCTGTAAAAGCGATTATCACAATATCCATACAGTCCCCTGACTTAGGGATCACATGACAGAAAACGACCGACACGTGAGCTGGAGTCTCCCATAATAACAATAATATTTGTTTTAGAAGCCATAAGGAGGCAGAGGTAAATCCCGTGAAACATACATGCTGGCAACGCTGTTAAGTGCAGACGAAGTATAGAGACCCAGGAGTGTGTATTCACTGATTTATTATATCCTGACGGTACACCGGTACAATCCAAATGCAAACACTAAAAGGGTGTCACACAAAATGTGATTCATAGCAACTGCTTTACTTGATTACTAGTGAAGTATTGGCTACAATGAATATGCCATCTCGCAACACCCACGCTGCAAAACCATACATGTTATGTTGATGATGGCCTTAGTAAGATTTGGGTTATCTGCGCGAAAAGCCCCCCCCCCACCGCATTTCTTGCTTTTTCCAAATGCTAGCACTCTCTACCAAACCCTAAGGGTTACCTGTTTGGTGGAACCCTGGATGTTAGCTGCATGGTCAGCAGATCTGCCGGTTTATTCGGAGTAAGGTTGCAGGATGAGGTTACCTCACAGGGCTTCCATGTAGTTAGCATCCAAGGCATGTCCAACAGCTTTCAAAAGAAAGACGTCACTTCTGAATATCTCACGCGTTGCAGCAGCGATTGGCTATCATTTTCATAAGTTACCCCAAGTCTCTAGAGTTAAATTACATGCCGCAGTAAAACACCGTCACAAGAGAAGTGAACCTGCGACATATGATATCTTGGTGACTGTAACAGACAGCCTGGCGAGAGTGAGTGTCTTCCATCTGGGCAACATTTTCACAGGAAAGCTAACGTGAAGCTAATGGAGTGCTTTACGCTACGTTCGGCATCGCACTAGACGTTTCATCCTCGCCGAACGAATGCTCCCACATACATCATTTTGTAATACGTTACTTTACATTTTCTATTTCTTTTGCTACGTATTCTTGTGCATGCAGACCATGTTAAATTAAAGGTAGTTGAGAAAACTTCCATTCAGAAGACAATGGGTAGTCTAGCGTCCGCCGCATTCGATTGTCGGTGCATGGATGTGGCGCAAAGTGGGAACACAGTGATAAATAGTGTGTACTCAAGTGGTCCACGCGTCCAGCAAAGGTCGTTGGGAGGCCTCGATTTCAAAGAATTGGTTGTTTCGCGAGGGACGTCAAACGCAGATGAACGTAGATACCCTTTAGTCATGTAACAAGCCTTCCGAGAATTTCCAACTGTGGAGGAAATATGACAGACCAATAGATGCAATGCATACCTTCCGCAGCACTACGCTATTTGTTTGTTAATAGATTTATTCATTTGTATAAGTTACTGCAGAAGCTGCGACGGATTGTGCGCTCTTGAGAGAGTTTTGCGTTCACCAGAAATGGGATTTTCCACGGGGCATTCACGCAACCCGCCATCTCGTTTGTGAAGTTGGTAAAGCGCCGTCAAACCATGAGTACTATGGGGGGCACGGACAAATCTTTTGCTCATCCATCATGTGCTAGCGGGAGTAATGCTGTGCTTTTCCATGCATGTAGCTTGCCTGTTGAGTTACACGGCAAATGCTGCATAGATACCCATTCATATCCTAATGAAAAGAATCAGCTGCTGTTCCCTTGCCGCATGTATGTCACATTGGACGCAAATAATGTTATCTCAGCAGTAATGCAAATATTACTCAGAAAATTATGCGATATGGTCAGTTAGATGTGAAGCAACAATAGGACTTACTTACTGCGTTAGTTGACATGTTGTTTAAGGGCATCACGCTTTGCTCACTAACCGGCTCCTATCCCTGCTATTAAAGTTATACAGCCTTCTTTGTGTATTGCATTAACAGCATGTAGGTAACGAGCATACGTAAGTGGTAGAAGACAAAGAACTGTGGACGCGGTCAGTTATTGAGGACTTCAGATACAACCAGATTACAGAAAGTAGAAATCAACTGGGCAGTGAAGCCACACACACAAACAGTATTTGCACGGCAAAGTCTCCTGAGTCAGTTGTATGTATTGGGGACGAACACACACTCATTAGAACTCGGAATTCCTTAGCACTCAGCGGGTCACAATTTGCAGACAGTTACCTCCAACGAGCCAGTCACGTGCGGCAGCTCAGACTGGGTATGCAGCTGTCCAGCTTCCTAGAAAACTCCTTATCGTACTAGCTGTGGCTGCGCCATGGCTTTATGTGTCTGGTTCTCAAATCCCCGGCAAAACAACAGCCCACCTTTGTCACATCACGTGCGTTGGTGAACATGGTTTTACCGCGCTGGCCTACATAAGGAAAACAGTCAAGCTTGGTTTAAACGGTTGCAGCCTTTAAGCTTTAGACCGTTTCATTTGTCAATCTCGTCCCTGGCTGCCTGATTATGTTGTCATCTGAGTGCAGTGAAACGGATATTGTTGACAACTGATGTCACCCAAAGTTATCCTACTATGCGATCCGGACTGAGTTAGGAATCATAGTGCACTAGGCGGAGCCCGACCGAAGAACTTCTGAGCCGGCCACTATGATTTCACCCTTCCACAAAATTAGCAAACACAGGTCCAGGACGGTAGTACTGCTACCTTTACGAAGACTGCTCATAAACAGTCAACCGTGCTTGCACAACCCTAACTACAAACATGATCATGTGCAAATATTTTATAATTTTGTGACAAAGCGTTCTTTCGCAAAAACTAGGTGCGTGGTACAAGATCCTTAGATAGATTAATCCTGGAATCCTTACTTAGTTTACATATCATGAAATGTTAATTTGCCCTTTTTAATACTGCATCAAATGACTTTCCGTTAACTGGGGTACTGTTCCTGGATCTTCTGGCGCTCTGCTTGCCAAACATTTATTTGCTATCCAATAGTTCCGATATCACGCTTGTTTCACTTTGTGCACCGTCGACACTACAAACTGTATCCTGTGTGGCTTTTGTGACCACATATCCTGTTGCTAATCTCGTTGGTCCGTTGAAAGCAGAGATAGTGGTTGCCAGTCTCGACTAAGACTGCTAGCATTTCGAGTACCCTAGGCTGAACTGCACAACGAAAAACTGGCCAGTATCAAAAGAGCAAGAAAGAACAACCTTTCGACAGGATAACCTGAAATAAGCAATATGCCTTGCTTTTGTCAGCTGTTTATACATACTAAGCGGATGATATGCAACGCGCGCAGGGACCATCACGGTGTAATATAGAACACGTGCATTTACATAGGCGCTATAGGATGGCAATTTTGTCGTTGTACACACTGTCCAGGAAGCAGAACAACTACAGCTGCGCTAAGCAACTACTACCCAGCAATCGAATGTAAATTTGAGAAAAAATATTACAAGGCTTCCGATTTTAAATGATTGATGAAAACAAGCCTCAATAAAACCTTTAGGGTCTTGTGAATTACAAACGAGCTCTGGTTTGTAACAAGTTTACGGAAGCTAGCCAGCTATGCATAGAGAAAGAGATTGCGAGGGAGGCTGGAAATGCTGTTGATTGCAAGAGCTGTTATGCCGATCGAACGTCACAGGCCAGGCCGATAGGGAGTGAGCATGTTGCCGGAAGCAGGTTGGTCAACCAAACAGGAGGTAGTTGCCCCGTGATTGCGACCAGCCTGCAACTATTCACTGAACGTGCAAGTGACCAATCAGGCGCCAGCAGGCGAAGGCGCGCATACTCGTGCACCCTTGAGCCAAGGTTTGTGGCATGGGACCTAGGGAAGAAACGCGCGGACCCAATCCCGCCAATCGTATATCCACTAAGAAAGTCAAGGTGATTTTAGACAGAGTTACCGTGGCGAGCAAGCATAAACCAATGGAAAAGGAGCCAGCGACACAATGCAAATAGAGCGGAGAAGCCATTGAAAGGGAATGTTGTAAATAGTGTTATAAATACTCTATAACTATTCGAGCGTAATCTTAATAGACCACTTTGCGATGGCGGAGCAGTATTCTTACTTCCGGAGGGCAATACTCTCCGGTATGTATTAAGATGTTATTGGTTGCCAGTCATGCACATTGAAGAGAATGCATGTGGGCTGCAACGTGACTCCTCTACAGTACGCGAAAGTTGACTCCTGGAGCCGTTCTTACCAAAGCACTCAAATCGGAACGCGAAAAACGGGAACGAAGGAGTGCTCCACCTCCCTAAAAAATACTTAATAACGATGCCGTTCAAAGGAAACAAAACTGGCAGGAGGTTCAGGTATCGCCTTGCTCAATCAACAACATAAATAGTACGCTGCTGAGCATGTGGTTTGACATCAACTTAAGGAGTTGCTGTTTAAATTCACCCTGAACACGACAGAGATTTGAGCTGCACCATAAGCGTTACCTCCGTATTGTACTGTTGCAAGCACGGTAACTGCATTGTAAGCATGCGTTGTGGAGCCAATGTCATCGTGGAACGACGCTACAGGATCTCGCTGCTTTCTCATGACAACATTTATCGGCGTAACTCGCACGTCGGCAGCAATGTAAGTCACTGCGTGCAAAAAGGCTGCGTACTTGTCCATCTGTAATAGTTGTTCATGTCAGGGTCAGTGTGCGCGCATCCCGCTGTAAATTGTTCACAACTAGCTGCAAGGACTTGAGTAAATGAGAGAACAGCGTTAGCTGAATTACCCGAGTGAAGTCTGTGCGCCGCCACTATTTATTGGCCCTGTCTTCGTTGATAATGTGGCCTTTAACAATATGGCAGTTTTCCTAAAAGTGATGTGTTTCGGTGTCGAATGATACGCTTAACTAAGTCTTGAGGCTAGCAGTCAAATCACTGGAAATAACAGGGAGGTTCTAGCTGCATTCATATCATTTAAATGGTCCCATCTTTTGAGCCGCTTGTGACTTCCAGACTGGTGTGGATCACCGGCCTGGAGTACATGTGTCCAATTCATGCGTTGTTATTTGTATTCCATTAGGGGACAAGTAGGTTCGGCTCCCCCGGTCTTGGTTTATCACAACGCGCAGTGCTTGGACGGTAGTATTTTAGCAATACGTCACGACTTTTAAACAATTCCGTCGCAGTCACAGCGTCCGTGAATTTAAGAAGCAAGATACAATGGCAGTGCTAGCCATTTGATCGTACGAAGTCACTTTCATTCTTCTTCGCTTCAGTTCAGCCGAAATGAAACGAAAATGAGCAGGCAGGTGGGGTATAGGATCAGCATGCTTATCGGAGTACATTTGCTATGTCTTTGGTTTCATACGTCATGTAAACGGCTAAAGCTATATTACGAGACAAGATGCTGGAAGGCGCTCGTGTGGCTGCTATCATGGAGTTAGGCCAGGAGGTAAAGTAGTGGAAATTTTCTAATGTATATATGCATATGAATGCATGCATATTAATATTAATGGAACCGCGGTCATGCAAACTCCCTACATACGCGGCAGGTGCCAAATATATGCACTCGTTATTTCTGCAATTTCTTCACCTGACCAGATAAGCTCAGCGCCGAGTTAACCACGATGTATCCTTGATACATCAACCCTCTTCTTCCACAAGGTATAGCGGAGATCGCGGACGGCTCACTACCCTTACCGGCAATGTGAATTATTATGGACTCTTTCCAAATGCTTGTTTTGCTTCATGCCAGATGGATAATCAATGCACGGTGTTCCCAGAGCATTTTTATACCATTAAAATTGCAACAGGCATTCCTGCTTACCAAAAAGTGGCCCTGCGCTGATACATTATATTGTAATCCATTTACCCCACTTTTACCAACGTTTTCGTAAAAATCGCCGTAAAAGTTTAGGTAGAGGATGTTTCATGGAACTCAATCGCACGTGTAAATCTGAACGGCTTGAACATCCATCGCCGGCAAATGTCTCCGATTCTCTCTGCTTCTTTGTCTCAGGAGCCTCGGTTTACTTGCATATATCCGCAACCCGCCAAATTCGTCTATCGTGAACGTTGTCCGTATCACCATAGCTTTAAATTTTGCATCGGAGTTGACACATAAAGAAGCGATAATTGTAGATGGTGTAAAAATGCCGAAGATAAACTTGTCCTCCCAGACCTTCTTGTCTATACACAAAGCCTTCATTTATCCGGTCAATTGTGGTTGGACACAGTGGGTTACTTTGACATCTAGGTTGGCAAGCACTTTATACCTTATGTTTTATTGTGTGCGGCCAAGGTACTGAGCGCTGTTTTATTGAACCTTCCTCGTAGCGTCGGCAGAATAATGCTATTATCTTTCTCCGTTAAAAGTGCCACCATACTATACCTCCTTCTTACCACCAGGCCTCGGTATTAACTGGGAACACTTCCTTTCTTATTATTCGATTCTGCGTTGAGACGCCTTCTTTCTCTCCACCCATTTATGCACAGCCATGGAGTACTTCCTTCATTAGTTTCATCAGACCATTGCCCTCGTTGCTGAACAAGAAATACGAGGCAGTGACCTTTGAAATGATACAGCCAAAAGTGCAATTTTTAAAACTCCAGCAAAGCGATGGCGGGCTAAACGCTGATAGCATATCATACAATGATCCCACAAGTGCAATGAATTATCTCTGATATCAAGCACATAAAATTGATGGGGGAACATAGGAAGATCAAGCAACCCTTAGATTGACAGGAAGGCAAATTACTGTTCGCGTTTCCACGTCGGATTACCAACCAACGCTTCGAATGGTTTACTAAACTGGTGGACGATATCCAGGCGCTATCAGTAAAACATTTAGCTCGTTCCTCGACACCTACATGAACCTTGACACTGATGCTATAATTACACCAAGGCTCCATCTAAACTGCTATTACTCTCCGCAACGTTCATCAAGCAATACGTTCTATACAACAGTGCTCAGTTCTGGAAGTTAGTGGCATCCCCCCATCCGCCATTGAAGGGGGAGGGACCGATATGTCACGGCTCCTTTAGTCTATGCTTGCCGTTTCGCTGGGATTCAAGTACTTTGCAGACCAATGGAAAACTTCATTTACTAGCTCTGGCCACAGGCACTGGACAAAACAGGAGATGGAAAATTACAAGCCAATCCATAGGACTCCCATAATAGCCGAATTATTTGTGAAATTGGCAAAAAATGTGAGGAATTTCATAAACTAACTGGAGCTAGTAGGCAGGTCCAAAATTGGTTTCCTTGACTAACGATAGTGCGGATTCAGGTAGCCGCATTACCTGAACTACATACCAGACTCCAATGACTTAAAAGATGCCAGATTTATTCTATTCTTGGACATGCAATAAACATTCGATCGGGTGCGTCACAAACGGTCACCGATACAGATAGATTTCTTTGTAGTCCGGAATACATTAATGGGTTGGTTTTCATCATGCGTGAACGGCCCCGTTAAAATAGTCACCACAGGCGACTATTGCTCTTCCCGCCTTCAGTTACCAGTATGGTTAAACAAGGGTGTGGGTTCAGTATATTAATTTCTCTTCTTTGTGTCAATGATAGCAGTTCGGTTAACAAACATCGCTTGACGTTTTTATTGGTTTATGATAAAACATTTGTCCACAAGTACAGAGCAGTAGAGCTTTCGAATGTGCGACCACTCACTTAAGAATATATTCATTGGCTTGAGACTTGGTGCGACAACTGGATGATGACGTTTTGAGCATAACAGTCAAGTATCAAATGTCGAGGTCGCTTGACACCCGAAGTGTTGTGTCGTCACTGAGGCCCTCACCACACAACCATAAGAAGAAGCCGGAGACTTTTATTCATGAAATCACATTTGCTTATATGGTTTTGAAGGCAAAATAAGGGAAGCTACTAAATTAAACTTGAGCCAAATAACAGAAAAGAAAACGTCAAATGCAACGGGCGAATAAGCAACTGTATAATCAAGAGCGAATCGCATAGGTCCTTAAAAATATCATCATGAGACCCTAAGCGTAAAGCGAACATCCATTTACAGTGACTAGCACTGGCCAGTCAGAATAAAGAAATGTAGCGTTTAAACAAATGTCACAAAACAAACTAGAATACTAAGTGCAGACCCAAAAATTAGAAACTAGTACAATAATGGTGTGAAAAGTAAATATTCCTTTACCACAACCAAGTATAAAAGTGATGCGGAGAAAAACCAATGGAATGTGTTCTCGCAAATAGCACTGCTGTAGATGACACGGAGATGAGCGTCTAGTAACAATGACGTGTGTGTACCAAACAGGCTAAGACAGTGGAAGATTTAAACAAAAGCCAGGAAATAGAATATAGGAAGAATAAAGAATGGCTAATAAGCGCGTTCATAAAAGTGAATATCAACTAGCTCTTCTCCTAACGCTAGGTATCTATCACTCGCAACAGCGAACGTATCTGTGTACAACGGTCTACCCGTGACATTGGAATCAAGTATCTTGTACCTTATGTTCTTAGAACATATTGAGTAACAGATAGCCCAAAGCAGATAATCCTTCGCTAACATCTCTCAGTAGATGCATACAATCACAGCTGCGGTTCATCAATGTGAAATCCTTCCTCCTCGCATCCTGGAGTATCACAGCATAATCAGAGGCAATATGAGGAAATAAGACAAAATATCGATAGAAAGCCTTGAACGATCATTTACAAAGCACGCGTTGGAAAATTTCTATAATAAATTCTCGGGAGCGATGCCATCAACTCGAACTCGGTCCGTTTTGGCTGCGAAGACTAAAACGTAACTGGAGACTGCTGCACACTCTAAATAAGAAGAATTAATATTGCAAACGATTCAGCTTAACATTAGAGCAAATTGCACGCAAAATTTAGGTAACAAAGACATTATGCTGCTTATACTACGACGCAAGACAAAATTGCGGTTTAACATTCGTCTCATCATATCTGTTTCTCTGTGAAATTGGTTGATATTCACAAGTAGGTCGTGTCAGAAGATGCAATCATTTCGCAAGAAAATACAAAGCTACCAATACCTAGACATGATTATGTCCTTTTTTCCGGAAAGATCATTTAAACATATAGATAATAGAGGACTAGATAAAGCAAGTGGGTGAAATAACACCAAGTTACGAAATGAAATTAGGGCAAAAACTATGTCAGCTTTCTATATATATATATATATATATATATATATATATATATATATATATATATATATATATATATATATATATATATATATATATATAGTGTTTTATAGATCTGGTCCGAGGCTAGGATAGGCTGTACTCAGGTGCTGACGTACACCGATACGCTGAATTTCTAACTCTCCAATGGCGCAAATTGCTTTGCCGGCAGGGGTGAGCTGGGACACCGGCGCGACGTGTGTGTTTACGATTGCAGGACACCGAGCCGTTCGACTGTGAGAACTGAACGTTAACATACATCACAGCCGAAATTGACCCGTCAAACGTGGATTAAAGAGCAAGATCAAGGAATTACACACCGTTCGGCTGTGAGTACTGAACGTTAGCCAGATACCACAGCCGCAATGAATGCGTCATGCCTCGACCGCAGGGCAAAACCAACGGAACATAAGCCGTTGTTCTGTGCGAACTGGACTTTAGCCAGACACCACAGCCGCACTGAACGTGTCATGCTTCGATCGATCGGTGCAAAGCCAGCAAAAGGCTTCCCTGCGAGGTGGTTAGTCGGTCACTGTGCTAGCAATTGCGTAAAACATCCTGGCCGTATGTTGATGACCGGTCGATGGGCACCGTATTGTTCTCGCCACAAAAGCTGTTATCGCCTCATGACTGGCTTCCAACAAACCCGTAAGCTTTTATTAGGCTGCTTTCGCTGCTAAAGTTAACCATACTGCCAGGAGCATATTGCCGGTTACAGTGTTGCTCACTTTATCGTTTCGATCGCGTGTGTGTTACAGCTCAAAATTCATCCTTCATGGGTGTGTAAAAACGAATTTTTGACTTGAATTGACGTGACAATGCTCTTACATTTTAGTCTGACCCGACGCACTGGTAGCGCCATTAAACAGCCCACTAATTTAGTCATGAATGAAATTGTTGCCCTCACAGTCAGACGATTGCTAGTTGTGCAGACTGATCAGGCCATCGATGGTGTTTCTCGTGTACAACGGAGAATATACAGTTATTCATTACTTTACTTGTATTTGCAAGAAATGGTGAAACATTTGTGAATTTCAACACATTTGCTGTCTGCAACATCAAACAAACGGACGACCACGCACCGTTGCGGATGAAGTATCAGCTTGCGCGGTTGAGCAAGAGACATGGAGTTATACCCATCTCGGCATTCGGCAAGTCACACAATATTGCAAAACCGCACCAAGAGCTGTGCATGGGATTTGGAGGAAAGAAATTTTCCCGGCGGTACAGTGCACCGCTGGTGCAAGTACTGAACCCATGCGATTCACAGAAGAGCCTGGAATTCGCCCGTTTGTTTGTTAACAGTCTAGACATGCTTTCCATTTTGTTCACCGATGAGGTGGCGTTCCCTGTGCATGGTGAAGATACGCAACATATTTGGGCAACAATCACACCGCAGCAATATAGTGCTTAACATGTGTGACATAGCGCGAAGCTCATGGCCTGCGCTGAGTTGACTGGTCAAACTGTCATTAGGCCCTTTTTCGTTTTCGGGAGTGTGCCCGGTAGGTTGTCGTTTAACAGTACCATTGTCTGACGTTCCATAGTATTCTTGTACTTGGACATGTTACAGAGCGACATTATTTCGAGGCTACATTCGGAAGGGTTAATGAATAACTATTGGTGGCAGCAAGATGGCGCAACCTGCACATTCTGCGCAATCGGTTTGTGTCCACCTGAACGAGACATTCAGTGGAAGTTGGATTAGACGAAGGGGACCAATAAATGGATTTTTCCCGTGAGGGCACTTGAAGCTCAGAGTTAAAAGAATGAAACCCAAAACTTGGATGAACAGTAAGAGAACCATGTGAACGAATGTAAGCAGATATTGTTGGAGACATTGAAGCGTGCTTGCCGACACCATCAGACCAATGCTCCTCTGCACCCAAAATGACGGAGGGAAATTCGAACATCAAATTCTTTGCTATTTACGAACATTTCACCAATTTCTTGTAAATACAAGTAAAGTAATGAATAATTGTATATTCTCCATTGTACACGAGAAACACCATCGAAGGCCTGATCAATCTGCACAACTAGCAATTGTCTCACTGTGAGGGCAACAGTTTCATTCATGACTTAATTAGTGGGCTGTTTAATGGCGCCACCAGTGCGTCGGGTCAGACTAAAATGTAAGAGCATTGTCACGTCAATTCAAGTCAAGAATTCGTTTTTATACACCCATGTAGGATGAATTTTGAGCTGTAACACACACGCGCTCGAAACGATAAAGTGAACAACACTGTAACCTGCAATGTGCTCCTGTCAGTATGGTTAACTTTAGCAGCGAAAGCAGCCTAATAAAAGCTTACGGGTTTGTTGGAAGCCAGTCATGAGGCGATAACAGCTTTTGTGGCGAGAACAATACGGTGCCCATCGACCGGTCATCAACATACGGCCAGGATGTTTTACGCAATTGCTAGCACAGTGACCGACTAACCACCTCGCAGGGAAGCCTTTTACTGGCTTTGCACCGATCGATCGAAGCATGACACGTTCAGTGCGGCTGTGGTGTCTGGCTAAAGTCCAGTTCGCACAGAACAACGGCTTATGTTCCGTTGGTTTTGCCCTGCGGTCGAGGCATGACGCATTCATTGCGGCTGTGGTATCTGGCTAACGTTCAGTACTCACAGCCGAACGGTGTGTAATTCCTTGATCTTGCTCTTTAATCCACGTTTGACGGGTCAATTTCGGCTGTGATGTATGTTAACGTTCAGTTCTCACAGTCGAACGGCTCTGTGTCCTGCAATCGTAAACACACACGTCGCGCCGGTGTCCTAGCTCACCCTTGCCGGCAAAGCAATTTGCGCCATTGAGAGTTAGAAATTCAGCGTATCGGTGTACGTCAGCACCTGAGTACAGCCGATCCTAACTCCGTACAAGAAAAATAAACTGCCATTTAACTATTGGCCATGCAGGAGCACGATATCACCCGTGCCTGTATGCTCTCTGCCAAATGATGGTACAGCTTTTACGTGATTAGAATTATGCCCAAAATAATAATAATAATTTTATTATTATTATGATTTTGATATTATTATTATTATCATCTTTTTTAGCGACAATTTGCTTGGAAAGCTTGTATGAAAGCATCGCCACCAGTTTCAACAAAACAAGGCAGGAACTTGAATACGGAACTATTACAAATAATTAAAACGACAATGTATTTTACCTCAATAATCTGTGCTTACGGCACAGACCTATTAGATAACTACAGCAATTCAAGTTAAGCTTAAATCTGAGCTCCAAATATACGCAGAATGTGCTCGTCTCAGTGTACTGTGTCTTTAACAGGCTAACAAATGACCACTCGGAAAAGGAGATTGCAGTGAACCGAGGACGTTCGGCCAGTGCCTAGCACACACACACACACCCTGGTAATATTGCAAGTGTTTCGATTGCACTTGGAGTAGCATTTACATGTGTGCTCACAGACGAGGTAGTTTCATGTAGGCGAACTCTACTCAAATTACCTAGCAGCACCGTCAGGTCACAAGCGATGTGAGGAATGTCTTGCTCGCCAGTATCGGAAGGCCACGGCCAGGGAGTTTAAATGGAACGTCACAAAATGCTAACATGAGGCGAAGCCACATGAAACGCCACTTAAGTCTGTCCAGGACTTAAAAATATTGGTCAATGTATGTACGGCTGAATACAAGTCATCTGTGTGTTTAAAGTGCAAGTTAACTTAATTAACTTGGCACGGAACACAATCTCCATTTAGAGCCAACTAACAAAGGTCGGTTGGGAAAGCGGTAAGTGTAAACACAATCATGCGATAGGGAGCGGTAGGAAGGCACCAGGGGATAGGGCCTTTGAGAATCTACTACAACTGGTATTATTGTTATTTTCTTCAATCGGCATATTGCTTTGACCGGAGGCAACGCTAACCTGGAGCCTAAACTTGCCACTGGTACTGTGCGCCTTGGACCGATCACATAATATGTGCTCGATTTGGAACGGACTGCTCGGACAAGCGCTGGAAATTTGGGACAGGGTACCGGCTACCGGCCGGGTCAGAATACGGACAAAAGATCTGTTAAAGGGGTGCTAAGGGAGAATGTTCAATCACCTCATCCTAGATTGAGCAAGTACAGTTGGGAGTACTGTTGGTCATCTCTAGCACTGAAAATCTGATGTCGCTCTGCCTTCTGTTAACACCAATATGTTAACCTACTCGGCAGCATACCCGTCCCGCATAGTCGCATACATCTAGCCCTGTGTTTATCTCCAGGGAGTCCTATTAGCTTATGTCTCATGACCAATGCTAGTGCCATTGATAGTGCGTGCATTTAATCACTCAAGTTGTGAATAAATTGATGTTCGTGGGAAATTGAACGAACAACACGTGATTTTAATATTTTAACAAGCTAACTTATTGGCAATATGCGTGAATTTGCCTGTAAAATGTTATAGCTGACATCCTCATCGCCAGCTCTTCTGACGATTAACATCTCCGTCACCTCGAGGCTTTCTTTCAACGCCTGACGCAACGTGGGATTACTGTGAAAGCCGATAAATACGAGTTTGGCCAATGCTCCATTGACTTTCTTGGCCCCACCTTATCCTCTTATGGCATAGAAGCCCTGCCAGACGAACTCTATGTACGGAAGTACTATCCTGATTCTAATTCCTTGAAACAGCTCTGCCGATTTTTTTCCTGCTCAAATACTACCGACGTATAATTCCCAACTGAGCGAGTAAAATGCAATCGACGACTGAATTGTTCCCCGTTGAGCAACGTGCTTTTCTTTTCCCAGACGACGCGAAACTAGCTTTCGAGCAGCTCAAAGACGCTATCTTTATTATGGCGCACTTTGCACACGCAGACTCATCAGCTCCACTATTATTTGATAACTAACGTCGGGGCAGTACCTCAACAACTCATCAACCATTGATGGATACCTCTAGGGTACTTCTCGAAAAGTGTGCAGACTTCCGAATCGCGTTACAGTTCCTTCGGTAGGGAAATATTCGCTATCTACCTAGGTAACAAGAGCTTCCGTCAGTATCTCAAAGGTCGCCATTTTACAGTCTTCAATGGCAACAAGCTAATAATCTACGTACCCAATAGCGCAACAGGCAAGCATTCTGCACCAGTAACTAGACCCCTAGACCATGTTTCTCAGTTCACGACAGACATTCGACATGTGTCAGGTGCTCTCAATCGCGCCGCAGATGCTCTGTATCGAATCCATCAGATTAGCTTAGCACCTGGGTCCAACACCGACCTAGTCGCCATGGTATCCTTCCAAAAGGCTGATCCCAAACTGGACAAGCTACGACACAACACGTCGTTGAAACTACGCGAAGTTCCACTAACCTCATCGGAGGGGACTATTCTTTGTGCCGTCTCACAAACTTCTCCCCGCCCCGTAGTTCCGACTAGTTTGCAATGCTCTACACAACCTGTCTTATCCTGACATACGAGCTATGCAGAAGCTCGTAACGGAACACTTCGTATGGCCCAATGTCAACCGCGATGTCCGCCTTTGGGCACGCGCATGCCTGGAGTGTCAGTCCACCAAGGTGTACAGATACACCAAAAGCCCACTCGGCGTCTTTGCAGCTCCTAACTCTCGTTTGGCACACGTCCAGTTCGACCTGGTCAGACTTTTGCTACCATGCAAACGCTACATCTGCCTACTCACCTGCGTCGACCGATTCACACGTTGGCCAGAAGCGATCTCGATAGCTGAGTGCTCATTTGAGACAGTTGCACAAGCTTTCCTAGAAGCATAGGTAGCTCAATTTGGTGGTCAAACCGCAGTGATTACCGAACGGGGATGACCCTTTGATGGATCCTTCACAAAAATCTCCACCTACTTGGTTGTCAGCACAACCGAACCACCGCATACCACCCCGCAGCTAATGGGATGGTAGAATGGTTCCACCGACAACTCAAAGCATCACTCTGTGCCCATTCTAGCACATCCTGGCACGAAGCACTTCCGCTTATTCTCTAAGGCATAAGAAACATAATTAACGCGGATTTGCACGCCCCTCCTCCTTCGCCAGCGTTTGTCTGCATGTAACGCAAGCCTAGTGAATTTGTCTCACCTAAGGCACCAACCACCTTTGAGTTTGGCAACTGCGCATCTAGCCTATCGCACCACATGCGACAGCTTCAGCCTATGCAAACCGGAGCACAGAGCTTCCGTACTAACGTGGACGAACGCCTAATCAATTGCACTCACGTGTTCTTTCATAATGACAGCGTACACCGGTCACTTCAACTTCCTTATTCTAGTCCGTACCGTGTCGTACGCAAAAGCAACAAAACGTGTACCATTGACTACAATGATAAGACTGAGAAGATCAACAACGATCGACTCAAGCCAGCATTCCTCGACAACGCCGGCTAATCAGTGTAATGAACGCCTTCACTGTCTGCACTATCTGGAACAGCGTCGCAACCTCAGACCAGTCACTTCGCTCCACTCCGCTCTAGCCTCGACCGACGTCACCCCTTCTCGACCCACTATCAACCGAAGTGGTAGGGAAGTTAAATCCCAGTACGATTTTCCGATCTCGTTAGCGTTTGCTACTTCTCACAGAGTATTCCTTGCATAATTTTGTGCTCACCCAAACTTTCTCCAAAATCCACAATAAAAACCAAAACGTTTTGAAACTACCAAAAGAACAGCAAAACTTTCCGAAAACCCAGAAACAGTTTTGCACGTTTTTTACTTTGCACGCTGTGTGTATTGCCATGCATTTACGCTGCTCTTTTTCCTTTTGCTTTTTATCTACATCGCGTCGGTTGGTTGCTACTTGGTCTCACCTTTTGCTGGGTGCCCGCAGCTCAGTTGGAAGCGCAACGGACTACATGCTGGAATAGCTACGTAAAGCTTGCTAACTGTCACCCGCGCAAACATTATTTAGCGTTTCGACACCATATGGAGGACTAAGGTGGGAGCCCTCTAGGGTCCGATTGTATGGTTCTTCCCCAGTTGCTGCATCCGGTTTTACAACCAGGTCTCGCAGAAGGCTTGCCAGCGACGAACAGTCCTCTCGTAGATCGAAGAACTGCTTACACAGTTCTTCTGCTGGTATTCAGCAATCAAAATATTTCCATCTATTTCAATAAATCAAGGAAGACAGAATCCGAGTAAAGAATTCTTTCCGGTAATACTCATCAGATTCAAACAATACTTGATGACGAGAAAGTGCTCAATGTGCCGAATCGGGATGCGTATTGATCAGAATGTTTAATTCGGACAGGAACAACTCAATAAATCACGAGTTCACTGAAGGTGACAAACTATGTACAAGGGAAATCATAGCGGAAGTTGTAGTACACGGTAGAAGTAAAGAAGGTACAAACTGCTTTGTAAGCACAATTCCGGCTTGAGGTGGCAGATGTAAATAGGTTCAGCAATAGACAGGAGATGCTTCCCGGATTCGCGCGAGCAACGTTCAGGGATAGTATAGATGACTCTGAAATAGTTTTCTGTCCCTGCGTGACTGCAATATAGAAGGTGAGACAAGATGGAGCTGTCACTAGACCTCGCTTTGACTTTGGAAAACCACTTCGCAATGTGTTTGCGAATCCTATGAGATAGGCGCCTCGTGGTCCTACCTACTTATCTTGTACAACAGGAGCACGAGTAAGGATAAACGAGCATTGATGGAGTCACCGGAGGCAGCCTGTCTTTCAAAGTTAATGATAATAAAGTTTGGTTGTGGAATACTATGCGTAGGTGAGCCGCTCTCTTGCCTTCCGGGCAAATAGAATTTGCATACCGGATACAATCACTTAAGAATAGCAGGGGATCGGCGACGCGCTAAGATAGAATGGATTTCCATATAAATTCATCCTCAAACATTTGAAAAAACGCATGATAAATCCCACGAGGATGAACGTACCTAAGAAAGAACTAATTGTGCATATTCCTTTCAAACGCGACAGTGCGGCTGATGCCCTGTCCAAAGGCCTGAAAGATGCTGTTGAAAAGACCTATTTCACGGTTCGCCTAAACATGGTATATTACAACAAGCCTTTATTCGCAAAACCTTTGAAAGACAGGCTGCCTCCGGTGATTTCATCAATGCTCGTTTATCTTTACTCGTGCTCCTGTTGTACAAGATAAGTAGGTAGGACCACGAGGCGCCTATCTCATAGGATTCGCAAACACTTTCCGGAGTGGTTTTCCAAAGTCAAAGCGAGGTCTAGTAACAGCACCATCTTTTCTATCCTTCTAGAGCGCAGTCACGCAGGGACAGAAAACTATTTCAGGGTCATCTATACTATCCCTGAACGTTACTCGCGCGAATCCAGGAAGCATCTCCTGTCTATTGCTGAAGCTATCTACATCCGCCACCTCAAGCCAGAATTGTGCTTACAAAACTGTTTGTATCTCCTTTACTTCTACCGTGGACTACAACTTCCGTTATGATTTCCCTTGTACACAGTTTGCCACCTTCAGTGACCTCGTAATTTATTGAGTTGTTCCTGTCCGAATTAAACATTCTGATCAATACGCAGCCCGATTCGGCACATTCAGCACTTTCCCGTCATCAAGTATTGTTTGAATCTGATGAGTATTACCGAAAAGAATTCATTACTCAGTTGCCTCCTTATTTGATTCATTCTAATAAAGGAGAATCACTATTTCACTGTACACTTAGGCGACCGTTGCGGATCGTTTAGCTGCTTACTTACTTCGTGTTCTTGACTTGATCATCGAGATTTTTGTTTGGAGCTCGTTTCGATTGCAACGCACGAGTTTCTTTTGCGCCGTGCATACTCCGTTTTCCTACCTAGTGCCAACGGTGTCGTTACTTTACAGCTAGGCAACAGGCAATCTTTCACTGTACCAATGAATGTTACCCTGTTAGCCGGTCTGTCTTCTGAATCTCTCACCTGTCTCCCCGCTTAAAGGCTGTTACTTGACGTTCCTAGTCTGGTTACGCTTGATGTTCATGTTGACAAGGTGCGTACCTGTATGTTACCTACTTCATCGTCGATATTGGCTCTATGAGACAGTTAGTCGTTACTGGATGGGACGGGGTGCACGGTCCTCGTGGCCGTGCTAAGCTAAGTGCTTCGATGCACGCATTGTGGAGCGGACTACGGTCCAGTCACCACCTTGTGTGCGTTTGATTCCCCAAATACAGCGTGCTTACGTGTGCCTGTGAAGGAGCGTGGACCGGCTCCCTTGATGAAACATGGCTCCCATCCGCATGCCTCCCGGTCTTATTCCTTCTGGTTTACCCTGGACATAGTGATAGTGGATGGAGCTGTGGCTGGTGCAGTGCAAGCCCCCCATGGTCCCTCTGTAGACGCAGGGGTCTTGTGGTTGTCGTTGTGGAGGCTGTGGTGACAGGCGAAGTCAGAAACGAATGCCGCCAACAATATGAGATTGAGGTTCCATAACTCATGCTTTTTCAGCGCAATTGCGCTTCACCGCCTTACACTTAAACTTGAGTTCTTTCAAGTGGATAAAATTATTCCAGTATCTTTGATTTACTTGGTTCTGTTATTCAGCTGCAAATGCCATGTCACTCTTGTGTGTTTATTTTCCTTCAAATCCTATGTTGCTTAACGTTTTGATTCCTTTTTCGAGGTCAATAATTTAAAGACAAATCTCTCACCACTTCTCTCAGTGGCATCTTCAGTGCTCTGCTCCGTTGAGGAAAATAGCACAGAGTGTCGTCGGGACATAGCGTTTGAAATTAGCCTTGTCGATCTGTGTTCCGTGACCTCTCGACGCGGAGAACGATCCAACAGTACGGTCAACAAATAATGTGAATAAGACACTTAAGAAACTTCAAAAATTAAATCAATCCACAAAGGGAGAGTTTGATAGAATGAAGGCTCATGATCCAAACATCACACAGTTTAACGGGGCTTCCTAAAGTACACAACGAGGGTGCGCCGCTACGACCGATAGTAGCACTTCTAGGTACACCAACTTACAACTTGGATAAAGAATTATGGAAATGCCTCAAACATTTGACCACCGGATCGCAATACTCGATCAATAATGCCCATCAGTTTTAGACTACCTCAAATGCATGCGGATAGACCATGAAGAATTGATGGTATCATTTGACGTCACCACACTTTTCATCTCCATCAACTTACAGGTAGCGAAAGCGAATATTAGCGAACTTCTGAACAGTGGAGGACAAACGACTGGGAAGTTAAAAACCGAAAACATATGCAAGCTCCTCGACTTGTGTCTTACTACTTACTTAAAATTAAACGGAATGATTTACGAGCAACTTAGTGGAGCTCCAATGGGATCTCCCAAATCTGGACTTATTGCGGAAGTCGTCATGCAGAGGTTGGAAGAGTATACACTCCCAGTCATTAGTCCGAAATTATGAGTGCGATACGTTGACGATACGTTTGTGATTCTCAAACGCAACCAGCTACAGACCGCACAAGATCTACTTAACAATGCAATGGACGGCATTCGTTTCACCATGGAAGAAGAGGTGGAAAACCAACTACCCTTTTTGAACGTGCTGGTTACCAGAACACTGGAAGGCGATGTACAAACATAAGTTTACAGAAAAGCAACACACACCGACCAAATGCCGAACTTTAAAAGCAATCACCGTAAGGGTCACAAAATAAGCCGTATACGGACACTGTTTCGTAGGATAGAATCGCACTGTAATACTGCGGAGGCAAAACGAAAGGAAGAAGAACATCTGTTTATGTTTACTTGCAACGGTTACCCACGCAGTTTCATCCGAAGACACTTAAAGCGAAGGAGCACAACTACCGCACCTGCACCAACAACGGCGAAACACATCGCCTTGCCGTACATCAAAACGTATCGGAAAAGACAGCCAGACTCCTCAAACAGCACAACCTGACGATAGCTCACATACCAACTTCGACTTAGAGAAGGATCTTATCTAGTAAAGAAAGACTGGAGGCACACGAACGCCAAATTGTCGTCTACAGGATACAATGCGAGAACTGTGACAAAGACTATGTAGGTCAAACGGGGAGAAAACTATCCACAAGGACACAAGAGCACAAGCATGCATGTCGATACCATCATGTACCGTCACAGAGCTCAGCGCATCTCGATGAGGAAGGACGCAACGTTAACTGGGACAAAACAGAAATTCTGGCGCACGGAGGGACAAGAAAAGAAAGGGAATTCCTCGAGGCATGGTTCTCTACGGAGAATTCACTGAATCTCCGCATTGACTACGATGCCGTGTACCTACAGCTGAGAAAGAGTGAAACTGGAGGGCCAAATATCGAACAAACAGAGGTCACGGGACAAAGATCGACGAGGCCAATTTCAAACGCTACTTCCCGACGACACTTTCCGTGAGATTTTTCTCTACGGAGCAGTGCACTGAAGATGCCACTGAGGGAAGTGATGAAACGTTTGTCATTAAATTACTCAGCTCGGAGAACGAATCAAAACGTTAACTACCAACTCGAGCTACAGGTATTCCGAATCATTGCAAACCTATGTTGGTTGTTTGATATCACCGCTTGATGTGAATGTTGACAAGACGCCTGCCTGTCCTGCACTCCTACCATCATAATCATTCATCATTATTATACATGTCAGCTGGAGGTGGGAAACACCTCAGCTACTGTGCCGCAATACATAAAGGAAAAGGAAAAGCGAGACAACAGTTGCATGCCAGCTGAGCCACCAGCCACGGATAGGCATCGTTCCGGTAAGCTACCAGTCGGCTATTAGGCAGAAAGGAAAATTATTATGCTTTACGCTATGAAATGAGATTGTAAGTGGAGGGGGAGGCTAAAACGGATGGGGAGGGAAAAAGCAAATCACAGCAGGAACGCCACTGAGGTCGGCTGCTAGCCATATCAACATGTGTATCTAGCTAAACGTGTTCACCGTCGTCTGGACACCAATCAGGGAGCCTAGCAGCTCCAATCGAGGCTAGCTCCGAAGTGAGGGCATTCATTCCCCTGGATCAAGTTTTAGCTTGGCCACCCCTACTCTTCTTCCATGCACATCCCCGATGAGCAAACAACGTACGTCGTGGAAGCCTGTGGTTTGGCATGCGCAACATGTGTCCCAGCCATCGGAGCCTGGTGCGTGAAATAACGGTTCGGAGCGGATCATTTCCCTTTCCTGTGCCGTAAACAAGGCGTCGAACACTCTCGTTACTCACGCGGTGTTCTAAGCAGATGTGAGCCAAAATGCGAAGGCACCGACGTTCGAACGTAACTAGCCACTTCATGTCCGCCGACCTTAGGGGTCAGGTTTCGCAACCGTACAGTAGGATCGAACGTACCGATGCACTGTACACTCTACCCTTCAGGGCGAGAGTAATGTCGCGCCGCCGCCATGGGTGGCGAAGGTTAGCAAAAGCACTTCGAGCTTTTGCTATACGGTTCGTGATCTCGTCTTCGATCCCAAGGGCGCTGATACAACTTCCCAGGTTATTGAATTTTTGAACGACTTCTAGCTGATCCTCACCAAGGGTCAACACAGGAGGCGATCCATGCCAATCTTGGAGGAACGCTTTGCATTTCGATGGTGCAAAGCAAAGCCCGAAGCGGCTGACAGCCAGTGTTTATCTGTTCAGTGCGGCTTGGCACGTCTGGGAGCTGTCACAGATGAGGGCAATGTCGTCTGCATACTCCAAGTCAAGAAGTCGTTCTCCTGGAAGTAGCTTCACACCTTCCAAGTCATGTCCTGTAAATGCAATCTTCATGACTTCCTCAATAGCGAAGTTGTATAGGAAAGGTGACAGCGGGCATCCTTGTCTCACACCGCTGGAGAAATTGAAGGGTAGCAACAACCTGCTGTAAGCTCCCACTCTGCCAGGGCTGCGCATATAATGCTTGGATAATATTTACATATTTCTTGGGCACACTTCTCCTGAGTAGACACTTCCAAAGGGTACATCGATCAACCGTATCGAAGGCACCTTTGATGTCCAGGAACCCGACTACGGTGGGCCGCCAATATGTGACGGTGCTCCAACAACTGACGCAAAGTGAAGACGTGGTCAATGCATCCACGACCCCGACGAAACCCGGCTAGCTCCTTACCAATCTGGCTTTCACGTGCGCCAGTCAGTCTGAAGGATTACAGAGGTAAGTAATTTAGAGGCCATGAGGATCAGACTGATTCCTCTCTGAGTGCCGCATTCCGAACACGAGCCTCCTTTGAAGTTGGGAACAATAACGGAGCGGCTCCAATCGGTTGGGACAGTCTCCTGCTCCTACAATTTCACTAGTAATTCATGTAGAGCATTAACAAGAGTATAGCCTCGGAATTGGAAGATGGCTGGAGGCAGATCATCTAGTCCCGCGGCTTTGTTCAACTTCAACAGTCCGCTCTCATGTTCGACTTCTGAGCGAGAGGGCGGATCCAAAGGGACAGTCAAAGGAGCATGGCGATAACTGGGCGGTGAAGAATCGAACAATTCTAGCCGATTAAACTGCTTTTCAAAATGCTCAGCCCAACGCTCCAAAGGTTTGGACAAATTGTGGATAGGCTGCTCACTCTCGTCACGTACAGTTTCACTAACAAGTCTCCTGCTGCCCGGTTCCCGTATCAGCCATAATAACTTACGATGGTTGCCAAAAGCAGCAGTCATTTCCATCTCGGAAGCACGATGACACCACCAGGCTAGCACGGAGGCTTGCCCGGAGCCCTTTGCGAGTTTCCTTGTGTCCGCTTTTAGCCGGGCTATGCCGGCGAGCGTCGATAAGTTCCAGAGACCGCGAAGAGACCCAATATCCATGTTGGCTATCAGACATACCACATGAGGATTCGCCTGCTGCTAATAAGTTCTGGCGAACATGTGACCAGTGACCAACAATTGTCTCCAGTGAGCGCTTACTCAACTCGCATATCAGCATACTTTGATATGCATTCAGAACAGCTGGCTTTGTCAGTTTGCTGGTGTCAATGCGCTCACAGTGTCGTCGTGGGCGATCGCCAAAGCGCATCCGCATATCAGCACAAACAAGTGCATGATCGGTGTCCACACATGTGCTCCAAATCGAGTGACAGTTTCGGATGCCGCCTCTCCGTCGGTAACTTATGGCAATGTGATCGATCTGCGTCCAAGGCTGGTTCGAGGCTGGTGGGCGCCAAGCCACCCTCCGGCGGGTGTTGTGTCGGAAGTTGGTGGTCGCAAGAAACAAGCGGGCATCTTCACACAAATGAAGTAACCGCTCACTGTTATCATTACGTTAGCCTACACTGCGCTGACCGCCCAGATGCAGTACAGCAGTGGACAACTTTCCAACTTGTGCGTTCAGGTCCCCCGCCAGCACAACAGTGTCCGTGCTTCTTCTGTGGCGAAGGAGCTGGGTCTGTTGTCTGTAGAAGCCGTTCTTTACCGAACCATCACTACAGTTTGTGGGCTCGTAGGCAGCAATGGTGAATAGACACCTATTAGTTCCCCTGCGACTTCGAAGCTTTGAACCAGCCAGCCAATTGGACAGCACACAACCCCTACTGATTGGAATCCAGTCAACCAGAGCAGCTTCAGCCTCGGAACTCAGGAAAATAGCAGCACCAGCTTGGCCGGTGCTCGAAGCTGCATCGTCACCGGATAGGTGCAATGAGAAAACACTGCTTGCGTCACCTGAAGGGGATCGCAGAGTGAGCACAGAGCTCGAGTCTTGCAGGCGGGTCTCTGATAAGCGGCAGATATCGATCGAGAGGGTCTCCAATGTTCGGGCAAATGTTGCCTGTGGACCGATGTGTAGTAAAGTGCCTACATTGAGGCATGCCAACCTGAAGAATAATCGAGGGCACCAAATGGAAGCCGATGAAGTGGAATGGTCCGCTTGGTTGTATATGGGCTTGTTGACAGGAGAGAAGTGACGCTCCGCGTTCACATGTGATTTGAAATTAGAAGATAAATGCCTAGCAAAGCATGTTGGGGGAGGGCCAAGGATCGAGGGTTGAAAACTGGGGGATATAAGTGAAGTTGGAACGGGACAGTAAGAGTGAAAATTCGTAAGATGGGGAATAAGAAGATGCGTAGTCTTGAGCAGTAGCATCCAAACCCCTATCCACCCTGCTCAATGCAGCAGATAGGGCACCGTTAATTATCCTCTGCCGTGGCCAGAGCATCAAGAAATTGTTTGACGAATGATTCATAGGGTTGCATGGGCATGATACTGTCAGGTTGCCCAGGCCTAGACAGGAGAACGATTAGGGTTCGCAACCAAAGCCTTTGGTTCAAAAACCTGACCGCAAGAAGCGGGTTTGGCGTTGGGCTACAAGGAGCCGGTTTTAATGAATAAGGTTCCCCCGTCATTCCAACCACCAACCTGGAGGACCAGGAGGTTGAGTACATTTGGCCTCTAACCATTGACCAATCTGGGATGAATGATCTGCAGGTGCAAAAGCGCCACCCAACATAACTCAATGAATCGCTAAGGCACAAAAACCATCGCACCATGGTATGGTCCAGCCACATTGGGAGCACAGGTTCCAAAAGCTTTATTGTTTACTTATGGGAAATGGGATACATTGTCCTCCTGCCCGTGCTACGTTCAATGCACGGTTACATCCAGTGCAGAATTGGCTACGGCCCAGCCACAGACTTGTGTATGTGTAACACGCATGACTCCCCACATAGATAGACAGGAATGCTGCTGTTGTGCATTTGAAGGAGTGGGAGCCCGCTCCGTTGATGCAACTTGACCCCCACCCACATACCTTCTGGTCTTATTTCTTCGGGTATTTACGTTGGCACATAGATGTCTTGCGGAGTATGGAGAATAGTTAGATCGGCTGGACAAAAGCTACAAAGAATAGAGAGCAGGTAAGGAAAAGCAGACTACAGTGTAACCGCGCGACTCACGAGGAGAGAGCAAGTGCTCAGAATGTATCATACGTAAAACAAATTGACGATCGGAAGACATAATCAAGAGTAAAATCCAATATCTCACCATTATCCGTCACTTTGTAAGCTCGGTTTCTCAGCACCACGAGAAATCTGTTTTATTATTATTATTATTATTATTATTATTATTATAAACCCAGAAGGCATGAATGTTTCACGTTCACTATGGGTGTCTCTCCTTAACAGGCTGAATTAGGGATGCCTTCGATAGAGATGTCAGTTGGGGGGATAAAGTGCGGATTGGAAAGTGGGGCAGCATTTGCTTTGGCGTCTGGTGACCGAAATGAGGGGAGTGCAGTTTACTGGGTCCAGACTATTTTGTTCTTTATGCTTTGGGTTTATACTAGAGTGGATCTTTACTGGGCAGTATGGATGTTCCCTTCGGACTGCCGATAGCCGGCTTGTCCAGTAATATGGCCAACCGTACATTTCCTCCGCTGCTGACACGACGGTACGGTTGGGAGGTTTCACTCGCCCAATCGCATCCCAGTCCGCCGCCAAGACGATCCTTGTCCCTCTGAGAATCCCAGGTATCGCAGTAGGAATAACCTAGCCAAGCACTCCTAGTCCATCCCATTGCCATGATCCGTGGAACGTGGATGGCGCTTGCTTGGAGCCAAGGTCATAAGGCCACATCCTCGGGAAAGTGGGCCAGAAGTTGCTGTAGTTTTTCGGGTGAGTTAGATTCTGGAATGTAAAACTCGGGGTGGGTGGGGCTTTGTCGGGAAGGGCGGCATGACACCGAAGGAAAAACCAAGAAACTATACGAAACAACAGAGCACGCTTTTGGTTTTACAAAGATTTTAAGTTTTTTGTCGCTTTGTGAAAGGTTTGTGGATGAACGACATGATTGCCATCAAAAGTTAAGTATTTGTATAGTAGGGCAAATAGTAAACTTCAACTAGATCTGAAAAGCGGTATGGGCGTTTGAGTTGCCTACTGCGTCGGTCAATTGCCTGGGTTTAAATTGTCGGAGTGTTAAATTTAAAAAAGGAATCTGGGTTGTCCGCTGCAGAGTGTGCATCTGCTGGTGGATGTACCTTTGTGGTTGTACCTGGTAAGTTATAAGGTAGATTTTCGAAGAAGTCCACCTTGAGACGATCGATGGACATCGTTTTTCGGTGACCATTCTGGTCTAAGATAGACTGCTTTGGATTTTGTTGGAGAAACATAAAGCGGTCAGTGTAGGGAGGTTGAATGGGACAACGCAATGTGTTGATGTGGAGGAAAACGTGAGGGCAAATAGAGAGAGGCACTGTGCATGTGCACATCTTTGGACTGCTCAGCAAGAGTTTGGGACGCAGAGAACACATGCGTAGAGAAAGGGAGACTACAAAATTTGACCGTGTCATACACTTTGTCGATTGGCGCGAAATGAACTTTGCTGATAGCTTACTTTTTGTACCCTGGAACGTTTCTGCCGGTACGCACTGCATGTCAGGTTTGATGTTGCTGCAAATATCTTGAAGTGGAATGGAACTGATTTCAATCCAGTCATAGTCAGAAGTCGCACCGAGAAAATACTTAAGCTGTTGATGAAAGCGCTTGATTAAGTCATTAGCTGCCGTGCGTTATACAGTACATATCGAATCGTGAAGTTGCTAACTGTGTTCTGCGGTCAGTCGTGAAGGTGGATGGGTATCCCTAGTGGAATAGCCAATGGTCCGAAAAGACACGGACGACAGTTTCGACCGTACAGTCTGATATAGGGATGGCTTCTGGCCATATAATGATGTGGTTGACACATGTCAGTATTTATGTGACTCCGCGAGTAGGAGGCAAGTGGCCAACCAGCTCTAAGTCTAGGTGCGAGAACGGCTACACCGGGGCAGCCGAGAGGATTACAAGTGTTTCGAGGTACCTCGGAGCGTTGACAGTGAAGACATGTTAGAGCCTTTATTTACGCCTGAACTAAAGAAAAGCACTCACTGGTCTGTTTTAAAGATAGATAAATACCAGGACCAGACAATGTGTGAAGTGTGTGGAAGACCGTGATACTGAACGTGGCGAGCGCGAAAGGCCTAATACAACCTGTGGAAGTGTCTCAAGGGTTGCCACGTCCGTAGTTTGATGAGGAACCGGTTGCAGATGCAGTGAAGCGGGTTGCATGGTCCGTTGGAGATCTACATCTTTGGCCTATGCCGAAGCTATGGCGGTAAGGTCGACGGTAAGAAAGGAGTGAAGAGTGAGCTTGACGCGAGAAAAAGCGTCAGCCACGGGTTGGCGACACCTGAGGCATGAGGTATGTTAGCAATGAACTGTCAACTAAAATCTAGGTACCTTGAATTCGTTGGTAAATACTTGTCAAATAATGAGCTGAATTCGAAGATGAGAAGCTTGTGGCTAGTGTGTGTCGAAAATGACGCATATCAAAGTAGAAAGCAAGCAGTTCTCTACCAAATGTGCTTTAGTCTAATTCCTTTGATTGCAGGTATTTGGAGAAGAAACAGAGAGGCTGCCAAGGATGACCAAAGTATGGTTGGAGAACGGCTCCTGCCGCAACGTATGAAGCGTCAGTTTTAAGAGAAAGTGTATCACACGGTTCGGAGTGAGCGAGGATAGCCATGCTGGAAATAGCACCCTTAAGCTCCGTGTGAATTTTAGTAGCAGTAGTATAGTAAAAGTAGCAGTTTATTGAATAGACACAGAGCCGTGGGTGAACTACAAGCATCGTCCAGTTTCCGGGAAAATAGAGAAAAGTAACATGGCCAAACCAATGAATGATGTAACAGGATGGTTGGCGTGATCTGACAATGGATGCATAAAAAACAGCCAACGAATTTGATAAGTTGATGATGGTCTGTCTGCATGATGAGTCTAAACCAAGACGAATCCGTTAGTCGTGAAGTGCCGGGGTGGGAGAGAGCCACACCGATACCCTTCACTTCGGTGCTGGTCCCGGTGACCGTATTGGCGGAGGCTGACTTCGAATCAACAGAGGCAACGATTGGGATTGCGTGGCGCATTATAAGACACACAACGGGTGATCCTACGCCTGATGATCCACTTCTAACCGCTGTCAAGCACTGCTCGTGTAGCTTAATGGCCTAGTGATCATGGCGATATGCGCCACACACTACGCGCCGAGTTCTACTCCCAGCTCCGCAACCTCTACCTGATGAGTGTGAACCAAGACGAATACGTCGATCGCGGAGTGCCGGGATGGGCGGTGATGTTCTGCTTGCTGCTTTACCACACCGTCAAGCAGCATGTTGGAACACGTAATTGCGCGTGCTAACTATCTAGTGATTACACTGCATAGAAACTGGTCTCATGAGGATGGTTCCATGGATGGCCATGTTACTTCAATTGAAATTTGGCTATATCTGCAATTGTCATTCTTCCCAATTTGATAAGTGAACTGACAGTTTCAAACTGCCGGACAATTCAATAAGCCAGTTGAGATCCATTGTATAAAATGTGAATATATTAACTATTTTTTGTGATCTTGTTAAAAGTTATGATCAGCATACTCAGTCGGACTGTGCCTCGAACCGTCGTGTACTATGTCGCTTCGATATATAGATATAACTGCCAATGAGAAATGAATGGGATGTCAACACCATGGGATTTGCGTGAATGATGAATTCAGTGTTAAGAAATTGAAAAGCGGCAGAAATAAGGCGATTAATTGCTGTTAGCCATTCTGTAGAATGAATCAGGTTGAAACAATTACCTGGCTAGGTAATTGTTTCTCGTAAAATATTATCCACTCTGTAGGCTCTGCGTATTCTCTTGTTGTACAAATGCAGATGGAGATAACATCAGTGTAGTTTTCTCCGTAAATATATTAGACACCGAAATGATTGCAAGCATTCGTTGAATCATCTATTCTCAAACTCAGACTTTTCATCTTGGCCACTGAACTTCAGATGCTCCATTAAAAGCTTGTTGGATTCACTTTGGATGCAGATCCTCTGTACGTGCCACAATTTGACACATTCAACCCGTTGGAATTCCCGGATTACTTATGGGTAGGAGGATTTTACTTGTACTTTAATTGTCTGCCTCTCAGCAGCTCGCAAGCTACATAGCTCAACCAAAATCCGGAAAAGTACCAGATGCTTTTCCGCTTATTGGGGGTTGTTAGTGATGCTCATTCCCTTGATCCCCTACTGGGAATGGAACCCAGGACCGTTATAGGCTGAGGCCAGCTTGTGAGCTGCCGGGACAAATAAAACAACACACTCGGATTGCTACAGATAAGCACCGTTTTGTTTCTTCCTTGCAACCTGGACATTCAACATAAAACCGTTTAACCGAGGTGTGATTTTACCGAGTGCTAACTGGACTAAATTGCGCGGGATGTCCCGAAACGTTCCGAGCCATTAAAGTGCTCATGTTCTGCTCACCCATACCGAAAAACGTAGTGGACCGACAGGAGTTTAGATGAGCTTCAGCGCTTTAAATTCTAATCCGTACATGAGGCAGGTTGATCATCGCTGAATTACTGCCCGGGCAGCCCTGTGAAAACTAACGAAGCGCGACGTAGTACTTTTGTGCATAGCATGCATAGACGATGAGCAAATTATCTCAACTGTTGCGGTGAAACGATCTTGCTGAGAGGGGACTCTTATCACCTTACTCTCAACGTCGACAATCGTTACTATTAAGTGGTGCATACATCACGCATGGACTATCCACTGCAGACATTTGTTATAGAACGCTAAAATACATGTGTTATTTACATGGATTTGATTCTATTAGGCTGCGTCACATGAATATGTCAAGTAGACACTGCGTTTTTAAGAGTTGAAATTGCGGACGACGCCAAGGGTGCATGCAATTGGTGAACGCCGGTTGGAATTTGGATATAAGAATGCAAATTTTCTATCTTATGCTGATATAATTAAAATGAGACTTCCGTGGGCAACAAATCATTCCATCGGTTCAAGCTCTGCACCCACAAGAGTGAGCCCTGGAGCAGGAATTCGGGAAGCAAATACCATGCCATACTCAACTGCTTCAATCAGATCTACAATAAGTTGCAGACATGGGTCGCTTTACCTATCTAGGTAAAATCATTATCGTTTTCCAAGTCAGCCGCACAATCTCTTGGAAAAATTAGTGCGCCCATACCCTGGGATGGCTTCAAGGCTTTCACCAAGAGAAATTTCATTAGAAGCTTGAGCAGAATAGGGGATTGGGACACCGTTGTCTCACGCCACTAGTGACGGCGAAGGGCAGAGTATGTTGGGAGACTTCACTCTACCCGAGACACCGAAGTACTACTCTCTAATGATAGCAGCACACTTTTCAAGTGCGTTATTCTTTTGCGGGCTACGCCCTAAAGCACGCCGTTCAATAGAGCCCAAAGCAGGCTGGATGTTTACAAAGGTGACAACGGTTAGCGGGCACTGCAGATGACGACACTAAAGAAATCGAGGGGATGTAACCCCCGTGTTTTCACATTCGACTGGGAATGAAGCCAGGCTTCTTAATGGGTAGAACGGATGCTAACCGTTTGTAGGTGATTGCTATTGTACCGGTTGCTTCCTGATTATTACAGAGGGTACAGGCTCCCTCGGTGAAAATCGGGACGTGAGGCAGCGCCCCTAAGATAATGGAAGCTTACATTACAGCAGAGTTATTGCCTTGCCGACAGTTACCTTGCCACTGTATTTCAACTGCTCCGAAGTAAGACCACACGGGTCAACAGTCTTGAGGCATTTCGAGTGTTCAAGCTCAAGACAGCCATGTAGTTCGGTGATTGGTTCTAGTGAAACGTCCCAGAGTCAGCGACTTGGTTTACATGGTAGATAAACGAAAGTTTAAGATTGTCTGAACTGAGAGTGAAAGTGTTCAGCTCCTTAACTCTAACGCCTGACAACTTAGTGCTTGGTGATCCATCAGCATCAACACTAGCCTCACTAACGGCAACTCTTCTGTGGTCAATGGTTCGAATGATCTGCACGTGTATGTGAGATCTCCAAGGATAGCTATTGTCTCCATCTCTGAAGCGCGCTTAGGACAACAAATTTCACCATTACTAAGCGAGTTTTGCTTGAGTTGCACTTGAATGTTGTGGCGTAGTTCACTGCGAGTTGAACCAACTGAGATCGTTTCGGACGATCAAATAAGTCAACGGGGCGCACAGTACTACAACTTCTCAGCTAATAAAGTTGGGCTTACAGATTTAATGGTCAGCTTAGCACGTTGCTTTAAGCAGTGAACTCTAACGATGCTTTACGTCTTGAGACCTAGCGCTGACGTAAGCATCTGATGAGAAGGATCAGTAGCGAATTGAAGTACAGGGACAGCTAGTCTGTTTCTATTACGCATAATGGGCTCCGGTTTCATTGTACATCCGAAGTACATGCAAATGTCCGAAAGCACCAGAGCGTGATCTGGGTCAAGGTAAGTAGACCACAACGATCTGTGATCGCGTGTGCTGTTTCAGCATCCAAAGTTGGTTCCATGGCGCCCCTTCCTTGACGAAGCTTGCGCTGGAGAAATGGGATAGCAGGTTGTGTAGTGTCTGCACATATGCTTGACTTTTTCTAGTACAAGAGATATTTATCTTCCAGTAACGCTTACATAGCAAGGTTCATCAATGGCGTTACAGCCACAAAGACGATCTTCGACATGTCAAAGCACAACGGACTGAAGAAATTAGTTCTTCAGCAGGAATAGCAACAACCGACTTTTCAACTTTACACAAAAGCAAGTTACCTATATGATAAAAGTCGGGGAAACTGCTACCCACCAGCAGTTGGTTTGAATGCTGGCGAAAATAACGAACAGGCCGCTTCCATGTCCAGGTACCTGTTGATCCTGATTAATCCTGAAGCCAGACCTTCCACGGCCCGCTGTTAATCGGGAACCAAACCAACTGCGCGATTTCTGTATTGTCACGCAATGCGATGCCAATATAAAGCAAGCCGGTTGCAGCTGATTTTGTGTTGTCAGACAGAGGTAAGTAAAATGCAGTATTGGTATCAGCAAATGTCATTGTAGGCACGGAGCTTGATTACTGTAAATCGGTCCCAGAAAGGCCTCATTAACCGATATTAAAGTAGTCCAGAACAAGAAATAACCTGCCTGCTGCCCAGTGTGAATGCGAGCTCATACAAGTAAGGTTACTGAAAAGTGGGGAGATCGGTACGAAGCAGAGCCACTGGCTGGACCCTCTAGGAATTCGTGAAACTGGTGTTGAAAGCAACCTCAAAGGACTGAGAACCATTAGTAGAAATTTCGGCTATTGAAGAAGTTCGTTGGTGGGGAAGTATGACGATGGCAAACAGTGCAAAGAATGCGATAGAGTCGCATCATTAGTGGAATCCACGGTTTTTGGTGGTGTGAATGTAGTTTGTTTGTTTAATGCTGAACTATGGAGTTGACTTGTGGGCACTGCCACCAACATTTGAGTTGAAAGCCTACCCACAAAGTGGTGGGGGGAAATCAGGGACCTACTTGTAGTTGAAACGAAACCGCAAATGAAACACAACACGCCAGTACCAAAGAGAGGAACCCGTAATTATCGGTCGATTGCTTGAAAAAGGTTAAGAGTTGGATTTGTTAATGGCTCTTACTCCAAAAGCGTTTGGTTGATTCTCCACGGTTTGCTTATCGCGGTTCACGTTCGAACGTAGACACAGTGGCATGTCTGGTACATACTGTACCCTAGTACTCGGAATTTAGCAACGCTTTCGGTTGTGTGAGCCGTGAACTGCTGTTGCACAATCTGTTAGGTTCTTGAGTTTAATCTTCTGTTGTACTGCAGTTGAAAGATTATTTCACCAGGCGAACTTCAGTTTATAAATAATGCCCATGGAAGATTAAAACACAGTGTTGCAAAGAGATCTCTTTTCGGCAGATCACATCGGGAACCCGTACGTAAGGAACTCTCTATTCATTCTTTGAAGGATTCGTTCGAATTCGTCGATAAAGTGAAAGAGTTAAAATTAAATGGTAAACAAATGTTTTCCTTCGATGTCGAATCACTTTTCACAAATGTCCCACTGTTTGAAACTGTTAATTTCATCTGTGAGTATATAACGGAAAGGAACCTAAACGTTGGCATTCCGGTGCCCAAGCTCAAGGAGTTAATCTTGCGGTGTACCTTTAATAGACAGTTCCTGTTTGACGGAATCTATTACAGACAAATCGATGGCGTGGCTATGGGGTCCCCCCTTGGACCTCTTCTTGCCGACATCTTTCTCGCTAAGCTTGAGCGCGGTCCCATCCAAAGGCTTATTGCCTCATTTGATTCTTATTGGAGGTATATGGATGACACTTTCATCATCTGTGATTCGCACATTGATGTCAACCATTTGCTGGACCAGTTCAACAGTGCACACCCCTTAATAAAATTCACTATTGAAATGGAGAATGAAGGTAAGCTGGCTTTTCTGGACGTTTTGTTGAGGAGGCGCGAGGACGGATCACTTGAGCGTAGAGTCTTCCGCAAAGCTACTTGGGTAGGACAGTACACACACTTTTCGAGCTTTGTCCCTCTGAGGTACAAACGCAACTTAGTACGTTGCTTGAATTACCGGGCCACCAAAATTTGTAGTCCAGAAACTCTCGAAGACGAGAAGGACCGAGTTGTGAAAACACTTCTTGCGAATGGATACCCAGAGCCTTTCATCAAAAAGCATGCCATGACCCGTGAGCGTGATAAGCCCGTAGCAACGGTTCCGAAGAAGGATGTGTTTCTCACTGTTCCTTTTAAGGGAGATATCGCCTTCGATCTCCTGAACAGAAGACTTTCTAATGCCGTAGCAAGAGCCTACCCGGCCGCCCAACCGCATGTAGTTGCAGAGACCGCTCCCTTCATAGCTCAACGCCTTAAAGACAGACTGCCAGTGTCGTCCGAATCGTACATTGTTTACCAGTTTACTTGCACCTGTGGTGCAAAGTACCTCGGGCATACGACCAGGCGTCTGTCGGTACGAATAGCTGAACATTGTCCAGGGTCATTGCGGAGAGGCATGCACAGAAGTATCAACAGCTCAATTATGGAGCATCTGATTCTTAGTGGGCATCAGATTCTGACAAAAGATGCTTTCAAAGTCTATTATGCCGTACCGAAGCGATACCCGAAAGGGCTAAGGAAACGCCTCCTGCAGACAGCTGAAGCCATCGCGATCAGGCTAACACAACCAGAGCTATGCAAGCATAGGGTGCTCGTGCAACCCTTGACTTTGCCATGGCCCTGATGATAAGGTTCCCCGGAGTATCTCGCTTAACCGGGTGCTATTTATTTGCGTAATTAACTAATTTTATTTGGTTAGTAATTTTGCCCTTTCTGTTTACACAAGTTATTTAGCTGTCGGTTAGCCCGATCACGATGTCACCTGATTAAATCGATTCGAGCATCAAATGAACATACTAAAACTGTTCAAATCGTCCCATCCGTCCTCATTGTTACTTGCACCAGTTTACTAATGTATTTTACAGTCCTGTAGTTGTATTTGCCTGATGTGATCTGCCGAAAAGAGATCTCTTTGCAACACTGTGTTTTGAACTTCAGTTTACCAACTTAAAAGGAACACCCTCCACTTCATTCACTATGAACTCTGCTGTTCTTCAGGAAACCATTTTGTCACCATTCTTATTTTCCTCTCACATTACCTCAATCTCCGTCCCTAAAGAAGCAATCTTACTGAAGTATGCAGACTACGTGATGAGTGGTGTCTAGCATCCAAGCATAGAGTCATCGGCTAAACTAAAAATCCTCCTGGACCACCTCACAGCATGGTCCAAATCACTTTGCCTACCGTTAAAATCAAATGCAACGATGTCATTATTTCGCTGTTAAAAGGAAATCGCCACCAGCAATTACTAACGCTTTGTCTGCAGTTTTGCATGGTCGGGGAATATTTGATCTCATCCACCTAAACGAAATATCTGGGAGTCACACTGAGCAGTTGGCTTACCTGGTCACTTCATATGAAGGAAACATTCACTAAAGTTACAAGAGGAATCTCATTCTATGTTGTACGTCTCAGGTCTTTTCCGTACCCGGTTTTTTGATCCAGTGCTCTATTGCTGCACGTGTTACCTTACTGGACCTGTCAATCTCCCGCTATCCTTCCTGGTCTACTGAGCAAAGACCTCAAGTTAATAGTCAGACCACGGAAGCATTTATGCCGGTGTAGTGGCATTTCAAACTTGGAACTTGTTAACATTATTGTATACGGCCAGGTCAAATCATGTAACAAGCTTGCACCTCAAAGACTCACTGATGTTAGCCATCTCCTACAGAGCGCGTTGTTCGAATGCGTATACACCTCATCGACCAGACGGAGCTAAAAAGCTATATACACATGCACAAGCCCCTATTGTACATCAGTAGTTCCCTGCCTGTCATGTTATTAAACCTTAAAAATTCGGTCATTCAAGAACTGGCTAGTAAATTACTCAGGTGATATTAACTCTGTCGAGTTTTTAACGATTGTGCTTTTATGTTTATCTGCACGATCCATTCATTTTTATCATTGGCGTGAGTGTTAGAGCTGAATACGCACCCTTAATGAGTGCATGAAGCACATTCCTTATTCACTTGGCTTGACAACCCATCTGTGAGGCCACTAACTAGAGCTGCTCACATGGTAAAACTCATTGCAATGCCGCCGGAGTTTCCATTCACTTCGTGCGTGCCAAAGCTGGAACACCTCAAGCACGTCGTTTCTTTCCCCACACTAAGAGAATTCCAAAAACGTCTCGAGGATGCACTCGTACATTTACTTTACGGTATATAACCCCTTGTGACTTGGCGTCAGCGCACCATTACAAATCAGTGTGCTCAATTGCACTCTTTACACAACGCTACCTGAGCAATGCAACTATGGAGTACTTTTATGGTGTACTCATACTGGATTCACGCGTCACATGAACCATGGGAAGCAATATACGAATAGACATTTTCATTTTGGGTCACATGAGTGGGCCGCCTGCTCACATAGGCATTTACTGGCCACCTTTCATCCGTTTGAGCAGGCCAAATGTTTACAATCGCCTTAAGCCATGCTAATGTCGGTTTCCTACGTTTCGCAGAGGCAGTCGCGATCATCCGTATCAAACCCGCCCTCTGCGTACAGAAACAGCTGTTTGTAAGCCTACGGCTGCCCTGGGCGTAGGGGTAGCACGCCTGATCTCTATCCTGTTCTAACTTGTTCCGGTCTCTCCCTACTTGTCGTCCCAGATATTCTGATGCATATTGTGTTGGCCCTGAAGAGACAGTACAGGCATGTGGACGACCATCTGATTTGGAAACTGGCTGCGATGAACCTCATAACAGTACAGAGTAACATCTGACAGCGTTGGCTTCTAACGGTTTCGTTCAAACTACTTATGAGTAGACGAATTTGCCAAGGTCTATTTGGTTCAGAGCAAATGGACGACAGAATACGTTGATCATAACTTCCCCTTCACATTGTTATGTCTGGACTCAATTCATAACTCACACTATCGTTGTACAGCAGCGCAGCAAATCAGTAGACACTTAGACTAATGATTCAGACATCATTTATCTTTGTAGTTTTCTCCCCAGCCATCAAAGGGACTTGCCAAGTACCTGCCGTTTACTCGTGATAACTGTTCATTGAGTTCCAGGCATTGGCAAACATCGAGGTATAGAGAGGCAATCAGAGCACGCTGGAGTTTTGTGATCTATAGTTGGGTAAAATGCTGTGTTGGATGTGCAGCACCCCCTACTGCTTAGCGAAAAAGGAGCACTGGGAATGGTTTTGTGCCCAATATGCTTTTAAACCATCCCCCTGGGATTGTAATCAGAAGATTAAACGTGCCTCCACATCAATTATCTTCTCGAAGCTGAGAAAATAAAAGAAGCTTTCAAAATAGAACTGATTTCAGCGCATTGAATGGGACAGCCTTGCACGTCCGTCGAAATATTGTCCAACCAGTACTTTAATTGGGGCGAGGTGCAATGGATGTTATGCCTAAATTCTGCTCTGGAGGTCTCACGCAGTTCGAGAATAGTTCCTTAAAACCGTATGGTGCGACGCTAGTTGTAAAAATCTCGTTGGTGTATGCAGTAAAGAGGAAAAAAGTTTTTACGGCTAGCCTCACTGAATCCTTTTGGTAGTCCTGTTCGACGTGTTGTAGGTAACTTAACATTATTTATCCTAACGTTCAGACCTTTTTCTCCCGCTACAGTATGTATGTATTAATTTGGCTACTTTAACCGCTATGTCTCGGGCTCTAGTTGTGTAATTTCGGTTGATCTCATAACTGCTGCTTCAGTTGCCGCGGCTATGACCATCTGGTTTGTAAACTACTCCAGTGCATGTTCCAAATAATTGGTAATTGGAAACCAGACCGCGGTGATCCCCAACAGTTTTAGGCATATTATGACGTTGGTAAGGATGCAGGCTATCCTAAACGTAGGTTATTTGTCTGGTAACTCCTGACTTAGCCTTGTTGATTTGCTGGTAAATCTACCAACCAACTATTTTTCACTGGAATATTACTAACGAGTGCTTTTTAATGCATTATGGCTCCTCCTATTATGTATTCCAAATCATACAACACGGGGAGAATCGATGTGCCATATACCCCAGAAGTTCACAACCCAAAGTGAAGTTGCTCCGTTTATGGTGGTCTGTAAATCTGCCATTTGTACTCTTAAAAGACGTCCCATAAAATCGGATGTAACCATTGGGCTTACTATTGCCTTGCCAAACAGTACGGTTAAGTCACCATGTAATGCAAGCGTCTTGGCCGCTGACGTTCTCTCCTTCCGTCAAGATCGGTTCTTAGACCAGGTGCAAGGCGGAGTAGCGGAGATTTCCCAGGTGCTGATGGGCTTGCTTGAGTTGTCGATTTTTCACAGTGCGCATAAATACGCTGCAGCTATTTCTTTTACAAGCAAAGAGCTTGGAGACCGTAAATCGTAAGGTGATTCAGTCAGCTCGATCATATTCGTGTAATCAATGGGATTTCTGGCAACCTTAACTATATAAACTCTATTGAATGAGGATCAGGGGCTAATGGTTATACTTCGTCTTATTAAAATAAGCCTGCAACCACTGTATGCTTGTCCTGCACGGAAGGAGGTGGCCGCTGTTGATCGACGGTACGGGTAACAAAGGGCATATTCCGGCTGGAAGCGAACACAATAAAACTCGTACATAGTTCCAGACAAAACTCCATACTAGCCTGAAGAGAGACCGCGAATCTTAATGGTCTCATCGTGCTTCAGAGATGGAAATGGACGCTGCCCTTGGTAACCATCGTAGGTTATTCCGGCTGATACGAAAAGCGGGCCACAATAGACCTAGTTTTTAATGAAACTATACGTAACAGGAGTGGACAGCCTAACTACAACTTGTCGAAACACTAAGGACCTTGGGCTGAACACTTTGAAAGGCAGTTTAATCCGTCGAAATTGGGAGATTTCTCGCCGACCACTGATCGCCCGCCTCCGTGGGCTGTCCCTTTGAATCCACCCTCACGCGCAGAGGTCGAACGTGAGGTCGGACTGTTGAAGTTAAATAAAGCCGCGGGACCAGAAGATTTTCCTCCAGCCCTCTTCAAATTCGGTGGGACCTGCTCTTGTGGATGATTTATACTAGTTCCTAAGGAAATTGTAGGAGCAGAAGACTGTCCCAACCGACTGGAGCCACTCCGTCATAGTCCTAATTTTCCAAGGAAGCTCACAATCAGAATGCAACATCCACAGAGGAATAAGTCTGATCTCCATCGCCTCTACATTGCTTGCCACTGTCATAATTCATGGAAATGACTGGAACTCGTGAAAGTCATATCCGTGAAGATCAAAAGGGGTTTCGTCCAGGTCGTGGCGGCATTGACCACATCTTCACTTTGCGTCAGTTGTTGGAGCAACGTCACATATATTGGCGGCCCACCGTTGTTCTGTTCCTCGATATCACGGGTGGATTCGATTCGGTGGATAAACTTGCACTTTGGGACTGTCTACTCAAGAAAGATGTACCTGAGAAATATGTACTTATTATCCGAGCATTATACGCTCGTACATCAAGCAGAGTGAGGGCTTACGGTAAGTTGTCGTCACCGTTTAAAATCTCCAGCGGTGTGAGACAAGGATGACTGCTGCTACCTTTCCTCTTCAACTTCGCTATTGTTGAAGTCATGGAAATCGCGATTACAGGACACGACTTAGAAGGTGTGGATCTACTCCCAGGATAACGACTTCCTTACTTGGATTATGCTGACGATAACGCCATAATCTGGGACAATCACAAAGGTGTCAAGCGGCACTGGACAGATTACCACTGGCTGTCCGTCACTTGGGGCTTTGCTTCACACCCCCGAAGTGCAAAGCACTCCTCCAACATTGGTCTGGACCGCTTCCTACACTGACTCTTGGTGGGGATCAGCTAGAAGTCGTTCAAAAATTCAACTACCTGGGAAGTTGTATCAGCGCTCGTGGGATTGAATATGAGATCACGAACCGTATAGCAAAAGCTCCAGTCGCTTTTGCTAACCTTCGCCCCTTATTGTGGCGGCGCGACATTACTCTTGCCCTGGAGAGTCGCGTACAATGCAGCGGTACGTTCGACCCTACTATACGGTTGTGAAACCTGGCTCCTTAGATCAGCGGACATAAAGAGGCTAGTTACGTTCGAGCACCGGTGCCTTCGCAATTTCGCTCATATCTGGTGGGAACACCGAGTTAGCAACGAGCGTGTTCGACGCCTTGTTTACGGCACAGGAAAAGGAAATGAACCGATCAGCACCGTTATTTCACTCACCAGACTCTGAGGACTCCGCCACGTTTTGCGCATGCCAACCCAGCGACTCCCGCGACGTGGGTTGTTTGCGCGCCGGGGTGTGGATGGATGAAGAAGAGGGTGGCCAAGCGATAACTTGGTCGAGAGGAATCAAGTCCCTCACTTCGGAGCTGGCCTCGGTTTCAGCTTCAAGTCTCTCCGGTTGGGGTCCGAAAGACTGACCACGTTTAGCTGGATACACTTGTTGATTTGGCTAGGAGCCGACCTCAGTGGCCTTCTTGCTGTGAGTTTATTTGTCTCACCCCTTCCCTCTTAGTCTCCCCCTCCAACCACGACCTCAAAATTTAGCCTTATATAATTTTGCATACTATTGTGTTTGCTGCGTAGTAGCTGGCTTGTAGCTTACTAGAACGATGCCCATCCGTTACCGGTAGCTCAGTCGGCTTGCACCAGTTGCATTTTTCCGTTTTTTTGTAATATGGCACAGTAGCTGAGGCTTTTCTTGCCTCTAGCTAACGTGTATAATGATGATGATGATATCAAGGAACATGAGGTGTGATATTAGCTTGTTTACGAGGATAAGTTTGTGTTGAAAAATTTCATCAACTTGTATATTTACTTGGTGATGGGTTCGTCACATCTGAGGACTAAATACTGGACAAAATACTCGAGCTAATTGCTTTTACAGCGACGGTTAAACTTGTGTAGACAATTGAATTTGTACTGCAGCATTGTCGGTTTCAAACACAGAGTTCCTCAACAACCTAGGCAACCGCGTTTCATCTACCTCGAACAACTTTTCACGGAAGTGCTTAGCTAGTTCGCGGTGAATTTCCAGCGGTACCAATATATAGAAGGCAGTTTAATCAAGTGCGGCCTACGTTGGAGTGTTGCCGTTTGGTTCTGCATGACTGTGCCCCTAGGGAGTTTAGCAAATTTCGGCAAGTAAACCATGCATCACTGCGTATCAAGCAGCTCTCTCTAAAGTTTGTTAATGTATAGTGCATTGCATGTGGACGCAATGAAACGAAGTCCTAGTGATAGACGCTTGTACTATATCGGAGAGAAGATTTTGTTAGATAGGGGCTGATCCCTGTCGGTTGCTGCCGGTAGACTGATCATTTAATCCCGTCATCCAACCATCCAACGATTTGTATAACTTCGAGGGAACTTTCTTGTTCATTATCCTTTGTGTATGTTTCGATCACAACTGCACCATTTCAATGCATTAATGGCATCATATCACAAGGTATATGGGGCAGATGTTCAAGTATCCCCGTGAATACGCCTGAATGCAGTAAGCCTATTGCGATACCCTTTACCGCACCATATCCTGATGGAAGTTTTCTTGAACAGTAAACTTGGTACATGTCATGTACAGATGAAACATGCGCCCGAATAGTTTCACAGGGAAATGTTGGTTTGCAAGGTTTTATTGAGATAACACCACAGTGGCAGTTAGCACTGTGGTTCAACCGAGTTATGCTAAAGAGAGACTGCACCTGAAGCTAATACATTGGCTTCGGAGTGAATTACGATTTCCAAGTAAAAATATCATTCGAATTCTTTCGGGCAAGTAGGGTTAGTCATGGTTATTCTCTCAATAGCAAACATACAGGTTAGCTATTTTTCAATGTCGTGGTATGGTACATTAGGTAGCACTGATGTTTGTCCAAAATAATCTGCTAGGTTGCTTCGCAGAATAGCAGGGCTACGGTTTTCGCTTGGCCCCGCTGGACTGCATTCAACTGTCAAACCATCGGCCCGGGCGATTTCTGGCTTACACCTAGGATTGCTGACAAATGCGCGATCATTATGCTCACAGTAATCCATCTTGTTAATTGCTATCGTGTATGTAACGAAAGCTTAGTGGTGCAGTTTTAGGGGAATAAAACACCTACGACGCTCTCCCAGGGAGTTAATCGGTTTGCTACAGTACATACTAGTGATTAGTCTTTGAGAAAATGGTGGCTCTTAGCGGGCAGTGGATATCAGTGGAAAAAGTACATGTTGGCTCCGCGCGCTGGTCACGATTTGTTCCGACGATGGACACATGCAAATGGTCTTTCAGCATTAAGCAAACATTAGGAATTAAAATAGTTATTATTCATCAAATTAGTTGATGCCTTTAAGTACCTTTGTGCAACCTCTGCCGTAAAATATATCTGAAGTTGGTATAGTGGTGGTGCCCATACTTAGGCAGTCGGGGAATTGCGCTTATCGTTGAAACTGGAGTGGCAAAATATGGTTTATGATGGCCCAGAGGATTTTTGTTTGACAAGTCCCGTAGGATATCCAAAGGTTAAAAAATAACGGAAAATGGAAATAAGTGAGTTTAAATGACTTGCTAAGCCATTCAGATGAAAACTGATGGATTTTTCTCCACCGCTATCTCCATGCTGGCTGCTTCTTCGCTGCAGTTGGGCCAAAGCGGCTTACGCCTAAACTACAAGTTCTTCAGCTGGGTAAAAAGTATTCCACTTTATTTGAGTTGCTCAGTTTTGTTATTTTGCTGCATATTCCGTGTCGATTTTTAAAAAATTCTATGTTAGATGTTTGGCATTCACAATATGACTGCGCTTGATGTTAATACGGAAAAAGTGCCTACATTTCCACCTCCTCCACCTCCACCTCAATTACTGGCTGCCGGAGACGGCTGCTCTTTGCTGGGGCGAAGAGCTGCACCGTCCTATTAACGGTGTAGGCTTCAAGATTGATTTTAATTATCCGGTGTAGAAGGGACTACAGAAAAGCCTCCACCTTGTGTACGTCTGTTAAAAAGAATTCCCCACCTAGTTAGGGCGGAATAGTGCTGCTATACATATTGAAGGAGCGTGGGCCGGCTCTGTTGACGAAAGGTGGCTCCCATCCACATGCCTCTCAATCTTCTTTCTTCTGGTACACACTGGACATGTGGTGCGCGGATGGACAGGTGGATGGTACTGCGTAAGCCACCCATGGTCGCTTCGTAGGCGCAGGTAACCTGTGGATGTCAATTACGGAGAGCTAGTTTACGGTCAGCGTACAAGCCGAGAATCGTGGCGCAACATTGGATCTATCTACGATTGGAAATCGAATACGAGTAGAGAACAAAACACGAATCTATGTGAGACCAGCTGCAAGTTGGATTTTGAACTTGAACCATTTGAGTTGTGTGAAGTAATATTAATTAGCATCTTCACTATTGTTGTGTTATTAGTTGCCTACGACCCATTTATTGCGCCATCATCTCGGATAATATTAACTCCCTCGCTCCGGCTGCATTAGGCGTTCTCATTTCGTAACGGTTGGAACTGTTGGGGGGGGGGGGTTGCACAACGGATTCAGACAGGTTAGCCGTACATTCAACGACAACTACGACATATATCTGGCAACGGGAGCTTAATCAAGTTGGCTATCACAGCAGAAGACCTGAAAAGTTTTTTGTTACAACAACAGCAGCAGTTCGAGACCCCATAGCTGCTAATGATGGAGACCCTCACAAGAACACTGTCGCTCCAATTTACAGCCGTCTTTTCCGAGAAAATGCAGACTTTTCATCAGCTCAAGCAGACAATGTGTGAAGAATCACGGCGGCAATTGCCAGAGTTGCTGGTACAGAAGTTGACCGTTCAAGAGGAATTTGAACTGGAACCAGAGCTAACATCAGAGGAAATTGCAGCTGAAAGTTACACATTGTGCAACTTGGAATTAGACAATAAAAGTATGAAAATTCGAATACCAGTGGTGAACTTCATATCCTTCACACAGGTAATGGACGCCAGAATTCGCAGCAAAACGTGTCGAGTCAGAAGCCCACCACTGCGATTGTTGCAGCATTCCGAAGTGAGAAAAGCGCATCATAAATCCTCTTGTGGCTAGACGCAGAAATCACGTGCGAACGGAAGGGTAAAGGTTTGCTACGCTGTGCAACTACCCACCCAGCCTCCTGTACAGATAATCTGCCCAGAATGGTGTGCAAGAGAAAGGTCTAAGCTTTACCGTCCCTTAAGTCTGCTGTTGTTCCAGTGTTTCGCTCCAGACGCTTTATACCTTACGCAACAACTTCAATAATTGACAAACAGCTTGATCGCTTAGAGAGAACATATTTTCGTCCGTTCGCGTGAGGGTGGTTTTACCTAGAGCTGGCTTACGGTCAGTATACAAGCGGAGAACGGTGGCACAACATTGGATCGATCTACAATTGGAAATCGAACACGAGTAGAGATCGAAACACAAATCTGTGTGAGCCCAGCTGCAAGCTGGATTTTGAACTTGAACCCTTTGAGTTGTCTTAATTAATATTAATTGGCATCTTCACTATTGTTGTGTTATTAGTTGGCTACAACCTATTTATTGCGCCATCCTCTCTTACAATAACAACTCCCTTGGTCCGGCTGCACTAGGCGTTCTCATTTCGTAACAGACGGATCAGTTTGAGGGTGGCACTACTGATTCAGGCAGGTTAGCCGTACATTCGGCGGTAACCTCAACATGTTCAATGGCAGCCGCCGTGATGGACAAATCCGTAACCGGATGCTGATAATCATGTTACGGAAATGGCTGGTGAATATGGCTTTTGTTTTGAGTTATTTCGTTCTGGGAGTGATACTGGCTACACTAGCTAATGCATATGGAATAATGTGTCGTCAAGTCGTTTCTGATATGCGTTGATCTTGGGAATAAGATGATGTGAGTTTAAAAGGTCTTCTACTTTCTGTATACCTGAAGTGGTATTATGATGACAATGATTTCAACTATTTTGTGTATCTAGTTTGAGCTTGTGCTCTCTCAGATTTTTGTACTACTACTGAATTGCAACATGTCTGCACTGGTTCCATTTGGCTTTGTCAACATTAAGGAAATGTTGACGAGGTGTTTCGCTGACGCGCTATTTACCGCTGTACAGTCCCAGGATTTGTACTTGGTGTTCGTAGAGGATGTCGAACAAATCCATAATGAATTTCGTCGCTCTATTTTGTAGACATTCAAGCGCATAAATATCGTTTTTGCGCCAGGGACGCCAGATCGTGCACTCCACGTGGGATCTTGTGTAGGCACTCATAATTTGTTAACAGGTGAATGACTCAAATTTTCAGGAAGCACTCTGTAAGAAATTAAGGTACCGACTAGATCTTTCGAAGTCTTTTCAGCTTGTTTGGAGCAGAGAAGAATATCTTGCATGGATACCCCAAGGTGTCATTTGCGGGAAACGGATTGCAACTACTGGCTCTCAAGTCGATACTCACAGGTAAGCTGAAAGAGTAGGCTTGCAAATTTGCATTTCTCCACTTGTAACTGGAGGCTGTTTTCAGAACACCACGTATATGCCCTGTGGAGAACTCTCTGTAATGCTGCGTGATCGTCCTCTGACCTGATGTCATGCCAGATCTTGACATGGTCTGCCGATAGTAGGATGATGTAGCACACTGGAAAGATAACTGATGAAGACTTAGAACACACTGAACCGGTAACGATTCTTGTGGTACATTACCCTGGTTTTCAAGTGGGACGGAAATCGAACTGCAGACTCTCACACTCAGCAATGTTGAACGAAAAAGTTGCTTAACAACTGAGCACAAAGTCACCGATACCCTGGCTTCGAAGATTTTGGAGGAGAATGCGGTAATGCAAGCGATCGCATGGTTTAGAGAAGTAGACGACGTCAATTCTTACACTGGTATCAACTGATTGAGTCCAACTTGCTCGGGCTGGCAGTAAGTTTGTCCTGTATGGCAGAGTTTGAAAAATCTATGCTGCTGTGTTATTATGATGTTGTTTTTCTTAAGGTATCCCATGAGCGCCACTGCGCTAATACATTCCATTACTTTGAAGAATGCCGGGCTCCGCACGATTCCTTCTCTTGTAAATAAGTGACCATCCTATGTTTCCATACTGTGTGAAGCTGCATTTCTTCAAGACATCGCTGAAAGAAGCAACTAACGGTTCGACGATGCCCATGACGGTATGATGTCCTACTCGCCAGGAATGCTATGCTGACGCCTGTATAATAGTCTATTCATCACTTTTAATATCGTAGATGATACGTGACTGGACACTGAGTGTGGACATGTGTCAAAAGCCGTTGAGATGACGATTTACTCTGGAAAGTGCGGAGGTAGTGTTGATGAAAGGCATTGGCCGCCTCGTGTATAGTTAGCATCATACTACCTACTGCGAGTAAAACGGGTTCCGCAGTGCTTGTTGACGTGGCCTGTTGGTGCTGGAGTCTGTCTTCACTGACCAACTTAACGTTGTGGTTTCGTTAAATTACGTACTCACCAGGATTGCATAATTGGGCAGGTTTTATAAGCACGGCAAGCTAAATCATTCAGGCCCATGCATTTTCGAGTCCGACTTCTTAGGAAAGACAGCTAGTTTCAGGCGAACGAGTCTGGCTTCCGACACATTTGCCGCTAGCCCGGTGGACTGGACGACGAGGTCCTTACCAACGACATCGGGAGGCTGCTCAGCTTGGAAGGACCAGCTGGTTTCTTGAATGAGGTTAGCCAGGAGGTCGAAATTGGTTACCCCGAGGCTTTCCTTGTTGCTTTCACAGGTGTATTTCGTGTAACGGATGTAACGGAAGAGCTTAATCATTACAGCTAAGCGGTGCACCCATACTAATGCCATCGATCATTTGTTCCTCATTGGTGAGCACAAGGTCTAAACAGATGTTTCGTCACCAGTTCTGAATCGCATGGGAGAGGGGACATGATTGTGCGTCAGTGGTTACTTCTTGTACTTCCGCTTTGAATTGTTCGCTGAGCAAACTTGGGATTTCCATTGCGTGCATGATGAAATCTCTCACTAGAAGGACATGCATTTATAACCGTGCCAGGACACGCTTTATTGCAGAAGCTAGGCGGTCATTTATTTTCCTGGTGGACATTGGAGAGCGGTAAACTCTTGCTAGTACACACATCATCATGTCTAAGGTGCAGTAAGCGCACCAGCCTGCGTTTCTGGATAGTCAATGATGCTATTGTGCAGGTCCGATGCGTAATACAGGAGCACGCTGTTTATACTTCTAGCTCAATCATTCCGTAAGAGCTCATGTCTGGTAGAGCATTCTCAGCGTGGTGATATCAGTATCCAGCCATGTTTCGGTGACCATAACTATGCCCGTAGGTATGCCGAAATGTCGAATACGTAGCTCGGCTAAGTTATGTGAAGGACTTGTGTGTTGGCATGCAAGCAGCTGAGGCGGTCAGAGGTTCGAAACACGTTCACGGGTAGGGCTTCCTAGTAGAACTTTCTGTTGGCCCTTGAAGGGTGGGACGCCGGTTGTCTTTTGTATGTAGAGTTTTCAGTTTGCACAGGTGGCTGATAACCTGCCACTCCTTCGGCTGTCGAGAGGTTTCACGATTTTATGGTCTGCCTGCTTATGGAGTGGCACCTGTGAGCGGCTTGTTCACTGCTAAATTGTCTATTTTTAACCCGGTTTGTTTTGCAATGTTACTTACATCACTAGGGGACGACTCACTTTGAGGTTGATTAATAACGGTAACGTCGATTTTGAATTGGCGACTAGGTTTTCGAGTGTGATTAGCTTACAGATGAAGCACATTCATCTCCGTCACGCGCCTTAGCCACTAGTTCGCTGGAAGTCTGAAGCTCGGGAACCCCGTAAACAAAAATCTATTACAAGTCTTTTTCATACTCTAAGTTAACAATAGTATATTCGCTTTGATGACGTTCGCTCCAAGTAACATCCGATAAAATTCTATCAGTGCTTGGGGTGGTACGGAGATGATTGACAGACAAGAGAAATGCCTTTGCATCATTTGCTGACTGAAGCATTACTTGGAGTAACGGCGGTTCACCATAGTGTACGGAGTTTGGATGACGGACGAAGCGAACCATACTGGCTGGGTTAGCCTAGACCTCCATTAGTGCACACAAAGAGTCTCACTGTTTCTGGTAACCTAGCAGCTTGCTTTTAAGACGTTTGCCTTGGCTGCATGCACAATAAAGCATATACGTGTTAGCGAATTACGATGTGGTCTGGTATTCTCACTTTCGAATGGATGTGCGGCTGCTTTCTTAGGTGGGACAACGATGTAATCTTGGGTCGCACCGCAGTATTTCTAGCGCTGCCTGCGCTACGTTTGGCAGCCGGTAGGGCCATGAGAGATGCTTCCTCTCCCAAGCAGGATGCGACAGCGCACGCGTATGTTATCGGTCTTCTAACAGTATTCTATGTAGCGCATGGGTTTGAAAAATCATGTGCGTAGCACATATCATTAGGAGCTGCCCTTGTATCAGGGTATTCAACTCTGGATCGTGGCTGTTACATGTGGCCTGGCTGCTTTGTCCAGATTTGGAGGTTAATTTTGAGCATCATGTTGGCGCACTGATTCTTCTTGTCCCGATGGACCAGTTCTCAAGACAGAGGCTTAGCCGAGAATAAATGTTTATTTATTTATGTATCTGTGTCAGTCTTGTTCACTTCTGAGCCAACCCAGCAATATATCTGATGAGTTGCGTAGATCCACATGCAGTGCAGAACTAAACGGAATTGGTCAATTGTGCTGTCCCTTTGTCACTAGAGATTGAGACCAGCGTACTTAGGATGGAGGTTTTTGCAACAGTTATGGCATGCTAGTTCAAATCGGACATGTTTAACACAACTTCATACGCTACAGTTAAGGTCCAATTCGGAGACTTTAGATCTAACCTTTCGTGGCCAAGCAGTGCGTGCCATTGTGTTCAGCAACTCAGTGAATGTCGCTTGTCGCACTTTCTACACGTGGTGGTTTAACAAAAAATTTGTCGGTCAGATTGCTGGTGGGGCTGACACATGTCACCTTACTGGTTTAAGAGGTACGCGAGGACGTAAACTTGTCGGGTCGCTTCGGCTACTTGTTATCGACGTTGAGGACAAGCTCACACTGTGACAGTGAGGCGATATCTCTAGGTCTTTGCTATCGTGTCGGCAGTGTGTGATTGTGTTTACGTGCTCTCTTCCCACGGTGGTATGGTAGACGGGTATATGTTGCTTGGTCTTTTAACCGCTCGTGGTCATTGGTTGATGGCAAGTCGAACCGGTCTATAGATGTTGAGTGACGTTCACTTTGGGAAAAAGTAGATAACTCTGTAGCTGTTCCAGAAAACTTTGGACTGGAACAAGTTAGAGCTTATCCGAATGTGGTCGGAACGCTATATCTACCGAGGCCAAAATTGGGATTCGACAACTGAAATTGAGCACTTAGATCCACTGTTAAAGTGGTGGGACAGCCAAGTGACCCTACGACGAACACTATGATTAGGTGCACTATGTTTTGCGCCTTAACACCCTGGATATAAACTAGCACCGGCGCATGAGTTGCACCTCCTTGATCGGCGTGCTGGTCATTGCTGCAGGCGTGTCCAGTGTTTTGACGATGGCAAAGCGGATGTGTGTATGTTTACACCGGCTGAAAGGATTGGGACAGAGTAGTGCTATATAGGTGGGGTTTTACCTGCTGGCAACTCAGGTAGTTGCATTTACTGTGTCTGGAGTTACACTGCTTATGGTGCCTAACGTATTTACGAGTAATAAACTTGACCGAACCTGGGGTGCACGATGTTGTGCAACGTGTTGAACATTACGATTAAGTGAGGTAGGCATATATAAACTGGGATGTATGGCAAAGACGGAGCGGAATGTGAGATAGTACTAGAGGGCACTTGTCAAGTTTTCGAGAAAATTCCTCGTGGCTAGCGCATTCCAGGATGTGCGGTAGCTCTCCGATTGGTTATGACTGCGACAAAGCTTTTTGGAAACGGAGCGGACTACTATATTAGTAGATGACAGAAGTGGATTCAGTGATATATTCCTCATGGGCTGTTTGCAGGAAGTCAGTTAGTCTTTTCCCGTCAGCAATGTAAGTGCTACAGCAGCCAGACTATTAAGTTGACTTGTCGGAACTAAGGAGTTTTCTCGATAACACGCCCGCCGAAAGGCTAGCCCAGCTCGCTCGGGCTGGGACTAGCATGACATTTACCCTTGTTATGCAAAGGTTGTATCATAACTAATGTTCTTGGGCAAGCAGATTCTCATACCGCATCCACTCCATCCTGTGTCTTCGGAGTCGAGACGATGTTCAAGGAATTCCATGGCAGGTGGAATACAAATGCGCTTGTTGTGGTTGGTAGTGAAATTAATAGTTTGGTTCAGCCGCTTTTACCGCCCGTTCACAAAATTGCAGCAAAATGTCGTCAATGTAACTGGATGTATGACTGAGTGATTCGACGTAACTACAGACTCCGGTGACAAAGTTTTCCATGAGAAGTTTAACACGAAGTCCAGATTTTTTCTCCAGTAACAAACTACACTCCCCGTGAAAACCATTATGAGTATAGGAATGTTGACATCTGAAACAAGGGACTAGGATCGTAGTAACACAATTAGCCTAAGCTGATCACACTAGTACGTTTACTATTGTAGGGAGGTATTCAAATTCTGGTAGCTACATGAACCAGTAGGATCCGATAGCCAGCTGTTTGTGACGGAATGTTGTCTACACAAGGTGTAGGCACCTTGACCCTGAATGTTTGCTTAGGGCATTAAGGTTTTCGGGTAAGTCCCCTTTCTCTCCCTCTTCTTATTCTTTATTTCATAGGTCCTCATGGTTGTATGGCAGCGAAGCATCAGTTCAAATGGCTGATGTACTGCTGTTGATGATGATGATGATGATAGCAATAGTCATTATTCAGAAATGTAAACGTTACCGGATCTAATGTGTGTTGTCCAGACTGCAAGGAACCGGGAGCAAAGTAGTCAAAACACAGAGGAAAGCAGCGCACAGCTAACAGAGAATTTGAACGTGAGCCGTAATCGCCATCAGTAAAAAAGTCGGGAGATCCAAAGGAGAATGAATTCTATCGTTATCAAATACTGAAAGTGTAAATATTTCGTGCTCCCTGCACTACGAAGCCATCAACCATTTCCGATGGTACCAAGTGAGTTTTTAGTCTCTCTGAGCGGTCGGACACTTCTGTATGGCCATTGCAGCACGAGCATTGCCGGTTAAGGGGGGGGGGTAATCCATGCCAAAAGCTGGGTGCGAAATTGGTAGCTCAGGTTGTTCGGATGGCGGTTGAACTGTTCGCTGAGCTTGGCAACTTCGTTGCAAAAGTTTCGTCACAAATGGAGGTGGCATCATCAGTGCGTAGTTTTGTGGCGTGAATTAGCGTAAAGGAGCTTAGTCGACGCCGACACACCGGGTTGGCTAGGTTGATGCATTCGAACGTGCAGATAGGCCTGTAGAAGTAAGTGCAATTAGGAATTTAACTGGCGCAAATCGCTATGAGATACGCTAACGAATACAGGTAGGTCAAATACAAGTCCTCTTCTTTGATCCCCAGGTACATTGTGAAACTGGTCATATTCGAATACTTTCAGTAAAGAACGACAAGTTAACGAAGGGCTGCTTTGTGTACGGTAGGCTTACTTGACTTACAGTTTATGTTGTCTGCTCATTATTGCTGGACACTGTGCTTCGAATTATCTTTCTACTCGAGGACGGCAAAATCTAAAAAGTACTCGGACTTTAATCGAACTTGATCCATTGCGTAGCTATACAGTGAGATATCTGTCAAGCGAATTTAAGCAAAATATTGGGCTAATTTATACCGTTCATTTAAAGTCAGGTAGCAACACGTGGTGCTAATTGTTTCGGATATTCAGGCCATTTTAACCGGTGGAAGGAGCGAAATCCCTGGTATCAGTTGAAATGTGAAAATAGCATCTATAGAAATAATCGTCACACAAAGGGAAAACCGATGCAATTTTATTGCTGGAATCTATTCACTTATATTAAGGTGCAAATGTAAAAACAATACAACCAAATAATCCGTGAGTCAATATTTCCTAATTAACTTTTCACACAGCTATGTATATATTGCTGCGCTCTTACCGAGGCTTCATTAAAGTTATAAATGTAAGCCGAAATAAGCAATAAACGGTGAACTTTTAGTATTTGCCTCTCTTTGCACGCTGTAATTAGCAGGAATATATAACATCTCAGTTGGTTTAGATGTAACTGAGACATAATCCACTGAGGGAAGCTTTGACTGTTGCATAACAACGAAGCAAGTGGCCTCGTTGGATACAACAATCTGCTGTATATTTCAGATCCAGCACGCCTACCCCTTGTTTAGCAAAGTGCACCCATTAACCTTTGTAGTACAAAAATCCAATTGAATGGGTGCTGTCTGCAGTTACCCCAACCAGGAGTTACTGTCATTGGCCAAGCGGTGTAGTCGACTGACTACGGGGTGTAATGCGAGCACGTGAAAAATTAAAGCCTGACAGCTACCTCCAGTTGTTGGTTCCGATCCTTAAGGCATAGTCTGACTAGGAGGTGTAACATACTTAACCGGAAGTTTGGCTGCGTTGACATTCCGATCTCTACAGACTGATCAATTTGGCCGTAGTTTGGCGTCAATTTGACAAGTCAAGTCCAAATAAGCTTTATATATCCATATGGGCACATATTTAACACTTTACTATCTCATTTACGGATGGGCCTAAATTATATTATCAGAACTTTAAATTTGTATGAATGGCAAATGAAGATTGTGTACAGGTCACAGTGGAGTAGACGGTTAGTACAAACAAGCAACAATTTCAGAGGCCAGGGTTGTAAGCTAGATTTTCAATCGGGTCGGTCTATCATCAAGTGTGCAGTATCTTGGGCATTTCCCAACAAGTAGGTGTAATGCGTTGTGGTCCGAGTGCAGGCCGCAGCAGATCAAGTGAGCTGAAAAACAGATAAGGTTACCTCTCGGTTTAATAGTCTAACGTTTCGCCACAGCACAGCAGCCGAGCCGCGAACCGAGGACCCGGCAAGCGCACGAAAGTGTATATTCGTAGCGACTGCAACAAACTACAAATAGGTACCCAAGTATCCCTACGTAGGGATGGCTTGCCGAACAACCTCCTCGTGGTGCCAGCTGGATGGTTCAGGATTTTCTCGTTCCAGAAAATGGTTCGGCGGCAGCGTTCCAGAACGTACTGGTCAACTTATCTAGACTCCGATCACGCATTGGTTCGTGCTAAGATTTGCATGCTTTTCGGAGGATCACCCAAGCGCGCTCATTACCGACCGGAGACGCAAATCTATAAAACCATGCTTTTCTAACCAGGTACCAAGCCTCATTGTCAATATTGCTTGGCTTAACTATTGACGGTGACCTTGATTCGCAGTGGGCGCAGATCAAAGATGCCTTGGTTTCCGCCAGTAACGACACTTGTGGAGTTGCCCATCACCCACCGAAGCATTGGATTTCCGCCGTGCCCTTGTCGCGGATGGACAAACGCCGCTTGATCTCTTCGGATTCCAGACACAGTGAAGAACGCCAATCCCTGAGTCGAGAGTTGCGCAGGAGTCTGCAAATGGACCGCGAAGCTTGGTGGTGTGAACGTGCTAGGCAGTTGGAGCATGTTAGTCTCTCTAGTAATGCCAGCAAACTTATTCATCTCATTCGAGTCACCAAAAATGTTTGCTCTGGAGTAAGTGAAACAATATGCGAAGAGGATGGCACCTTAATCATCAATCTTCAACGATGGTTGGAGCGATGGGCCGAACATTTTTGCTCGCAGTTGTGTTGGCCACCAGCTTCATCTGCTACCGTTGGCGCTCACGCTGGGGCGGAATGGTTTACCCCCACAGATCCTCCCACTTGCCAGGAAATCGAGCAGGAGCTCCGCCACGTGAAGCATCATAAAGCCCTCGGTACTCGATGATCTTCCTCCAGCGCTACTTAAAAACGGTGGCGAATCACTGGTTCGAGAACTCACCGCTTTGTTCTCGAAAGTTTGGTCGAAAGAGGAATTTCCATCATCTTGGGGTGAATTGATACTCGTCCCCATCTTCAAAAGGCCCTGCGCACAATCTGCTACAACTACATGGACATAACATTAGTCCTCGTCGTTTGCAAGCTGCTAGCGTCCATCATAATTCGCAGGCTATTCCCAATGAGCGAATCGTTGCAGCGAGAAGAACAAGCTTGGTTTCGCCCAGCATCGATCAAATCTTCACACTCCGCCAGATCCTCGAACTCCGCCATGTATACCAGAGGCTGGGTTCTTGGATATCAGTACAGCCTTCGACTCTGTTGATCAGACGGTACTATGCACTGCCTACTGAGGAATGGCGTCCCGGAGAAGTTCGTCACACTGCGCGCTCTCTATGGTCTGACCTCGGGCAGAGTTTAGGCTTTTGACAAGCTTTCACCTTATTTTGTGGTCTGCAATTGACTTCGACAAGCATGCCCTTTCTCAGTGTTTCTACGCAACTTTGCCATTGCGGATGTCCTGAAGAACGCTCTGGGCGATACATTGAACGCTGGGGTTGAGCTCCTTCCAGGTCGTCCAGTTGTTGATTTGGATTAGGCTGATGAATTTTCTCTTACTAGTTGACGATCCACACGCACTAAACCGCTTGGAGGTTGCATGATCAATGTATGGTATATACTTGTTGTCATCCAAATATAACGCTCTCTTTCAAGACTGGCAGGTGCCTGTGCTTGCAAGCACTCTTGGCGGTGAGACTCTGGAGGTTGTGGAGAGCTTTGCCTACTTGGGAATTTGCATCACTGCTGTCGGGGCTGTTGGAGACGTGGTTTCGATGCGCATCTCGAGAGGACGCGTCGCTTTTTCAATGCTAAAGCACTTTTGGCGTCGCCACGACATTCGTCGCTCCATCAAAGCGCGGGTCAATTGTGCAACTGTTCGTCCTGTACTGTTGTACGTATGCGTGACCTGGCCCAATCGTAAAGGTGACTTGCGCAAATTATCCGTCTTCGAGCACCGCTGTCTGCCGTCCATTGCCTGTGTGTGGTGGCGGCACCAGGTAAGCAATTTGGAAGTTAGGCATCGTGCCTTGGAACGCGGAAGCCACTCGCTCGAGCAGTTCGTCTCATTGCATCAACTGCGGTGGTTGGGACACGTATTGCGCACGCCTGTCCAGCGTTACCCGTGTCGTGCTTTGTTTGCGGTTGCTGGACAGGGCTGGAAGAGACGGTCTGGTGGACAGCCTACAACATGCAGAAGCCGGATGAAAAAGCTGACGAAACAGTTGGCCTCGGCCGGTTGTTGTCTACTACCTGGTTGGGGTCCGAGAAATGCGGATACTTGCTGGTTGAAGACCTTGGAAGTCATGGCTCAAGACTGATATAAGTGGCAGAGGAATGAATCAGTGTGCTGCGGTGTCCCTCCTCCCTTTCACTAAAAATACAAAGTATTTAACCATTGTTTGGCATACTGGACAAAAATATCTTTTGTTGTTGTTATTTTCTTATTATTCATACTGTTTTCCTATGCAGCCAAGGTTGCGATGGCACAATATCCGTACCACAGGTTTTCTATATATGGTTGACAGCATCCAGTTTCGGATTTGCCTGTCACTGTGGCCAGCCACAGGACGCCTGCGCCTACAGAGGGACCATGGATGGCTTGTGCTGCACCACTCACAGCTCCATCTACACACCCCATATTCAGTGTAAACCCGAATAAATAAGACCGGGAGGCATGCGGATGGGAACCGCGTTTCATCAACGGGGCCGGCCCACACTCCTTCACAGGCAAAAACAATCACGCTGTATTTGGGGAATCAAGTGCACACAAGGCGGTGGCTGGACCGTACTCCGCTCCACACTGAATGCATGGAATCACTATTTGATCCTAGCACGACCACAAGGACCGTGCACCCCGTCCCCTCCAGCAACGACCAACTGTCTCCTGGAGCCAGATGGACGAGGTAGTGGGTAATAGACAGGTACGTACCTTGTCAACATGCACATCAAGCGCAGCCACACCTGGGATATCAAACAACAGCCAATCACTCAAAACGCCGATATCGAATAAAGTAAACGCATATGACGGCATAAATACTCGCTAAATGAGCATATAGAAGAAATAGATTATAAGTGCATCCGTGATAAGTACAAAATGTCCGAGTTATTTAAAAAATACCGCGCGATACCCTTACGCAAGTTTACCACAATTTGCACGAGCGACGTGTGCAAGTTGGAAGATTACCAAGTACGCAGAGCAAACCAAATAAAATGTAACGAATTTTATCCGCATTAAAAAGACCTAGTTTAAGTGTACGTTGGTTTAGCCCAACTGCGGTGAACAATGGAACAATGGTATATGACGGGTAAAAAAGCATACACTTGACGAGTCCCGCAGGTTGGCCATAGAAATACTAGCAAATTGGCAAACCACATAAGTGGTTGAAGTAAGGAGTGTCAGTGAGATAAAAGGTAGAAGTATAACAGTTTTAGGGGGATAAAGTGGTACGACGCAAAACTGGCTAAGAAATTGTTATCGTTGGTGATGGTAGCAAATAAAAATGGAGTACTCACCGGTTCGCACAGATTTACGACCGTGAATTTGGAGTATAAATCCAAAGAGGCTGGTCAGCCTAAATATATACCAGCGTTTTCGTTCATAAAACAAAGCGCAGGGCGCTCAGTGCGACGTCCAATCGTTTTTTAAACGTATCTAATGTGGGGGCACAAACAACTGAGTTTGGAAGGGCGTTCCAGGGCCCGCAGACCCGGAGGGAGAAATAGGTTCTCCGACAGTCTAGACGACTGTACTGTTGGCTCAGCTTTAAACGGTTACCGCGAAGGTTAGTGTTCGGGCTGAGCTTCAAGAGGTGGCGGCATACGTGACTGGGATCGCTCAATATCTGGTACACTAGTATGAGGTCTCCACGAAGTTGCCGGTACCGTCCGCTGAACACTCCGAGTATCTCCAGTCATTCCTGGTAAGGAGTGTGGCGCAAGTCCTTGACGATTTTCGTTGCTCGACGCTGTGGGGTCTCAAGCGCTGCAAGGTCACGTTTTAGCCAGGGTTGCCAGGCCTGGATTGCATATTCGACGTGAGGACGCACGTAGGCATTCAGCATCAAAGAAAAGATGGATGGATCCAAAATTCCGAATGATCTTCACAGGAGTCCAACGTGCTGGTTGCCCCTTTTAGAAGCGGAATCTGACTGTTTGGAACACCCAAGTCGCGTTCCTGAGTGGTGGTCTTCAGATCGTGTGCCCCAAGCTTGTAGACGTGGACTTGTCGATGGCGGATATGAACAACGCGACATTTATTCACATTAAACGGCAGGGCGTTTCTCACCGACCAATTCCAGGCCTCATTCAAGTCACGCTGTAGGACTTCATGGTCGTCCGATCGTTTTATCTCCCGCCAAACCTTGAGGTCGTCCGCGAAGAGTAAGGATTTCGACGTAATAACTCTTACTAGATCGTTAATGAAAAGCAGGAACAAACGAGGCCCAAGTACCGAACCCTGCGGTACGCCGCATCCCACTCGAATCGGATCGGAAAAGGATGATCGAACTCTAACTACTAACTGCCGTTCAGAGAGAAAGTTACCGATCCGTCCTAACAACGGGTCTCCGATACCGTACTGTTGGAGTTTAATGATCAGGATTCGATGATCCAGGCGATCGAAGGCTTTCGAAAAGTCCAAGGATGCAACATCGAGTCCTGTTCCCTCATCGACAGTCTCGGTCCAGTTGTCACGAGCTAACAGCAGATTCGTCGTACATGAACGATGTTGACGAAACCCATGCTGTGCTGGCGCAATTATGCCGTAGTTTTCCAAGTATCCCATTAACGCATCTGCTATCACCGCTTCCATGACTTTGGCGATCACAGGCAGAAGCGTTACGGGGCGGTAATTGGCAGGATCCGATCGACTTCCTGCTTTGTATATGGGCGTTATTACACCTTGTTTCCACCTCGAAGGTACGATGTTCTCATCGAAACAGCGCTGAAAAAATGCAGCTAGTGGTTCGGCCAAGTGGATGGCAGCTACCTGTAATGTTTTCGGGTGAATGTTATCGGCCCCGGGAGAGCTGTGTGGACGCAAGGGTAGCAGCTTTTGCAGCACCATTTCTGCAGTGAACGTGACGTTGGATAAAACGGACGGTGGGGTAACTAGTGGCGGAATATACGTCGAGGCTTGTACACCTTGGAAGATTGGGGAGTGCTGGGCCCGTAATGCGTTGGCCGCCTCTTTCGCAGTATGTGTATACCCATTGGTCGTATTAAGTGGTGGGATTCCCCGTTGCACCTTGCGAAGTCCATTCACATGTTTGTAAAGAAGCTTTTTGTTCGAACAGAATCGTTTGGCTAGCTCCTGCTGATGCGTTCTCTTGTCTTCGCGAACCAAAAGCACACAGTAGTTGCGATGTGAAACGTATTCCGTCCAGTTTTCTGCGCTGGGGTTGCTTTTACACATGCGCCATGCCCGATCCCTTAGAGTCATGCATTTTCGCGTCCGGCTTCGCAAGAATGATTTCGCTGTGCGGGGATGTTGGGAAACTTTTGGTGTTGAGGCTTCTATGACTAGTGACGTGATGGTGTTCGCAAATGTCTCCCAGGCTAGTTCTGGGGTGCAGTTAGCTAGAAACGTCCAACTGGTATTCTCAACTAGAGCAGACAGAACGTGGTAATGGATAACAGATTGCCTCGTTTCGAGCTCCGCAGCTGGATATTCGGCGTAGCAGATGTAATCGAACTGCAAAGTCACGTGATCGCTACGGCCCAACGGACTGCACACCTTTATTCCATCGACCATGAGCTCTTCGTTAGTGAGCACTAGATCTTATATCGATGGGTTGTTTCCTGTTCTGAACCTGGTTGGAACGGTGACGTGGTTATACAAGAAGGTGCTAGAGAGTAGCTCTTACAACTATGCCTTGAACACTCTGTTCTCAACTGCGGTGAAGAAGCAGCATGAATGCAACAGCAGCCTCGGCGTGGGTCACTTTCTCTCTCTCTCTCTCTCTCTCTCTCTATATATATATATATATATATATATATATATATATATATATATATATATATATATATATATATATATATAATCGCAAACTAGGTGAAGGACAGCAGTGTTGCCCTTGGAAATAGTTTAATAAAGGTCAATCGTTAAGTACTCTGAGAAAACTAACGACTCCATAGCGATATTGTAAGAACGATGATCAGTGAAACGGGCACGATCGATTTATAAGCCCCTCGAACTGTCACGATTTTCATTGTAGATATGGTTGTTCATCCTAGCTCTTAAAGAAACTTGGAGTACTTTTCCAGCTGTGAAAGTATTGATTCGGTACGACTTAGTTTAGCTTGTGGTCTTCTGTTTACAAACATTTAGCCCTCAGAGCCAATTGCGTACCGTCTCCAATTGTAATAAGCCGTACAAAAGTTGCAACTGATATGTTTTTTGCAGCATTTTGACTTTCAGCATAACTCACTGATGGAATGGCAAACAAATCCTATTCTTTCTGTGAGCAAGCAACCCAAGACTCCACCGGAATCAAACAATACGGCTCGGGTACCAAAGTGCACACGGTGTCGAAACCATGGAGTTGTCTCCTTCCTCAAAGGTCATAAAAGAACTTGTCTCTGGAAAAACTGCCGATGTCCAGCATGTCTCCTTGTCGTTGAACGGCAGAGGATTATGGCAGCACAAGTTGCTCTACGCAGGTCAGCTTCCATTACTTTATGTCACTCTCGAGCATATGTATGTTTGATTAAATTACGCTGCTCCACGATGCACTTGTATCTTCGTTTCTTGAGGTCTACCGAGATGAGTTGGTAGCTCCAGGCGTCTAAGAGAGGCCTTCAAAGGATGAAGAATAAAACCGAAAGCTTCTGAGCGGTGCTTACGTAGCAATTTTTAGGTACAGAATGACAGACGAACCTGTAGTCACTATCGTCAACATCGATAAATCCTAGTTACTGGTTTACCGAAACTTATTGGTTGTGGTGCTCCTCTGTCACACAGTTATGCCTACCATACTAGTGGGAAACAAAGAGAGAGGAGACGGAATCAAACGGAAAAATTAAACACTCGAATTAGACATTTAGGATCAGGGCACCTACACATCGGAATTGGCACATGGTCACGTACACCTGAATCCTGTGTGAATATACAACGGATAGCTTTCTTTCGGTTTCCACTACTTTTCTTAATAATCGGCATCTGCGCACACATAATTCGACATCTCACGAACTTTGAACAGACAATTTACTCATGAGGTAACTTCAACGGTTTCGCTGCCGTTTGTCACGAGTCATACATAGAGATAAGTGTAGGTAGAGCCGGGTAAAACCCAGAATAGAGAGCAGCACCTAAATGCAGCAATCGGTCTAATCCCATGTGAACTCAGTTCCGATGGATAGCTCCAGTAATACCCACTTGTGATTCATGCCACCTTAGCTGAAGCATCGAAGACATTTGCGCCTCAGAACGACCTGGGTGGTCTAAACAGACTGCGCCCGAACAGGCACAATTAATTCTATCTTATCTCCTGACAAAAACAAGCATGCTCACCAGCAACTTGTTCCAAAATACGTAACTCCCTTTTCGGTGTCCCCAGACATGATTGGTACCCATTGGACAGGGATTGAAAACTGTTAAAAGGGCATCCGGATTCAGGTCAAAGAAACCAACTCCTACCATCATATATGTGAGTGGCGTTCGAATTATTGCTGCAGCTTCAGCCAAGAACAACAAACTAACCCCCTATTCGCACAACGGGTATCACAGCTTAATGAAGTCATTTGTGATCCTAAATAAATGATTACATGAGTAAGTAAATTGTTTTTCTCTCGGCTGTGGGAGACGCGCCTCATAGGTATGATCATATTGGCGTCAACATCCACTGGATAACGAGCATAAGCTGAGTAAAAGATAAGAACTTGTTCATCTATGGTCAGCTGAGTGAATGTATATGGCACAAGGGATACGGGAGAAAAATATCGTCCGGAGAAAACTTGACACCCGTCAGTGTGTCGGACGCTACACTGACGCGTTTGCTCATATGAACACAAGTGCTGAAACATAAAGTCTTTTCGTATCCATTTTTGGTGAATAATAACATGTTTTTAATTGATTGTTCGGATATGAATAAAGTTTGCTTGAGAATGGGAAATTGTGATAGAAGTTATGTGCTATGATTCCATGTGGCGCAAATATTTTACGGAGTGCATTGGCCGCAGCAAATTCCTTCTTTGCTTGGCGCATGTATGATACGTGGCCAACTGTTGACATGCACAGTGCAATTAGCTTTCCTTCGGTTTCTCAGTATCGACCAATACGCGTAAACGCAAGTTATCCTCCGTTATTCCTTGTCGCTTCGATCTGCAGGTATTACACAGGATGTATACCGATTGTTAGCATGCTCCGGTGAAAAAGAATGGCTCTCCTGTAGAGTACGTTGACCTGTAGGGCACGAAAGCCCGTTCATGGCTAAAGAAACGCTGATTAAAACCAGTTCCGATGGCAACAAAGCAGGGCGGTTGTCACAACACGCGAATAGGGTCAGAAGCAGAACATTGCGTGCAGGCTGGAGCGTGCACTTAGTAAAAGTCAAAAGCAGGTTATTTCAAACAAGTTGGTTTAATGATACATAAGCGGAATATGATATCCACGAAAAATAACATTTATTATTGTTTAAAGTCATTGCCCTCCTTTGATTTACAGTCAACATTTCCCGGTTGAGGTCCCGGCCGCCGATCTGAAAGAAAGAAATGAATTGCAAGAATGGTTAGAGTATTAGCACTGCACCATTACATACCCACTGAGAGGCGTGGCCCTTGACACCCATATCAGTAGCCGATACATAAGACCCCTTGGTCCACACTCCCACTCGTAACAGTCTGGGGGCTCCCCCGGTTTGTTTGAGTAAGTTGTATAAGATACTAAATAAAAGCATCAGCGTTTTGTGCATCTACAGGCTATTTACAGAATGTGGAATGTATGTTGAATTCCTTTGTCTGATCCAACACATACACGGCGCCACATTTGGATTCAGCAGGCCAGTCAAACGCGCGGTCCCTCACATCCGTCCTTAGCTAACTACGCATTGTTCAGTGTTGCATTTTAGTGTATATGCGGAACCATTGTACACCCCAACAATACACCGTCGTCCCATGACTTCTACGTCTTCGTTTCGGGTATTGGGAGCGGTAATTACTGAGTGTCAGACGGATACTCCAAATCTGTTGGGGTGAGCCGGTTACTCTCGGTATAGATGGAATGGCGAAAGTAGACAAACAGAAGGGCATGCAAGCGCACTGGAGTGAAGGACACTCCAAAATTGAACTATACATAACAAAGCACCGTCTAAAGATGGCTGAGTATTGTGTTGCGTACATTCATACTTATATATGATTTGGTATCGGCCGTGGTGAGGAATCAACTCATCTGGCATGGAAGTGGTGCTGTGACGCATTGAATCGGTCTGTCGCCACAGATGATGTTCTGAATTGCACCTCGATCAGCTAGATGAGGAGGTCAGGGTAAATTATAATCCGAGACAGCGGCGAAGAAGGGGGAAGAAACCCGTTGGGCAGGTGAGAGAAGGGTAAATTTGGGCTAACTGAATGATACAGAAACAAACCTTATGTGGTAGATGGGACCAAAGCTGAGCTGTCCTTTGTGGTGCGCATATCAGGCAGGTACGTTGTGAGGATAAGGTAGGAAATGACCAAAAAATTAAATTGGAAAGCAAGCTTAACTATTTATGCTATAGGTGAATGGACGATAACTAAACCTTTATGACAAAGAGTAAGTAAGTATACAGCCCTAAAACTGCGAGAATCGGAGGTAGACCACGTTTATCGGCTAGTCATTTAAGTGAACAATGCTATAGATGGTGAAAACAAGAAAAAAGCGGGAGTCAACTGTGTGTGAGAGTATAGCTTCAATGACATTTTCAATAACTTTAATAGCTATACATTGGTCATCGCTGCTTACGTACTTTCCTAGATGCTCGCTTCGATCAGCGATTTTAGGTAATTCACTATGAGGCCCAATAAATAGCAGGTGACTCCGCAACATTATTTAGTAGCTGTGAAGGTGCGATTTACCTCTCAGAGAATGTGAAACTGGGGATGTTTCCAAGGTTAACTGCACCGTCACAGAATTGTCAAGCTGCAAAACGCCAGGAGCCAATAATCTGGATACATATTTTCCACTTTTTCATTTTTAACGCAATCTTCAAAAGGGTCAACACACTTACATCAGCAGCGCTGAAATGGCTCTATTCCAGTGTAAAGAATTCTCCAGGTTGCGACATTAGGAACACCAGAAGGGTAGGCAAGGACCGAATATGGGATAGGACACGTGGAGTAGCAAAAGATATTTCAGCTTGGGAATCAAGTGGAAGTTCAAAGGATTCAGGTCTAGTGTATAGACTGGGTGAAGACATATTTGGCATCCACACTCACTAGTTGTAGCCACGGTGTCGGCTGCTGATGTGTGGGGTGCGGTGTTGCTATAGTGGAATTGGGTGCCTCTTCGCATTAATCCTGATATTTTCAATCTGAGAAGCTGCAGCACATCAGCGTACCATTTCACAGCGATATTAACACCCTTTTCAAAAGAAACCATCATCACGACTTATCGAGCGTCACTAAACCCAGGTACAATTACCATTCTGGCATAAGGAGCGACGTTGGACTTGTTCAGTTTCTGCTGTGTTAGCCGACCAGTGCACCTTGGTTTCAATCTAGTTGCACAGCTCGATGAACACCACAACTTCAGTTCAAATCACCTGAGCTACCAGTATTCCAAGTAATTTCAGACGGCGGACATTTTCTGTGTCGATGTGGCATGGTTTCACTACTTGGATTGTTCCCTTGTTTTAGCCTGCTACTGGTGAACCCAGCAAACAGTCGCAGTAATGAAGTGTTCACATTGGCTTTAAACGGTTCCAAGTTGTTCATTGAAACTGCGCCGAGGTCGGTCTTGTTCAACAGTCAAAAGACGAGGGACCCAACCAGCATAAACCTATAAATAACCAATTTCATTTTCCATTATATGATTCGTTTCCTCCTCTGAGATATCCATCCTGTCGGCCCCTTGCTATGTGATGTTGAATCAGCATGTTCACAGCACGACAAGCGTTTTGCGCTGGTGATCGCAGTTGACTTTCACATTCACCTCGGTTTGAATTTAGCACTCTTTTTGGTATGCACGAATTCTTCCACCAGGTGTATGAAACGCCTCTGTCAAGTGAATTACTGAGCATATTTACGGTGGATTTCAATCAGCAACATTCCTCTGCTATGAAAATCTTTGACCTCAGCTACACTCTCTGACTTCATTGTTGTCAAGATATCACTGATTACTAATGATTTCGAACATTCGCAAAGAGAGTGAGACAATTAGAAATACGCACAGGACGCATTACAATGAAGAAAAATAGTAGCTTACAAACAATGTCATCCAAACTCCACGCTCGAATTGTCGAGTCCGTGTAGCTGCAAAGCATCGAGTCGATACATCGGTGTACTGATGATGACTCTTTTTATTTGAACACTATGGTTACTATGGGTTCATGAAAATATTCCCTCTAACAGTTTCTAAAATGCTGTATCATACACAGGTACTGCCAGTAAAACTTGTCTTTGTTGGCTAATCCTATCCTCCGTAACGTTCGTAACTTGTATAGCAATGAAGGAAAATAAGCCTTATACCGCCGTTAGTTTGCAAACCATGACGTTCCGCCATTGTTCTCCATGGCTCATGCGCGTAAACATTTGGGTGGCTATGAAAACTTCTAGGGTTCTTGGGGTAGAACCCTAATAGACTCGACGGATCGCCCTACTGACGAGTCCCAACATGATAAAACAGCCGACTAATGCTTTTGTGTATAAGGACGGATATCAGATTTGGAAGCAGCTACGATGAACTCTCAATTAGTTACATCAACCACCTTACTCCTGAGTATACCTCCAAAAGTATATAACTTCTGCGTTGGTACGAGATATTTTCGATCTTATCAGGTTATAAACGTGATTTCTCCAGCAAATGACTTAAAGCTAAAGGTTTCAAATCTCCACAGGTCAAGCGAATTAATAGACGGTAGCATAAAATGCAACAGGTTTGAAACGAGATGGTAGTCAGCGATACCAACCTGAGAGCACAGGGGCCTCCTATAACTCGTCGATGTTCCAGATGCAACACAAGGTGTTCGAACACAGGTTATGTATAATACCTACATTTTCGTTACGGTATCGTAGCCAGCAGGTATAATGAGCCGAAGCCGACAACGAAATAAACGGAGCGCGCTTTAAGAATGAAAACACCAAAGCGATTGACTTGATGTGCCTGTGTTGTCAAGCTAAAACCTGTGGCAAAATGAACATGTGGTCTGCACATTCTCTTACCCTTCGGAACCATAATGATACCACTTTTATGCGTTATTTCTGTTGTGTCGTAATGTGGTGGGGGTGAATAAAGTCAGCGCAGTTGGTTCAACCGGTGTTTATATAAGATTCTTTTGGCTGTTTCTTAACTCTCCATGCACCCTTGGATATTATCACCGTGCTTAGGTCATCTCCTCCCTGCTCGCCTGCTCAGACAACTGCGGCAATTGTTCGCGTGGTGTACCAGTAGCATCCAGAGACAGAACAGGCATGAGCGAATCGGTAGTGAAAAAGCGTAACCACAATATCACTTCAGATGTAGAGGGATCCTTTAAACTTAGCATCCATTGCCCCACTTGTGACAGCTGATTACAAAGCTGCTGATGGGTAGTAGATCAGTTGGAGTGAATCTATAATTACGTTACCCGAATATCCGGACAGCGTTTCTGTACGGATAAATCTGGCGCTGACACTATCCCTGAATCGCCCATTCGCGATCAGCACCTAGGGCCTGATATAAGAGGAGGTGGGACGGATCACGGCATTTATCTGACGATTGTGCACGCTGTGGTTCCTGAACCTACCGAGTATGGCTTACTTGCCAAACACTAGGCTGTTTAACTTAAGGTCAGGTCAGCTCAAGTTCCACGCACGACTTAAACTCTCGCCTAATGAGCGTACTGCTACTTGTACCAGGTAGCAAACCAAAGCCCGTGACATTTCCATACTTGATTGACTGTCTCTGACTCAGCGAACAAAGGAAACAAGAGCAAGAACAATGTTTGCACCTTCAGAAATCGACCTCAGGTTTTAATACGCAATTTCTCTCTACTACAGATTCTAATACAATTACAGCAATTCTGTCATACGACCCGACCGACACGTTTCCAGGCCTCATATGAAGTGTACTACAAAATTGCCTTCCATGGACTCAAAGTCCATTCCAGTTGCTATCGACACGTTTTGCAAAAGGTTTTGCCATGATACTCAGCCTGGTCTTATGTCAATTGATTTTTGAATGATGTCCTCGTAGATTATCTTTTAAAGTTAGACCAAACAGATCAGGAAGATTGATTCCACTGGGGTTCATCATTTTTTGAACATTATCTGAATGCCATGCATCATGGTCATGCATCAGCTGTTGGCCGCGCGCGAATTCGAACCGCGGCACCGATGAAGTGATCTCATTCAGTTCCCAATATGAACAGCACTCGTAGACATTCAAAGACGATGGTATTTGAGTAACATTTTTCTAACATATGTTGAACTATGTAACCACCATAACAGCATTCATTTGGGTTCAGAGAAGCTATAATTCTATTTGAGAGAGACTGAAATGCAACCTTTGGTTTCCCAAAACATTTGGCTATGTATGTCAAATCGTGTAGCGAAGTAGTGGTCAGAGCATTTGAACTGATTGTCGTTTTTCGCCCAGGCAGCAATCAGGACAGCGGGGTACAGGAAAAACGTATGAAGAAACGGACGAATACATTCAAATCCACGGGACAGTGGGAACATTTAAGGAGAAAGGTGCCAAAGGCTCAGAAGATCATTTATTCACAGACCGAAAGCTAATGTCGACGAATGGTATTGTCGCACAACTCGGACAAAGAACGAGCACTAGCTGTGTACACCAACGATCATGCGAATCGAACTGCACTTCCAAAATAACCACGACAGTCAGGACGCGACAGTGGGGCGGTTCGCTCTACAGGGATGCAAATAAAAGCCAGCGCCAGAAGCTTCACATCCAAGGTCAGTATCGGATTCACCAGTTACATAACCTTGGCGTGTATCAGTGGTTTGGTGAGTGCATTTGCGCCAATTCCACTGGATGCGCACGATTCCTAGGAATCACCTTTCCAGTAATAATGTGACAAGATAATTTAAAGAACAGGGGTAGCAATGTCGATCATCATAAATTATGACATAGTTCAAAGATTAGGTTGGATAAGCGGGGTAAAGTCTTCATACTTTTATTTCCTTTGAATTGAAACAATATACGGGTTTCACGTTTGATTACTGATGTGCAATCTTGTTCCCCACATACCCTTTCGTCGCCATTAAACATGACATCAAAGCCAGCAAGTGGATACCCGAAACGAATCGCGCGTAAACCCTTGACATTATTTAACCTTCCAAAAGCTTTTGAAAAGTATTTCCGAGTAATAATACAATGCAATAGACCGTTAGGATTCACTTACTTCATTCAATTAAATAAAAGGGTTTTAGTAGATGGAGATTGGGTGTTACCCACCCGAAAACACTGCACAACCACGAAGCGTTTCGATGTAATTTCATCTCATCAGGTGGAGACAGCAGGCCTCGATCCCGCGACCATTGGGATAGTAGCCCACACCACTACCCCTTTGGCTACCGGGTCACAGTGGGCAACGCTTTTTGCCACAACGGTAAATGACTAATTGGAGGGTCAGGTTTGGACTACACGTTGTGTGATTGGATTGCGACACGCAACCTCACAGTAATGGACTGTGATTCACATTGAAATGAACCTTAGTTGCGTGTCGCAATCAAATCACACAACGTGTAGTCCAAACTTGACCCTCCAAAAGGGTTTTAGCTTATGCAACTCGTCAGTTCACACAGGTCCGAAGCTCAGTGGAAAACGCGTAAAACCTGATCATCTGAGAGGATACATAAATATCCTGTTTACAGTTTGCATGAGCTGTCCAGGACCTGAGCACCACTTCAGTTCGCTAGTGCCATTTTGCAATAATACACCGGATTTGTTCATATTAGGCGATAGGTGCTTAAACTAACAACATAACCAGAAGCCCACGTTTATCTCAACTTTGGACAGCACATAAAAGTACGGGTTGTAACTGCAGTTTCTAGGATCTTTGTAGTCTTCAACCACACTTCTGGGTGCATCGAGGTCTGCAGATGATGTAGCAAATGCGGCGAAGGTCACTACAGATCGTGAGGAATGTCAAGCGGTAGAAATTCTATGTCCAAAGTACCTGCTTAGGGGAGACTTCACACAAAAGTAGGCCGGGTATGGTTTGTCAGTAGGAGTCAACTAAAACTTAAAGCCGTCTATCTACAACTATTTGTGCAAGTTATTAAGTGCCATCCATTCGCGTGTGTACTGTTTCTCCAAGCTTCGAATCCACTGGAAATTGTACAGACCACTATTAGCATCTACGTGTCATAAACGCGACGGCAATGATTACTCACTAGTGCATCTAAAGTTTTCTCTTCACTGAAACCGAAGCATTGATGTGCAAAATACCATGGACGGTGAGCTGATTTTACTCTTCCCAACGTACATCCTGCAGATTTGTCCAAGTTTATTGCTTTCTGTGAGTAATGAGTAAACAATTCGTGAACCTAGATGCATTCTTGCAAAAACTGGTGAAATCTCAGCTGTCAAGGCAGCAGGTGGCCCCTAGGTAGCTTATGTTTAAGTGGTATGATACGAAAACACACAATTCATCCCGCTAAACGACGACAAGATCACAAGCAGATGTCGCATGTATGCACTAATCTGAGGTTTTCGAAAGAGTGTTTGTTGCGCAAAACATGCGGAAACAAATAGCTCTGTGAGATTGCGTGTAGACATCTGCGAGTGTAGCTAACGTCCGTAATGCGTTCACCTACACTCCAGCAAGGGGGCATACGTGTTATTAATCTTATTTCGATTCTCGACTTCGCGGTTACCAACCAGAAAGGAATACGCGGTTCTTAATGCACACCTTTAGAGTGAGCAATCGAACAAATCACACTATCATCACAATTTAGCATATCTCTTAGACAGTTTCCCCCACTGGACGCATGTAGAGCTGGTGGTCTTACCTTCTTAAATTACACCAGCATTGTTAAGAGTCATTTTGAAGTACACTTTGTATGGATTGATTGAGACGCGCAACCTCGGTGTTGACCGCAGTTCCAATTGAAGTGAAATTTGGTCTTTCGATTACGAGCACCGTAGCTGATGCAAATAGAAATTGGGTGTTGATTGCCCGAAACCACTGCACTACTATGACGCGTTTCAATGTTATTTCGTCTCATCACACAGAGTTAGCGGGCATCGAACCCAAGACCATTGCATAAGCCTCGGTCCTCGTGATCGGAATATAAGGATCACTTTAATGGGAATCGCGGTCAACATTGAGATTGCGCATCGCAATCCATCCACACAACGTATACTTCAAAATGACCCTCAACCTCGTTCATTAAACCTTTGTGCCAAGCTTCACCATACCAGTCACTGGATATCCGAGAGGTCTGCGAACCTGTTGGAATCTAGAAGAAACCTCCCGGTTGGCTTTGAGCACTATGTGACCAGACGGACTATTAGGCGCGAACTCAAGCGGAGCCTATGTGCTGACAAGTAAGCCTGGTAGACCAATCGGACTAAAGAAATGGAGGAGGCAGGAGCAGTAGGCAGTTACCGCAAGCTCTTTCAGCCGATCCGCACCCCAGGTCTCAGGAAAACAGGCGTCATTGAGACAATCAGAAACAGCGCGGGTGCACTGAAACACAATAAAGAGCGCCGTATGGCTCTTTGGGCAGAACACTTTCAAGATCTGTTCAGATGGCTCCCTGCTCCCAGAACTCTTCCTTCTCAAATGATGCAGGACGAGCCGTGGACGGTTAGTTTAGAGCCTCCGTCAGAGGTCGAGGTCCGAAACGCGGTCACAACCCTCATTCTTTTTCGCATCGCTGGCCCGGAGTCCATCCTATCTGCACTATTTAAGGATGGAGGTGAGGTCCTCTGCAAAGCACTGATCTCCCTATTCGAACGTATCTGGAAGGAAGTGTCCCGGATAATTAGAGCGAATCGATTATAGTGGCAATATACAAAACGGTAGTCACACAGACTGTTATAACCACAGAGGTATTGGTCTAATGCCAATTGTGTCAGAAGTACTGGCATCGATAATCGTTCGGCGCTTCATTGTGGAACTGGAGTCTCTGATTGGGGAAGAGCAAGTCGGCTTCTGCCCAGGACGTGACTGTGTAGACCATACATTCACTCTGCGGCAGGTGCCAGAGCAGCGCCACGCATACCGTAGACCGACAACAGCTGTGCTTTCGATTTCAAGAGTGCGTTCGATTCGGTCCACCGATCGATGCACTGTTCGAAATAGTTGCTCGGAATGGTCTTCCCACGAAAAATGTGAACATCCAACTTGCTCTATACACGAGCACTACAGACCGTGTCAGGGTCCACGGTGGCCTATCGGACAGCTTTCCGACCACAATTGGCGTTTGTCAGGACTGTCCGATTTCCCCATTTTAGTTCATTTTCGTTGTGGATTCTATACTGGAGTGCTCTATTGTGGAATCTCATGATGTAAGGCATTGAAGTGCTGCCTGGTGAAAGATTAGTTAAGTTTGGTTATGCGGACGATATCGCCTTGCTTTTCGATGATGTTGCGGAAGCACGATCAACCCTGAATAGCCTGGATAGAGTGGTTCCATTATTTGGTATGAATTTCGCATCTTCAAAGTGCAAGCTGTTGCTGCAGGATCATTAACTACTTTATGACCACTTGGTACTTGGTGACGGAGAACATGAGGAGGTTGATCAATTCACGTATCTTGGCAGCTGCATCAGCAACGATGGACGCATAGAAAATGACATCAGCGCACGCGTCGCAAAGGCTATAGAGGCCTTCTTGAAGCTGCAGCATCTTCGGCGCCAGAAGGGAGTTTCTCTTCTTCTGAAAGGCCATGTATACAAGGCCATAGTGGGGGCCGCTCTGCTCTATGATAGTGAGAATGGGCTCCTTCGGTCTGAAGATATGAGGCGGCTTCAAGTCATTGATCATCGTTGTCTGCGAAGCATTGCTGGAGTCGGAAGGCACCAGTGTGTCCCCAACGATTACGTGCGTAGGCGAGTACTAGGTAGTGATAATCATGCTAGCTCCCTAGAACAACAGATAGCACTGAATAAGTTGCGTTAGCTCGGGCACGCGCTACGTATGCCTGATCACCGCTTACCTAGGAAGGCCCTGTTTAGTCTGCCAGGTGTAGGGTGGCGCAAGGTTCGAGGTGAACAGAAGTTGACTTGGCAGCAAGAAATGAAGAGTCTGACGTCCAAACTGGGTGCCGTTGATCCGTCTCGTCTTCCGCGCTGGAGTCCACCTGACTCGCCTTGTGCTGGGCTCGAGACTTTACAGGACATGGTTCGCAACCGACACCAGTGGCACGTCTGATGCCGTCTCCTAATCAGATTGTCTTTTGAAAGTGTGTTTGGTGCTGAGTTAACTGCGGGGTAATGGCTGATTATGACGCGTGGCAGTGAAAGCCGCAAGGAAGCCGTCTCGCCGATGCCGCGTTATATGCACTATAGCCAGCTGTTTGTGACGGTATGTTGTCTACACAAGGTGTAGGCGCCTGACCCTGAATGTTTGCTTAGGGCATTAAGGTTATTTGGTAAGTCCCCGTTTTCTCTCTTATTATTCCTTATTTCAGAGGTCATTATGTTTGCGTGGCAGTGAAGCATCAGTTCAAATGGCTGAGGTACCGCAGTTGCTAATGATTATGATTATGATAATGACGCTGCTGCTGTTGCTGCTGCTGCTGCTGCTGCTGATGATGATGATGATGATGATGATGTACCAATTGTTTCCCGTCGTGACCCGTTGTCTTAGGCGTAGCAGTCACATTAACAACTTAACAGTCTCGGGTTCGATGCCTATTTACACTATCTGTTGAGATGTAACAACATCGAAAGGCGTCATAGTATTGCAGTGTTTTCGGGCGGGCAGCACAAAATTTCTGTTTGCATCAGCAGCGGTCCTCATGATCGAAAGACCAAGGTTCGCTTCAACGGGAATCGCGGTCAAAATTGAGATTGCGCGTCTCAATCTATCCACACAACGTGTATTTCAAAATGACCCACATTCTCGTTAATTAAACCGTTGTGCCAAGACGTTGCCCGACTTGACCCGATGGCTTAGATGTAGCGGTCGCAAGTGACTTCCAAACGTTTTGGGGGTTTGATGCCTGCTAACTCTATTTGATGAGATGATAACGGGATGATGTTTATTGGGGCAGGGTATGTTAAAGAAAATCAAACTGGGACAAAAGTAGCGAAGCAGAGAAGGGTAAATACTGGTGAGCAGGTTAGACGAAGGGTACAACAACCTGACCCAGCAAAACAATAATGGTTTACCTGAAAAGCAACGCTCTCGGGGCTGAAAAATTCGTATTCCATGTTGGGTACCGGTCAAAAGGAAGCGTGTCGATGACTCCTGAAAAGGTAATAGACGAGATGCATGATTCAACCGTTCCTGGGTGCGAAGAAATATCTAGATTGATAATTAAGTTGCTGTGATGCGGCTCTATCACAATGAATGCGCTTAATTATCCACTGCTAATGATCATATAAGTAAAAGCGCGATTGTCAATTCGAGGTATTTATCATAAGGCGATCCTCTACATAAAATTCAAAGTAACAGGGAGTAACACCATTTCAACAGAATAATCTAGGTCCACATATTTTACGTTTTCTTAACAGCTGTGAACAGACGATCTCTGGAACCAGTACGTTATACACACCATTGAAACAGTGTGATACCGCTCTACTCAAGTAGCGCTACTTTGTAACCTCATCAGGGCAAGACGATAGCACTCACAAATCCCGTCTACTTACATAAATTCAGTTTCGGTCGGCAGGTCGCTATATTCCCTGCAAACTGAAGCACACTAGCAGTGCACTATCGTTTAATAAGCTTGAACGATTCCCGCGGGTCTCGGCCCCTAGCGTAATCAAACTCATTCTGGGCGATGGAACTAGCGGACAGCTTAGGGTGGTTTGCTGCCAGGTTACATGGGACATGTACTGAAATCCTCGTGGACAGCCACCCCACAGTTCGGCCCAGGTACTTGCTACCGCGAGTACAATGAAGATGGCTGATACAGGACCCGGTAACTTTACACACTGGCCTGTCCAGATCGGATTTGAAGAACAATGTTTTAACTTGGTGGAATAGTATTAGCTCGGCTGCATGATAGCATTTCTTAATGGACTGGTGGTGTTGATATTGGAATGGCCCATCATTTGTGATCCAAGTAACTGGCAACTTGCTTAATGCCTTCTTCTTAGGGACGTCGGCCGTATGTTATTTGCTTGTTTTTGTTTTTGAATGGCGCGCGACATACCCCTTTGGATACCCGTTTTCTTCTAGTGCTGCTGAGAAACATTGCAAATCTTACCAGCTCGTGCGAAAGTTTTGATAACAAGCGCTCTTTTTATTAGTAGTTGGGACAGATACTGTCACAGTTGAGCTACACTCCAGTCTAGCTAGATTCGCAGTGCACAGATCGATTGATGATTCCAACTGGATTCCTTTTCAGGTTCACAATCGAAGAAAGAAGTGTTTGCTGTTTCATTTTCCATCATAAATTTGATCGAGGGATGGCACTTGTTCAAAGCATCGAGTAGATTGGCTGCCCGTTGAACGTCACAAACTATTGTCAAGGTAGCTGCTGTACAAGCAAACTCTTTGCGTAAAAGAACGCAGTTTGATGTTTTCCGAGTGTCCCATGAAAATATCAGTTAGGACTTGTCCAAGTAGGCTACCGATGGAGACGCCATCCATTTGTTGGTACTTTGTTTCATTGAATTGGGGTTGAGGCAGATAAGCGACTTGAGATGATTTGTCCGGAACCCCATTTTGTCCGCATCAGTGACAATCATGTCAAAAGGTCACTTTTAAGGGAAGGTGAGTGAACAGTGAGCAAACATCGAATGAAACCATATGTATTTCGGTCAACATTTAAACCACAAATCTTTCCAACAAATTCCAATGCATTATTGAGGATATTGTCAATTAGCTCGCATCGGATAGGTTCTATAAGCTAGGTTAAGCGTTGTGCCAGCGGATGTCGACCTCCGCTAGGGCGGAATTGTGCCTTGGTTTTCGCAGCAATTAGTCCAAAGTTCAGTAGACTTTTGAGTTTTCGAGTAATAGGCGTTTCAACTTGTCCCGTTTTATCACGGGTTACTAAAGTGCGTACAAATTGGTTAGTATCTGCGAGAATGGCTCGCATATTTCTAACATTATCATGTTTTTTTCGAAATGATTACCGTAAGGCATCCCAGTGTTCTGCAAACTTTCGATTTTTTCAGTCTCAGTTATACAAATGCTTTAGCCAGCTCAACCGCTTTACCTCAAACACCTGCCTGAGTCGTTGGCCGCTTGTGTCAACATTGAAAAATGTACATACATGTGTGCAAACTGTGTATACATGCCTAATCTATCGCATTTCTTTGATGGCAACATTAGAAGAAAACGGGTATCCAAAGGGGTATGTCGCGCGCCATTCAAAAACAAAAACAAGCAAGTAACATACGGCCGACGTCCCTAAGAAGAAGGCATTAAGCAAGTTGCCAGTTACTTGGATCACAAATGATGGGCCATTCCAATATCAACACCACCAGTCCATTAAGAAATGCTATCATGCAGCCGAGCTAATACTATTCCACCAAGTTAAAACATTGTTCTTCAAATCCGATCTGGACAGGCCAGTGTGTAAAGTTACCGCGTCCTGTATCGGCCATCTTCATTGTACTCGCGGTAGCAAGTACCTGGGCCGAACTGTGGGGTGGCTGTCCACGAGAATTTCAGTACATGTCCCACGTAACCTGGCAGCAAACCACCCTAAGCTGTCCGCTAGTTTCATCGCGCAGAATGAGTTTGATTACGCTAGGGGCCAGGACCCGCGGGAATCGTTCAAGCTCATTATTCGATAGTGCACTGCTCGTCTGCTTCAGTTTGCAGGCAATAAAGCGATCTGCCGACCGAAACTGAATTTATGTAAGTAGACGGGATTTGTGAGTGCTATCGTCTTGCCCTGATGAGGTTACAAAGTAGCGCTACTTGAGTAGAGCTGTACCACGCTGTTTCAACGGTGTGTATAACGTACTGGTTCCAGAGATCGTCTGTTCACAGCTGTTAAGAAAACGTAAAATATGTGGACCTAGATTATTCTGTTGAAATGGTGTTACTCCCTGTTACTTTGAATTTTATGTAGAGGATCGCCTTATGATAAATACCTCGAATTGACAATCGCGCTTTTACTTATATGATCATTAGCAGTGGATAATTAAGCGCATTCATTGTGATAGAGCCGCATCACAGCACCTTAATTATCAATCTAGATATTTCTTCGCACCCAGGAACGGTTGAATCATGCATCTCGTCTATTACCTTTTCAGGAGTCATCGACACGCTTCCTTTTGACCGGTACCCAACATGGAATACGAATTTTTCAGCCCCGAGAGCGTTGCTTTTTAGGCAAACCATGATCGTTTTCTTGATTATTCTATTAAAGTGGTGTTATTTGTTGCTATTTTAAACTCAGTAGAGATTAAACAGTTTTTTCTGGAGTTATCCGTATTATGAACTGGTCCTTGCATAATGCTTTCCTCAGCATTCAAATTTGGAGTTGAGCCAAATCCACCTCGTGCCCATGTAAAGACGGTTGTGTGTAACAACAAGAGCATAGCGCGTACATTGTAGTGTATCTGCAGAATAAAGATTTTGATAACCGCTTGTATCTGCGTTTGAATTACAGTGGAACAAACAAACGTGAAGCCGGAGTTGTGTCCACCCTCCTATGGGTTAATTCCAGCTATTGCAGCGGACCAACACCTACCAGATCGAGGTCTTCATGACACTGCAGAGGTGACGAACTGTACACCTGTACTTACAAACACCGTTCCAAAACAAAAAATGGCTCCGTGGTCAGATGATCTACGCCCATTACAAACTGCAATCAGAACGAAGTTTTCGGCGGTTCATTCAACCGCAATAACTGTGAGTCAGTTTAAGGAAAAGTTTATCATTAAAAACTAGCTGCTACTAGTAGTGCACACATAAGCATCAGCATAAAATTGAGATCAGTATCCTACTGAACATCATGTCACTATCAAACAAGCATCCTCGGTGGGTTCAAGCTACAAGTGCAGTGTGCAGATCAAAAGTGCAAAATGTCTTCCTTCGAAATGAACATTTTCCACAGCAGTGTGTGACAATCTGGATGAGAAAACATACACTGCTTTATTCTATAAAGTATTCGGTCATAAGGAAGATTTTGACAAGTGGTTAAGTTCAAAAAAACGGGCAATTTAACTATAGTACACACTGTGTGTGTCAGCATCTTAGGAACAAATTTCTTCAAGGTGCGATTTACCATAAACCAAAGCCAAAACATGCGTGAAATTGAATCCTAAAGTTTAGAAATTGAGGTGGCAAACTAAACACAAGCACAAAGGCAGCGATAGTGAATACTCAAAAGGATGACGTCGTTCGATTAAATGATGAGAAGCTGGAAGTATAAAGCCGATTAGTGAAGCAACACTTGGATGCCGACTTTACTGCTTGTGATGATGTTTAACTAAATCGGTATATCGCTTAAACCAAGAGAGCAGATTTCGGATCAGAACTAATAAGGGTGACAGTGGTTGTTTGTATAAGTCAATAGCTCAGCTGTGTATGATGGGATACAAATAACTAGCGTTATATAAGCCAATTGATGGCAAATACAAAATAAAATCAAGACGTTCCGACGTGAAACGTGAAATACCAATAGTTTGGCAATGACACTTTAGTACATTGTTTGTAGTGTTTAGAAATTCGATGAAAGTCTAATAGTCTTAAGATCGTCCTGATGTTTGTTGCCTTCACCACACTTGATGCCAGCACATTCAGCTGCGAACAAATTCTGCGAGAGCACAAGAATTTGCCACAGTCCAAACAGTGGTGTCTAGTTACTGGTTTCAGGTCATGACCTAGACCTTGTTCGTATCGGGATAGGGTCAGCAGTGATTTGAATGGATGCTCCTTTTTCTGTTGGTATCCGGTAAGTAAGAATGTGATCTTTCCAAAACTGTCGATGTTATGAGGAGAACATAGCATCTACACAAAGACGCATTTCAAGGATTGAGACCGGACAGTTCATGTGTCATGTTAGTGGCTCTCACAAGAGACGAATGTTTCGTTTTAAACATGGACCCTAAGCATAAACCGATATATTCAACATGGGGACGTATGTACTAGCTAATCAGAAAGAGTACTAGACATCCATCAAAGGCGCTAAGAGCTCGCCTCAAAAGCCTTAGGTTTAAATTCGCCACATTTGCTGTCCTCGAATTTGGAAGCGAATGGTCCGGACTTCCTTGGACGATGATGCCCATATCCGTTTCACTGGTCACGCGTTGCAGGACGTGCTGCCCATTGGCTTTGCAGCTACTGCGCAGGGTCAGCAAGTGACAGTTTGCAAGGCTCATTTCAGTCCATTCGTAAATCCGATTCCAACCGTTCTGGAGATAAGCACGATCAAATGCTTAGCAAATAACTCTCCATACCTTTGCATCATCCGTAAATATTTGCAGCAGGGATTAAATGGTTGTTGGGAACGTATTGTTATCGACCTTCTGACACACCACTGGTGATGCAGTCTTTCGGACTGAGTGCCAACGACTAATATCTTGATTACTCTGTCATGTAACTTTTGTTACCATCAGGTTTGCAGTGAACCGGTGATACAGTAGGCACCAAGCTTTGCAGGAGCACTGAATGAGTGACCATGTCGAATGTCATAGAAATACCCAAGTAAAGCACAGCTAGCGTGCCTCCTTTGCCAAACCCTATGGTTTCTTTGAGTTCCGAGCAAGAAGCATTATGGTGAGGCAAGATTGTTTCTGAAATTCTGTTGATGATGGAAAATGATTTTCAGACTTTCAAAATATAGCGTCAGTTCTCCTGCGATTACCGACCTCATACCTGTTGATAAAACAGGATGGAGAGTGATAGGTTGTTGGTTGGCAGAGTCCGATCGCCTATCTTCTTTTTATATCGGGGTGATGACACTATCTTCGCCTTCAGATGGGAGAGTAAGTGAATTAATTAGACACTGATAAAAGGTCGCAAGTGGTAATGCTATTCTGGGGACAATGGTTTTAAAAACAGTTGGAGAGACCTTGTCGATTTCGGGGACACTGTTTTCTCGGAGACACCGTAACGTGCTTGCAGCAGCTGCTAGAGTATAGGTGATGCTGAATAAGTCGACGACATTTACTGGTAGGTGAATCGGTGAAAATTCCATGCTGCCTGTAGCCAATGAGACAAACTGTGGGAGTAGCTGCGTTCGAGGTATCTACGGTAATGGTAGTAGTCAGGCCACTGGCCGTCTTGAGTGGTGTTATCCCAGTTTGAACACATCTTTCGTCATTAACATACCTACAAAGTAGATTTGTGTTCCTCGTAAACTTGAGCACCATTGTCCTTGTTTTCCGTACTTGTCGGCAGTAATGAGTGGTACCCATTATTTTCTGATGGTTAAACTAGTCCCCCACATGATGTCACATGGGCTGAGCGCGAGTTTCCACAAAATTTCGTCACTTCTGTTGATTCCTTTGCGCGCTCTGCTTTGGATCCAGGTATTGGTCCGGTGTGATACTCGTAATGGTATAACTTTTGAGGCAGCCTTCATGGCTCAATTTATTTTACATTTTAATTCATTCCATGCGTCGTTCCTGGAATTTTGCAACTAGCGGTTCTTGTCAAACTTTTTGAAACTTAGATTGGTCAGTAGTAGTTCGTCGTGTTTTTTGTTCGGTATCAACAATAATGGTATATCTCAAATATCCAAACGTTAGGACTGCGTGGTTGCTATTCCTTTGCGGAGGTTTGCATGAAACTGACACCATCATCAATTTTTCTTTAGTCAGAATTTAGACCGGAAGTGATCGTTTGTTTGAAACGTGGTGTCTGTTCCGCTGATCCCCATGGTCATACAAAACTGCCGTATTGATGAACTTGAGGCACGTTGATTTGAAGGATGACCCCCAGTGAGAAGCCAATACTATTGAAGGCACTTTGAAGTCGTTCATTATAAGGTAGTGCGAATACTTTGCTAAAATATCATATTGGAGGGCGTTTAACAAGATATCCTTACTATCTGCGGACGAGTTCGGTAGATAGTAGTCAACTGTTAAGAGGCAACCATCATGTGTTCTGAGATCCACCACCTCGATATACCAACTGCAGTTGTCAACATAAGGCATCGGTACTACTACGGAACTGTTCGGTAAGGGCCTCACATTTCAGTAATAGACCGCAACACTGCCACTTTGAGATGGATGATCATTTCGGATGCTGGACATTCCAGTGAGTTCAATTCCGGGATCTAGTATCGCGTCTGAGAGATAAGTTTCCATCACTACCGTAATGTCCCATGTTGTTGTTTTATGTCGTTAGTGTAGCAGCACAATGTTTGTTGACTTATTAGGAGCTCGGTTTGCTGTGTGGGACCGGCACAAATAGTGCCGATCTGCAGACGTTGTTGGATGCAGGAATTTGCACGTTTGGCTGATCTACAGTGGGAACAACTGACTCGGGCTCATTTGTTCTGGGGTCTGTAAGTTGTTCTACTGCCTTCGTTTTCCGTTGTCATGTCATGGTTGGATCGCAAAGGATCCCATCTTATGCGTAGCCTAGGTAACTTTGAAAATTGTTGGTCCGCTGCTGTAGCAGTTTGTGAAAGAAACTAGGTGGGTGACCTTGAAAGCTACGAAATGTTGAATGTTGTAGAGCTCAGTAATATAACTCCATTCTTCGAGGTCGTGTTTTGTCGTTCACTGTTATTGTTTTGTTGCAATTATGGCACCACATAAACCACCAGCACTTTACTCATTTAATTTTAAGTTGACGTGCTTGGGTCCGATTTCCGTTTTCGTCCTTCCGTCTATTACTTGTTAAGAATACTCCAGTCGCTGACAGTAGGGTTCACTAGAATTTGGCTTGCAAAGAGATCATCTTCCAGTTCCTGTGTGTTGCCAAATATTACTCGCAGTAACCGAAGTTTTGCTACGTGCGGCCATAATCGGTTTCGTAAAAAGCGTGTATGACTAATTGGGAGAATATTCAGTCCGAGCGCGCAGCTTAGATTAGCCCCTTGGTTTTGCTCCTCAACCTGCCAAAACTGAACCATTTCTAGTTGGTTCTAAGGCTGTCACAAAGCGTACTAGTTGCTTCGACCGTTACTCGGAACCGACGAATATTCTTCAACCTCGTACCTCATGCGTGCAGAGTAGCCAATCGAATTCGAAACATTGCAGGCTAATGTTACATAGCCGCCAGACGTACACGCGAGTTGAGACTGAGACGAAAAATGCGACTGCACAGAGACCAAAACGAGAAAATAAGGCTGCTCGTTAGTACGAATCTTTCAATTGATTCAGCCAAGACGAAGTATGCATTCTATGCCTTCATATTTATGGTCCAATGGAATATAAGTGCAATGCATAAACAAGAGAGGAAGATGATGATGGCAAATCTTATGAGTTCTCACTCAATGTTATTGGCTTGAGGGAAAACTCAGTTAGTGTCAGTGTGGTTTTGTGCAATCACTGCGCAGTAAGCTAAGGAAAGCTTAGACAGTTCGCCGCGGCCTTATAAGATAAGAACACTATAGAACTAACTACTCAATTGCATCCATAACGGAATAAAGCTCCTCCTTAAAAATATTCCACCGAATCCACAAGTACATCCAGTTGTACATAAAGTGGCGCACACGCACAAATGCGCGCCCATCTTCTAGACCAATTCAAATCAGTGTAAGAGTACTCAGAACATTTCCATCGGTGGGTGCAG
>OX104066.1:81159809-81214215 GCA_944474145.2 Dicrocoelium dendriticum | reverse complement strand
TTGGGGTTTCATTGTGTTTGACGGCGTATCAAAAATGACAACTTTGCATTAGCGTTTTTTAGGGCGTCTAAACGCGGGTTTTTAGTCCATCCCTGTTTGCTTATACTAAACATTTGACTTACTAAAATCGACCAAATAACAAAATATTTACTATAGGCCTTTTCCAATCTAGGTATTTCATATGGAAACTGCTGATCCCCAGCACTTGCACAATTATCCTGTATGAGCACTAGATGTACCGCGAAACGGCCACAAAAATTCTAGTTCAGCTGTTCTGTTGAACGCAGGCCGATGAAAAGGTGCACTGGCTACAAAGCAGATGCACATGAAGTGCCTGAATAACGGCACACCTTTAAGAATGTAGCTTTCTAAAATGCGAAAAGCGTGTTATTATTTCGAAAACTAGAATGTTGAGAATAGGAGCACCAAGCGCTCAAGAGAGAATAATCCATCCGGTGCTAAAAATCAAAATTTTGGATTCCTCAATATCTAGGGTCCTTTATCCTCCGAGTGATATACATTAGCATAAAATAGCTGCGAGTCCACAAGTGTTCAGTGCCACTCTCTAGAGACGACAGTGATGCACGACACCACACATGCCCAACAGAATAAGTCGAAGGTTTACTGAATTGCGAGTAGTCTGATGCTGCTGTATAAAATTCGCATTAAGAGTAACGCGAACGTTCGAATTTGTTTGCTGTTTGCCTTAGATTAGGTTAAGCCCCAGGCTAGAAGGAGTCCTCGTATTTATTCACAAGAAATTGAGCACTTCACAGACAATGACGTGTTAGCCAATGACATGCCTCAGCCTAGTTATATCACATAATTTCTTTTACACCTTACCTATACTGATCGCGGATGCGTGACCTCATGATCATGTTTTATTGGATTGTTTTAGATTGCGTACGACACCGAGTTCAAGTGTATTTCCAGCACTTCATCCGATAATGTTAAAGCTGCTGAATACCATCGTGAAAACCAAAAGCTAAACTGCATAGTAAACCAAGAAGACAGAAGCATTTCAGTGCGAAACTTCCTTGACGGTAGTGTGCGTTCGGATTGCATCGATGGAGTAGGAATTTTGAACCAACAGGGAGACGCTAAACCACGTACGGAGAAGGACGCGAAAGCCTTTTACGTCGCACAAATATTGAATGAGTACGTAAACCCTGATTAACAAGTGTACAATAGTTATCTTGATGTACAATGTCACGTGTGCGAATGACTTTGATCCGTTTGTTTCAGCCATGTGCGTATTGGTTACCACTCACACCAGCTAGCCAGTCATCTGACACACACCCCCGGTCTCGCGGCTCTAGTTTCCGTGAATCTTGTACCTTCTCAATTAATTGATAAACTTCCTGCTGTTCAGAACTCTTCTGCTTGCTGGATTACGTGTCTCGGAAGCATGCGTTCCTTGCTTAGCGGTACTAGTTTTTGTTTGATCTGTACAGTTAGTGTGCCTTTTTGCTTGATATGTCAGTCATGGTGAAATTTCCTTGGGGTAACCATCAGAACATTTCGGAAGTAAACAAGCGAGCGAATGAAATGTGCTGTCTGCTTGCGACGCAGTCAGATCTGACGGAGCTACAGTAAGGTATTAGGGACAGATAAGTATGCAGTGAAATTAACCCTAGACAAAAATCGATTTGGCCCACTGTTGGTTGTCTGACACTGTGCCTCGATAACTAGGATGAGGTTGCCAACGAGGCTAAAAGACGCGTTGTCACTCTGCCATGGAGCACGAAGCAAACTGAGATTTAAGCGAAAGGCGGAAGGGAAAATAAAAACCCGTCGGCCTTCAACATAATAACTGACACGAAGTTGCGCAGCAAGGCATTGTTGTATCATCAAGACTTCTGCTTGGAGTAGCCTGCACATAGCCGCCTCTCGGTTGAGATGTTATGAAAAAAATTGAGGTAGACTTATCAGTTGTGAAGCGACAAACAATTATAATATTCCCGGTGTTTAGGTGGTGTCGTGTTCAACTACTTTGCTTTGTTTTTGCCCTCGATTCGCTTGTCCTACTCACACTTCTACTTATCACTCGTTGGCTTATTATGTGATCTTGCATTTGATTGCTTGCAATGCAAAGCTCCATCGATTTAATTTTACTGCGAGTGTGTGCGGACAGTTTCATCCATATATTCGTTCCGGGCTGCCCGGGTTTTTGGCTTCTTCTGGATACAACAAATTGGCGTCGTGTGTTACCGATGTCTGCATGCAACTGCTCCTTCACCGTTCTGGACTTACTCGGCGTTTATCCCAAATACCGAATGCTGGGAAGACTAGAAAATTATTCTTTCAGATTATATTTCTGTGCTACCAGTTCTCAGTCCATCCGTGAGGTTGTAAACGGAGGATCCTTTAAAGCTTTTGCGTTTGCACCTTAGCTCAGATGGTCGACATATATTTGATGCTCTAAACTTGTGGGTGAAACCCACGTTGACAGAGGCCTTATCGACCCTCGATCAACATTGGGGTGTTCTAGTGAACACCTATACTTCTCGGTGCAAATTTTCGCAGCTGAAACAAGTTTCTGGTGATTCAGTGGATGCCTTCATTTCCCGTCTTGTTTGTTATGCTCGAAAGTGTGACAACAATAATATTTCTAATAAAAAAGTGGAATAAACCATGCTAATACAACAATTGATTTCTGGCCTCACGGATTCTCAGATCAGAGTGAGTCTCTTAATGGAGAACGCAGAAAAGCTCGCATTGGACAGGGCCTGTGACGTGGCTCGCAAGAAGGTCGCAGTCACGGAACAGAAGAAAAATTTCCCCTCTAACACTGGAGCTACTGAAATTAACCGTTTGGATTCTACACGCTCTCTGACGCGGTTCTCAGTTAGAAATAAGTGTTACCGTTGTGGAAATGCTGAAGCTCGTGCAAATGCTAAGTCATGTCCTGCAGAGAGTGAAAACTGCCGGAATTGCGGTAAGACAAGTCATTTTCCTCGGGTTCGTCGTTCCTGCGTTATTTCTTTAGTTGCTTCTGCAAATCACTCCAGAGCTTCTCTGGTCACCACTGAACAATCTATATAGGTTGTTAATGAATGCAAACATCCACTTTCGTCTCCAACGTAAGAACCCAAACTGACTTCGCCAGATATTCGTCGTGTGTTTTTTGAAGTTTTAAACAAAACATTTGTCTAGACATGGAACTAGATTCCGCGTCACTAATCACAGTTGTGCCATATTATTTTTAGTAAAAGCATTTTGGTCAGCTGACTGTACATCCTTCCACTTACGCTTTCAGCAGCTACTCCAATAGTGATGTCCACATACTCAGTTTTGTTACGAGTTCAATGTTTCTTATAAACAGCAGGAAGCGTATACTTGAAATTTACGTCTCTAAAACTGATGGTAACCCTCTATTCCGACGTAATGCCATGGTCTTATTGAACGTATCACCACGCGTCAACCGGATGACCATTCCCAGTGTCAACCTTCATTCGTTACGTTCCATTTACCCAAATCTCCTTGTTCCGGATATTGGTGGAGTCCCAAAAGCAATCCAGAGCATTCGGTTGAGCGCGGATTACAAACCGTTCAACATCTCTCAAACTAGGCCTGTACCTCTGGCCAAGCGAAAAGCGTTGTCGCAAGCTTTAAAAAATATGGTCACGGAAGACTTGATAGAACCCACACACTGTTCTGAATGGGTTCATCCACTAGTTGCCGTTCAAAAGAAAGATTGCTCTATTCGTGTATGCACCGACCTTCGAGCGATTACTCGACATATACTTATGGAAAAGTTTCGTCTGCCTTCTATCGACGAGTTGATGGTTAGGCTATCAAACTCCAAAGTTTACCCAAAGCTGGATATTCACAGTGCATACAACCACATGCTACTGACTCCAGATTGCCGAATTTGACTGCTTTCCTCAAGCAAGACGGTTTGTATCAATACAAAGTGCTAACAATGGGCCTTAGTAGTGCCCCGACAGCTTATCAGAAATTTATCACTCTATCGTTATCAGATCTCAAAGGATGTGTTGTGTATATGGATGATATTTGTGTCTTTCGTAGTAACCCCACTGAACATCAGAAAAACCTTCATAATGCGCTGCACAGACTGAATGAAGTAAATCTCCGCCTGAATACCAACCAATGCCAATTCGTTGTACCGGAGGTCGAGTTTATTGACATGTTATTTCTACCTCTAGTATTAAGCCTAATGTACAGGACATCAGAGCCATTCTCGATTGTCCAAAACCATGCAACGTTACACAGATGAAACAGTTCTTGGGTTTGTGTTCTTATTACCTTAGACATTTACGGAATTTTGCGACTTTTGTCGAGTCTTTACGGAGGTTGACGCGCCATAACCAGAAGTTTCGTTGGGCCACTGAACAAGACAATACTTACTTGACCATAGGAACGTTGATTGAATGCACTTCCACCGTAGCGATCTTCAATGGGCACTGTTCAACGTTTGTTTCAACGAATGCTTCAGATGTTGACTTGGGTGAAGTTCTGTCCCAGCTGCGCGATGGCGAGGAGAAAGTAAATGCGTACGCATCAAGTACCTTATCTGATACTGAAAGAAATTATTTCACCGGCAAGTAGGAGGCCGTCGCGTGCCTCTGGGATTGTGAGAAATATCAATTTTACTTAATCGGACGTCGATTCATTTTGAGCATTGATCATACGGCTCTTACAACGCTACTAGGTCGTGGTAACAAAGGCCAAAAGCCGGTACGCTTGAGTCGCTGGTACTCACGTTTATTGAACTATGATTATTAAATAAACTACATGCCAGGATGCTTTAAGCAACTTGCGGACGCCAAGTCAAGACTCCCACTGTCCAAGGAACAGGAAAACGAGGACGTGGAAGTAAAAATGATAGCGCAACTCTCAGACGGAACAACTGCGATAACATTTTACCTGATACGAGAGCACATTGAGAAAGACTCTGTCCTAGCGAAGCTTGGGGAGAACATACCCACTTCATGGCCCAGTCTTACTAAGATCCAAGTTGAGTTACTTCCATACTATACCCTACGGAACGAGCTTTCTACCGTGAGCAACTGCATTATTACAAGCGAGCAGTTTGTGGTCCCTGCAACCTTCCTTTCTCTGGTGGTTGCATGTGCGCGTGAAGGTCATCCAGGTGTAGTGCAAACAAAAGCTCGGATACGACAATACTATTGGTGGCCGAAGTTGAATTTCAGCCTCGAGGCGGTTATTCGGGAATGTTACGCCTGCCAACAATCCGATAAGATTGCGAGGCCCCTGAATGCTCCAGTCCAACCTATTGTGTACCCATTGAAGCCATGGGTAAAATTTGCCATTGATATTATGGGCCCGTTTGCTAATGCACCTCCGCATCAGTGAAATGTGCTAGGGGCTACATGTTTCTACAGCAAATGGCCAGAGGCTATTCCACGCGGGGAAGTAACTACAGCCGTCATTATAAAGTGGCTCCGTTGCTTGTTTGCAAGGGACGGTTTGTCAGAAGAAATAGTCACTGATAACGGCCCACAGTTTCGTAGTAACGAGTATGATGAATTCCTAATGCACAATGGTATCAGACACACGAGGACTGTACCTTATAATCCTGCAGGGACTGGACTCGTCGAACAACCTAATCGTACTCTGAAAGAATCTCTACAAGGCTTTCGGGAGAAGCCTGGGATGATGCGTTGTTGTCTGCATTGGAGGTATACAGGACGACTCTACATACTGCAACGGCAAGGACCCTCTCGGTGCTAATGCTGGGGCGAACAATTCGAACTCGATTTAAGGCAGCCTTTACATCTGAAGACATAGCCGATCACAGAGGATACGAAAGACGGGCTGTTTACCAGGCTAAATATAGACGCGTTGGGAAAGCGAATCCTCCAGGGACATTTGTTCGAGTGAGACGACCCAATTCCCGGAAAGGAGGTGACGTATTCGGACCGCCGACCCGGGTGGAATTTGTGTGCTCGCCAGGAACTTACAAGTTGGCTGATGGGACAAAGATGAGTGCAAGAAGGCTGCATACAGCGCTTTCACAGCGTGCTATTGTACAGAAGAACACACCTACAACACAGCGTTTGGTACAAAATAATACAAACTTATAACGATCCGGTCGGATACGCCGCCCTGCCTACTGATACGCTTTAACTGATAACACCACGTGACAATCCGTCGGGGTGATATCATCCAGGTAGTTTGTTAAGTGATTCCTTTTCGACCCTTTGGATTCTTCAAATAAGGTGAATAATAGTAACAATTGACATCCCACAAGCCCGTGTGTGAGCATATACGTTTTGTACGTTTATCTGGTCGAGAAATTGCTGCTAAATTCTGACAATACACTATGGAGGGTGACTGGCAGCAGTGAGTATGTTAGACGGCAGCTTTTGCAGGGATGGAGGTGATTAAAGAAAACGGTATCTGTAAACTCCAAAGCTAAAATACCGAAAAACTGCAAAAGGTGCTTCAGTGACCCTTCCAGAAATAATTACAGATTGACATTGCCTCAAGTGCGGTGTAACACACGTGGTGATAAACGCTACCATCAAATAAGCAAACACGAATGGAGACCTAAATAAGGAGACATAGAATGTTATTCTCACGACTAGTGAATGTTTCGCTCGCGTAATGGAAACTCGTGAGGTCACGACTCAGTTCTATCCCTAGGTGTTTCACTGACATACATGAGTGCAGACTGACGCGGTCAATACAAAGATGCTGTGTGTGCATGAAGAGTCGCTGATAACTATTTTTTCACAAAGCGAGAAAATTTACACATTCACATTTACACTTCGATGAAGCTCAAACAGCTAGTTAACTGATCACGGCAGTTCCATACATCAGAGTTGTGAAAGGTAATGAAGTCTGTGAAGGCTAGCTTTGCGTATCATTGTTGTGCTGCGAGTAGGGCTTTCGCCTTGTGTTGACTTGCAATGCTTACAGCCTACCAAACCCTCCTCTGATTTGTTTTATCATAGACAGTGTGAGATAACTTTATGGTTGCATGTTCTAAGCTCCCAAGCGGTACCCTGTTGTGGGGAGAAAATGTTTATACCTTGTTGGCAAACACTAAGACTAGGGTGCCTTGTAACTTGGTTGGAGACTGCACCATGTTCTAAGTCTGAAATTCGTAAGGAAAGTAGTCTCGGATCGTTTGAAGTCATCGACAGAAGCGCATAAAAAACGTTCATGCGGTGAATACGGAATACTGAAAATATAAAGATAGACGACATGAATCTGTGATGCTCCATCGTAGCTAGATCAAGCACGAGCGCGAAGTCACCTCATTGATTCGTGCGTGTCTGCAGTATATTTCAGCTGCACCATGTGCTATTCGGATGCAGTGCGCTCCCTAAATTTGAGATTTGCAAAATGGAAATTTATCGACTATTTTCTAAAATAAGCTGTTTTGAACCTTCACTGCTCGATGCATTGAGGTTGAGCTGTTCGCTTTAGATACATCACCATAAGGTTGTATGGTGTCCGCGAGTGCCGCATGGTGGGCGCACTGCAGCAGCGTTTTAACCATGGAAAAGTGACTCAGATACAATGTCGGGTGCGTCATAATGAGGTCTACTCTAAACGGCAGTGTGTACAGACTCTGTTCCTGTTCGGCATACCCCGTAAAGCGTTGCTGAGTATTGTAGTCACATGCAGAACTAGACACGGTTTTTGCAACTCGACACGGGTGATCGGGAAATAGGCGGGTGATCCGTGCTCGAGTACCGGTCTTCTTCGAAATAACAGCGAAACTACGCAGCCCAGATTGTTCCGCTGGAACTCGAACTGTTCGCCGAGCTTGACAGGTATTTTTAAATAACAAAATAATGGCCTGTTTCTAGACTATGGCTAGATGCTGCGCCCGCAAGGGCAAATATCAATATTTACGAAGTTCAGATGACCTTGCATTGATAATGAAAACAGTGAGCGTATGTGCTCCTTGTTCGCGAATATCATACCAAGCAGTGGAGCAATGATTTTTCCAAAGTCATTTGCCACACTTGGCAAGTTTATAACCACAATATTCCGGTCGCCGTAACGTATGTAGAAGCTTCTTTAAGTATATTGTTGAATAGGTTTGCGATGCCAAACATGTCGCGCCCACCCTGATGTTCATCCTGACTTTTCTGGTGATTTTTGCGATCCATAATACTATCAACCGCAATGCGGCGCGCAGAGCCGCACTTATGCACTTTTATTACGAAGCCGAGTCCACCTCTTGACGAATTTTCCAGCCCGTTTGACTGCTTTAGCGAATTAATTGGTCCCACTTAATGGTGGACTCATAGAAAGAAATCATAGAGCGATGGCGCTAGAAGGAAAAGCGAAAGTTTAAAGATAAATAGAGTATAAATAAATAAACATTTAAATGTTCCAAAATAATATAAATTAAAGTAACTTATAACCAATCTCTTTCGGACTGAAATGTAACCTCGAATACCAAAATTCAAAAGTGAGTAAACAGCCGATAAATGGAAGCCGTTTTATTGTAGGAATATTTCTAAAATTTATACAAAAATAGGTTACTCAACATAAAGTTTCTCGCTGAGTATGATGCGAGTAGTATTACTTTGATACGTGCAGCAGTTCGTGAGTAATGGGCTGTCTGCGAATTACTCCATCATTTCTGCTTTGCGGATGATTTTCTGCTTTGCAAGCATATATATATATATATATACCGGAGAAGCGTTATAAGTTCTAAATATGGACACGTGTGTAGAAATGTACAATAGAGCTCAAAATTCGCCGCATTTACTAGGCACAACGTAGCGGGACAACAAGCGATCTGTCCAGGCATAGTTAGTGATAGTTGGACAAATATGCAATAAATTTACGCGCAAATTTGTGCAGGCCACTAAGAAACGTTACCTCTGCACGAGCTCTCAAAAGACATTGTATTTAACCCCGCGGTCAAAAGACCTCCGTGCCCTTTTCATAGGAGATCAGGCCACACAAACCACTATGAATGTAGAGCTTTCAAATTTATAAACATTAAGGTTGCCTGAACCGTGTCCATAAATAAATAAACAAATAGTTTATTCTCGACAGCGCAGGGCACGCATATACAAGCATGCGTTTGGTAACAGGACAACGAGTGATGGGGAAATGTACGAAAATTCATGTTTATCATAGCAGTGAATGTCCGTATGTGGGTGTATGTATGTAACTAGATGTGTAACTGCGTCTTTCTCACATAAATGTCTAGTGGGCCATGAGCTGTGCCATTTGGGGACACTACAGAAGCGACGACGGGTCCTAAGGAGAATTACGGCGAGCCGGCGCAGCGTTTGTAGGCACGCTGAATTCGATTTACCAACCGCGTGCTTGCATGCTAAGTCTCTTTATTTCAGGTGGTGGGTTTCCAATTTTGCCTAAATGCTTTTCTTTCTGATATGAATATCTCCCTGTACTCTATTCCATTAACTTGCACACATCGCTGCAGCCAATTGTATTCGATTTCCATAACATTTTTGTGTTCGTGGCATTCCGTGAACTATACGTCCTGACCTCGTGCACTTAGCTAGAATTTGTTTGTAAACAACTTATTTCATATGCTATTTACTTAAGGTTTATTTCACCGTTTCCTTATGCATTAATCGAGTTTTTCTCTTTTTCTTTCTCTTTCTCAAGTGTTTGGCTGTTGTTTGATATCCCCGGTGTGGATGTGCTTGATGTGCATGTTGACAAGGTGCCTACCTGTCTATTACCCCCTACCTCGTCCATACTGGCTCCAGGAGACAGTTGGTCGTTGCTGGAGGGGACAGGGTGCACGGTCCTTGTGGCCGTGTTAGGATCAAAGAGTGGTTCCATGCACTCAGTGTGGAGCGGACTACGGTCCAGCCACCGCCTTGTGTGCGCTTGATTCCCAAATACAGTGTGCTTGTGTCTGCCTGTGAAGGAGTGTGGGCCGGCTCCGTTGATGAAACGTGGTTCCCATCCGCATGCCTCCCGGTCTTATTCCTTCGGGTTTACACTGGATATGAGGTGTGTGGATGGAGCTGTGGGTGGTGCAGCGCAAGCCATCCATGGTCCCTCAGTAGGCGCAGGCGTCCTGTGGCTTGCCACTGTGACAGGCAAATCGGAAACCGGATGCCGCCAACCAACTGCGTCTGGCCGTGGTCGCAGGTGCGTATCCTGTTACGGTCGCAAAACTTATGATAATTGTTCCAGAACCTCAAAGGCTGCGTGTGACGGTCCTCAAGTAAATCTCAATCTGTCTCTGCAATCACATTCTCAAGCTGGATCTGCTCTCCACTGCCTTGTGGGTCAGGTTATTGAGCCAAAGGCTCCGGGTGGAGTCCCTCAAGCAAACCTCCGAAGCACAAAGACCACCTCGCGTGCGATTGCCCACCAATGCAATCGTATGCCTGCGCGCAAAGCACTCAGTATCGGGTGCTGGAACGTGCGCACACTACTGGACCGAAACTCCAGCGAGCGCCCGGAGCGACGCACTGCACTGGTCGCGATGGAGCTGGCGCGCTACCACATTGATATTGCGGCGCTCAGTGAAACTCGGCTCGCTGAGCAAGGTAAGTTACATGAAGCAGGTGCTGGCTACACATTCTATTGGGTGAGCAACGCCGCCTCAGCACCACGTGAACATGGGGTCGGATTTGCAATATCCGATCGCCTCCATGGCCAGCTGGTGGGTGAACCAACGGGCATCAGCGCGCGACTGATGACTGTTCGCCTACGACTCGGAAGAGGTAAGTTTGCTACTTTTATAAGCACGTACGGTCCGACCATGTGTTATCCTGATGACACGCGTGATCAGTTCTACACTTAGCTATCCTCCGTGATACGGTCTGTGCCGACGAGCGACCTACTATTTCTGCTGGGTGATTTCAACGCGCGCGTTGGGCGTGATGCATCAGCGTGGACAGATGTTATCTGTGCGCATGGCATTGGTTCAGCGAATGTGAACGGTGACAGGCTGCTCTCACTATGTGCCACTCACGACCTGACGATCACGAACACTCGGTTTGCACTGAGTGCGAGTGTTATAGCAAGTTGGACGCACCCACGGAGTGGTCACGCTCACCTGCTCGACCATCTCATCGTACGTCAGCGTGATATGCGTGAAGTGCGCATGACACGTGTACTGAGTGGAGCTGAGTGTGGCACTGCACACAAGTTGGTTCGGACCAAACTGTACATATATTTTCGTAAATCGATGTATTGCACTCCCGCCGTGAATCGGCGTAAATTTAACATTCTCTCCCTCGGTACTGTGGCGAAACGTACTGAGCTGAAGAAGGCGATGGCTGCACGCCTGTGTGATGTGGACTGCATAGCCACAGTGGGCGACCTGTGGCACCACATTCGCGATCAGGTGACAGCTGCTGCCGAGGAGACCATCGGGCGCACAAACTGTAAGCGGCCTGATTGGTTTGATGAGAACAATGCGACGATCGGCGCACTGGTGTCGGAGAAGAATGCAGCAATTGCAGTACATGTGGCAGACCCCAGTGACTTGGGGAAGAGTAGTCAGTTTCGCAAACTTCGACGGCGACTGACCCGAGAGCTCCATCGCATTAAAAATGCATGGTGGACGGAGAAGGCGAAGCAGATGGAATGCTACGCCGAACGCCGCCAACACAAGGAATTCTTTGACTCCTTGAAGGCGGTGTATGGACCGAGATTGGAGCCTCTGAGGACACTGATCGATGGTAGTTCAGGCGCTACATGCCCGCAGACTGCAGACTTAATGCAGACCTGGCGGAAACACTTTGACTGTCTCTTGAACAACCGTTCAGAGATCGACTGGCCTACATTGAACGGCCTGAAGCAGCACGATGTGAAGGCGAGTCTGGCGGATACGCTGACACTGGATGAGATGCAGAGGGCACTTGCTCAGCTGCGAAACGGCAAATGTGCCGGAGCCGACGGGATCCCCCTGAAGTATTGAAACACGGTGGACCCGCGTTGTTGACTGCGTTGCACCACTTGGTGCAACGCGTGTGGATTGAGGAGGAGGTGCCTGCTGAGCTGAAGGATGCCCTTGTGCTACCACTGTACAAGGGCAAAGGCAGCAAGCAATGTTGCAAGAATTATCGTGGCATCAACTTGCTGAGTTGTGTGGGCAAGGTGATTACCCGAATCCTGCTCAATCGCCTCGTGAGTCAGATTGTGGAACCTAACGTGGCGGAAGAGCAGTGTGGATTCCGTTCGGGTGGCTGCACTGTAGATATGGTGTTTGCGGATCGTCAGTTGCAAGAGAAGTGCAGAGAACGACACCAGCCATTGTACTCGCTTTTTGTTGATTTCACCAAGGCATTTGAAACGGTGAACCGCGAGGCATTGTGGCTGGTGTTGGGTAAGTTTGGTTGCCCGCGTAAGTTTGTAAGTTTAATTGAATGTCTGCACAGTGGTATGCGAGCGAGGGTGCAGCTGAGTGGAGAGACCTCGGATGACTTTGCAGTTGTCTCTGGTGTGAAGCAAGGCTGTGTCTTAGCTCCTGCCCTGTTTAATATATATCTTCATGCAATGTTGTCCTGTGCTTTTGATGTCGCTTGTGCTTACCGTGTTCGTGTGGAGCACCGTATTGATGGTGGGTTGCTGAACATCCGTCGTTTCGGTGCGAGAACTCTAGTCTGTGAGACAACTATCCGTATGTTGTTGTTTGCTGACGACTGTGCGTTGTTTTCACACAGCGCGGTTGAGTTGCAGCACATGACTAGTGCTCTGGCTTCGACAGCGGCCAAATTCGGGCTCACCATCAACACAATCAAAACTGTCTGTCTCTTTCAGCCTTCACCGGATGTGCAATCTTCAATATTGCCGCAAATCAGCATTGGTGCTGAAGTATTGGAAACGACCTCCCGCTTTTGCTACCTTGGGAATGTGATGTCGACTGATCAGCAGCTACACGTTGAGTTGCGTATTCGCGTGTCGAAGGCGGCAGCAGCATTCGGGAAGCTTGAGTACCGAGTGTGGAACAACCATCAGCTCACCATTGGCACGAAGCTGATGGTGTACAAATCCATGGTACTGTCCGTTCTTCTATACGGCAGTGAAACGTGGACGATGTACCGTCGGGATGTGCGATATCTCGAGCGGTTCCATCAGCAGTGTCTGCGACGAATTTTGCGGATCGGTTGGGGCGCCAGAGTCACAGACACGGAAGTGTTGCCCCGAAGAGGGATGTCTACAGTGGACGGCATACTTTAACTGCGACACCTGAGATGGCTCGGTCATGTGAGCCGTATGGATTCGGCGCGGATACCGAAACAACTATTATATGGTCAGCTGAGTAATGGGAAGCGGCATGCTGGGAAACCAACGTTACGTTACCAGGACATGATTAAAGTGAGCCTCACACGTTCTAATCTTGATTGCAGATCATGGGAATCGAAGGCGGTTGATCGTGGTGCATGGCACGATCTAATCACGAAGGCAGTTGCTGAAGTGCGGGAGAAAGCCCTCATGCATGCAGAGAAAATGCGGCAGTTGCGGAAGCGGCAAGCACCGATGAATTGTACTCCATCGACATCGAGCGCATGGTGCTGTAGAACATGCGGTCGCGAGTGCCTTAGTCAGGCAGGCCTAGTGAGCCATGAGAGAGGTCACTCGGGACCACTGCCGAAGCGCCGACGGGTCCTGCAGTGAACGTAGGCAGCACCGGCGCAGCGTTTGTAGGCACGCTGAATTCGATTTACTAACCGCATGCTTGCATGCTAAGTCTCTTTATTTCAGGTGGTGGGTTTCCAATTTTGCCTAAATGCTTTTCTTTCTGATATGAATATCTCCCTGTACTCTATTCCATTAACTTGCACACTTCGCCTAAGCCAATTGTATTCGATTTCCATAACATTTTTGCGTTCGTGGCATTCCGTGAACTATACGTCCTGACCTCGTGCACTTAGCTAGAATTTGTTTGTAAACAACTTATTACATATGCTATTTACTTAAGGTTTATATCACCGTTTCCTTATGCATTAATCGAGTTTATCTCTTATTCTTTTTCTTTCTTTTTTTCTTTCCCTCTCTTTCTCAAGTGTTTGGCTGTTGTTTGATATCCCCGGTGTGGATGTGCTTGATGTGCATGTTGACAAGGTGCCTACCTGTCTATTACCCCCTACCTCGTCCATACTGGCTCCAGGAGACAGTTGGTCGTTGCTGGAGGGGACAGGGTGCACGGTCCTTGTGGCCGTGTTAGGCTCAAAGAGCGGTTCCATGCACTCAGTGTGGAGCGGACTACGGTCCAGCCACCGCCTTGTGTGCGCTTGATTCCCAAATACAGTGTGCTTGTGTCTGCCTGTGAAGGAGTGTGGGCCGGCTCCGTTGATGAAACGTGGTTCCCATCCGCATGCCTCCCGGTCTTATTCCTTCGGGTTTACACTGGATATGGGGTGTGTGGTTGGAGCTGTGGGTGGTGCAGCGCAAGCCATCCATGGTCCCTCAGTAGGCGCAGGCGTCCTGTGGCTTGCCACTGTGACAGGCAAATCGGAAACCGGATGCCGCCAACCAACTGTGTTGTTTGCATTGTTATGTGTGCTGCGATATCTTTGCCTGTTTGATCGTATGACCATTGTGAGAAATGATTGAAGTCCGTAGACTGGATACGCTTCTCTTGATAAGCAAGTTGCATTGACGTAAGTTTGTGGTGAGTCAAATCCACTATGTCTTAGTGATGCTAAACATACATTTGTGGCTTTTCATAGGGAGTACGCCTGCTAGGCGGAAACCCACTACGTTCTAAAACACTGCTTTCAAACTAATTGCTAAAAAGAGGCTAACCCGAACCACCCAGCTGATATCATGGGGAGTTAATTCAGTTAACCAGGTAAGAGACATTTTCGCTCATTCGACCTAAATAAGTCGGTAAAACCTACATATTTATTAGTGAAATAATTAACTAAATTACAGAAGAGTAGTAGGAGGAGTTGAATTGCATAGGTAGAAATTCCTTGCATCTAGACTTACTCAGCCGTTACACGCCCGGAAAAGCCCTATATGCGTGCTTCATCATTTCGGGAATCGTCAGCCGTGCGCATTCCGTCGGACCCTAGTAAGACTCGCACCCGCAACTAGACTGTTGCTAGTCCGTGGTTGAAAACACTGAGCTAAGGGGGACGGCAACGACCATAGTGAATAAGTTATTAGATGTGATATAGCGCCGCAGCAGTCGAGTTACAGGTTCGAGCCCTACCAGGGTCCGATGGAATGCGCACGGCTGACGATTCCCGAAAGGATGAAACGCGCATATAGTGCTTTCCCGGGCGTGCGACGGCTGTCTGAGTAAGCCTAGATGTGACGAATTTCCACCTATACAATTAATTAAATATTCTATTCTCGACAATGTGTGGCAAGCCTGAATATTAACGAGCATAATAATATCAACACGAATGCTCGGAAAATGTACATTAAGGTCGCAGATTTAGCACCATCATACAGGATCCATGTGGTGTACTACATGTGTATGTCGGTAGAAATGTTTCTAACTTTGCTGCTTGAATATGTAAATGCGACATCGTAATTGTGACTGGGTTCGGTTAGGTCGTATTTTAAAGAAGGGGTGATAACGATACTTTGTACTGGATGAGGCGTCCTGGAGTGAAAAGGAACATGTGTATCAGCAAGTGGGAGTGACTTTATTTAGAGCCGATTCATATTCGCAACGTCACAGTGATACTAAACAGACACCTGTGACTCTTTATGAGGAGAAGAAAACGCTCTACGTCCAGAAACATTACTGTCCAACCATTCTCTGGAACCAGGTTAGCGAGAACCACCCAGCTGGCTTCAAGAGGAGGTTGCTTTGTGAGCCAGCGTGTTTTATCAATCAGTCAATGCTATATATATATATATATATATATATATATAATGAGATATGCCGCCGATATCAAGAAGCTACAAGATCCTATCAGCAATAGCAATGAAGTGAGTATCCGAAAAGCTAGCAAAATCTTTCGATATGTAAAATTCACCAGATGTTGTAGTGGTGAGGCGTTCACAACTTCGGTTTCATGGGTTGTGGTATTTTGAACATAAGAGGTTATTTTGTTTCATGTGTTGAAACACTACGTTGTATATCTCTTTGCTTTTTTCCAGTAGTGTCACTCTGATTTTTAAAGTATCGTGCAATTGTTAACGGTGTACATCAGTGTGGCGCTAAAATACATGGCTAGGATGTCGCACCAAATGACCTCTTGAAGGTTTTTCTGATGAGAGCTGTTCCAGTTCACCGGACAACCTAGACGAACAATTGTATAAACCAAGAGTAGAAATGTAGCAAAAATTAGAAGCTGGTTGTTCAGCCAACACTACGCCTAACGCAAGGTAGGCTACGGAGCAAGCTACAAGATAAAATAACTCTCGGTCGGTCAAGTTACGGCATAGTGGTGCTCGAAGATTTTGGAGGTCCAGATAAGCCTAGGTGACAGTGGCCTCTCTGCCACATGGTTAGCTTTCATGTCAGTGTAATGAAATATAGGAAAGTGAATGGTATGCTAGCAAAAGCGGTTACAGGAAGGATCTGATTGTTCATAATGTCTGTCTACCAGTGTTCCCTATAATAATCCGCGTGTGCATTACTCGGCTAAAATTGCTTATATGTGGGGCCAAAATTGGATAAGTGGACAGCAAAATCATTGGTGCTGGGAACTATGGCTCTTACAGTGGTCACTTGGTTGACCAAATGGCTTATATAAATTTTCGACACACGGTGCAGTTAGAATCGGCGGAGTAGTTAGTCATAATGAAAAGCATCAATTAGTGACGGCTAGCACCTGTCAGTTATGAATGCTCATAGAAGTGCAGTGGAAGCACACATTTAGACGTGCCGTCGACAATCGATACGACACCAATCGTGTGTTGTTGAGTATCGGGTAGCAAATAGCGTAGCGTATCGAAGCCTCGATGTGAGTGCCTGCTTGTATGCTCATCAGCAGGCAAAACTTCCCCGACGAAGAGCCTGCTGTAGCATTGTAAGCCCGATTTATTTTGGAATAAAAGCGAAACCGGAAGCTCAGGTACATTGATTGGCAGTAGAACTGTTCGCTGGGCTTGGCAACTTTTTGCAGTCGATTCGTCACCAATCCCGATGACATCATCAGTGCGTTGCTGAGTATCGTGCGGCAAGTAGCGCAGCGTATGGAGTGACAATTTCTTTAAACCAGCTGCTGAAACTAATTTTGAACGGCTAAAGCATGCGGAGTCCGTTTCCATATAATTCGTCCATATTATCCACGGATTTCAAACCGCAGCGAAGGAACCATTTATGAAAGTGTGTGGGATGCAACGGTTGGCCGGCCAGAAGTTGCACATCCAAATCACCACACATCCCCAGGTTCATGTATAAAGGCTTGACTGGTTCCATTGGCAGATCCTCCCCTGCATACACTTGTGCTGCGGTTGGGGTCATGCTGAAGTATGTCCCAGTTGTCGAGATCAACCGTTACTCTTCAAATTTTCAGTCCTCTGCAATTAAGGTACTTGGTGACCGAAGAGGCTGAAATACTTCGAATTCGTTGATTAGGAACAAAATGAGCCCCATTGCTGTATGTTAACCTACACCACTGTCTGTAGGGTATCGGTTTGTTAGATGGTCATCCAATGTGCCCTTCATTAGCGCCCGTAAAGTGAGTCACTGATCAAGTGATGCGGTGAGCCGCCAACGCCGCAAATCCTCAAATTAATTCTGAGAACCACATGGTTCAATGTATCAAGCGCTTTACTGAAGTGAATGTAGATGACCTCCACCGACTTCCCCCGGTCCAACACTTGCATTCATTTTGCGTAAAGAGCAGGCTGGAGGCACAAAAGGGACCCTATATAAAACCGCGTTTTGCAGGTTTCAGGAAGCCTTGTTACTCCAGCCACTACATTAGACGCTTTTTCACGAGCATTCTGGGCACTTTAACCAAGCAGACGTCGGACAAGTCGTCTGCGAACTGTCCATTTTACTTCGGGCACCGTCCTTTGGAATCGGCATCATGACCGATCCTTTCCAGTCGCTTGGCAATGCGACTTCGGACAGCGATCTTATGGAAAGGTCAGTCAGGGAGGCGACATGGTGACCCAGGACGAATTGAAAATCAGCGAGTGGAGCCCATTAGAACCTTCAGATTTGCGCCTTTAAGACTGACAGGTAGATTTCGAATATCTTCCACACCACAAGCCCTGCTTTCGAGTGCTGCGATGGCTGCACACTTGGGGTTTGTTATGTACACATGCCCACCTGCAAACACAGAGGCGGAGTGCATCGACAATGCCGGCACATGTTTAATGCCAGAAGTCAGTGGCGGTCTGTCAGAGCCATACAACACTGCTACGTTGCCTGCAAGTCTCAGCCGTCGCTTCATATAAGTGATAATCCGCTTTGAGATAATCTTCGCCGCAGTTGCATGCTCCTCTTCTAACTACCGACGCTTTTGTGCTTCCGGGCCATTGCATAGACTCCGTTTCCTTTTGTACACTTCAAAATCGTTGTAGTGCCAGACAGGAGAAATTTAGTCCATAGTACTCGTCTCTGTCGAGAAAACTGACTATCAGATATCAGGAAAAGATCGGTACGCAGTGCCGACGTTTCGCCGTCGCGCAACCACCACAGGGTAGCACGTGGACTAAGGATACTGCGACGGTAGCCCTGCTCCTACGCAGGCTCAAACTCGCGCTGTCAGATTATGAGACAAGCACGCTACCTTTAGGATAAGGGCGGCACTGTGGCTCAGATTAATGTGGCTTCACTGGCCCAGCATTTCGACACTTGGGGGTAGAAATCGAGCGCACAATATTTTACACCCATTTCAATGGCGGACCGACAGGCTTAAACACATGATCTTTGCGGCCTCCACAAGTTCACTTGACTAGAGTCCCGAGCGCGACCGTAGAAGTCAACCTTCCAATAGTTGTAGTATGCATCCAGTGGACACAAGTATGGCAGTGAAAGATCAAGGCTGGCCATAATCATAGAGTTACCAGGCGACGATATATGTCCCAAAATCAGGATATAGAGCACCCAATGCTCGTAGCTGGTTAATATTAGGCCAAGGCAAGCCGGAGCTGAATGTGTTGCAATGTGCGTCGGGTGGCACATGTGTTTTGCTGCCCCACTCTCAGATATCATCACCGCAAACGCTGGCTCAAGTTCCCAATGCCCGGTGAGAACTTGAAGCTCAGGCCTACTTAGTTGAGGAAGTTAAAATCACCCATGAGCGGGAAGCAGGGACGCGTTAGGCGGTTTATGTTATTCGGTAAACAGTCCGATGAGCGACTTTGCGGACTGCGATAAGCTACACCCAGGGACAGTGCTCCACGCCTCAGGTAGCTCGAGCACCACAGTTACTCGCACAGACCAACTTCCCTTTGGTAAGAAGCTAACCAGCCTCCTACAAAACGAGGACCAACTACATAGCAGCAACCCACTGCGGGCGCTTTATAGTCTGTCGCACCGGAATGTCGAGTAACCCTGGAGCTGCACTTCTTGTATTTTTACTTCGGAATGCAACCAGGGCTCATCCCGTTCTAGTACACCTGGCCGATGATAAGCAACAGTGGCACAGATTATCTTGTGTGCTCATTACACTGCAAACGTTATTGAAGGCTACGCGCAGGCCATGGGATGAACCATCGACCGAGTATGAAGCCTCATCGACTGGTTGATCTGCATCCGGCAAAGCCATGGAACTACTGGACAGTTTACAAGGTGAAGAATAGGACCTACGCTACCAGTACGCCGCTTTAACTCAAAGATAGCTGCTTAAGCTTCTCTTGCTCTGACAGATCCATATCTGAGTGAATGTATATCTTCGGACAATTTAGTTTGCCGAGGCTGGATATTATCAGCGTCGGACTTACTTCCTCCACGAAAATGACCTGCTACCTTTCAAACACAAGTGACTTGCTGCATCTATAAGCCCTGTTCTGTCAAGCAAACTCTACCGAAACACCACGTCGTGGTCAGAGCGAACGGGCGCGTTTACAAACTCACTACTCGCTGACAGCTTTCCTCTATTTATTCCTTCGTTGAACTTTTCATTAGCATTACTTGCTTGTGTTATCACACTTAGTACACAACACTGAGCCACCAGTAGCGGGTGGGAGTCGGTCCGGAGAGCCCGCAGTCAGCAAGCAAGTAGGATCGTCTGAGCTGTAGTGTGCAATGCTCCGAGAGGAGGTCGTAGTAGGTAAAGTGAGTCAAAAATGTGTGATAATACTACCTACGACTTGACAGGCGAACGATTCACTATAGCACAGCAGCCGAGCTGAGAAAGCGAGTACACGGTAAGCGCAGTGAAGGACATATTTGTAGAAAGTGGAACAAATAAAAACAAGTAATCTAGTATCAAGACCTCAACCCCTGTCGAGTGTGCTTCTTCTTCGACGCACCGTGGACCAGGAGCATGACGGATAGGCAAGTTGGCCTGGCCACCATGAGTTTGGTATGAAGGAGCATGTTGACCAAAGATTGTGGCAGCTGTTCAGACGAGACCAAACGACAATTAGCTAGGATATATAAAGCAAGCGGCTTGAGTCTTGCCAAGGTTTGGATTACTTCGTATCCTTCCAAGAACAATGGGAGACCAAATGGAAATGGAGCGGTAGTGAGGTCAATCTTGGCGGCGTAACGGCTGATAACGTTGAGCGCGTTGCGGTTCGGGGTCGGATTCGCTTGTTGTCGAGAACACACTTCAGCGGACGATGTGAAAATGTGTAATATAAATATATGAAGGTGCATCACTGGACTGGCGCTAGATGCTGTGTCCTCGAGGGATCAGGTCAATATGTACACAAATACAGTGCATTTGCATGGAGAGTGAAATGGCTGAGAGTATACGCTCCTGGTTCGCTATTACCATACCGAGCAGCAGTGCAGTGATTTTTACATTGACCTCTGCAGCAATTAATAGTTTATAACGCTAGTATTCCGACCTCTGTAATGAATGCACAGGTTTCTTTCCTTATACTGTAGAAGCGGTTGTAAGCGCATACCCTGATTTCCATCCGTCTTCTTCAGGCGATCTATGTGCGCCTTGAAATTATTAGTGGTGAACTGGTGCGCCTAGCAGTTTATACGTACATTGTTTCGGAGTAAGATCCAATTCTCCGTGAACTTTCCTCCAAGTTATTGGAATATTTTCAGCGCACTCAGGGACCCATTTGACGGGACCTCACGGGGAGAACTATGAGCGTCGGAATTTGAAGGAAAAATAAAAGGTTATACATAGCTTCGGGCAAAAGCAACTAGAAATTAAAAGTTTTCTGATAACGAGTGACAACATAAATGACAATTAAGGTCAAATATGACCAGATCGTTTTCACTAAAAGGTGCTCCAAAGCATCAAACATAAAAACTGAGTAACTTTCGGGATAAAAGGAAAAGCTTTTCTAAACCTAGAATATTGCGAAAATAAAACAAGATAGGCTAGTTAGAACACGTTTTAATCGGTGGCTACGAGAAAACTAAAATCATTGCGATACAATAGTTTGCGAGTTAGTTGCGATTGAATGGCTGTCTACCAATAACGCCACTTTATTTAGTTCGCCAAAATTGGCTTTCTGCTTTCCAATCAGATACAGGTTCTCTGCCGTGTAGTACATGCGTAATCACCGTACACTCATCTGAATCGGATTTACCAATTATACACAGTGGTCCAGCCATACGTTGAATTATCTTTTACCAGTAAAATCCAACCCATCGCTAACGGATTTGACTGTTATCCGTGAGTGAACACAAGCGGATAACTCATTCACCTTGTGCCCATTGCCCTCTGTGTAACAACATTCGGTGCAGAATTCTCGAGGCAGTCCGGAAAGCCTAAGCTTATTCCAAGCGCGTGTTTCTCATCGCATCTGTGAAGGAATTTGTGGTTTCTCAATCTGTGTTCAGCGTTGTGTTTAGACTCATTTACTAGGTCCCATACCAACCGGGCCTAACATCGATCGTGCGATTACAAGGGATCAGCGCTCCCAGCGGGCGCGCCACGTTGACTCACGCTTATCATTGACGCGGGAAGCTGCACTAACTGATTATCCGACAAACGCGTGACCATAAAACTTCACGCCCTCGGCAAACATGTCTTACGTTAAGAGCAAACGTGAGTAGTGTTAAATTGGTGAAGAGTAAGCTAGTTTGCAGCAGTTGCTTGAAAACCTCTCACACGAAATGCCTTGAGATGGAATCAATAAAATCGGACGGTACAATAACACGACAGAGGCATTCGGTTCTGCCCACTATGCAGTACTATCCCAGTTGTTAGCTGTCTGACTGTGCTACTGAAGAACTGCGAAAGACTAAGAGAAGCAGTGGAGTAATTGGTGTGCGCCAGGGCTCCACTTATGATAGGAAACGGACCTGCACTTGTATGTAAAAATCGCATGCCGAATTCCCCATTCAGGCCGAAGAAGAGAGCCAGGCTTCCAAACATTACCCCAACGATTCAGGCTCCATCAATGCCAACTCCCTTATCTCTCTCTCCCATAAGTAAGAACATGGTCTGCAGCGTGCCTGCTTCAACCTCTTACAGTGTATTACATCCAATAGTTCGTTTGATATACAGGCGACCCTAAGATGCAGTTAGTCATAATGAGAAACCAAGTAGCATACGCATCGGTTGCCCCTAAGCGAACACCGGAAGTAGCACCGGTAACCTTGGTGGCCGGACTATAGGAAACGAAAATTTCGCAGCACAGATGGGCCCTATCATTTCCGTTCACAAATTCACCAAAAGCACCAGAAACTAAGGCTCGAAAACCAGCAACCACTAGGCGCAACCATGGTGCCTTAAACCTTGTGGGCACTAATGTCCCCGAATCCAAATCCATTAAAATTAAGGGGAGGCTGACAGACGATCGAAATCAATGGAGTTCCATCTGCACGGCACTAGGAGTCTATGCTGATCGCACGACCTTAAGACGCATCTCGCGACACCCAACCGCAATGCACTACGGTGAACCCCGGTTACATTGGGTAAGGTTGAACTAGGTGGGTAAGACAGACGCCGTCCTGCTGTCTGCGAATCGACTCCAAAAAGCCTCATGTGGAGTGGGCATACTACCCGAAATTCCGTGGAAAGGATGTGCAGCGGATCCAACTATCAGAGAGGGGAACCGAAAAAGTAAAGATAGGGAAACTGTGATTGCTTATGGTGATCCTGAGCTTACTGATTTCTCTTATGACGATGCCCAATTACACGAGTGGGAGCAATCGCACTACATTCGTGAGACTCTTTCTTTCGAAAATGTCTTGGCCACAACGTTGACAAGGATGCCCTTATCACCAAACTATAAGAGATGCGATCCCAGGCTATTGGACCTGACGTTACAATCAGAAATAACGGCACAAACTCTCCTAAAGAACTGGACCAAATTCCATAGCACGTTGCCAACAGAAATTGGTCTGAAAGCAACAGAAACACCACCACCCTCTAGTGACGACTTAGTGGAGACGCAAACCTCAATGAAAACACCAACTGTAGGACCTGACTCGGTGACGGTTTCAACAGTAGATCTAACATCCGGAGGGACACAGCAGAGCACGAGCAAACACCGGGATCCGGGGCATCTGATACTTGAATATATACCAAATTCGTCTCGAGAGTCTGCAACCCATCAAAAAAGATTAGCCGCTGAGCTTACATCGGTCATCGTCAACTAACTTTCTTCGTCCATTCCACCCAAAACACTTTTGATCTCTACGAAGTTCCAATGCTTGCACACAAACGCCCAAGGCCTACTCAGCAAATTCGCTGAATTACTACTTCGACGCGCGTCAGCAGCTTGGGACCTCGTCGCTATCACGGAAAGGTGGTTGCGCTGTTAGATAACGGATGCCTAAATCGCGCTAACAGGTATGTCTGTTGTCCGGAATGATCGAGCCAGCAAAATGGTGGGGTAGCCCTCTAATTTTGTAACAATCTGCAATTTGAACACATACGACCTTCGGAAACCGACGTACCTGACTCCATTTGGTGCAGATTCCGGTTGAGAGGGAACGATGTTACCCCAGTGGTCGTTGTTTACCGATGACCATTGTCTACATCTGGGATGGACTACAATTTGGTGGCTGCATTGAGGCAGTTGATAAACAGGAAGTACAATCTCATTCTAGTCGCCAGCTATTTCAACTTACATAATCTAGAATTCCAGGCCACACCAGGAGAGCAAATCGAAGCAGACCTACAAGCTCTTTTTTCAGCTTTTCCGCTTTATGGCCACGTCATTTCACCCACCAGATTTGGGGAAATAACAGGCCATCCATGTGGGACCGAAGATTCACAAATGAACTTATAAACGTTTTATTCCTCAGCAGTGCGAGGCAAAGACCAATTGGGTGGTCTTATCAACATGTACAACGTGATCGCATAATATAGTTAATTGTTCGTCTTTTGATCAAAGGTTCCCATAAGGGTTTTGAAATGATTAGCAGTCAATAGGCCAGTCACAATTTGATGGAAAATTTTGGCGAGTGACGACGATGGTACAGAGACATCAGCTTGGAAGGCGTAGTGCATCAACGAACCAGTGCGTCAAAGGAGAAAACAGAATTGGTTAAACGGATTAATAGGAGTAAGATCGTTCTCAAATATATACTCAAGAATGCAATTATATGTAGGTAATCTTATATTATTGAAACGAATAGAGGATATGGTGACTTTCATACGTATCCAGGACCTTTCTCATACAAATCATCTAGAGTCACCGTTTGGCTTAGTGTTGGCCAGATGTTTGCAACAGTCAGGTGAATATTAATCATGTGTCTGAATTGTGCATAGGTAGTGCAGTTTCTAACACTCGATGGAAGTTTGTTCCATATTAACGCGTATTTTACAGAGAAAAATTTTGAGCGGAGCATTGTGCGAGACTTTGGTATTTTCACTGTGCGCTCGCTGTTTCTTAGTTCATAGCGCATACGAGTCTGAAACTCGAGTTGTGGCTGAGCAGTGAAGGTCAATCCGAATAGTAAGCGGTATAAAAGGCACAGATTAAGTTTGAGTCTGCGTAGCCATAGCGGCTCCAGATTTAGCGCCACGCAACGCTCACGGTATGTCATAGTATTAGGCATGTTCAGAAACCTTTTTGTGAATGATCGTTGAATGTTTTCTAGTGCTATAATATCCACTTTTCTCAGATTACTATGCACTATCGTACAGTACTCAAGTTTCGGCCTAACACATATTTTAAAGGCTTGAAGCCTGGAATCCCACAAAATAAGAGTTCGACTTGTATAGGCGATCACTTTTCTGGCAGAAGCCTGCAAGAATATAACATGCTCTAAAAAGTTAAATGAGGCAGAATATCTTAGACCAAGGTCTCGGACTGCGCCACACACAGGAATAGGGGTATCGTTTAATGTAAGGATGTTTAGAGAAGGGCCACAGCCGTAGTACAATAAATTACTCTTGTCCGTGGCAAAGTGCAGCTTCCAGGAGTTACTCCAGAGCTCCAATGCGAACAAGTCAGACTGAATATAGGCTAAGTTAGGACTACGTTGCCCAGGGGTGGAACAATACACAATTTTAACATCACCTGCGAAAATGTACGGCTTTCCATACGAGATTTCGTCGAGGAGATCGTTGAAATAGATTAAGAATAAAAGCGGGCCTAGCACGCTACCTTGAATCACTCCACTAGAGATTGTAGTGGCTTCAGATGTATAGTTACCGATTGTGACTACTTGCTTTCTACCCTCGAGGTAGGAAGACAACCAATCTAGGAGCGAATTAGTGATACCATAGGACATAAGCTTCAGCAGCAATAAATTGTGTGGGACACGGTCAAAAGCCTTTTGGATATCAAGAAATATTACGATGATAGCACTTCCGGCGTCTCTTGCTCTAGTCACATAATCAAGGTAATCTAACTGGCAGGTAGTGCACGACCTACCCTTCAAAAAACCGTGTTGATGTTTACTGAGAAGGCTCATAGAACTCAAATATTCTATTATGCGTTCTTTAACTATCCTCTCCATGATTCTGGAAATAATAGATGTGTGGTGGATTGGGCGGTAATTTTTTACATCTTGCATAGATCCGCTTTTGTGCCTTGGTATTATAGTTGATTGTTTCCAGTGTATAGGATACTCCCCATTGAGCATGGAAAGTGTAAATACATTAAGCAAAAACAGGGGGATGTCTGGACCTCTGTGCTTTACCAGTATTGGAGGGATGTTGTCAGGGCCTGGTGAGCATGATGGCCGAACTAATCTGAGTTGGCGACATATGTCACTAAGTGTAAATTCAACAGTTTGGAGTGTATTACTCCCTCTGTGTATCAGCTTGAGCTGAGGATCATCTTTCGCATTAGCCCCATAAGTAGACATAAAGCAGTCATTGAAGATCGAACATATGATTGCACGGTCGGTTATGGCAGTTCCATCAGAGTTTACGATGGTGTTTATGCAACTTGATTTTCTATTCTGCCTACGGTCCAAAAGTTTTGAGATGCAGCCTACCACGTTGGCGCCCTTCAGTGCCATTACTTCCTCAGAGCACAGCATTTTGTGGTGGTCTTGGTATAACGCTGTAAGCAATCTGGTGTGGAGCATCAGCAGAGTAAAATCGTTTGTTTTCCTAAATATTTTCTTTATTTTATAAAGTTTAGTGGCTACCTTTTTTGAGATGCCTGCAGGAGCAGCAGTGCTTTTCAACTTGTTGGTACGTTATGGAGCCACAGGTTCAACACAAAGCTGAATGCGGTGGTAGTATTCATTACAAGCAATTTGTACATTCTGTGCTAAGAAGAATGGATCCCAATATGAAGACCTTAAAAGATCTGAGAAAATTGACCAATCCACAGAAGAGAATGGGCGATAATTGATCACTGATTCTGTCGGTTTAGAAAGAATTTGGAAAGAACAACCAACAATGTTATGATCACTACCCGGCAACTTATCACTGATGTATGTGGACACATGCGAACATCCCATCGTAAATATTAGATCAAGTGTGTTTCCAAGTCGTGTAGGTTCTGTGACGTGCTGTACCCATCCCAGTCGATCAAGAGTAGACATAAAAGGATTGTGTTTTTGTGGTTTATTGTTAAGGGACCACGGGATTTCGGGCATATTAAAATCCCCAGCGATTATTTTGTTAGTGTATGAGAGGTCAGCAATAAGAGAGAAAGTGTCCAACAAGTCATCGGTCACGGTGAGTGTAGAAGATGGGGGTCTGTAAATACAACCTACTAAGAGATTTGTTGGATTAATAGAAATTGTAATCCACACCGAATCAGGAAGTCTCTGGAGGATTGGTTCATTCAGAGGCAGAACCAAGTATTTGTCTTTGACGTAGATTATACAGCCACCACCTCTAGCATAAAGACGGTCATTACGAAAGATGTTATAACCCAGTATCTTGAACAATGTGTCAGACATCTCTGCTGAACACCGTGTTTCTGTAATTAGTACTATATCAGGAGAAGAAAGGTGAAGGATATTACGCAGGAAGTGCATTTTATTTAACAGTGAACGGGAATTAATTAAAAGTAAGTGCAGTGTCTTGTTGTCCGTTGGGTTGTCTACAGGAATCCAGGTACAGGACCCCAACGAGGTGGTATTTGGAGAGAGTGGAGTGGGGGTGGTGGATACGGAGGACATATAATTTGCGGAATTAGTGTCATTTAGGGGTGTGGCGGGTAGAACGCCACTGGACCCCCAAAAAAAGGTTGGAAGGGTGAAATACTGGGAAAATGGCTACCCACTGGGAGATTACAATTTTCTGGCTGTTGCACATAACCTACGTGCCAGTTAAGGTTATTTACATGCTGAGGTAGTTTGAGAGGATTTTGGTTGGGCCAATTTCTCTCAGCTACTTTAAGTTCCCTAACAAGTGGCTCACAAGTTATGGAGCACACAGGTCGCATATTCAAATGCTGCATGGTTGGAGATATGCCGATTGACTGCTGGTTTTCAGTGGTGACAGCGTTTGGTGGAATGTTTAAAATAGCCGAGAGAGGAATAATCTATGCACTTCTAGGCCACAGTGATCCTGTGACTTTGCATTTCGTGTATACTTGCTATGCTGAGTATCCCGAGGACCGAACTCAAACAACGCGAACCGTAACCAGTTAAGACACCTTAACCCGACTCGTTGAAGCGACCAACTGGAGTTTCCTAACCGAGGATGCACCCGACGTTGCTTGGGAACGTTTCGCCAGTAAGCATAACACCCTGGTTAGTGGAGTATCGGAAACCAAGGCTATTATTTCGAGAAACATGACGTCGTTTAGACGGAGTACGACCCATAAACGCATGATAATAAGCAACGCGGTATGGTTTACCCACAAAACCCGATCTGAGCCTGAGTACCTGGAAGGCCTAGGTTGTCCACTGGTGGAACCACTGTACCCAGTTAGTACGCCGGAACAAAGTAGCTTATCAACATGCTTTAGTCTTGGGATTAACTGCAACTCCTAAGCTTCTTTACAAGCACGTAAACAGCCTCCATAAGGTGAAAAGTGGATTTCCCCTCTTCAAACAGCGGATGGTCTAACTCGGACGATTAAAGAAGCGTCGAGTGTTCTGCAACAACAATATGAACCAACGTTTCATTTCTTCCCGTGGTTTCTTAACTGTTTGGAATCTATGGTGCCCACAACAGGACTCATTCATACAAATCTTGCCGTAGACACGGTGAGAAAAATGCTGCTATCTAGGCGCCCGCACTCCGGTTCAAGAATTGACGACATCCGCTCAAAAGTGCTTGCTATGGTGGCTACTAATTTGGCTAAGCCTTTGGTGCGGCTGTTCCAGCACTGCCTTGACGAGTACCAATTTCCTGTAATGTGGAACCACGGAATAATAACTCCCATTTACAAAGGGAGTAGACCTTCCGACCTAGCTAATTATTGACCAGTGGTTATACTGCCACTTTTATCAGACGTTCTGGAGGCTATCATTGCCGGCGCACACATGTCTTTTCTGCACGGTTTTGGCTACATTGCTCGGTAGCAACATGGTTTCTGCTAGCATCGGTCGAGCACAACCAACCTATTGTTAGCTCGAAACAGCTGGACCGAAACTGTGGACGCTGGTGCAGGAATTGATGTGGCTTATCTTTATTACTCTAAGGCATTCTAGCGGTTGGACCATCGTATGCTTCTCGCCCAACTTCAAGGATGTGGCCGTGGAACCCTCTCCTCGGATGCATCTGGAATTTTCTCTCTCAAAGGCGTCTGAAGGTGAGAGTACATGCATCCATGTTACACCCAATTCACGTCAAATGAGGAGTGCCACAGGTTTCGGTATTGAGGAACCGTCTATTCTGGTCTTCATAAATGCTCTAGTGAGTCAAAATGCGTCAAAATGTTCAGTGTACGCTGATGACATCAAAGTTTGGTGAGTGCCCAGAGCTCCAGAAGACCGTAATCAGCTTCAAATCGACATTGACAAGATTTGTGGATGGTTGATACAAAACCGCCATTTCTTCAATGTGGCTAAATGTCGAGTGCTATATTTAAGATACCGAATGGTTCACACATATAAGCTGGGGGACCAGGATCTGCCACAATGTTCTATCGAAAAGGATCTCAATTTGTTGGCCCAGGAGGATCTCGACTACTCCGAGCAATCCAAAAAGGCATGGATGAAGGGCATCCCAATCGTGAGACTATAACGGAGAGCTTTCGGGCAATACGAACTGTCGATTTTGAGTCAAATACTTCCCGCTTCTACATGCCCACATGTTGAATATGTGATCCGAGCACGGCACCCAAAGCTAAAGTGTGAGTTCTCTGTCTTGGAGCTTCCACAAATTCGGGCGACCAAAAATGTCAAGTGGCTGCGCCACTAGTCATACGAACAACGCATCAGAGTGCCTGGAATTTTCGGTGGACCTAATCGCCGTTTGCGTGGTGACCTAATCATGATTTACCAAATATGAAACAACACTCATCAATCCTGACATCACCTATTGAAGCCGAGTCATAACAGAAAACTGATTGGTTGTAGTGGTTGTAATTACACTATGAACTTGCGAGGTATATGACAAGGCTATCGCAACTTCTAACAGGACGAACGATTACATTCGTGAAAGACTCTTATGATTTCGCTCAAAAGATAGCAAGTTTCAAAATTGAGTCAGATGAGTCGATGGTCAGCTTCGATGTCACATCACTTTTCACAAATGTACCTAAAGAAGAGGTGCTAGGAACAGCGAGACGCAGTACACATGAAGACGTCACTCTGAAGGATCAAACGAAACTAACAGTTAGTCAAAAAATCGAGGGCATTACAGTGTGTCTTAACATGTCTTACTTCGTTTTTCAGTCGAAGCTTTACAGTCAGGAACAAGGTCTCGCCATGGGATCGCCAATATCCCCTGTACTGGCGAAGCTGTATATAAAAGACTTCGAGAACCGAGCGTTAACAAACACCATTAACTCATCAAAAGTTTGGTGGGGTTATGTAGACGACACCTTTGTACTTGTTAAACGGGATAAGAAAGACGAGTTGCTTGATCACTTAAACTCCAATGATGAGAGCATACAGTTTACTATTGAGTTGGAATCCTGTAGCGACACAATACTATTTCTTGACTGCCTTGTTCACAGGAATGAGGGACATTTAGACGACAATATATCGCAAGTCAACGGATACTGACGGCGTACTCTACTACTCTTCGGGTCATCCGAAACAGGTATATGCATGGTTAGCCTCAGCGCTGTTCCACAGGACACAAACCTTTTGCACGATGGAGGAGGACAAAAAGGCTGTGCGGAAAGTGGCAATGAGTAGACTATTAGAATGTGGTTACCCACGGCGGCTAGTCAAACGCCAATTGCATAAAGGGCTACACCGGCAGTCAAGACCCCCAGCCGAGTGGATAGGGACGGTCGGAATTCCGTACAATGAAGGCACTTCGGAGGCAATTCGGAGGGTAGTAAACAAGAAAAACCTAAGGGTGATCTTTCAGCGAGGTCGAACGTTACGTTCGGCGCTGATACACCTGAAGGACCCCTTTCCCAAGGATAGGATGAATAACTGTGTTCATAAAATTAAATGTAAGGACTGTGCACACGTGTGTATAGGCCAAACAGCGAGGGAATTACGCACACGAATTTCGGAGCGTAGGAGGCACATTTCAAGACTACCAAGAAAGGAGTTTTAATACCGGGCAGTGGTAAGAGATTCCGCAGTAGCTGTGCATGCATTAGTCACGGGTCACCAGATGGACCTCGAAAACATAGAGGTCATTAGGAGGGATATACGATCAACCCCTCAGCGGTTGATTGCCGAGGCGGTGGAAATTGCCACATCTGACGACTGCATGAATAGAATGGAGGGGGTACAACTCCCTAATGCATGGCGGGCAGTCTTAAACCAGCCAGCTTGACGAGCGTCGATGCGTGGATCAGATGGAAATTGCAAACCGACTCCCATTGTCAACACTATCCGTCATCGTCATGAAGCACAAAGGAACCCTTGGACTATTCCCACTGTGATCAATCCACCTAAGGTGACATAACGAACTGTTATTGTAATGACATCATGGCTCAAGTCGCGGGTAACGCGGGTATCGCCCCTGTTCGCTATAAAATCCCACACCACTTGCATACTGATTCACCTGGTCTGACGAAGCCCTTGTGTCAAGGGCGAAACGTTATCCAACTACCATACCAGCGGATTGTTTGCAAACCTCTCTGAACATCTAATTACACTACATTTTATCCTTATTTTTCATTTCCGTTAGCGACCATTTTTTACCATTTGTTTAAATCCACAAATGTTGAATACAACCATGTCTACGCGCTCGCCTGGTGCTACTTTCGTTTGCTGTTACCTCTGCTTATAATTCTGCCACGTCTTTCCATTAGTCGGATTTATATCTTCGAATCGCTAGTTGGCATCGGAATAACATTGACTGAAGCAAGAACCATGACACAAGTGTGCTCGATTGTTCTTCTATTGCGTGTTTTTGCCTATAATTGTCTTTGGCCTCCGCAAGCGAACTTATTAGGTAACGGTCCTCTACAAGGTCATCATCTTAAGTTGGTAGAACAATACAACCGGTTGGAGTGTGGAAAAAGCTTCTCGCTGCGTGGTTGCTACACCTGGAAAACCCTCTCAGAAGCTGTTATTTCAGCCCTGACATTAGCCGTATTCAGTGCACTTGTCGATATTGCACTGACCACACTACACCATATAACGTAATCCAAAGTACCCATAAAAACAGCCAAAAAACAAAGACAAACCAACCCACCTCCATTTTTGCCGGGAAACCACTTACGATAACCTTGGATAGTACATAAAACGAAAGGCAAGTTGACAATTTGCAGTTGTTTACTATTTCCTATTGTCATTTTTTCCTTTATTTTGCTCACCCGAACCGATCATCCGGCGGGACATGTCAAACATCGGCTTTTTATCATAAATATACCATTGACCATTGACCATTGAAGTTCTAACTAGGGATGCGGATCTGGAAATGCACTGTATAGACTAAAATAACCAGGTAAGACATACTGGGTCGAAAAGCAAATTTTCCAGGCGTACATGGTAAAAGATAGGCAAATACGCAATAATATTATGCGAAAATACTAATAAGCCAGTTAGGAATGTTGTATGTAATTAGTCCAGGGTCAGAAGACTTCACTGTGAGCTTTTCAGAGGATACCATGGATGTAGCGTTCACAATTTTGAACCTCCTATTAGCTGCGAAAGTTATTCCGCGACTACCTAAGCCAGGTCCCTATGGATAAGCAGAGTGACTTTTAGTATCATTTGGCCCGTACTAGACTGAAAAGCGCACGTACCTCTTACATACATTCGCATGTTTTATCTCTTCGTGCTATGTGATATATCCATAAGGATATGCCACCACCACCATGGAGCTACAGGAGTCCGTCGCTAAGAATAAGGAAATGAGTATACAAAAATTAGCAAAATGCACCGAGGCGTAAAATTCAATTGGGGTCTGCGTTGGCTGAACATACACAACTCCGCTTCTAGGCTTTGAAGTTTCGTAAACTCGTGTTGAAACTTGCTATTGTGTATCACTTTGCTCTTTTCGAGCGTTTTAACTAGTTTTTTAACATCTGATGCGAGTGCCAGCGGTGTTCATCAAGGTGGCGATGTAAGGTAATACTCGGATGTTACTTCAGTTATCATCCTGGTGGCTTTTCTAGTGAGCGCTGTTCCAGTTCCCTTAGCAGCATGAATGTATACTGATGCAAAACAAGAGTAGGAAATTACGCAAAATATTGGGACCTGATCGTTTACCTACTATTACGCATAACGCATGGTAAATTTTGGAGTGAGGGAAAGGTAAAATAACGTTCGGACAGTCAAGGTACGGCAAAGTGGTGCTCGAAAATTGTGGATGTTTAGCTAAGCCTAGGTGACAGTGGCCTCTCTGCCACATGGTTAGCTTTCATGTCAGTGTAATGAAACATAGGAAAGTGAATGGTGTGCTAGCAAAAGCGGTTGCAGGAGGGATCTGGTTTTTCATAATGTCTGTCTACCGAGGTTTCCAATAGTGATCGGCCTACGTATAACTCAGGCAAATCTACGTACATGGGACCAAAATTGGACAAGTGGAGAGCGAAATCATTGGTGCTGGGAACTATGGCTCTTACAGTGGTTATTCGGTTGACCAGATGGACTATATATAAGTTATTTGGTATGTCGAGTGCAGTTGAACACAATGGACTAAGGTAGTTAGTACTCAGGTTTAATGAAACGCAGCAATTAATTACATCTAGCACCTGTCAGTTACGACGGCTCATAGAAATACGTCTGCAGAAGCCTTGTAAATGAAGGTGTTTTGGACCGTTCTACTGAGAAGTTTAGGTTCAATTTGTGTGTCGACAGCAACAATAGATTCGACCGCTTCAGCTTAGGGTTTGTTCTGCTGGAATACATTAACGAGATGTGTCTCAGAACTAGTAGGCTTAATCATTTTTCACGGACCCTACGGCCTAAGCATTTGGAAAGTTGCAATGGGTAAAGATGACTCGTAGAGATGGAGGTGTACCTAAGATGTAAAGTATGAACTTTGTCCGCTCGGTTGTCTTTGTTACCGCTGCGCGATATTTTAAATTGGCAGTACCTACAGAATTGCTAAGCTGCCAGTTAAGCTGCCGTACCGCTTGTTAATCTGTTTGTGCAGTGAGAAAATGACCGTTGAAGAAGCGGTCGTAGGGGTTGCGATACCGCTTGGTCCTTGCATTTACCTGCTACCAGTGCCCCTCAAGTTTGCCATAAACCGGCGCACAGTATGCCACTGGCATTTCATTAGTTAGCTCTTCTACCCTAAGCGCACACCCCCTGTTAGACTTAGTAAACCCGAGTGCTGCATTGCACTTTTAACCCGGATACTGACGTCCACTCAATTCTGCAGCAAAGTCTATCACAGGCTGTAATAATGCACCTAGCTGACCTATCGGCTGTTATCTCCAAACTGATGTTAGGTCTCTTATTCTGGTCCACCAGAACGACACCTACAAGTTGTGACAGTGCGCTGTGTCAATGTAGCTTCTGTGGTTCACTTCCTATTTCCTTGCTATTCGGATAATTATCTTGACTATATATGACAGCTCAATCTTTTGCTGGCTTTCGGTCATCTAACCTTGCACACACAAGCCTCCACTGCGCCAAATCTTTTTCATAAATCTGCGCACAGCCTGACTCTATCTTTCCACTACTTAACTCGCCTCTTTTGCCATCAGTTCGCAACCATTTAGGCTTAATAACCTCGTGCGACGCTGTGCCCTATCAGTCCAGATTCTGAAGCCCACTTACTTCTACAGCAAAGTATCTGGCACACCGCTGCAATTAGGTAGTTAGCTCGCCTATCGGCTCTCATCCCCGAATAGGTGTTAGCTCTCCTCCTCTGGTCCGCCAGAACGACACATATACTGCGCGACACAGGTCAGTATCCATGCAGATCCTGACGTTCACTTCCTACTTACTAGTTTCTATGGCCTATTATCTTTGCTGTAAACAGTGGTCAAACTCTGAAACTTTACGTTCACCTAACTTGAACGTATACGCCTCCTTTGTACTTCATTTTAACGCAAATCTGCGATCAGCATGACACTGGCTTTCCATTACTTAACTCACCTCTTCTGGCTTCATATCGTAACATTGTTAGACTAAATAACCTCGCGCAATACAGCTCCCTATCCACCCAGATAATAAGGTTCAGCTAAATCTAGAGCAAAGCCTTTTCACACTGCTATATTGAAGAGTCTAGCTCACCTGCCGCCACGCACCCACACATTGTTAACAGCTCTTCCTCTGGCTCACCAGAGCGACTCTACAATGTGTGACGCAGCGTAGTAGCCATAAACATCCTGACTTTCACCTTCTGATTACTGGCTTCCGCGGCTTATTACCTCGCCTGGATATGACTGCTGAACTTGCTAGTGGCTTTCAGCCAACTGACTTTGTACTCACCTACCTGCACTGTTTTTGATCTTTGCCGTAAAGCTGCACTCAGCAAGCCATTGGGTTTTCACTACTTGTCGCACCACTTCTGCCCTTATCACGCGAGGTTATTAGACTTGAATTCTCGCGCGGTACAGCGTCATAACCACCCAGATACTGATGTTCACTTAATCCTACGGCAAACTGGCACCCCGCTGTAATGTGTTTAGCTCCCCTGTCGGCTCTCATCATAAACTGATGCTAGCTAAATTCCTCTGGTCCACCATAAAGGCACCTACAGCATGTGACGGAGCGATGTAGCCATGTAGTTTCTGTCGTTCGCTTCCTATTACCTTGCTCCAAGTATAATTATCTTGACCGTATACGGCCGCTAAACATTTTGCTGTTTTTCTTTCACCTAACCTTACACCTTACCTACCTTCACCGCTGTTGAGATTTACCATAATTGTACGCTCAGCATACTATTGGAATTCTGTTACGTTCCTTATGTCTTCTAGTTTTGTGTTGCTACCTTGTTAGATTTAATAAGCGCACAAGGCAGCGTCGTTGTCACACCAATATGGACGTACACATCGCCCTTCTACCTTATAGCCTACTATCCGCTCACTTCTCAAGCAACATTATCTATTATCCTTGTCATCCAGGACTCACCTACAAGGTGCGCCGCAGCGCACTGGCCTTTCAAGATCTAATGTTCATTTTCCATTTAGCAGGTTCCGCAGTTTAATGTCTTTGCTATAAATGGCCGCTCAAACTGCTACTCATTCACTAACTAAACTTTAATTTCCCGCATCCATCATCTCTGGTCTTTGCCGTACATCTGCGCTTCGCTTGCTATTGGCTTGCCATTACCACCACGCAGGGCGCTAGTTGTGTAGCTACTGACATTCCCTATATATTTATCCGTACCTAGTGCGTAACCTGTTACTGGCTCTCCGGCAGTTAACTTACCTGTGCTACCATCAACTCGCAAAGCTGTTAGAGTTATTGATCACGCACAACGCAGCACAGTAGCAGTAAACAGCTGCAAACGGGCCATCAACTCCACCTCTACATTTTCCCGTCCATTATTTGCACGAATAACACGTTTATTTAATATATGTAACGACAAATCCACATTGTGCATGGGTCTCAACTTTCAGCATTCTGTTGTATCCCAGTCATTCCTTTGTGTGCGTTTTCATGGTATTGCTCTTTGGCTTGCTTCTATGCATTGCGACTCCTTCCAAGTTTCCCACAGATACTACTCCTGGAAGTGAGCAACTCTTCAACAACTGGATTGTCCAAAATCGAACGACGTTGATACTTACCCTCCTACTGAACACATCACTCGATTGGATGGGATGGAAACCTAGTGCGGCCATAGAAGTACGCATCATACGCCAGCAAATGGAAAATGGATAGCAGACAACTGCGTTTAACCGCCCAATAGCTCAGCTTCAGGCGGGAACAAAATTTACTTGGAACAAACTCCTGCATAACATTACACGGTTAGTAGCATTTATGCATTTGTATAATCAAGATGTTTCAACACTGGATCACTTGTGAGGTCTAACAGTACTCACAACCTTACATCAGTTTTTGAAACTCACTCAGATGCTCCCACCCAATGTCAAGACCAAATTTGTTGGCAATTGGCTCGTCGCAGGTTCGTTTGTACATATTCTGATCATGGGTTGTAGGCGTGCCTCGTGCAACACAGAGAATATAAAGATGTTTATTTATTTATTTTGATGGTGTCGGCAAACAGGTAGGGCTTGCCATTTTGTACTACCAGGAAAACGTCATAAATAAACAAATCTCATAGTCAACTGTTAATCAAGTAGGTCTGCGGCTGTCACCCACGGCGAAGTGGCACTAGCTGCTCGCATTCTGAAGTCATGGGAGCGGAACCCAGCAGGGGTCCGCTTTGAGGCGCACCACTGACGAGACTCCAGAAGGTCGAAACGCCGGCGTCTGGTGCTTTTCCAGACTAGTCTAAGCCGGCAGATTGGGAGTGACGATGATGAATTAGCTGCATCATGCCAAAATCCTCACTACTCATCGGTACTATAAAATCTGTCCGTATAGCTTCTACGTCCTATGCGGTGCATTGGCGCTATGCAGTAAGTCCTAGCTCGTGTGGCTAGCCATTGTCTTCTGCACAGTTCGTAACTGGCATGACAGTAGAAGATGAGCCGGGCTATATCATAGTCAATTGTCAATCACGCAGGTCCGCGGCTGTCACCCATGGCGAAGTGGCACTAGCTGTTGAAGTAAATAAATATTTTATTCTCGGAAAAGGGAGGCACTCCTTTTGGGCATGCTCAGCTTAGGGCGATATTGTACAAGCTAACATGATTAGCAGCGTCAAGTGCTTGGGTAGTACAGGTGTAATCAGTACTGTGCGCCCACAAGACCCAATGATTGTATGAAGTCCAGCCTCACAGATTTCGAGGTGTAGAGAAAAGAATTAGAAGATTAATGTGAGGTATGTTGTTGAGGAAGTAGTCCGATGAGGTTGCGTACACAGTGCAGTAGAGTTGCGTGAAACATAAGGAAGAAGCTGCAAGAATATATTAAGGATAGCGGCATGTCACCGTTCACATATATGGGCGTAGTCGTATGAGTGTAGTTATATGCACAGAATTTGTGAGAGGTGGTATCGGTCAGCTTGCCAGTGTGTGGTTCGGGAAGTGACTTCATTGAGTGGCCAGTCACACCTGCCACGTCGCAGTGTTGTTAAACAGATATTTGTGGCTTTCTGTAAGGGGAACGCTTGCTAGGAGGAAACCCAGCACTTCCTAGGACACTGCCGACCGGTGACATGACATTGACAAGGTTGCATTTGACCGATTATACTCGCGGATGTTCGCAGTCATGTTTCGCCAATTCGTTTATCATGGTTGGGTAGTTGTCTTCTTCGGAGTCCACCGCATGGTTAAAGCTGTTTAAGTCGAACGACTCAAGTGACTTGTAATGATTTGCTTAGGTTTCCGGGTTCACTTAGTTTGTCAAGATTGCGAATTGCGGATGAGTTCCTTGATTAGTGTTGATTCTGTGCCCAGGTGAGCGTCACAGTTATATCCTCTAAGGGGTTCCGTGCAGATAAGGTTACCTTTTAGAACAAGGGTGAGAATCAAATCGGACCGAGCAAACTGCTAAGGGAATTGTACAGATCTAGGTTAATGTATAAATACCTATATATAGCAAGAATGTTAGCGTGCCTAGCACGTTGCCCTAAAAATACTACTTGTGACCGGTTTGGGGAGTGACATAGACTTGCCCACCTTTAGTAATTACGTGTAAGAGGTGACCCATGATTGGAAACATGTGAACAGTCGGTCTGGGACTCCGAATGATTCAAGCTTTACTAATAGTTTCACGCGTGGCACTCTGTCAAAAGCTTCTCTCATGTCAACGAAGACTATGCCTATTGCTTGCTTAGCATCAATCAGTGCCGTCACATGGCTAAACAAACTCCAATTGGCAAGTATGACAAGATTTGGACATGTTGCTGTCTATTAATAAGGCTGCGACTAAACAGAACGTTTAGCAAGTTTTGCTTAATTACTCTTTCCATCACATCTGAAGCAATAGGCGTGTGGCTGATGGGGCGGTTGTTTTCTATGTTTTGACGACTATCATTCTTTATCTCTGTGGATAACCATAGAATGCTTTCACTTGGTTGAATATACGCCCTATTTCACTGCGTGTGTAACTAAGTTAAGAAGCAGAACAGAAACATCTTGGCCGCCGAGTACCAGCGGCACAGATGGGTGGCTATAAGGAACAGGGTGTAGTGACAGCTTGAGTGATCTAATTACTCGGATTATAGAACGTCATCATCATCATCATTATACATGTCAGCTAGAGGTGGTAAAACACCTCCGCTATTGTACCGCAATACATAAAGGAAATACATACATACATTCAATACATAAAGGAAAAATAAATACGACAGTTGCATGCCAGCTGAGCTACCAGCAACGGATAGGCATCGTTCCGGTAAGCTACTAGCCGGCTTCTACGCAAAAACAAAAAATGTAATTGTTTTACCCAACGAAATAAGATCGTAGATGGAGGGGGAGGCTAAAGGGATGGGGAGGGACAAAGAAAGTCACAGCAGGAACGCCACTGAGGTCGGCTCCTTGCCAAGTCAGCAAGTGTATCCAGCCAAACGTGTTCACCGTCTTTTGGACCCCAACCAGGGAGCCGTGAAGCTCCAACCGAGGCTAGCTCCGAAGTGAGGGATTTCATTCCTCTGGACCAAATCATCGCTTGGCCACCCCTCCTCTTCTTCCACCCACATCCCCGGTGAGCAAACAACGCACGTCGAGGGAGTCGGTGGGCTGGCATGCGCAACACGTGGCCCAGCCATCGGAGCGTGGTGCATGAAGTAACGATGCTGAGCGATTCATTCCCTTTTCCTGGGCCGTAAACAAGGCGTCAAACACGCTCGTTACTCACGCGGTGTTCCCACCAGATGTGAGCCAAACTGCGAAGGCACCGATGGTCGAACGTAAGTAGCCTCTTCATGTCCGCCGATCTTAGGGGCCAGGTTTCGCAACCGTACGTGAGGTCAAACGTACCGCTGCATTGAACACTCTACCCTTCAGGGCGAGAATAATGTCGCGCCGCCGCCATGGGTGGCGAAGGTTAGCAAAAGCACTTCGAGCTTTCGCTATACGGTTCGTGATCTCATCTTCAATCCCAAGGGCGCTGATACAACTTCCCAGGTGATTGAATTTCTGAACGACTTCTAGTTGATCCCTACCAAGGGTCAGCACAGGGGGCGATTCATGCCAATCTTGGAGGAACGCTCTGCATTTCGATGGTGCAAAGCAAAGCCCGAAGCGACTGACAGCCAGAGCTAATCTGTCCAGCGCGGCTTGGCACGTCTGAGCGCTGTCACAGATGAGGGCAATGTCGTCTGCATACTCTAAGTCAAGAAGTCGTTCTCCTGGGAGTAGCTTCACACCTTCTAAGTCATGTACTGTAAATGCAATCTCCATGACTTCGTCAATAGCGAAGTTGTATAGGAAAGGTGACAGCGGGCATCCTTGTCTCCCACCGCTGGAGATATGGTAGGGTGGCGACAGCTTGCCGTAAGCCCTCACTCTGCCCGTGCTACGCGCATATAATGCTTGGATAATATTTACATATTTCTCGGGCACACGTTTCCTGAGTAGACAGTCCCAAAGTGCACACCTATCCACCGAATCGAATGCACCTTTGATATCGAGGAACACGACAACGGTGGGCCTCCAATATATGTGACGGTGCTCCAACAACTGACGCAAGGTGGAGAGTTGGTCAATGCAGCCACGGCCTGGACGAAATCCCGCTTGCTCTTCGCGAATCTGGCTTTCACGAGTGCCAGTCAATCTGTGAAGGATGAGAGAGGCAAGCAATTTAGAGGCAATCGAAATCAGACTAATTCCCTATGGCTGCTGTATTCCGATCGTGAGCCTCTCTTGAAACTTGGGACTATGATGGAGCGGCTCCAATCGGTTGGGATAGTTTCCTGCTCCCACATTTTGCCTTGTAACTCGTGTAAATTATCCAAAAGGGCAGGTCGCCCGAATCTGAAGAGGGCTGGAGGAAGAGCATCAGGTCCAGCGGCTTTATTTAACTTCAACAGTTTGATTTCACGTCCGACTTCTGAGCGAGAGGGTGAATCCAAAGGGACAGCCCACGGAGCAGGGCGATCAGTGACCGGCGATCGAACAGTACTTGCCGATTAAATAGTTTTTCAAAATGCTCAGCCCAAAGCTCCAGACGTTTTGACAAATTGTGGATAGGCTGTCCACTCTCGTCACGTATAGTTTCACTAACACCAGGTCTCCTGCTGCTCGTTTCCCGTATCAGACGGAATAACTTACGATGGTTGCCAAGGGCAACGGCTATTTCCATCTCTGATGCCCGATGAGACCACCAAGATTCGCGGTCTCACTTCAGGCTAGCACGGAGCTCTTTTCGAGTTTCATAGTGCTCGCTTCCAGCCGGGATATGACGGCGAGCGTCGATAAGTTCCAGAGACTGCGAAGAGACCCAATGTCCATGTTGGTGATTAGACATACCACATGAGGATTTGTATGCTGCTGTTAACGTCCGCTGAATACGAGACCAAAGAGCGTCAACTGCAACCAGTGAGCGCTTATTCAACTCCCATGACAGCGAACTTCGATATGCATTCAGAACAGCTGGCTTCGCCAGTTGGCTGGTGTCAATGCGCTCACTCCGTCGTCGTGGGCGTCCGCCAAAACGCATCCGCATCTCGGCACATACAAGTGCATGGTCGGCGTCCACACCTGTGCTTCAAATCGAGCGACAGTTCCGGACGCAGCCTCTCCAGCGGTAACTTATCGATCGATCGATTTGCTTCCCAGGCTGGTTCAAGGCAGGTGGGCGCCAAGTCACCCTCCGGCGGGTGCTGTGTCGGAAATTAGTGCTCGCAATAAATAAGCGAGCATCCTCACACAAATGAAGTAACCACTCACTGTTATCATTACGGAGCCTACACCATGTTGGTCGCCCAGATGCAGCTCGTCTGTGGATAATTTTCCAACTTGAACGTTCAGATCCCCAGCCAGCACAACAGTGTCCGAGCTTCTTCTGTGGCGAAGGAGCTCGTTCAATTGACAATAGAAGTCGTCTTTTACCGAGTCATCGCTACAGTTTGTCGGTGCATAGGCAGCGATAACGAATAGACACCTGTTAGTCCCACGCGACTTCGAAGTTTCGATTGAGCCAGCCAATCAGACCGCACACATCCGGTTACTGATTGGAATCCAATCAATCAAAGTAGCTTCAGCCCGGGGACTCAGGGAAATACCAACACCGGCATGGCCGGTGTTCGGAGCTGCATCGTCACCGGATAGGCGCAATGAGAAAGTGCTGCTAGTTTCACCTGAAGGGGATCGCAGAGTGAGTACAGAGCTCGAGCCTTGCAGGCGGGTCTCCGATAAGCAGCAGATATCGATCGAGAGGGTCTCTAATGTTCGGGAAAGTGCTGCCTGTTGACCGATCTGTAGCAGTGTGCGTACATTGAGGCACGCTAATCTGAAGGATGATCGAGGGCTCCCAATGGAAGCCGATGAACTGGGTTTGGCCGCCTGATTGAACATGAGCTTGTCGACAGGACAGGAATGACGCTCCGCGTTCCCATGTGAGTTACAACTAGAAGACAAGCGGATATTGAAGCAAGGTGGGTGAGGGCCGAGAATTGGGGGTTGCAAACAGAGTGGATAAAAGTGAAGCTGGAACGGGACGATAAGCTTTAAAAAGCGCAGGAGGGGGAATAAGAAAACGGGAAGGCTTGAGCAGTAGCATCCAAACCCCTATCTACCCTGCCCGATGCAGCAGATAGGGCACGGTTGATTATCCTCTGCGGTGGCCAGAGCATCGGAACTTTGTTTGAAGTGAAATCCATTGTATTGCGTGGGCAGAATACTGTCATATTGCCCAGGCCTAGACAGGAGAATGATTAAGGTTCTCAATCAAAGCATTTGGTTCAAAAAACCTGTCCGCAAGACAGCGGGTTTGGCACTGGGCTACAAGGAGTCCGTTTTAAGGAATAAGGAGCCACCCTCATTCCAACCCCCAACCTGGAGGACCAGGAGACTGAGTTTGTCTGACCTCTAACCATTGACCAAGCTGGTATAAGTGGCCCTGAAGGTGCAAAAATGCACCACCCAGTATACCTCAATGGATCACTGAGGCACACAAACCATCGCACAACGGTAAGGTCCGGCCTCATTGCGATGGTTTTGTTCGTCGCAGTTAGCCGACAATCCAGATAAGTAAACTACCTATCCGGAAAATCACCAGACAGCCGTTTCGCTCTATTAGGTATCGTCAGTAGTACGCATCCAGCGGTCATCTACGGAGGATCGAACCGATGACTGCTAGTGGCTTGTGCTAACGAGCCCGCAGCTTATGCAACTACGCCATGGAGGACGGTAGCCGACCTTCACGAATTGTTAGGTAACTGCGATATAGCCCGACCCATCCTCCAATGCGATGCAGGCACTTGCCATACAGGCACCTTCCATGCAGATGACGGCGGTTGTCCTTCCGGTGTCAGTTCATCCTGGTTACGGTAGCTGTGCATGGATACCGTGCATGGAAACCGTAAGGTCGAATGTGTGTTACTCATGAGTGGAAGGATTTTTGTGAGCATTTTTTCGACGAATAAAACGGACCGAATTATGCGCACCACTGACCAGTCCTATTAAGGGAAACATCCGTGCAGTGGTTTTCTGTATAGGTAGTCTAATTTTCTGGATTTTCCGCTGACTGCGACGAACAAAAATATTTACAGATATCCTTCTACTCATAAGTAACTTCACTATTGCTCTATGGTTCCGGCCAAACATCGGCTTTGCTTGTGTTATACCCATGCACTCACTTGGTGTGGTATAACAGACAAATAGGAGCCAAATTAACTTTGTCAGTCCTGACACTTCTGACCTAACGATCCGGTGGATCAACGCGTTTGACGAGGGACCATAAAGTAGCGATTGTTTATGTTGAATATTTTTGCTGTTTTCAAATATAGGAAATGCTTGCTAACCTAAGCGGGGCAGTTATCCGTGCTTTGGGCCTCCGGAATTCCAAAGGTGGCGAGTGCTGAAAGCATTTTAACCATGGTGATTTTAGACCTATCTTGCTTTACAGGTTGCACTTCAAACCACTTAGTATGCACGGCAATTAATAACAGCAACATTCTTTGTCGTTACCGTCTAAACACCTAAGAGAATATAGCGGAATCCGCCGCAGTCCTTTTCTAGATGTCACGAATTGACTTTTGAGTACAAGACGACTTTAGTCATCAAACAACTCTTCTTGACCTGCTTGAGTGCTCCTATGTACAATTGCGCCTTAGGGTTGCACTATGGGAAGAGTAGACGCCACCACAAAAGCATTCTCTAAAGGATAATGGGTTGCCTAACCCCATGAATTCTCCAACAATGACCCCATGTTTTCCTCTTATCCATTACCGCTATCACAACACCCGGGGAGGTCTCAGTCCGATTAGCCGCACGCCTCTTACGGAGGCTAAGTTTCGAACGTTGAATGCAAAAGGCGTTTAGCAATTTCTGATTAGTTCCTGACTTGCTTCGGTTCACGCACTGACATCTTGGTTCAAAGGCTGAATGGACCAATCGGTATCTACAATCCACCAGCACTTTGTTCAAGGGTCTATTTATCAATGTTTAACAAGTTAAATAAACCGTGTAGCCTAGCCTACTGGCTGGCAGGTCTGCAAACCCGTAGCTATTCCTCACACGGGATATTGTAGAGGAATAACGAAGCCATGTGGGCAGGCAAAAACAAAACTTTACACCTTATCTACAAGTTCATTCCTTGCCTTCAGCTTTATCTTTTATCACTTTCCGAATCCTTAGACAACTGGGTCCGTGGAGAAGAGATTAGGTTTATGACTTTGAGGTATGCCTAGTAAAGGCACCGTACCAGGCCTATGCCTTTTAAAAGATGTTAAAAGCTATTGTTGCTGTTGATACACTTAGGGTTAGTAATAGAATTGTCCAAAACATCTCCTAAATACCAGCTTCATCGGTATCTCTATGTACTTTAGTATATATTAATCGCCAATTGGCCTTATTTGATGCGCTTTCCTTAAGCCTGAGCACCAGCTACCTTACTCCGCCCTTTCCAACTACAAGCGGCATGCGTACCGCAATATAATATCTATACCTACCGTCTTGTCCATAAAGAGACCCCTTTGTAAGTTTTAGTCCCAAGCAACGCATATTTTGCTCTCTAGTTACCCTCAATTGTCCCCATAAACTTAGCTTTATCTGTTATACAAGTGCCTATCACTATTGGCATCACTAGTAGACAGGCAGCCTGAAAAGCCGCTTCTCTCCTTCAAGCGCTTTTGCTAGAAAAACATTCGTATTTCCGGATTTTTAATGCACTGGTACGAAAGCTAACCTGCGAAAGGGAGGTTCATGTCACAATGGCCATCTGGGTATATAGAAAACTTTGAGCACATTTTCGCCGTTTTTTAATTATCTTTTACCGAACACCAACGCCCACCACGCGTTATGTGCAATGGTGGCTGAAAACCAGCTTCCACATTTTTGGTACATACTATCATACTCTCGATTTACCTTATCACCTTTGCTTATGGTGCTGGAAAAGCTCCTGTCAGGAAAACCATCAAGGAAGTAGCTGGTGGGACATTACAGTACTAGTTAGTATTGCCACCTGGATGAACACAATTGACACTTGCTTCAGAGCATAAAATCTGAGAAAATAGCTCTAAAACAAGCAAAAAACAGCATAGTAGTGCCCATTAACACGTGTGGCATAATAATCCTTCATGTTCGAGCAAGCGCAATCCCCAGAAGTAGAGTTGTTAATGTCCCACAAAAGTAGAACTAAATGGCTTTCACGCCCCGGAGCATTTTGTTATATTTCGCTAAATTTTACTTTACGCATTCTCTCATTATTAGTGATAGGATCCTCTAACGCACTGGTGCTGGACACAAAGCTTTATGTATATAGAAAATCAGCTCTAACGGATAGAGTTTGCGAATTGTATCTAAGAAATGTTTGCATTGTTCAGGGCAAAAGGTGTTGAATGCTCCTAAAGTTCCCCAGTATTCTTCAGGTAGACGTATCACATGCAGCCTTGATATAAACTGCATCCACCTAGATGCTTACAACATAATAAACTCTTTATTCCTAGTGGTTAATGTGGCGTAGTATCCACGGAAAACAGTGCAATGAAACCTACTGACCGTGGGTTACTTAGCTGTTATCCTTAAATCTCCTCATATATAACATTCCATTTTGGATTCATAGTGTTTTCACGAAACCTTATGGCTTATTCGCGCATTTTTGCCAAGTATGCATGACAAAAGTTGCTTTTCCGCCACCTGCGACATACCAAGTAGTTGCGGTGCATTATGGGCTATATAGAGCATTGCTAGATAGTTGCGCCTATTTAGAACTTATATGCTTCCAGCAAAAAAGGTTAACACAAGAGTGCCGCACGAGTTAATTCCGGAAAATTTCTCTACATATTTTCAGTTACGTACTACAGACTGTGAATTTATAGCATCATGAAAGGGGCGCAGTTAAAATGGCAAATTGACCAAACTGTACACACATACGTTCATGTCACTTCGTCATCTGTGCCCGGCCTGCTACCACGGCATAACCAGGGTCACGAATGCGACTTTCTGCACACACAGAGTTGGGCCGAATTGTTTGATAGCTACGGCCTCAGCATATCCTAAAGTTAGGGGTTCATGGATGCATAGAAAACACGAAACGTCCGCACGGGGTCTACACAGTGATTGTCAGTCAGCAAGTAGCGGGCGACTGATGAAGCTGGTTGTTTGTATGGCATTTCATGTCGCTTCCTTGGCTGCGCATTCAAGGTAGTGGACGAGTCCATCTGCGAAACGTGTTTACTCACCCACGTCGGTATGTGCTCTGCGAACCACGCCCTCAATTGTCGCTACGTCTTCCCCATCGTATTCGGTCTTGCAAATACGTGTAACTTGGTAACGGTTGGACGGTGAACGGTTGGACAGTGACAGCGGGAGGATAACCGGTGGAGTAGGGATACCATTCGTTGTGTAGATGAGTACTGGTTCCGCCGCAGGGTATACGCACGCCACTGCGGATTTCAATCGGCGTTGAATAGCCTGGCATACGTCGTCGCCCTTGAATGGCGATTGGTACCGGGGGCACACATGTTTTCTTTCTCTCAGCACCAAACTGAGTGATGAAACACGATGCGCACCCATTGTCCACGAGGGTGCTGGTTACCAGTCACATCTGTTGTTCCAGCTGGTTAGCAGTGCATATTTTTCTAGATCTGCTGAACAAACCCTTCACTAGACCTTGTTTGTACCGCTTGGGGACAAAACTGTAAAAGTTCAAGTGCTGTTCTTTTCTCGAAGAGGATAAGGACTGAGCGTTTTTCTAAGTCAATATATCACAAACTGTATGAGTATAGTTTACCTTCTGAACCATCAAAATAGTTTACAAACCTTTCCTCTATGCTATTAGCTCCATTACAACCAGAGGCTCTGTCATTTAAGTTGAAATTTTGTGTTCCACTGGAAAGTCTAACAGCATAGAAACCCAAGCTTATATGGAGGTATTTTTCAGCAACTTGTCGGACTTACGCCAACCTCCATAGATAACGGACAGTGGCTTAAAGCAAAACTGGTGGATGTTGAACACCAGTATCAAATCTCTCCCTCTAGGCAAAGATCTCTACTCGAAGCCAAACATTTAGAGGTCTCAAAACAAGTCAGAGCAGAGGGAAAGGTGGTTGTCTTTCACCCAGGAAAAGGTTTGGGTGCTTTAGGGTTAGACAAATCGGCTTATGTAGAAAAGATGATGACAGTACTGCGCAACCGTACTAAATGCGAACCAGACGGCACGCCTAGCAAAGAAAAGAATAAACGTCGAACTGCAAACGTTGTAAGAAGGAAATTTCCTAACGGCTGCGACCGCAATATCATTTAACCCTGGGGTAGGCAGACACCACAGCTTTATGGGTTGCCAAAATTGCACAAGGTGGACGTCCCTCTGAGACCAACTTTGTCCAGTAGCAATTCCCCACAACACAAGCTAGCTAAGTGGCTAGTAGCACTACTGGTACCAGTTAGGCGATCAATGGTTAAACATAGTCTAAGAGAAACGTTTGAGTTAGTGGAACTTCTGGACGATATCGCATTGCGAGGAAAATTCGCGGCCAGCATCAATGTCATCTCACTATTTACCAGCGTGCCACCAACAGAGACGATTCAGATTATCTGTAATCATGTGGTCGAGAACTAAGTAGAACTAGGCATACCAGTCTCGAAATTAAAACGACTTCTTCTTTTATGTATATCAAATGCCAAGTTCTATTTTCAGGAACAAGGTGTAGGACTAGTTAATACTAGTCCGAGACGGTGCGCGAAAGTAGGCGCGAATAGCAGAAGGCAATGGGAGTCGGACACAGCGGATTGTATTCGATGGGCTACAACAAGAAGCGGACGGATGAAGCGCGGCGAGAGCGTACACGTGAGCGCGGGAACTTGCAGGGCAGTTGTGTGTCGAGCCGGTTGTAAAATTAAAACAAGAAGGAGTAATGTACAATCGGTCAACAATTAAATTGTACATGAAAGGTAGCAGTTATCTTTTAGGGCGCTACAGAGCTCCCCCTAGAAGGCTGAATATAGAAAGCCTTCGAAATCGAAAAGGAATGTTGAACCAAGGTTTGTAAGGCAAAATCGTGCCGTGTACAAATGAGCGTGCGTTCATGTAAATGGGGTTCATCGGAAGTCGGAGTCCGCTGTGCCATTTATGATTTGTTATTTATTGATTGCAGGGCAGGGTGCATTTCGGCGAGCCGTTGGAGCGGGCTTGTCGGACTACAAATAACTGGCTAGCCCAGAAAAGGGCTGACAGGACCTCGACTTCCGCTGCTGCCAAACGCTGCGCTTGGGAGTGGTCTCTCCCCCGCCGCACCCCGCCTCGCGCCAAAACGACCCTCGTCCCACAAAGAAACGACCATGGTCCCACGGAGAAGCGACCCTTGTCCAGAGAATAATCGACACTCGTCCAGCGGAGATGCGACCCTCGTCCCGCGATGAAGCGACCCTTGTCCCGCGGAGAAGCGACACACGTCCCGCGGATAAGCGACACTCGTCCAGCGGAGAAACGATCAGCGTTCGTGGCAGGGTCCACGAGAACACTCCTCATGTGGGCCAGCCTTTGAAGGAGAGGGTTGGGGCATGTAGAGGCGGAAAAATAGAAAACACGCGCAGAAAACGCAAAAAGAACAAACGAACGATCTGCGTGTTTACATTTTTTGGTTTTTGAATATTTTTGAAAAACGTTTTTCGGGGTTTTTGTTATTTTTGTTTGTTTTCAAAACGTTATTCGACCAAAATTGGGGCAAATATATACAATAGCTACAAAGTCAAAAGTATTTACACTGAACATAGTCGGGAAAACGAACGGGCTTACGCACCTCCCGACCTCGACGATCGGTCGTGGGAGGCGGCGGACTAGGTTCGGGAGATGTCGGGACGTCTGAAGCTTGTAGACCGGGATCGTGGTCTGGTTGGACTTTAATAGCATGCGGAAAGCTGGTGCGGTGAGTTGTGACGTCGCACGAAGCACTACTAGACGAAGTAGGCGTGGTAGTTTCTTCCATAAAGGCGGGTTTCAGACGGTCGATGGTGACGACTTTGCGTCGACCACCGCGGTCAATAGTGTACGCCTTATATACACGATGTACCACCTTGAAAGGTCCTATGTACGGCGACTGAAGAGGTTGTCGAACACCGACTGCGCGGAGAAGGACGTGTGAACAGGTAGACAGTTTCTCGGGCGTGTACACTGGTGTCCTCTGCGATCGAGGAGCGGGTGGACGTAGCTCACACATCTGGTGAGCCAATCGCTCAGTGTAACTTCCGTAGTCAAAGGTAGGAGTAGATGGGGCTGGTTCTACCAACTGTCCGGGCAACCGCAGCGTGCAACCGTAGACTAGCTGCGCTGATGTGGCGTCGAAATCGGTTTTAACCGTGTTTCTTAAGCCTAGGAGAACGAGGGGCAGGGTTTCAGACCACAAAAGATCTTTGTGCGCACGTAGCAATGCCTTCAACTGGCGGTGAAGACGCCCCACCATGCCGTTAGCTGCCGGATGATACGCTGTCGTCTGAACGTGGTGACAGCCTAAATCCTTAAGCAACGTGGCAAAGGTTGACGAGAAATGTGACCCTCGATCGGTGGTCACGATGGCGGGACAGTAGTATTGAGCTACCCAGCGCTCCAGAAAAGCTTGCGCTACCACTTCCGAGGAGCAACTTGGGATAGGGACGGCCCCAGGCCATCTAGTAAATCGATCGATGTAGGTCAGTAGATATACAGAGCCTTTGGAAGGCGGCAGAGGACCTACGAGGTCGACGTGTACGTGATGAAAACGTGAGTCTGGCTTGGGAAACGTGCCTAATGGGCTTCTCGTGTGCTTATGCACCTGCGCGCGTTGACACGGAAGGCAAGCAGCTGCCCAAGTACGGACGTCCCGATTAACATTGCGCCAAACGAAGCATGTTGGTATCACCGCAAATACGGGTGGAAGTTAGAGCTAGACGTTGTCGGGCTCCCTGCATTAGGCACGACCCAGCTGCTTCAGGGAAAACGAATAGCCCGCATACTAGCACGACAAACGTATCAGTCAATAACCAAGCAAACCGACTGTTTTACGTTAAGGATCGACGTTCTTCCATCACATTCCTCATCGATACGGGAGCGGAAGTCAGCGTCATCCCAGCGACCGCTAACGACAAGCACTCAGAGCCTACGTACAATTTGCGTGCGGCCAACGGTTCTCCCATAGCTTCATTCGGTCAGCGCATGATGAACCTGGACCTCAATCTTCGCCGAGATTTTCAGTGGGTCTTCATGGTTGCGTCTGTACCCTTCGCAATTATCGGTATCGACTTCCTCCGACATTTTGGGTTGCTTGTTGATGCTGGTCGCCACAGACTTTTAGACGACCGTACTAAACTAGGGTTGAAGGCGTTCTTACGGACGCCCCGATAATCAGTCCCGTTTTTCGAATCGCCGATGTACCATCAGATTATGCGAACCTACTGTCTGAATACCCGCGACTGGTACGACCAGCTGCAGAGCTTCCGCCAGTCACGACAGAGGTCGCTCATCACATAGTCACGCGTGGTCAGCCAGTTAGCGCACGACCAAGACGGCTCGCTCCTGACAAACTACGCGCAGCACGAGCCGAATTCGACCACATGCTTCAACTCGGTATCGTCAGACCGTCCAACAGCCCATGGGCGTCGCCTCTGAACATGGTCCCGAAGAAGGTCATGGGGGACTGGCGTCCTTGCGGCGACTATCGATCCTTGAATACGGTTACCACGCCTGATCGCTATCCGATCCCACACATAGTGGATCTCACCGCCAGTCTGGCGGGTAAAAATATCTTCAGCAAAATCGACTTGGTACGCGCATACAACCAAATTCCGGTAGCCGAAGCGGACATCGCTAAAACTGCCGTGACGACTCCATTTGGTTTGTTCGAGTTTCTGCGCATGCCATTTGGCCTAAAGAACGCCGCGCAAACTTTTCAGCGTTTCATCGACCAAGTTTGTCGCGGTTTAGACTTCGCTTACGCGTATCTCGACGACATTTTAATCGCAAGCTCTTCACGAGAAGAGCACATACGCCACGTACGAACACTTTTTGATCGTTTATCTCAACACGGGGTGACGATCAACGCAGAAAAGTGTTCGTTTGGTGTCGATTCAGTCAACTTCCTCGGCCATCGTATCTCCTCTGCAGGCGTCGTGCCACTGCAGGATAAAATTCAAGCCATCATCGACTACCCCGAGCCTCATTCTTTCAAACAGCTCAGGCGTTTTGATGGCCTTGTCAACTTTTACCGACGATTTATACCCAACTGCGCCTCGCTGATGCAACCCCTCACGGACCTTCTCCGAGGGAACTCAAGAAATTCGAATTTCCTGCCGCAGCACGCGCTGCTTTTAAGTCGCTGAAAGAGGCTATCGCCAACATAGCTTCTATAGCGCATCACGATCCGGCCGCCCCACTGTCCCTCAGTACTGACGCCTCGGACGTGGCAGTCGGCGCTGTTTTGCAGCAACGAGTAGCCGACACGTGGCAGCCCTTAGCGTTTTTCTCCAAACGCCTACAACCTACCGAATCTCGCTACAGCACGTTCGGTAGAGAACTACTAGCCGTATATCTAGCGATACGTCACTTTCGACACGTCCTAGAAGGCCGCTCCTTTGTCGTCTTCACCGACCACAAACCCCTGACTTACGTGCTCGGCTCGACTACCGACCGATACTCTCCTAGAGAGTCGCGCCACCTTGACTATATCGCTCAGTTTACGACCGATATACGGCATGTCTCAGGTGTGCACAACGCCGTCGCCGATGCACTTTCCCGCATCCAAGCTATCTCCGCTGACGCCGGCACTGCTATCGACTTGGCAGCCATGGCCACAGCACAACTCAACGATCCTGAGGTTGATCTACTACGCAGGTCTCCCTCATTGGACATACGACCCGTTCCGCTGACATCATCAGACGGAACTATACTCTGCGATTTATCTCTGGGCACGCCGCGCCCAGTCGTCCCACGCGAGTTTCGGCAGACCGTGTTCGACGCGTTGCACGGCTTGTCTCATCCAGGCGTTCGTGCATCGGTTAAACTCGTAACCGCACGATTCGTTTGGCGCAATGTTAATCGGGACGTCCGTACTTGGGCAGCTGCTTGCCTTCCGTGTCAACGCGCGAAGGTGCACAAGCACACGAGAAGCCCATTAGGCACGTTTCCGACGCCAGACGCACGTTTTCATCACGTGCACGTCGACCTCGTAGGTCCTCTGCCGCCTTCCAAAGGCTCTGTATATCTACTGACCTGCATCGATCGATTTACTAGATGGCCTGAGGCCGTCCCTATCCCAAATTGCTCCTCGGAAACAGTAGCGAAAGCTTTTATGGAGCGCTGGGTAGCTCAATACGGCTGTCCCGCCATCGTGACCACCGATCGAGGGTCACATTTCTCGTCAACATTTGCCACGTTGCTTAAGGATTTAGGCTGTCGCCACGTCCAGACGACGGCGTATCATCCGGCCGCTAACGGCATGGTGGAGCGTTTTCACCGCCAGTTGAAGGCAGCGCTACGTGCGCACGCAGATCCTTCATGGTCTGAAACGCTTCCCCTCGTTCTCCTAGGCTTAAGAAACACGGTTAAAACCGATTTCGACGCCACACCAGCGCAGCTAGTCTACGGTTGCACGCTGCGGTTGCCCGGACAGCTGGTAGCACCAGCCCCATGTACTTCCACTTTTGACTACGGAAGTTACACTGACCGATTGGCTCACCAGATGCGTGAGCTACGTCCACCCGCTCCTCGATCGCAGAAGACACCAGTGTACGTGCCCGAGAAGCTGTCTACGTGTTCACACGTCCTTCTTCGCGCAGACGGTGTTCGACAGCCTCTTCAGTCGCCGTACATAGGACCCTTCAAGGTGCTGCATCGTGCGAGTAAGGCGTACACTATTGACCGCGGTGGTCGACACGAAGTCGTCACCATCGACCGTCTAAAACCCGCCTTTATGGAAGAAACCCCTCGCCTACTTCGTCTAGTAGTGCTTCGTGCGACGTCACAACTCATCGCACCAACTTACATCATCCTAGTCCAGTTCAACCAGACCACGATCTCGGTCTACAAGCCGTCCCAACCTCTCCCGAATCTAGCCCGCCGCCTCCCACGACCAATCGCCGTGGTCGGGAGGTGCGTAAGCCCGTCCGCTTCTCCGACTATGTACAGTGTAAATACTTTTAACTTTGTAGATATTGTATATATTTGCCTCATTTTTGGTCGATTAACGTTTTGAAAACAAACAAAAATATCAAAAACCCCGAAAAACCTTTTTCAAAAAATATTCAAAACCAAAAAATATTTAAACACGCAGCTCATTCGTTTGTTCTTTTTGGCGTTTTCTGCGCGTGTTTTTCTATTTTCTCGTCTTTACATGCCCCAACCCTCCCCTTCGATCGACTGGCCCACACGAGGAATGTTTTCGAGGACCCTGACGCGAACACTGGTCGCTTCTCCGCGGGACGAGGATCGCTTCTCCGCGGGACGAGGATCGCTTCTCCGCGGACGAGGCTCGCGGGACGAGGATCGCTTCTCCGCGAGACGAGGGTCGCTTCTCCGTGGGACCATGGTCGTTTTCTTCGTGGGACGAGGGTCGTTTTGGCGCGGGGCGGGGTGCGGCGGGGGGAGAGACCACTCCCAAGCGCACCGTTTGGCAGCAGCGGAGGTTGAGGTCCTGTCGGCCTTTTTCTGGACTAGCCAGTTTTTTTGTAGTCCGACAAGCCCGCTCCAACGGCTCGCCGAAATGCACCCTGCCCTGCAATCAATAAATAATAAAGACCGGACGGCACAGCGGATACAAATTTTCGGCTACATTTTTTTCGATCCCGAGCAGACTCTTCTTTGTATACCAGAACCTTTTGCAAACTTTGGATCCACAACCAGTTGATTTCGAAGGCTTCTTCGTTCAGCCTTCTAGGAGGGGAGCTT
>OX104066.1:81077829-81159311 GCA_944474145.2 Dicrocoelium dendriticum | reverse complement strand
CAAATGGGAAATATGTTCATACCGATTCATTCATTGTTCAACGTGTTCGAGTCTGAAAAAGGAAAGAAGAGAGAGAGTTAGAAGTGGCGGTTGGTTCAAAGTCCCATTACCGTTTCGGTTTCGTTACAGCCCACATGTGTTGCTTTACCGCCAGCTCATTGGCCTTCGTTATTTCACCGCATATGCCTCAGTATAATAGAGATATATAACATACAACGTCACTCAAACAAACAGTTCCTAATAAATCATACCACTCAACTATTTCACTCAGAACACAAATTATTTGCTTCATAAAATGGATATACAACGTAACATTTTATAACTACAAATTTAACCGCCATTGTGCAGCCACGTGGCATAACGCTGGCTTCTGCGCCGGTGTCAACGACATTGCGTACGCCCATACTGCGATCGGTGAAGAAGAAAAGCCGGCTGTGGCAGCTCACCATGTTTTTCGATCCTACGTGCTGGCAGACCCGTTTCCCCGTGTGTTGCGCTTGAGGGAAGGTGGCGGGCGACACCATCTCACCTGATGCCCAAATTGCTCGTGGTACCAACCATGGATTGACCTAGAGGTGAGTTCGTACGTGATCCAGGACGAGTGCGAGTACTTGAACGATTTCGGCGGTTGGCTCCGGACTGGATTAGGTTCTCCGGTCGGTTGGTAATTGCCGCTAATTGCGCTCTTAGTTCTGCTACCTCCGTAATGGAAGTAGACTGAACCCGAGCGATTTGGGCGTTGGATTCCCAAATTCGGTCGGCAATGTCGGCTAAATGAGCAAGAGGCGCATCATTAGCATACAAAGGATTACGCACGTCTCCTGGCAGGCGACGAGGCTACCCCTCTATAGGCAAGTGTAACCAACGGAAAGAGGCTTAGCTAGAGCTTGCATATGGTGCAGGAAATGAGAAAGCTTTCTATCACCCAGCTCGGCTCCGTTATGCAGCTGCGTTACGCGAGCATAATCTGCTATGCCGAACCGCTTTAAGACTATGGCTTTAAGCCCATCGTAACGCTTCTGATATTCGGGAAGATCCGACGCGTCGTCTAGGTCATCGACGACTTGCGGAGGAAGCGCTGCGACAACGCAGTGAAATTTGTGACTGTCTGGCCCAAAGCCATGTAACGAAAAAGGGGATACTAGCTGATTAAACAGGGCTATAGGAGGAATCTCACGGAAAGGGGGATAGGGAAACGGAACCCGTTAACCTGCTCGTCAGAATCATGGTGAGTGACCACCATGGTAAAAGTATAGAGCTTGTGAATGTGGAACCAAAGAGTAAAAAGTAAAAGTAGTAAGGTAGACGGAATACGTTCCCGCATCTGAAAAGGAATATTAGTATCAAACTCACAAACGAATATTTTTTCGGTGTTGCCAATTATAGCGCGATGTCTGAGCGCTATTTATCCGGTACGAGACGAGACGGAAAACCAAAGGCAATGGACAGAACACGCCAAAGTTAAGCTATGGAAAATATTCATCGTACAGGAGAAGAGTTAGCAACTGTTAAAAGTAGGACACCAGGAGAGAGCTAGCAAGTGATGATGCAGTTTGGCGTTGGGCGCGTTTACCGTGCATCGTTCGCAGTCGTTTTGCGCGCTAAAAACGGACGTCGTGTGCGTGATTAAAACAAACTGGTACAATGCTCCAGCCGAGAAACCGCCTAATTCCCTGATACATAAGAAACCTATATTTTTAATATATTCTAGAATGGTTTACATAGGGTTACAGGAAATTCATCAGTCCACTACATAATCTTCGATTAACATTACAATTGGAAGGCAGCAGGTATAGCAGACCGTGGGTTAACTTACTCAACTAAAGTGTTGTCCTAGTTCATAGCAGGAAGAGCGTTACCAAACTCCTACCCGGCAGTCGTCACAAGCAAGCGTTAGTACAAGAGCCCATGGCGCAACCGTAGTGTAGTGGGTAGACCATCTGTCAGGAGCTAGCCACCACCAGCCTTTGTGCACCATAGACTGTCCAGCCATGTATGGTTGGCGGCATCCGGTTTCGGATTTGCCTGTCACTGTGGTCAGCCACAGGACGCCTGCGCCTACAGAGGGACCATGGGTGGCTTGCGCTGCACTACCCACAGCTCCAACCACACACCCCATATCCAGTGTAAACCCGGAGGAATAGGACCGGGAGGCATGTGGATGGGAGCCACGTTTCATCAACGGAGCCGTCCCACACTCCTTCACAGGCAAACACAAGCACGCTGTAGTTGGGAATCAAGCGCACACAAGGCGGTGGCTGGACCGTAGTCCGCTCCACACTGAGTGCATGGAACCGCTCTTTGAGCTTAGCACGACCACAAGGACCGTGCACCCCGTCCCCTCCAGCAACGACCAACTGTCTCCTGGAGCCAGTATGAACGATGTAGTGGGTAATAGACAGGTAGGCACCTTGTCAACATGCACATCAAGCGCAGCCACACCGGGAATATCAAGCAACAGCCATTCAATTTAAACGACAAGCTGAAATAAAATAAATCCAATAATGCATACAGATACGATGGCATAACTCTTCCCTAAATTACCATATGAAGTAAGTTGGTTAGCAACGAATCCACGATAAGTAAGAAATGTACACAAGTTACTTAAAAATGCTACAAACACAACAAAATTACCGAAGATAAGCGCAATTAGCGTAAGCAACGTGGTCAGTTAATAGAACATTATTCAGGTAGGCAGAACAAACCAAATAAAGTGGAATGAAATTTATCCAGATTAAAGGACCTAGTTCAAGTGTAAGTTGGTTTAGCCCAACTGCGGTGAAGAAGCATCAAGAATGCAACATCAGCCTCAGCATGGGGCACATCCCGAAGGAAATACCTACATACATACATACCTACAATACATAAAGGAAAAATAAATACCACAGTTGCATGCCAGCTGAGCTACCAGCAACGGATAGGTATCGTTCCGGTAAGCTACCAGCCGGATACTAGGCAAAAACAAAAAAATTAATTATGTTTTACCCAATCAAATAAGATCGTAGATGGAGGGGAGGCTAAGAGGGATGGGGAGGGACAAAGAAACTCACAGCAGGAACGCCACTGAGGTCGGCTCCTTGCCATGTCAGCAAGTGTATCCAGCCAAACGTGTTCACCGTCTTTTGGACCCCAACCAGGGAGCCGTGAAGTTCCAACCGAGGCTAGCTCCGAAGTGAGGGATTTCATTCCTCTGGACCAAGTCATCGCTTGGCCACCCCTCCTCTTCTTCCACCCACATCCCCGGTGAGCAAACAACGCACGTCGAGGGAGTCGGTGGGCTGGCATGCGCAACACGTGGCCCAGCCATCGGAGTCTGGTGCATGAAATAACGGTGCTGAGCGATTCATTCCCTTTTCCTTGGCCGTAAACAAGGCGTCGAACACGCTCGTTACTCACGCGGTGTTCCCAGCAGATGTGAGCCAAACTGCGAAGGCACCGATGGTCGAACGTAAGTAGCCTCTTCATGTCCGCCGATCTTAGGGGCCAGGTTTCGCAACCGTACGTGAGGTCGAACGTACCGCTGCATTGAACACTCTACCCTTCAGGGCGAGAATAATGTCGCGGCACCGCCATAGGTGGCGAAGGTTAGCAAAAGCACTTCGAGCTTTCGCTATACGGTTCGTGATCTCCTCTTCGATCCCAAGGGCGCTGATACAACTTCCCAGGTGATTGAATTTCTGAACGACTTCTAGTTGATCCCTACCAAGGGTCAGCACAGGGGGCGATCCATGCCAATCTTGGAGGAACGCTCTGCATTTCGATGGTGCAAAGCAAAGCCCGAAGCGACTGACAGCCAGAGCTAATCTGTCCAGCGCGGCTTGGCACGTCTGGGCGCTGTCACAGATGAGGGCAATGTCGTCTGCATACTCTAAGTCAAGAAGTCGTTCTCCTGGGAGTAGCTCCACACCTTCTAAGTCATGTACTGTAAATGCAATCTCCATGACTTCGTCAATAGCGAAGTTGTATAGGAAAGGTGACAGCGGGCATCCTTGTCTCCCACCGCTGGAGATATTGAAGGGTGGCGACAGCTTGCCGTAAGCCCTCACTCTGCCCGTGCTACGCGCATATAATGCTTGGATAATATTTACATATTTCTCGGGCACACCTTTCCTGAGTAGACAGTCCCAAAGTGCATGTCTATCCACCGAATCGAATACACCTTTGATATCGAGGAACACGACAACGGTGGGCCGCCAATATATGTGGCGGTGCTCCAACAACTGACGCAAGGTGGAGAGTTGGTCAATGCAGCCACGGCCTGGACGAAATCCCGCTTGCTCTTCACGAATCTGACTTTCACGAGTGCCAGTCAGTCTGTGAAGGATGACAGAAGCAAGCAATTTAGAGGCAATCGAAATCAGACTAATTCCCTATGGCTGCTGCATTCCGATCGTGAGCCTCTCTTGAAACTTGGGACTATGATGGAGCGGCTCCAATCGGTTGGGACAGTTTCCTGCTCCCACATTTTGCCTTGTAACTCGTGTAAATTATCCAAAAGAGCAGGTCGCCCGAATCTGAAGAGGGCTGGAGGAAGAGCATCAGGTCCAGCGGCTTTATTTAACTTCAACCGTTCAAGTTCACGTTCGACTTCTGAGCGAGAGGGTGGATCCAAAGGGACAGCCCACGGAGCAGGGCGATCAGTGACCGGCGATCGAACAGTACTTGCCGATTAAATAGTTTTTCAAAATGCTCAGCCCAACGCTCCAGACGTTTTGACAAATTGTGGATAGGCTGTCCACTCTCGTCACGTATAGTTTCACTAACACCAGGTCTCCTGCTGCTCGTTTCCCGTATCAGACGGAATAACTTACGATGGTTACCAAGGGCAACGGCTATTTCCATCTCTGATGCACGATGAGACCACCAAGATTCGCGGTCTCACTTCAGGCTAGCACGGAGTTTTGCCCGGAGCTCTTTGCGAGTTTCATTGTGCTCGCTTCCAGCCGGGATATGACGGCGAGCGTCGATAAGTTCCAGAGACTGCGAAGAGACCCAATGTCCATGTTGGTGATTAGACATACCACATGAGGATTTGTATGCTGCTGTTAACGTCCGCTGAATACGAGACCAAAGAGCGTCAACTGCAACCAGTGAGCGCTTATTCAACTCGCATGACAGCGTACTTCGATACGCATTCAGAACAGCTGGCTTCGCCAGTTGGCTGGTGTCAATGCGCTCACACCGTCGTCGTGGGCGTCCGCCAAAACGCATCCGCATCTCGGCACATACAAGTGCATGGTCGGCGTCCACACCTGTGCTTCAAATCGAGCGACAGTTCCGGACGCAGCCTCTCCAGCGGTAACTTATCGCAATGTGATCGATTTGCTTCCCAGGCTGGTTCAAGGCTGGTGGGCGCCAAGTCACCCTCCGGCGGGTGCTGTGTCGGAAATTAGTGCTCGCAAGAAATAAGCGAGCATCTTCCCACAAATGAAGTAACCACTCACTGTTATCATTACGGAGCCTACACCATGTTGGTCGCCCAGATGCAGCTCGTCTGTGGATAATTTTCCAACTTAAGCGTTCAGATCCCCAGCCAGCACAACAGTGACCGAGCTTCTTCTGTGGCGAAGGAGCTCGTTCAGTTGACGATAGAAGTCGTCTTTTACCGAGTCATCGCTACAGTTTTTCGGCGCATAGGCAGCGATAACGAATAGACACCTGTTAGTCCCACGCGACTTCGAAGTTTTAATTGAACCAGCCAATCAGACCGCACACATCCGGTTACTGATTGGAATCCAATCAATCAAAGTAGCTTCAGCCCGGGGACTCAGGGCAATACCAACACCGGCTTGGCCGGTGCTCGAAGCTGCATCGTCACCGGATAGGCGCAATGAGAAAGTGCTGCTAGTTTCACCTGAAGGGGATCGCAGAGTGAGTACAGAGCTCGAGCCTTGCAGGCGGGTCTCCGATAAGCAGCAGATATCGATCGAGAGGGTCTCTAATGTTCGGGCAAGTGCTGCCTGTTGACCGATCTGTAGCAGTGTGCGTACATTGAGGCACGCTAATCTGAAGGATGATCGAGGGCTCCCAATGGAAGCCGATGAACTGGGTTTGGCCGCCTGATTGAACATGAGCTTGTCGACAGGACAGGAATGACGCTCCGCGTTCCCATGTGAGTTACAACTAGAAGACAAGCGGATATTGAAGCAAGGTGGGTGAGGGCCGAGAATTGGGGGTTGCAAACAGAGTGGATAAAAGCGAAGCTGGAACGGGACGATAAGCTTGAAAAAGCGCAGGAGGGGGAATAAGAAAACGGGAAGGCTTGAGCAGTAGCATCCAAACCCCTATCTACCCTGCCCGATGCAGCAGATAGGGCACGGTTGATTAGCCTCTGCGGTGGCCAGAGCATCAAAACTTTGTTTGAAGTGAAATCCATTGTATTGCGTGGGCAGAATACTGTCAGATTGCCCAGGCCTAGACAGGAGAACGATTAAGGTTCTCAATCAAAGCCTTTGGTTCAAAAAACCTGTCCGCAAGACAGCGGGTTTGGCACTGGGCTACAAGGAGTCCGTTTTAAGGAATAAGGAGCCACCCTCATTCCAACCCCCAACCTGGAGGACCAGGAGGCTGAGTTTGTCTGACCTCTAACCATTGACCAATCTGGTATAAGTGGCCCTGAAGGTGCAAAAATGCACCACCCAGTATACCTCAATGGATCACTGAGGCACACAAACCATCGCACAACGGTAAGGTCCGGCCTCATTGCGATGGTTTTGTTCGTCGCAGTTATCCGAAAATCCAGATAAGTCAACTACCTATCCGGAAAACCACCAGACGGCCGTTTCGCTATATTAGGGATCGTCAGTAGTGCGCATTCAGCGGTCATCTACGGAGGATCGAACCGATGACTGCTAGTGGCTTGTGCTAACTAGCCCGCAGCTTATGCAACTACGCCATGGAGGACGGTAGCCGACCATCACGAATTGTTAGGTAACTGCGATATAGCCCGACCCATCCTCCAATGCGATGCAGGCACTTGCCATACAGGCACCTTCCATGCAGATGACGGCGGTTGTCCTTCCGATGTCAGTTCATCCTGGTTACGGTAGCTGTGCATGGATACCGTGCATGGAAACCGTAAGGTCGAATGTGTGTTACTTATGAGTAGAAGGATTTTTGTGAGTATTTTTTCAACGAATAAAACAGACCGAATCATGCGCACCACTGACCAGTCCTATTAAGGGAAACATCCGTGCAGTGGTTTTCTGTATAGGTAGTTTAATTTTCTGGATTTTCCGCTGACTGCGACGAACAAAAATATTTACAGATATCCTTCTACTCATAAGTAACTTCACTATTGCTCTATGGTTCCGGCCAAACATCGGCTTTGCTTGTGTTATACCCATGCACTCACTTGGTGTGGTATAACAGACAAATAGGAGCCAAATTAACTTTGTCAGTCCTGACACTTCTGACCTAACGATCCGGTGGATCAACGCGTTTGACGAGGGACCATAAAGTAGCGATTGTTTATGTTGAATATTTTTGCTGTTTTCAAATATAGGAAATGCTTGCTAACCTAAGTGGGGCAGTTATCCGTGCTTTGGGCCTCCGGAATTCCAAAGGTGGCGAGTGCTGAAAGCATTTTAACCATGGTGATTTTAGACCTATCTTGCTTTACAGGTTACACTTCAAACCACTTAGAATGCACGGCAATTAATAACAGCAACATTCTTTGTCGTTACCGTCTAAACACCTAAGAGAATATAGCGGCATCCGCCGCAGTCCTTTTCTAGATGTCACGAATTGACTTTTGAGTACAAGACGACTTTAGTCATCAAACAACTCTTCTTGACCTGTTTGAGTGCTCCTATGTACAATTGCGCCTTAGGGTTACACTATGGGAAGAGTAGACGCCATCACAAAAGCATTCTCTAAAGGATAATGGGTAGCCTAACCCCATGAATTCTCCAACAATGACCCCATGTTTTCCTCTTATCCATTACCGCCATCACAACACCCGGGGAGGTCTCAGTCCGATTAGCCGCACGCCTCTTACAGATGCTAAGTTTCGAACGTTGAATGCAAAAGGCGTTTAGCAATTTCTGATTAGTTCCTGACTTGCTTCGGTTCACACACTGACATCTTGGTTCAAAGGCTGAATGGACCAATCGGTATCTACAATCCACCAGCACTTTGTTCAAGGGTCTATTTATCAATGTTTAACAAGTTAAATAAACCGTGTAGCCTAGCTTACTGGCTGGCAGGTCTGCAAACCCGTAGCTATTCCTCATACGGGATATTGCAGAGGAATAACGAAGCCATCTGAGCAGGCAAAAACAAAACTTCACATCTTATCTACAATTTCATTCCTTGCCTTCAGCTTTATCTATTAGCACTTTCCAAATCCTTAGACAACTGGGTCTGTGTAGAAGAGATTAGGTTTATGACTTTGGGGTATGCCTAGTAAAGGCACCGTACCAGGCCTATGCCTTTTATAAGATGTTAAAAGCTATTGTTGCTTTTGATACACTTAGTGTTAGCAATAGAATTGTCCAAAATATCTCCAAAATACCAGCTTCATTGGTATCTCTATGTACTTTCGTAGATATTACTCGCCAATTGGCCTTAATTGATGCGCTTTCCCTAAGCCTTAGCACCAGCTACCTTACTCCACCCTTTCCAACTACAAACGGCATGCTTACCGCAATATAATATCTATACCTTCCATCTTGTCCATAAACAGACCCCTTTGTAAGTTATAGTCTCAAGCAACGGGTATTTTGCTCTCCTGTTATCCTCCATTGCCCCATAAACTTAGCTTTATCTGTTATACAAGTGCCTATCACTATTGGCATCACTAATAGACAGGCAGCCTGAAAACCAGCTTCACTTCTTCAACCGCTTTTGCTAGAAAAACATTCGCATTTCCAGATTTTTCTTGCACTGGTACAAAAGCTAACCAGCGAAAGGGAGGCTCATGTCACAATGGCCATCTGGCTATATAGAAAACTTTGAGCACATTTTCGCCGTTTTTAGTTATCTTTTACCGAGCACCAACGCTCACCACGCGTTATGTGCAATGGTGGCTGCAAACCAGCTTCCACATTTTTGGTACATACTATCATACTCTCGATTTACCTTATCACCTTTGCTTATGGTGCTGGAACAGCTCCTGTCAGGAAAACCATTAAGGAAGTAGCTGGTGGGACGTTACAGTACTAGTTAGCACTGCCACCTAGATGAACACAACTGACACTTGCTTCAGCGCATAAAATCTGAGAAAATAGCTCTAAAGCAAGCGAAGAACAGCATAGTAGTGCTCATTAACACGTGTGGCATAATAATCCTTCATATTCGAACAAGCACAATCCCCAGAAATAGAGTCGGTAATTCCCACAAAAGCAGAACTAAATGGCGTTCAGGCCCCGGAGCATTTTGTTATATTTCGCTAACTTTTACTTTACGCATTCTCATATTATTAGTGCCAGGATCCTCTAACGCACTGGTGCTGAACACAAAGCTTGATGTATATAGAAAATCAGCTTTAACGGATAGAGTTTGCGAATTGTATCTAAGAAATGTTTGCATTGTTCAGGGCAAAAGGTGTTGAATGCTCCTAAAGCTCTCCTGTATTCTTCAGGTAGACGTAGCACATGCAGCCTTGATATAAACTGCATCCACCTAGATGCTTACAACATAATAAACTCTTTATTCCTAGTGGTTAATGTGGCTTAGTATCCACGGAAAACAGTGCAATGAAACCTACTGTGAAACGACTTAGTTGCTACCCTCGAAATGTGGGTTGAAAGATAAAGAATGAACAAAATACGATAAAAGTACCATAATTACGCAAGGAACAAATGAATACAGGTATATAATCGAGTAAAGGAACGAACTCACCAAAAAATACAAACGAGAGAAAAAGTTGAATTCGCGCGTGCGAATCGGGGTCACCTATTTGTAGGACTGGTTAATACTAGTCGGAGAAGGTGCGCGAAAATAGGCGCGGATATCAGAAGGCAATGGGAGTCGGACAAAGCGGATTGTATTCGATGGGCTACAACAAGAAGCAGACGGATGAAGCGAAGCGAGAGCGTACACGTGAGCGCGGGAACTTGCAAGGCGGTTGTGTCCCGCCATGTATATATATATATATATATATATATATATATATATATATATATATATATATATATATATATATATATATATATATATATATATATATATATATATATATATATATATATATAATTACCGTTTGTGCAGCTGAGTAGAAAAAGGGACCACGGCGGTTCATAAAGTTCGTGCTTTTTGGATGCCAACTGGCAAGGCTGCGGTGTTTTGCTGCGTTGACTGCTGAACAAACCCTTGTGAACGAAAGATAGTACTGCCACGCAACCTTTCTCCTCAATCGACAAGTACCATTCTCATGGAGTAAGTCTAAGCAAGGTGGTGGTTTTTAGTGTTAGACTACATGTCGGCAGTCAGGTCAAGTGCAGCCACACATGGATTATCGGGCAGCAGCCAATACCTGGAGTGCAAAGCAAGTAACAAGCTGCTACTCGCACAGCCCAAGTACAGCCGGGTTCACGCACACGTACCGCACCGACTATATTATTGTCCTACGTTATTAATTGGAAATGAACCGGAAGCAATGTACTTAACCAACTTTGCCCTGATGCTCTCTCTCGGTCACCTGACTTTGTTACTTTACTATTCCCAACGCACCCATACTGGTGTCTTACCAGACCAGCATGTCTACTGCACTAGCGACCGCCTGTGCTACAGTATCACTTAGTAGAAGTCGATGGAATGGGTGTCTTCGGCACTTGTCGCTTCCTTACGTTGCCACACTCACTCGTGCACCTCAGCAGCGGCCTTAATGTTGTGGGCATGCACTTTAATGAGATGTTCTACCATTGCCTCGTTCGGCTAAAGGCAACCTGGCTTCTTTGTTATATTATAAGCAACAACAAAGCTTTGGGAGCGAGCGCGCATACACTCTCGCAGCTTCAAGCAAGAACTAAAACCGGGACGTTAACTAGGGTACTATGCAAATAGGAAGCTAAATGCAACTTGCGCACATCCGACCACAACAATGTCCAAAAGAAACACAAACTGTACTTTCCACCGTAGATCAAGTGTAACACAATTCAGAGCCCACGATTGGAATGCAACCTTTTTATCATTTCCGCGTACGACGAATTTGTTCACTATAGAGCGTAGGAAAGTGGGCGTAACGGGCTTGGCTCTTGGGCTATCTTGGCTCAAGCGAATGGAGTGGCAGGGTTGGAGTATCCTGTGGTTGTGTACCCCTGGGATGGGTGGATGTTTCAACTCCGCGAGGTTAAGGGACATGACAGTTTGCACCGTGTGTGAACGATTTTCACCTTTAGAGGTAAAGTGTATCCATGGCAACCTATGTGATCACAAGCTGGATAATCGGTAAGCCGGTGTTCTTCAGTTAGTGCAGGAGTCTGATTTGATCCACAAGGGTAATAGCCAGACATGCTCCTTGGGTGTTTTACAAAACAATTGTTTGATGGAATAAAAACATGGGAGATAGAGTGGGTGAAGAGTAGAGTTGTGGGAGTTAAGGTACCTTATGCATTTTGCGAATTGCTTGACAGACGTACCATTGACAAACTCTACTCGTTTACGTCCCACTAACCTAGCTTCTGTTTACCTACGTTTATCATCCACACACAAATGTTTCATAGCTACTCGGGTATCCTCGTCAACAACTCAAATGCAACAGCATAAGTATGCAGCCTTCTGCAGACATGCTGCTTCGGTGTAGGGACTCATAGCATGCAATTCTGTCACACAAAACGATACGCAGCATCCGGTGCAGGCACTGCAGGAGGTGTTACAGGAATATGACGTAGGTTGACAGTGAAGTATGACACAGAAATTATCCAACTGCACAACGCGTCTTGTGTGTTGGATGTTCATAGTATTCCTACACACTCCAGGCCATTGTAGAAGTTAATACGTCTCCGTGGCTTCGCATGCCGCGGCTGTTTGACTAGTGCTTGTTGGCATGTTAGTCAGTAACACTTCACTCGATTTTGTGATTCCGGATGATATATTTGCAAGCGTTTTGCGAACGTTGGACCTGAGGAATCTAGATGTTAGCAGCGAACAGCTGTAAGACCATCACTAACCTCCGCCAAGCCTCCAAGTTTTTACCGTTGCGTTTCGAAGGTGGTATGTGTAACTCCTAGCCGAACTATCAGCCAAGATTGTGAAAATCGGTTTTTCTACCCGGCTCTGACTGGACAAGGCATCCGATATTTCAATGCTCCCTACCTTGACATGGGGCAAGCTAGGTGAACCCGGGTGTGTTCAAACTTCACACGTCGCTCAGATTTACTCATTTTTGGCAGTTCAATTGTGCGTGTGCACTATATGCTTGGTATGCTAATGCTGTTGGTTACATTACACTTTAAAGACTTTGAACTTTCTTAGCACAGATTGCGTTGACAAGTATGTTAAACGCCTGTACTCCAACTTTCAGTAACAGCAGCCGCAATTCACATCGAAACAGCAAGCGATCCCCTAGTACAACGTATTTTGGGATACTTTAGCACTGGTTGGCCTGCACGTTTCTTGAACGGCTATAGTGAGCAGGTTCGTAAAAATAAATGCCTCTCCACCCCCATTGATGATTGCTTGATGTTAGCTGACCGGGTTGCGTTTCCTAGGTTCTCAGTTTGTTCTACGTAAGTCACCCGGGAATCAGTCGTCTGAAATCCATAGCCCACAGCCACTGCTACTGGACATTCAGGGACCAGGATATTAAAACTGTGGTTCGTTCCTCTAACAGCCGCGCTATGGCAGCAACCCTGGCTGTCAAATGTAAGCTTCGTGCATGGCAATCTCTAAGTGGACCATGGTCTTGCATACATATTGATTACACCGCAACCTTGGACGGTTCCACCATCTGGTAATTGTTAATGCTAACTAAACGTGGTCTGAAGTCCTTCAAATGAGATACGCAACCATTTCTGCCATTTTGGTACACCTACGCCAGCTTTTCGTAGAACTTGGAAGCGATGCGTTCGGGCAACGGTTCCCAATTCACTTCTTAGGTAGTTGCTGACTTTTGCAGCACATATGGCCCCGAATGGCTACGCACTTCAGCGTACCATCCACAGTCAAACGGGCAGGCTTAACATTTGCTTATTTTGATTAATCGAACAGCTCTTGAAATTGAAGGAGAGTGAGGTATCCCGGCCAGCATTGACAAACTTTGCAGCCTTACCGCACGATGCCAGGTACCGCAAAAAGTATCACCATCCGAAACTTTTTTCGGAGACGCATGCCAGAACCGTCTTTATTGCCTTGAACCCATCGATCCCCAAGGCAGCGCGTTATGGACTACTATAAATGGTTTTTAGTTGCCAACCTGGAGCACACCCCCGCCGTTTCGTGCATGGAGATTATATCTACATAAGAATTTCGTAATGGGTAATCATTCTGGAATCCTGTCCTGTCGCTATATAGAAGTAAGTGTTTTTTACAGAACACACGTGGATTCCATTATATGGACTAGACATGTGAACCATATTAGACCTTTTTTGAAGTGCAAGGGCATCCCAAAAACTGGAAGCATCGCTACCGTTGGACACCTTGCTGGATACCTATCAAAGTACCCCATCTGAAGAGCTCGTCGTCCAAGCAGAAAGAGTAACTACAAGTTGAAGATGCTCACGAGTATCAGAGCGCGCGTACAGGGAGCCAATTTGAACCCAAGACGCAAAGTATTCCAATGGAACGTAGCGTGCTACTCCGTTCCCTTTAACATAGGGTTATTCCAGACGGGCTTACACTTCACTGTAGCTCTTGGCTAGATAGTGTAACCTGCGCGGCTGTCTCGGCACGTGATTGGGTTGGACACACGCGCGACAGTCGTTCAGAACTTGTCCGCTCACCATTCATGACTGGGCTCTTCCAGATAGTTGGGCTACTTATTTACTAATCTTTTACAGCCCGGTTGCTCAGATTTGGTGGATCTTTAATTCAGCTCTTCCCGCACGGTGGTGTTCTTGCTTCCCATTCGGAGTGGGTTCGGTTGCAGTCAGACATTATAATAGGGAGAGAGGGCTCCAGATATCTGACGGGCTTGTGATTAAGCACCTTGACCAGTCTCGTATAGGAAAATGGACAGTACCGTAGACCAGCATACCATCAGATTCGTCCCGACAGTAAACTGGTGACAGCTCTTCACTCGGCTTTGCTATTTAACTGCAGCATAAACTCCGATGCGCAGATCGCGATTCATCTGCAGGGAGGTAGAGAGTACACCTCCGAGGCAGCTAAAGCTTCACGTTGTTTCCAGAACATCAATAACATGCAGAATTTGCAGCCGTCTTACGCATTCCATTCATAGCGAAGCCTACGGTATGCAAACGGTCTTGCTTGTGTTTACGATGGACACCAACTTGACTGCCGTCGAAGCGAGAGTCTAACACATGGGTCGCAAGTTCAGCTGCGTGGTGTACAAACCGCACCATATGCATGATTACCTTCCACACCAGACTTATGGACCCTACCCGATTTAGGTCCAGGAACACACTACTAGTTCGGTGTGCCACACTCACGCCGTGCTCACAAGCAGCACCAACGTTACAAGGCACCAGTGCATAGAGGTAAAGATAAAACAGGGTAGATGCTAAGACATAGACGCATCCCATCAGGAACATCACAAAAGTCATCCCAGGTTTGCCTATTAGCTGCACCTTCGCCCGCCTACGACTGAGTAACCCATTATTACCCCGCAACTAAGCCAATACCAGCAACATCACTATGCAGTTCCTTGTTCTTACTACCTTGCTGAATTGCATAAACGGCGGGTGATGCGTGCCTGGTTTCCAGCTGCGCCAAGGGAAGGTCCTCATACCGGCTATGCACATAAACGTTCTATTCACAAGTCTAGGTAAGGTACAACTAACAGTTTTTTAATCTCACTCGTCTACTCGATAGAGCGCTTGATTTAGCACACAGACGTAGTCCAGTTCCTTCGCCTCAGCTTTCATCCACATCACATCCATACGTCACTTTGTTACCTTTTTGACGTTGCGGGTTCCGTATTGCCTACCACTGCGGCAGAAGTTGCGAACTTGGGCTGCGATGTTAGTTGGTTTATTCGGCTGATGCGACTTCTGATTCGAGGGTTGAACCTGTTCACTATATCGCTTTTCAGTGTTATGAGATAGTTTCCTTTGTTTCCGACCCTCAGTTGTCCTATATTTCTGGCACCTACAATGTTAGGCTTCTGTTTAAAGCATAATTCATCTCCAGGCACAAGAGTGCGAGTCACTCTTGATTTGCGCTTGTGACGCATCTTTCTCCGCTGTGAACGACTTGAACGACGGTCCTCCAGAGGATAAGTGCAAATTTTTTGGGTCACAAATGTACGGTGGCTCCACTATCAGCTGGCGATTGAACTAGTGGTACATAAGTCGGCAGTTTTGCATAAGCAAGTCGCTCTTCGTCTTGAGCCCACCGTTAGTTGCTGAAATCTCTTGCATTTATTGCTGATTGGCATTATCAAGTGACTTAACATAGATCGCTCGACAGCAACGGGCGGAATGGTTTAACCGGCTTTCACGATAATCACCAAGTCTCCCAAGCATTCCTGAAATATTCGGTTCCTGGTGGTGATCGCAGATAATCCAGGCGTCTGGTATCCGCATCACCTCATGGCCGACGGCGTACATAATCAGGCCTAATTGACCAAACAGGATATGCATCCAACTCTATCAGTGTCGCGAAGTTCATTCACGTCATTCTTCACAGGCGCGAGTTTTCGGGCAGCGAACACTCCGTCATCCGTAATGGTGTCGACATCGCAACAAACGGCTGCCAGCCGAAACAAAGCTGCCGGTTACCCAGCGAGTTCTTCCTTTTTTCTCTCAATATGCTGCTTGCCTAATTCTCCCAGCGGCGTCTAGAGAAGGAACACACATCATCTCTGTACACAAGCCTTCTTTACATATGCCTTAGATAGTGTACAATTAGCTGTGTTATTACAAAGCTCACTCACCCACTCGATTGATCACTTGATCGATCGCACTTAGGTAAGCAACTCACTTTGCCACAGCTTTTAGAAATATCGATAGCTGGTATTGTGTTTCGCAGTTCCTTTGCCCTTGCCGAACCGCGAACACCTTAACTATGATGCTGCAAACCGAAATGAAACTTCATTGCTCTTACGCGACATTCGGTTCAACGACCTGTGAGGAAGAGTTTGAGCAGAATAAGGACGAAAGCTTGCCCTACACAACGCAGCAATTTGTTGCCACCATACTTCGCTCAGCATTTCTTGCACCTTGGTCTATATACAGAAGTAGCTTAAACGATTATTCCAAGACACCCGGAACTTCTTCAAACCAGATGCGTTTTACTAGGTGTTGCAACGCATTGATAAACTTTGCTCCGCCGTGTCGTACCACTACTGGCATTATCTGCACAGCTCCAATGCACTTGCTTTTTTATGGCTAAGCAAGTGACCCTGCTAAGCATCCAGCTTTGGTGTGCGTGGTTATGCGCATCTTCATCTGGCATTGATGCAGCCAGCGAAAGTAATGCCAGTAGATCGTTGAACGTTAGTTTAAAATCCATGCAAAATACGTTCTTTAGTTAGGCATTATGTTGGCATTCATAGTGCAGCTGCGTGCTAAACTGCTGCAGATTGGGTACATACACGGTCTAGAAGGGATAAAAGATTGCTTTATTTGGCGGCTTTCTGCGTAGTATTCCATCTACTTTATCTTCACTGTCCACCGTGTATTCTTAATGTGACGTAGCTGACGCACCAGACACATTCGAAGTTTGCAAATCTGACTACTCTTCTTGTAGTGGACAAGGTCCACCAACGGTGCAGCAATAGCTGCATCCTTTTTCGTCGCCAATTAGTCAATGGTTGCACCGCTTTCCAAAGCAACCATGCCGCTAAAGGCTTGCTCTCCAGATCGTATCCTGGGCTTTAGCCGCCATCAGTTCATGGATGTGTTGCCGATTGTCCATGCTTGGCGCTATAGATTCCCCAACTTCGATGCGAGTAAATAAATAAATAAACGCTTTCTTCTCGAACAAGGAGGGACGCGCCTATATATGCACGGTCAAGGTAAAGGTAAAACTTATAATATAGTGCAAGTTGGTGTAGCGACCCAAACGATATGGCTTATTCACAAATTTGTTCCTAATTCGAACCATATTGGTTTTCCTTTAAAAGCCAACCCTACGGCTATTTTTACCTACTCATCCCTTGAGTCCAATGTGAGTTCCGACCCTGTTTACGCCCCCGTCGCTTCATCCGCTTTTCATTCGAGTGTAGCTTTTCTTGAATGACTTCCGTTGTGTCCGTTCCTCCGGTGTCCTGGCATCCGCACCAGAGCAAGGACACACTACGACTAGTATAGACAAGTCCTACACAGAGATTACCGTCGATTCGCGCGCGAACATGGCTAACTTCTATTTGCACATTTCGTTTCCAGTGAGTTTGTGCTGTCGTCATTCCATAATTGCTGGTGGATTACCCGCCGTCCAATTGCTTTTAAACTCCACTCGTATTACTCGCATACCACGTTTGATGCCAGGGTAACACACAAAGCTGAAAAAAGCATGCGTTTGCTCAATTTGGCTATTCCGGACTTTATGGTACTCAAGCCCAGCGGCTGGTTTGTCATTTTGTGATAGAGCTAGAAAGCAGAGGGATATCTACCAAGCAAGTCAAATACTACGAACTCGTCCCAGACCTTTCATAACACGTGGTGACACTAGTTGAATATGTACCGCTTGATCCACCCAAGGACGGTAAATACGAAACGATGAAGCAATCGAGCATGAAGGAGTCGACATCCAGCGCCCAGGCTCGATGGTAGTAACTGATTAAGAGCACTAATCTAAGTGACCGCAAGTTTGCAATTTTCATTCGCGATATTCGGCAGATAGCTGGCCCCTCGTACATAACCGAAGAAGCTTAACTAACTGTTACTATTTGCCCGTCTGATTCTCTCCCTTTATTTCTCCTAGCGCACCTCGATAGATCACTCATCGAGTGGGCCATAGCCGCAGACGCAGCACTTGAGAGAAGCTCTTAGCACAGCAAGGCATCCGGCAACATATTCGCCACATTAACTGATAGAGACTTGAGTACCAATTGCCGCGCAAGCAGGCCCGAGTTCAAGACAATCAGTACAAACGATAGACAAGAAACACCTATTTCTCCAAATTACCCTTAAAGGTAACATGACGGATGACACATGCACACGACGACAGATGCAGTTTTCCGAAAGACCTTTACTGCAGCTCAACTAAGTGTCGCTTTTACGAGCGGTTCGCTCTTTGTTCCTACCCTCAAAGACAGAAGGCCTGAGCAACGCCTCTCAATGGTAAGCTATCGGTGCACTTGCTGCTGTGGGCTAGAAACATTGGGTGCACCACCAGACACTTGGAAAATCAAGTCAAGGAATATTTAGCCACACCGCTCGCCACCCAACGGGATAAAACTAAGCAGAGTGTCCTAACTAACCATCCGACCTGCACCAGCCATCTGATTGCTAAGCACAAGTCATTTGAGATATTCTACCGAGTTCCATCGTATATACGCTATCGGTCAGGGGCTCTGCCACTAGCTACCGTTGAAACGAAATGCAACCGTTTGATAAAACCAAACCCAGACATTCAGTAGAAGCATGTACAAGCAATTAATCCCCTCTGGCTTGCGACCAACAAAGAGGGATCGGACCTCACTCATTGGTGTCACATGCCTTCAATCACTTAACCCCATGAGAAGTTTGGATAAAGCTCAAAATTTTTTCAATCAGTAGTTACTCCGTTTCCTGAATGAACTCCACTTCACAACGTACATTTCGGTACCAAGCCTGACCATGTATAAACCGAAAACAATTGTTTGCTTTATGTTTACCGATTGCGGTCCTCCTTGCACCCATATATATATGGTCGGCAGCAACCGGTTTCGCATATGCAGTTCACTGTAGCGAGCCACAGAACGTCAACGCCTACAGAAGTCCATGGGTTTCCTGCGCTGTACTACCAACTGCTACAACCACACACCCAATATCCAGCGTAAACCTGGGAGGATAAGGGCTCGAGGGATGTGCATACGTGACAACTTATAGCAACGGAGCCGGCCCACACTCCTTTACAGGCAAACACAAGCACGCTCTATTTCGGAATCAGGTGTACACAATGCGGTGGCTGGACCGTTGTCCACTGCACGCTGCTTGCATGGAACCACTCTTTGAGCGTAGCTCGACCTCAAGAACCGGGCACCCTGTTCCCTCAAGCAACGACCAACTGTCTGCTATAGCCAGTATGGGCGAGGTAGTGGGTAATCGACAAGTAGTGACCTTTTCTTCATGAACCTCCATCGCAGTCACCTTGGTGATGTCAAACTATAGCCCATCACTTGAAATGACATTATTAACTAACGTCTCTCTGTTGAAGTAAACGGCTATGCCAACATAACTTCGATACGCTAGCGCATTTGGTAATTTAGTTAGTAGCGACTCCGCGATACATAACTAATATCCACATGTTACTCAGGAATACTACCACCACAAAAAGGTTAACGAAAATAACCAGACGTAGTGTAAGCAAATTGACCTTTTGCCGTAACATTATTCAGGTAGGCAAAATAAAGCAAATAAACTGGACTGAAATGTATCTGGCTTAAAAGTATAAAAGTATAAATTGGTTTAGCTAAACTGCAGCGAAGAAGGATCAGGAAGGTGACGTCAGCCTCAGCATGGGGCACCTCTCATACATGTATGGTTGGCGGCGTCCGGTTTCGGATTTACCTGTCACTGTGGCCAGCAACAGGCCTGTGCCTACAGAGAGATTTGCGAAGCCGCATTCCCTATGTATTTATGTGGAGCATTTTATATAGATATATATGTATCTTTACAAAATGTTATGTTTGTGGATACATAAATATTTGTGTTATATATCCACATGAAGGTGCGTATGCTTGCATGATTGTATGCATATAGCAGCAATATATTCATGTAATAGCGAAAGATTGGAGAAATATGTCTTCTACTTTACTACGGAATTAAAAATATAATGCGGTATGTGGTTGGACACCCGTCAATATAACCTTGCATTTTTATGTTTGTTGGTGATGCGTGTGTAATCTTTGTTATGTAACTACTGTGAATGGGCTAAATATATGGAAATATGTAGGCCCGCGTGACAGTTACATACATTAAGCGCAGGTGGTATGAACCTACATTATCCTGACGTTTTTCCAACGGCACAGCGGATGAAGCAAATGAAGTTGTGGGAAAGTTCATGAGGTTAATATTCATATACCTGTGAAATTTAGAAATATGTTGCTGTGGTGTCATCTTACCAAGCGTTGGTTTATTAACTACTTATAAATGATGTACGTTTTTCATAAACTTCACCGCTTAACGGTAAATCTTGGTCGACCTCACTTGCTAGCCTGAGTGGTGCGTGGTCAAGAGTTATGAATGTCCCATTGCAGTGGCATCACCAGACGCAAGCAATTCGAACTGGTAACGTCTATACTGGTCAAACTCGGTGTTACTTAGAAAGCAGATATATAAATGTGCTATGGATGTATGTCCTAACACGCCTACTGCGTAGGCTTATGCTACTGACGTTTCGTCAGTGCAGACTTGCAAGTTTGTCGGTGCCAGCATTATGGGCAATAAGGAGGCCTCGCCCAATAGCTCCACATGCTTGTATGAACGGTAGACGCTTGGCGCATATGCTTTGGGAATCATTGGCAACGTAATCGTAGGTAGTGAATACTACGATGTTGCGTACGTCCGCCTGCATTAAAGGCTAGTTACGTGACTTATGTGGATGCGGTAGGGTTCATCCGTTGTGGAACAACCGACGCCAAGAAGGTGTCATAAACCGATGGTTGGCGCCCATGCATACAATGGATATTGGGAACCGAAGAAGTACAACGGAAACAATGTCACATGGCTTTCTAGGGATGCTGTCGCGCTTTGCAACGGCTTGCATAGCATCCCGGCGTGTGTGTCTAGCAACGCTGTAATAAAAACAAAAAGTTTCAACAGGGTAACAGTTGATGCATATACCTATTCCAAATATTCACATCGTTGTGGGGAGCGCCCTAAGCGCTCTACAAGCCCAACACGCAAACATTGAGGAATGGTGTAGATGCATGCGGGTCACATCCACTTCAACATAAACGGCATAATTGTGACGCATATGCCACTCACCAGACCCCAACGTATATTTGCAAGGAAACACCAAATGTGTGGTTCGAGTCCACCCTGTTCCAGCAAATGTTTAGCGGCAGTGCTCTAGGATGTAGTGGGTTTTTGTCTGGCAAACGTTCTCCTTATAAACGCCACTGGTGTCTGTTGCACAACACTGCGAAGAGACGGACGTGCCTTGCCTCTAACCAAAGCACCGCCCCATGAGTACCAAACCAACCAACCACATTCCTACCACGGATGCCTCTCAAACCCTCTCATACAATCCACGAGATCAAGCACGATTGTATTGGCACCTATCTAACTTGGAATAACAGCTAGACACATGCACTTCTACATACATGTATGAACTCTCAGCTCCAATGTTCATGGCTAATTTGCACCATGTTTTATACATTCCCCGACATTTAGTTGTAGTTGTAACATGATCATACCTACATAGGCGTCGCGCATTGCACGAGAATATAGCATTTATTTATAAACCGAAAGTCCTTGGGATGAAGTGAACGCGATGGTGCCGGGAAAGTTGTGGGGCGGGGACACGTGAAGAAGGGCGACTTAAAGTACTGAAGTATGCATTAATTACATGATGGTCAGAAGCACTTCCTTACCTGGGCGTATCGGCTTTTTCGCAAGGTGATTATGTCCGCTTACGCCACACTTAGGCCGGTTGCTGGGGGCGGTGTGGGACTAATGTCATAGTGTATGCGATAGCAGGTAGGTCAACCCAGAATGGCGCTTGCAAACACATAAGGAAGACATGGTGCGCAGTTACTTGATTACTGGCTCTATGGGTAATCGGTCATACGAATTAGATTAGCATGATGCCTTGTCGGATATAGATGTGTTAACCATACACAATTATTCCCAACCTCACAAGCGGGAGTGCAAATTGCTCAGGATCCTCAACTCGTGAACACTGAGCAACTGTATATACCCGCATCTGCATCCAGTCCCGCCGCTGCCCTGCCACCAATTGAGCTTTAGGACTCTCTCGCGGCAACCTATTTATTTTCGCTTGTTATGCCCGCCCTCTCGGATTACGCTAACTACGTGCTGTTCATGCACCTGACAATCCCTACCAACACTCTAACTCTCTTTGCTCTATCCCCACCCAACTATCGACTCATATCAAACGGATACTCGTACTTTACTTACTGGTGCAACGCTCTTGTCTCTACGCAGGCGATAGCAATCCACCTATACGATATTTGATTCTACAGGATACTCAAAAGACATTTTAAGCATAATTATTGTTGCACAGTGTACATGCTTTTGTCTCAAGCTCAAATGTTATAACACAAGACATTGACAATATTCAACTCCATGCCTGTTCTTGCGGTCTTCTCTCGGTTGTCCCTCACTTTCCCTTTTCTCTGAGGTCCGGGATCCTTGGAGATCTGGGATTGGACTGAGGAACAGGTTTGGCCCAAGACGGACATAACAACCCACAAGGACATACATGGAGCATAGTAGAACTCCGAAAGGACCGACCTACAATCACCATAACCCTTGTCCAATGTGGAGAACTGGACATATCCTAATACTCCCATACATTATACATCTGAAAAATCTGGACAGCGGAAAAAGTGAACTTCTGCTCACCTGGACATACGACAAGAAGAAAAATCGCGATGTCCCTCTCCTCCACCGACCTCAAAAATCATGGCGACCCAGATCAAAAAACCGTCCAACTAACAGAGGAACTTAGAAGCCATTACTCCGCGAAAAACCGAAGGTGAAACCAGTCGTCAAGCGGCTTTGCCAGTTCAACATTAATGTTCAAAATGCTTTACGGCAGTGTCGCAGGACGTGGTGGGTTTTCTCCTGGCAAGCGTTCTCCCTATAAAAAGCCACAAATGTCTGTTTAACAACACTGCGACGTGGCGGATGTGACTCGCCACTGAATAAAGTCACAGCCCACAACTACATACTGGCAAGCCGACTAGACTCACATATCAACTTTTCCCGACACCGTTTCAACGATTGAACCCGAGGTATCATCGTGATACACAACAGTTTTTAAAACTTGATCATGCCTTAGTTGGTGCGTCTCTATGAAATTGAGAATAAACTACCCATTTATTTATTTTATCATGGACATACGACCAATTTTCTACTGTTACCGTCACAGTTGCCATAAAATGTTTGTATAGTTGTACGTATCTGATCATTCCTCCATGGGCGTGCCTCGCATAGTCGAGAATAAAGTATTTATTTATTTATTTATTTATTGTTATAAGGCAAAGCAACACAAAGTGGACGGCAGCGTCGCTTGCGCCACAAAGGTAATCTAATTCGAGGCAACGGTGCCAACGTGAGATCGCTCCTGTGCGTTGCTGAACGGTTACCCACTGCAGAGCAATAGGTTACCGTCTATGAGCATGAGGTCATCAGCGAAGTGATTACTTGTTATTTGAGTATCATGAAAAAAGGGCAGATGAAGTGCCGAGATAAGAAAAGGTTAGCTGCCAACATGAGCACTCGCAGGTAGCAGGAAAGCGGGCAATACAAGGGAGCTTGAGGAGAGTTGCTTTATCTCTGTGGAATGGGTTTTATGACGGGGCGGCTGCAGTCGGTTGGGACCTTGCATAATGTTCCGCAAGTAAGCAGTTCTGTTCTGGTCTTTTAATGCCGCAGTGGCCACAGGTCCAGCTCGCACAGGAATCGACGAAACTACGTTGATTAGCCGCCTGATGGAGTTGACTTTACACCGAGCGACCTGTACGGGATGAGCCTGTGGAGTATTGCACGAGTGACTTTCAGCCTTGATCCTGATGGCTTGAAAAGCTGCAAGCCAGATATTTGGCCCGCCGGTAATACACTCCTCACGGCCCCAACTTTACGCGAAATCAAAGCTTGCACCATCGTGATCCCGTGTGTCCAAGGGGAATGGTAAGCCACTTCCGGTACGAAATCCATCCAGTTAGAAAAGCCAGGTCAGAAAGAAGCAGGGTTTTGACCGTCCATGAAGGTAGTTGGTCTTTGTACAAATTGATGAATGGGTGCTTCAGAGGAAAGTTCAAGGCGGTCAACCTCACTAGCCTAAGGAGAACAGGAACGATGCTTTAAGCATCCTCGGTGCTTTTCTACATTATTGCACCGTTGAACTGCTTGAGCGAGGTGCGCAACTACACCAAAAGCCATTCTGAAGTTTTATCAGTGAACCTGAATAAGTAAGTTCATAAAGTGATCACAGTCGATCTGATGTACATAAGAGACTCCACCTCCGCGAAAGCATTAGTTGCGCGCACCTAGCAGTAGGGTGTAGCCCAGTAAACACAGCCCACTGTGCAGAATGTCAAAGAAGAGCCACGTCTTAGTAAACAATACATACAGCACATCGGGTGGCAATCATAAATGTGGAGTGGGTAACGTAGGCCGGATGTACGCTCCCGCGCGGTAGAAGCATACGGGGACATTAATAGGTATACGAACTAGACCCAAGAGGGCAACAAGTCAATGCTGTTTAAAATAACATGCGTGGCAATGGGCAACAAAGATGTACACAGCTACCATGCAACGCTATTAAAAGGGCCAGCGGCCTTGGCACGTGTTCTTCGGGCAATGTGGGGCTTTAACACGAGAAGTTGCTTTCTGTTTGTTGCGCCGGCACACACACCGGTGGTGAGCATCGAATTATGGGAGGGCCTGCCGAAATCAGTATTTCGTAACGAAACATACTTGCTTGGATTGGGCTCGAATGCACGAATGTCATGCGTGGTTGTGGGGGGGCGTTTTTCAGGTACATTGCACACACGTAAAGCATTCCGTTCCCAGGTAGTAAGGACAAGTGGAATGGTACCAACGTTCGCAAACCTCACACATCACTCACTGCACCTGTACTCTGTCTTGAAGGCCATCCTCTTCTTGAATACACGAGGTGCACGCGCCCTTGCAACTGGAATCGGATATCTCGTTCTTCAGCTTCCGCTTTGTGCCCCGGATTCTGTGCACTGCCGAAGTGATGCTGTGTAGGTGCATACCTTTGGTTCCAGTGGGCAATGTGGAAGCAAGCGAGATATATTTCACTTGTTGAACTGACGGCGTTTTCCGTTTAGTGGCTTCAACAGGTTGATTTTGAGGCACCTTGTATGACTTAGTTGGCTGTGTAACTGGCTCTGTACCTTGAGATTCCATTGTTAGCTTTGAAACCGTTCCTCCCCAGCTGACTTCATTCTCATTGCTGGTACCGTGCGGGTTGAGCAACACCTTCTGAGAATTACTTTCCAAGCGCTGCACATTTTCAATGCGAGCAAGAGGTAGTGGCTCCTTGCCGTATTGCGTTGAGCAGTCAATGATGGCTTCCGCCTTACGGGACATCCCTTCGACGCATATTGGCAGGGACTGCGTAACCCGTGTGAAGGCTGTCGATTCCATGTTACACAACTGAATGCTCACACGGGCCATTAGTTCCTCTGCTTTACGTAAGGTCGTCGCCTGGTGCATCGTGGTACATGGCAGTTACACGGGGTTATCACGCGACTCCATCTTTAAACCACCTATGAATTCATTTTCAAGTATCGCGCCGCCTGTTGTTGGCATCCTTCAAAGACACCTTACAATTGCAATGTCCAAGCCATTCCACTCAGCTTATACTTGTAACACACAGTAGCACATGGCATTCGCTGCTGACAGTTGTATAGGCATTGGCATGTATAACGCTTTACCTTTTATCGCTTGGTTAACGAACCTCATTTGCAAGGAACCACTCAAGTAGCGCCATACAGGGAGGACTCGCGTATGTGCACCTTCTGTCATTGCCAAGGCATACGTACCCACGTCTAGGGCAGCAGTCGAACAAAAAAGGCGCAGCAGTGGACAAATTCACGGGGGAACGTGTGGTGTCATACTACGCTTCCCGAGCGCAAGTGGAAGCTGCTGCATGCATGCATTAACATGTCTCAAGATGACGGTGAAGAACAGGTACAGGGATGGATTCTCGTTGTCTTTTAAACAGTATGTTCTCATTCTCCACGCGGTTAGTCGTCCCTCGGCCAAACCTGCAAAGAATCCTTTACCGATTCGCAAACCAAGATAAAGTTCTCGACAAATATTAGTGATATTCACGGACTCAAAAGCACGCATGATTCTTTCGAACTGACTGGAGTCCCGCGTGTAAAGCAACTTTCGTGCCAACTGACGTAACCAAGTTCTCACGACCGCAATGTCTCCACGTAACTGAGAACAACTTCTACTCGAATCGCGCAAAACATGAAAAGGAAAAACACCACCGACACACCTGGACAAATAGATCTAAATGCACCAACTTGCGTGAAGAAATTATCCATCACCAGCGTCTGTACAGAGGCAGTGCTTGGTAACATATCACGCATTTATTACATAGCCACCCTGTAGCTAGCGGACGTCTTAGTTGACAACAATTCGTAAAAGGAAGACATCGCGGCTCCGGTTAAGTCCACGAACATACAGTGAAGAAACTCATAGCCGCCGTAATTTAACTAATGAATCTAATCCGAAAAAGCACTTCATATTGTCCAACTATTGACATGTTGCTGGATACAAAATACAACGCACGAATGTGAGCACCATCCAGGGGAACACGGTACTTTCCATACTTCTTCAGTACCCGTCCCTTTGCAAGCCTCAAGAGGGCTGGGCTCTAGATGTCGCTTCTTTATCGACAGCAAGTCATTTCTGTTCAGCCACCGACCATAAGATCGGGAAGTTTGTGCGCACGCCACACGATGGTACACAAAACTACACATAAGGCTTGCATGCTCCACCTCTTGAGCCTCTGTCAACCGCCTATTGCACACGTACAGCCACGGATTCTTAATTTGGAAATTGTCATTAGGCGCCAACTTACATTCTCTGCGCACATAACCGTCCCGTCATAATCAAAGAAAGCCTAGCCAGCCAAGCAAAATCCCTGTGTTTGCATGCAATATATATTTATATGACTTAACATCATTTGCTTTTTGCCACTAACGTCTGTACGCGTGCTGTGCAATCACCGGCATCGCACATAGCCGCACGGATAGCCTGCCAGTAATTGTTCCCACGTCTTCCGCTCGTGGTATTCCCTTGAACCCACGGTGTGCTTGTAGAAAGAGAGGACTGTTTGCATGTAAAATTTCTTCACTACCCTATACATCCTGGTGTCTAGGATACAAGCAGCAAAAACTGCGCTCAAACTAGCCGGAATCATCCACTATCACCTCGATTGTAACGTGCGCCAGTAGCACGGCTCTTCTAATCTAGTCCACCATAACCGAGATGTTAGGAAACTGAAATCGTCCATCCTGCAGGACGCGTGCGTGATTATTACTAATTTCAAAATGGTTTTCACATTATTCAATAAGTTCTTGCGGCATAACGTGAAACGATCTGCTGCACCCAACCAACAAGGCCCAATTAGGTGCTTTCCTGAAATGTAGGGAGCTCAGTCCCTACATGTACATGCATAGTATAGCCTCCACTAGAAGTTACGGCATCTCCAAGCATACAGAGTTTTATGACGCCAACCAGTCTAGAATAACATATATCATAAAAATTCTTGGAATGCGCGCAAGCACTGCTTGTCCCCCAATTATTTTATTTTATTTGAATTTTTGCGCTGCAATTGGGTGCGCGCTACCAGGTAACGCCTAAGGACGCGGAGGAACTCCTGTGAGTACTACGCGGTAACTCGATTCTTTTGGCCTGCCATACTGGGAAGGGCTAATTTTTGTCATGGTAGGAAAAGGTTTCCCCACCGTTGTCCTCGGTAACATCCACGTTTGTTTAAGTAGCTGCAGAGTATATTCTTAATTTTTGTGGTAGTAAGGTGCGGGGATCTAGAAAATAATGCAATATGGATTTGCTTCGTGCAAACGGTTATGATAAGTTTATGTGATGACTACAGGCGTAGTTGAAGTTCAAGACATAATGGAAAGCAGGCAAATGCTAAATAAACGTGTAGTGTAAACGGCTGTTTTATGGAGCAAATAAGTTTTACTACAATTGTTTCGTGTATGTAAATTTTATGCTATGAGTAAGTTACTTGCTTGGATAAGGGACATACTTTTTTCTCGTCTGTTTAATGCAATTTTTGTATTTTTTAAACTCGCGATGAATGAAAGCACAATTTACAACTAATACAGCTTGCCAACTACTACTTTTTGTACATACTTAAGCACAAAGCCACCTATGCACATCCCTTTCAAATCCAGTTAAGGGGTGGTGTAGTTCTTTATGTGAGTTATCACATCGACGTATTGAGGAGCAGCGTTTTTCAGTCTCTCGACAAATCTGTTGAGGCTCTCGCAGTCTTGAATTACGCTTCTTTGTTTCAGGTTACGGTTGTGTTAGTGTATGGAAGCCCTATGAGCACCTCAAACGGAATCATTGTGCTTATACGCACTCACTCTGCGAACAAGTGTCTGGTGCTGGGAGATTTCAACCTCCCAGTGGTTTGTTGGGATGATCTATCTTGCAGTTCGACTCTGGAATCATTCGGTAAAGAACTGCTGGACTTGACGCTGCAGGTACCACTACACCAGTTCCTGGGCCTCCCCACTGGGTGCCTGAACATTTACCAGCCGTCTATTTTAGATCTTGTTTTTGCTAAGTCACTTGAAGTTGTAAATGACCTTAAGTACGACTTGCCTCTTGGCGCTAGAGATCACGTTTGCTTTTCTTTCCAGTGTGCTCTTATCAGGTCTTGCCAAGCTACTACCAGTTGGTACCGAACACTTGGGCCGCGGACTTCCAGACGATGCGGGATAAAGCTGGGTCATCGCTTTGTGTGATATCTGAGATCGATAAGGTTCACAAAGCCTGGGAAAAGCTTAAGGCTCACCTCGTCGACATTTCTGCACCTCACGTCCCACTGGTAAAAGGAAGGGAATCGAGAGCGCAGCCTCCGTGGATAGATTCCGCGGGGAAGGGCCTGCTAAAGAAGCGGTCTAGATGCTGGCGAGCATACCGAACAGTTCCGTCGAACAGCACGTTTGACAAGTATCGGTTGGTTCGAAATGATTGCAAGCTACATCTTAGGTTGGCCCGGCTTCAGTTTGAAAAGGGCTTAGCTAATACTGCTTTGAAAAATCCCAAGAGATTCTTTGCTTACGTTAAACGACGCTGTGGTGCCAACTCGCCCATACCAACATTGCTTCGAGGAGATAAGACCCATGCTTCTAGCGACTATGATAAGGCATGCGTGTTTGGTAAGCAGTACTCAAGCGTCTTTGTCCGCGAAACCAATACGCCATGTAAAGAGTTAGCTTCAAGAGTCTCTGCGGACTGTTGTCTGGATGAAATTCCTGTAACTGAGTCCCAAGTCCTCCGGTTGCTAAGAGAGTTAACTCTAACTAAGACTTCCGGGCCAGATTCCGTTCATCCAAAATTGTTGCATGACTTGGCAGTGGAACTCAGTGGACCTCTGACTTATGTGTTTCAGAAGTCACTCAACCGCTGTATCTTGCCTACCGAATGGAAGGAGGCTGTTGTCTGCCCGATTTTCAAGTTCGGTGACAAAGACCTACCGGCTGATTACAGGCCTGTCAGCTTGACTAGCGTGGTCGTTAAGTTATTTGAAATATTAGTACGTGATACAGTGGAGAACCATTTAAATAGGTTTAACCTGTTTTGCGTCGAGCAACATGGATTTCGCAAACGATTTTCATGTCAGACGAACTTGCTGGTAGCTCGTGAGAGCTGGGCTGAAGTCTTAGACCGTGGACATGACGTGGGTGTGGTGTTTATTGACTTCGCCAAGACCTTTGACACTGTCCCCCATTCGCCACTATCACTGAAGTTGAGGTCGTATGGAATAGCTGGTCGCGCTATCCAGTGGGTGTCAGCTTTTCTGAATGGACAGGAACAGTGTATTCGTGTGGGAAGCCGTATTTCGTTTCGACAAGCTGTAATTAGCGGCGTTCCGCAACGCGCTGTCCTAGGTCCGCTGCTCTTTTCTGTCTTCCTGAATGACTTGCCGAAGGAGCTTGAGGTGCCATCGCTCTTATGTGCTGATGAACTAAAGCTCTGGAATATTGTTGATATCCTTGGAGGTCCTGTGGCTCTTCAACGGGCTCTGGATAGACTCTGGGAATGATCTGTCTTGTGGTTGCTGCCCATAAACCGGGCAAAGGGTTCAGTGCTGCGTATCGGGGCGTCTGCTTCCTCCACAAGTGATGTACTGGATGGAGGTGAACTACTTCACATGCCTCATCACGTTGATCTAGGTGTCGTCCACTGTTCCACACTACACTCTGGCGACAACTGGAAGAAGGCGGCTAGTAAAGGGTTCCGGATGTTGTGGTTTATCCGTCGTGCTTTGGGACCGTAACCGCTGATGTGTTTGTGAAGATTTTCTCAGCGTTTGTGCGACCCCACCTAGAATATTGCGTCCAGGCCTGTCCACCATGCCTTGTCCGGGACAAAATGGCACTAAAAAGGGTTTTGCGGGTCGATACTAGGTAGGTCAAGGGATTACGAGGACAAACGTATCCCGAACACCTACTTAGTTTGGGGATGCAGTCAATGCACCATCGACGGAGTAGAGGGGACTAAATCCTAACCTACCTTATTTTGACTGGGAAGGTTGGCCCTGATTTGTGCATGCTATTTAGTCCTGCTCGATTATCTGGTCTTCGCGGGCATTGTATGAAGCTGGATAAACCGCGGTCCGATGGAGTCAGAGTGGAGCCACGGTTATCACGTCATCTAGCGCTGGAACCTGCTACCAGAACATGTAGTCAAGGAATCTACGGTTAAGGGGTTTGAGCGTCAACTAGATGCTCTTGGGTGGCAACACGAAACATTTCCTTTTTCCTGACTAATTCCCCTCTTCATACTTCGATTCTATTTTTCTTTGCTTTTCCTCGCCATTGGTATTATTCTCTTCCTTTTAACTGCTTTCCCCTACTCTCTTACCTTCGCTTTTTCTTCCTCTCTTACTTACTTCACGTAACTGACATAGCTGGGACAGCTAATGTAAGGAACGTGAGCACTAAATTGGTGGATTGGTGGATTGTTTCCCTTTTAGACCCATCAAAAAGTCGGAGCACCCCTATCAACGCCCGGCTCGACGACTCGCTCAAGAAGGAAAACTTATTTAGAGAGTCGCCTGTACCGGGAGCCCAAAGAGCGATTCAAGAAGACGGATTGAGTTGCACGGAAACTTTTATTGGTACAGTAAAAGATTCCCTGTTATCTAGATATAAAAGAACAACACCTTGGACGCACTAGCTAGGGGAACGGAGCAAGCGCAGCACACAGCGGAGTCGCAAGTTGCAACCGAAACTAGCGCCAAGCAATAATGGCGATGAGCAAGTCAAGCATTAGCCCTCAGCAATCAGTTCAACAAACCACACCGGTTGCCTAGGTGTACAATGAAATAATTTTAGTTAGAATTTTACACAGGCAAACCGGGCAATCTCCAGACTGCTACACTTACGGGAATCATCCTATCGTTCCAGTCCCACTTGAACTTGAACTTGAAAGCATCACCATTTAGCCTGGTGTAACGGAACACAAAGTCCCTTTAAGCCAATTTTTCATGTCAAAAATTAGCCACTCTCATGCTGATCGAGATATTTATCTGAAATAACGTGGGAAACAGTGTTTGAATAAACATTTCAAGCAAAAATTTACTTTTGTCAAATTTTCTCTGATCCATGATATCTTGGATCGATTAAAGTGATACTGGTACCACGGAACGTCCTAAAGCAACACAATTTTCCCATTGTGCGATCAAACGACCCTTGAAATTTCTACCTTCAATTTTGGCTGGGAAACGTGATCTACAGTGACTGCGTTAGAAATTTTTACTCTGCTCCATCAAATATTGAGCCAAGGTATCTTAGGTCCTTGTTCGTTCTAGTATTGCTTCTCTTTGTTCCTTTTGATAGTGTTAATTCGCTATGTTTATTGTTTTATTTAATATTGTTATATCTCCTATCGTATGAACTCGTTGTGGCTACTTATTTATCTTAAGCCGGCATATCTGCATTAATTTGGTCATTTAATCCCACCAAACTACCTAGCATTTTATTATGCTATACGTGGCTGTTACGTGCTATTTGTAATGACATCGGTGGCTGGCCATAAATGTGGTGAGCACACTTGTGGCGTTGAGGTCAAAGAGGGAATTCAGTGCACAGATACTTGTTATGGTACCATAACAATTGCTCTAGATTAGACCAGGACTCTATTGATCTTATGGGCCCGACATTCCTAATTAACGTGGATTTGCTTCTTCTGCGTGTGCGTAGCAGACATTGGTTCTCGCTTGATATATGATCGGACTTTTGATCCAGTTACTCATGTCTCAGCTGTGCATGAGCCTGCTAGTAGAAGCTGTGTGCATAGACTAGACAGTGCCGAGAAGTTGATTCGTGACCAGAGCTTGCTAATAGAGACATTGCGTTCAAAACTTGAAGAGTTGCAGTCTTCATTGGAATGTTACTTGCGAAGTGCAGAACTTGCTATGGGTAGACAACGAAACGTTCTTATCTACAATAGGGAGGAGCCAGTCATACGAGAAACTAAAACTCGACGGGACCTAGACAGAAGGCGAGTGCACGATATCCTTCGTATAGCCGGAATACCGTTATACGTTGGTATCAAAAGAGTACATCGTGTTGGCAGCTGGAGAGAAACAAGTATGCTCCGCCACCAAGGTTATGCAAGGCCTATCCTGGTTGAGTTTCGGAACCCTATACACCGGGACCTTCTACTTAACAGGGCTGGATTGGTTGCAAGTCAGACAAATGGTCGGTATCAAATAGCACCGGACACACTAACTTCGAAGGCTAAAGCCCCTCGGCTGAGCCGGTTAGAAGGTACTAATACCAGCTTGGCTAACGAATCTGCGGTCTCACACGTTGGAATTCACGATAGTGAGCCTCACTTTACGCAGACACCTAAGCGAAATTTTAGTGTCTGCTCTCCTGTGGCAAGGGCAGTCAGCTTGTCTGGACAACCCCCTTCACAAGACGCCAGCGAGATAACTCCTTGCCTGCATTTGGTTGTGGAGAAAGTTGCTCTTGATGGAAATGTGTATCACAGCACTATGGCGGAAGAGGGTAGTGAAGGTGTGGCAATGGGACTTCAGCCGGTGCGTTCAAAAACAATCGAGGCCTCATGCTCGATAGTAGTGGCACCAAAGTCCATGGGTGGTATGCCCTTTTCACAAAATGATAGGATAAATGAAAAACTTGCCACACCTAAATTGGACCGTACAGAAAATCCGAAGTGCAGTGCTGTTAGGTCGACTCAGGTAAATGGGAGGAAACCCGTCGGGAGTTTATCCAGCAAGCCCAGGCGGGCGAAGCCAGGAAAGGGATTATCCCGTAATGCGTTACAGCAGCCCAGCGTTGATTCATCGACTCAGGCAGCTGATCGAAATGAAATGGTACAAAAAACGGGTTATCCCCTCGGCTCTACGTCCGAGGGGAAACAACCGCGTTCGGGGAGACTAAGCGTGTGGTACGCTAATTATTGTAGTGTGCGTAACAACTGGGGGGAATTAGTGGCGCGTTGTGAGCATGTCTATGTGGCCGCTGTGTCGGAGTCCTGGCTCTCGCTAGGTGACCTTATTGGTGATCTGCTTATAGTCTGCGTGCTACAGGGTTGAGAGGCCCGGGTATCAGACCGGTGGAGGAGTACTCTTGCTTATAAAGTGCCGGTATAAACACTGGAAGGCTCCATTTACCATGAGTTCTGCTAGCTTTCAGGTGGTATCCTGCTTTCTTAGAGCATGGGATAGATTGGAGATTATAGTGTGTTTATCGTAGCCCATTCTCCAAGCGAGAAGAAGACAGGGATCTTGGTACGTTACTAAGACAGGCGGCAATAGCCGCACCTAATTTTCAAATCGTCGATGACTTAAAACTTCCGCATGCTGATTGGCAGCCTGCTGAAAACAGAGTGGGTACTTTAGAGAAGGAACTAGTAGATTGGATGCATGTAAACGCGTTCGAGAAAGACGCCAATGTTCCGACTAGGAGTCGCATTGGGAGTACCCCATCAACCCTTTATATCGTGATCGAGAGACATGGTCACTTGATTGACCTTTTCGTGGAGGCACCAATAGGTAAGAGTGATCATTGTGTTTTGACCTTTTCTCTTAACACACCGAGGCTTACAGAGAACCGTCGAATGGGAAGAAATTTAAATGGTATTGATTTTACGAAACTGCGGGATCTAGCTCTTCAAATCACTTGAATCCCTGAACAGGATAAGGCCACTTTGGAACAGAGGTGGCTTCTACTCAAATGTGGACGTGTACAGTTGTTGAACGCATTTACTCCTCTTCGCCCCAGGAGACATCTTGGGAAACCCCGATGGTGGAGAAGAAAAATTGGTAGAGCGATAAAGAGGCGCAATGCTGAGTGGAGAAAATCTCAAGGAACTCAGGGCTTCCGACGTTGGCTGCAATACAAAAGGTGTCGAAACATGATTATTAAGTTACAGCGGCAGGCGAAGCACTCACATGAGGTTAGGTTGGCTAGCCGAACAACCTCCTCGTGGTGTCAGCTGGGTGGTTCGGGTTTAACCCGTTCCAGCAAATAGTTAGGCAGCAGTGTTCCAGGACGTGGTGGGTTTCGCCTGGTGAGCGTTCTCCCTATAAAATGCCACAAATGTCTGCTTAACAACCCTGTGACGTGGCCATCGTGCCTCGCCGCAAAGTAAAGTCACTGCCCCGTGGAAATCCGGATAATCCTTTCAAAATCACGGACACCAATCTCCTACTCGCATATTGATGACAATATCAAACATTGAAGATTTGTGCAGCACAACTACAAGCACAAAATACGCAGCTATATGCACATACACACACAATGACATACATACATACCCCTACACAAACACAAACTGCAATGGCAAACATATCGGAGGTTTGCACATTCTTGATCATGCATCTTTAGGTCAAAATGATCATGCATGTAAAGGCCTGCCTCACCCCGTTAAGAATAAAAGATTTATTCATTTATTTATTTCAAACTAATCCCAAGTGTTATTACAGTTATGTCCAGTCAAATGCTTCTTTAAGAGAAGTGCTCGGCTGTCTAACCGTGGAGGACGGTACTCAGGATATCGACGACTTTGATAAAGTAGAAGCGCTGCTACGTGTCCTCCAAAACCTGCATCGGAAGGATAGTGGGTCACTCTTGCCACACAGCCGCACTGCTCAACTAGCTACACAATGCGGGAAATTATTCTCAATGTGTCAGAGATCTTCGCAGTGCTGGCCAGTTTGAACCCTTATAAATCAGTTGGTCCTGGTAGCGTACATCCCGCCATAGTTAAGCCTCGGGCTGATAGCCTTCAGTATACCGTAGCGGAGCTATTCAACCCGTCTCTTCAAGAAGGCAAGCTGCCACGTAATTGGAAGGAAGCGAATATTCTTGCCATCCACAAAGTGGGTTCTAAGTAGGTGCCTCTTAACTATATGCCGGTAAGTTTGACCAGCATCATGCTGAAATGCTTGGAAAAGCTTATAATTAACAGGATCTGTGAGCACTTGACTGAGCACAATCTAATTAGAGCGGAACAGCATGGCTTTCTTAAAAAGGCGTCTTTTCTTACCAATTTATTGTGTTTTTAGCCGAGATTACTCGTTGTCTTGATAGTGGGATATCGGTAGAGGTGTGCCATTTGGATTTCAGTAAAGCCTTTGACTCAGTGAAACATCGCTTTTTAACTGAGAAGCTGACAGGGTCTGGATTTTATCCTCAACTATTATTATGACTCTCTGAATTCTTACCTGGAAGGACATGCAGTCAGGGTTGGGGAAGCGAGTTCTACTACGGGTCATGCTTACAGCGGTGTCCCCCAAGGTTCGGTACTGGGTCCATTGTTGTTTCTTATGCCTATAAATGACCTGGCTCCTCTTCTTGAAGACCCTTGCTATATCTTCTCAGCTAACTTAAAGCTAGTCAGTAGTGGAAAGCGAGCGACATTGGCTAAGGACATAATCAATGTGGTGAATTGGTCGAGCCAATAGGATCTACCTCTGAATGCAGATAAATGTCAACTATTAACCGGTAGTGGTAGCTGAATTACCGTGCAGTCTCCCGTGGGATCTATATCTTTGTAGTGTACTGACGAAGCCCGTGATTTAGGTGTCATCGTAACGAACAATTTTAAGCCTTCGGCACAGTGTCGCTATGCTGCCACTAAAACGCGACACGAGTTATTTCATCTTAGGAGGGCGCCATGTAACACTAAAGCAGAAGTATTCTTGCCTTTATATCAAGCAGTGGTTAGGCCACATCTGGAGTAGTGTTCAAAACAAACGTTCGAAAACCATTCGCAGGTGGGATAAATGCTCGTTGAGTGCGACACTTGAGATCAAAACATCGTCAATGCAAACATAGATGAAAGCAAGGCCACGGAGGACCTGATCCATAAAGCGTTGGAAAGACTGTGTTGCGTTCCGGAGGCCGAAAGGCATACGAAGAAATTCGTAAAGGTCAAATAGAATGATCACAGCGGTTTTTGCGATGTCTTCCTCCGCCATTGGAATCTGGTGGTAAGCTCTGACTAGGTCGAGTTTGGTAAAGATCGACTTTCCGGCTAGTCCAAGTGAGAAATCGTGGTTATGGGGGATAGGATACCTATCCGGAACAGTGACATTGTTGAGAGCACGATAGTCACCGCATGGTCGCCAATCGCCTGACTTTTTGACATCAGACGGACAGGTGATGCCCAGCAGCCGTTTGAAGGACGAACAATGCCGAGATCAATCATGTGTTGGAATTCCTTTTTAGCTGCCTGAAGTTTGTCAGGGCTCAAGAGTCGAGCTTTAGCAGTTACTGGCGGACCGCTTGTAACGATGTGATGGCGTACATTGTGTTAAGGGTGGGAAGCATCGTTACTCGCCCGAATGAGGGACGGGAATTGTCAGAGCAATGAGCAATACTGTGAGTCATCAGTTATGAGGATGCGAAGCCCGAGAGAATTGACGGAAGCAAGTTTGCAGGGGATGCTTAAAGACGTAGTATCGTTGCGTAATTTACCACAACGGAGGTCGACCACAAGACCGAACTTGCTGAGAATGTCGATACCGATGATGGGCTTTTGCACATCGGCGAAGGTAAAAATGAAAGGGAAGTTACGCCGTAGTCCGAGACTCAAAGTAAGTAATTTCTGGCCGTAGGTTGCGATTTTAGTCCGATTAGCTGCCGGAAACATTGGACCAGCTTGTTGCAGGGGGCGTTTTTCCGGAAAACGGGGGAGAACGCTGACTTCTGCACCAGTGTCAACCAAGAAGTGAAGTTTGGTTGTGGAGTTAAATACGTACAACAGGCGACTAATAACCTGGCCAGCGACGGCCGCCGTCATTACTGGCTGGCCATGTGGTTTCCCGACGTAGGAGTTGAAAAGGCTTTGGGGTGTTTACGGCAGTTACGCGCTGCGCCTCCGAAGCGGTGGTGATAATAACGATAGCGGCGAGACTGTCACGTACGACACTTGCTAGAACGTGTGGATCGAGAAACGGATCGTCAAGAGGGAACTCGGTCGCGTCTGAGGTTGAACAAAGTGAGCTCTAGGTTAGAAAGTCTCTCGTTGATTGTGTCAAGTAGCGTGGTTCCGGAGAGGTTGCCTGAACTAGTCTCAGTGACTTGTGATACCGACGTTTTAATGAAGTGTTCAAGAAATTTATCAGCAGCTTCTGCAAGTTTGTCTAGAGGAAGATCGTCGGCGAGAACAGCAAAATAGCCGTGGTGTTCGCGAGCGGACAATTGCTCCACAATTGGTGGAGAACGGAATCATCCAGTATTGAAGAACCGACGAGGGAACGCATGTGCCGGAGTAACTGAGACGGTGTTCTATCTCCAAGCTCAACGCCAGAGAGCAACTGCTGAAGGCGTTTCTCATCTGAGGCTGTAGTGCGCTTTAATATGGCTGCCTTAAGTTAATCATAGGGGGACTCTAGGGGCATAGGATCAAGGATGTCGATGACCTCTGAGGCGATGCTGGACGGCAGGTGAACAGTCACATATGAAAACATTGTGGACTGGGATGTAAACTTATGAAAACGGAAAACAGCTTCTACCTGAACGAACCAAACACGTGGGTTAGAAACGTCAAAAGAAGGTAAAACGAGTCCAAGGGAATGTTCCGGCGCATTAACAGCGGGCGCGTGATCAGACGTTATGAAGAAAGAAAGGAAAAATATACACAAAAATTATATAAAAATGTGGGGTAACCAATTATATGGAAGCACCGGCAAGGAAAACAGTCAGTTAGATTTACCTCACATATAAAATATCCTGATGCGCCTAAGCGTCAGACGACCGTAATTCGCAAGGTATGCCGAAGTGTACGTTTACGTAGAGTCCAATGGTGAATAGAGTATGCAGCGACGCGTACAATCACAGCAATCCAGCGGCAACCAAGGTAGAACCACGGAAAACGAGCTCGAAACCGTGTGTGTATATGAAGTTAATTAAAACAAAGCTGTACAACAACTACAGCGAAATAGGTAAATGTGAAAATGAAAAATAAGCAAATTATTTACAATCGTCACAGGGCTTAGACGATGGTTAGTCCATCCTTTATCCAGAGAGTTGAAGTTGTACTGGAATATGTAGTGCATTTTGATGCTGGCATATGAAAGTGCAAAGATTGCTCTTGTTCTTGCTTCATTCCATTGCAGAAGCAAGAAGAGATAATCCAACGTCGAAGTGCCGGGGGCCGCTTCACTTACCGGCGCAAGAACTGGATGCTCGTTAGGCGGAAGCCTCTATCGTCCGTTTGACCTGACCTGACCTGATTTATATTCAGATGTACCAGGCAACCTAGGTACTTTCTCTTTTATCCACACCCCGTGGGACGGTCGGACTATGTGGTTATATACTTTTTCATGTTTTGTTTGCTATATACTATCATGACGATTGAACTCACAACTAACGTGAATCGGTGGCATTTTACATTTTTAGCACTCTTCAGAAGTATTCTTCCCGTTATATAAATAAGTGATTAGGCCACAGGTCACGGCGTGCTTGTCGTGTTTCACCGTTCGAGGTTTTCTTTACTGAAATCCTTTTTTGAGGACAGCAGTTAAATAACACTACATAGAAAATTTGGCTTTGTCAGTTTTCTTGTGATCCGAAAGTACTTGAAGTTCCAACGTACTCGGAATTACTTGTGTGCCTTCCTTTGTCACGGCGTGGTTGTCGTGTTTCACCGCTTGAGTTTTCCTTCTCGGAAGCCTTTTGTGGAAACAGTGTTGAATAACACTGACCAAAAAGCTTGACCTTGTGTTTCTTGTGGTTCAAACGGGCTTGAAAAAGCTTCGTTCCTTCAATCTCGCCCAGCTCCAACGGCGAACTTGCCTGCTAGTAAACTTGGTCTTTGTTCCGTTGTTGTCAGCGAGTCACTGTGTCATTACCCGTCTTTTGACCACTGTACGCTATCCAGCTACCTCGCCTCTTGTGCGATCTTTTCCATTCGTCAAAGGCGGATTTACTTGATTCAATTCTTGGTCGCACTGATCAGTGTATCTTCAGTTATCCGTGTGTCAGCCTCTGCTCCCTCGCAAAGGTCCTGTTGTTATATCCCTGGAGTCCACTTCGGCTTTGTGACTTGGTGAGTTCATTCCAATACACTCGTGTCACACTTGGTCGTTTCGATTGGTGCTCTCGTCGCTTGCATAAGTTGTCACCGTAATCCGGTTCACATCTTTGCTTCTTATCTATTACATTCAATTCTTTCTCTGAACCCTCTCCGTCACGATGGTTGTCAAGCGCTGCTTAAACTCGCCGTGTCCGCCTTCTGACGACTCTGTGGTCATGTGTGGTAAAGTGGGTTGTCTAGAAGCGGTTACAGATTCGTCCGGGGGCATGCAGTGCGATATCTGTAACCGTTGGTTCCATAAGGCCTGTACTGGCTTGGATCGTAGACAGTACGCTCTTCTGTCCAGTAGCGAGAGTTTACTCTACCGTTGTAATGACTGTTGTAGGCCCAGGACTGAGCGTTACACGCCAGTAAAGAGCAGTCCTGTTTCTTTGGAAAGTTTGTTGTCTCTGATTGTCTCGTTAGACAGGAAAGTTGAAAGGATTGTGCAGGGCCTAGAACGCTCAGGTCTTCTCTGTCAGGAGACAGTAGAAGACACTGGCAAGTTGTCTGATCCTGCATCTGATTGTTTACTGTCGAATGTCAGTTTACCTGTTAGCAAAGACCTTGTTAGTAACGAGCCCTCAGACAGCGTGTTTGATTCGGCTGTTAGCGAAGGAGAGCAGCAGGTTTCTGCCCTTGTCAAAAGAAGGCGAAAGAGGGTTAAAAAAGCGGCAAAACCAAAGGCGGACATGAGAGGTCCGTCGGGCGCCCATTCCCCCCCCTCAAATTCTACTACTACGGAATCGTTGCAACTGGAAACATCTACGACATTAGAGTCTATAAAAACGGACACTAAACTGAAACCACCGACGTCCATGGAGCGTTCGGTAAATACTCCGCGTCGCGGAGACTCGTATACCGACTGCAGTGTTATTTTCAGAAACGCCACTGAGTCTTCTGCTGTTCTCCCAAAAGACCGTATGCTAGATGACCTTAAGTGGTTTAGAGTATGCATTACCAAACTCCTGCCTCCCGGCTTCCCCGGTGTGACTGTGCGCAAACTAACCAGACTCGGTAACTTGCCAGCCGACAAGTCTCGCCCTCGCTTGTTGCGAGTTGTTCTGTCCACTCCGGAGGAGCGCCAAGCACTTCTGCGTTTCGCCTTTAAGCTCAAGGGCACTGGTGTCATTGTGCACCCAGACCTCCCTTTGGCGGATAGGCTGAAATTGCGGGAAGCTGTGAAGGATCTTAAAGCCCGCCGTGAAGCAGGAGAAAAGGGTCTCCGCTTGGTGGGTTTTCGGGTGGTGAGCCGGCGGTCCACTTCCGCCCTACCAGAGCCGGTTCTGGTGGCGCACGATCCCGGACTCACAATGTTAAATCCCTTCAGGTGATCTTAAGCAATGTGCGTAGCCTGCGAAACAAGCTGTGCGAAGTCGGCGCTCTTGTCGACGACTGCCGTCCAGATGTCCTCGCATTCACTGAAACGTGGTTGTCCACCGACGTCACGGACAGTGAAGTGTGCTTGCCAGGCTACGCACTGCTGAGATGTGACCGCACCTCTGATCGGCGCGGAGGTGGTGTTGTTTTGTACGTTAACTCCGCACTTACTGTCTGTAAGACGTATAGTTTCAGATCATCAGAGGGTGATGTTGAGGCACTCGCAGTTAACCTGTGTATTGCCTCCGCGCAACTTAAAATTGTGCTGGTCTATAGAAGCCCCGACAGCGTTGCTAAGGGGCTTGCTGATTTCATCCGCGAGCATTCGGCAAATAGGTGTTTAGTGATGGGGACTTCAATCTTCCCGACGTTGACTGGCAGAATTTTTCCTGCGACGCTGTTACAAGGTGTTTGGCTACCGAGCTTCTCGAGCTGGCCTTGCATGCTTCCCTGCACCAATTTGTCGATCGGCCTACTAGATTCATGATGGGTCAAAACCCGTCCCTCTTGGACTTGATCTTCGCTAAATCCATTGATTTTGTCACGGATATTGTATACAACTCACCTTTCGGTGCTAGCGACCACGCATGTCTCTCATTTAAGTGCGCCCTTAGTCGTCAGACTAATGATCATCCCGACCGAGTACCAAATATATGGCGCGCGGACTTTCAGACAATGAAAGCCAAAGCCGCAAAGTCGCCTTGTGTCATTTTGGAAAGTGACGACATTCAAACGGCCTGGGACAGCTTTAAATCATACTTGAGTGAGCTCTCTCTCCCCCATATACCACTATCTGGCAGGAATAAAACTAGGGCAAAGCCACCCTGGTTTGATTCTGCTGTACGCAAACAACTTAACAGACGTGCCAGATGTTGGCGTACTTACTTATCTGCTCCTTCATTATGCACTTCAAGCGATATCGTGAGGTTCGAAATGCCTGCAGGCAGTATCTACGTGGTGCTCGTCTACAGCATGAAGTAGAGCTTGCTCGTATAGCCTCATCAAACCCGAAACGCTTCTTCGCTTATGTCAAAAGGCGAAGCAACATGAATTCGTGCATCCCAGTGTTGTTTGGCCCGGACGGCACTGCTGTTGTCACGGATCACGAAAAGCTTGTTTGCTCGGAGAACAGTATGCTGGGGTTTATGTTCGAGAGTCACAGCCGCCGCATATCAGTCTCCAGGCAAAAGTTCCTGAAGGCTCCCACTTGGAGGAGGTTTCTATAACCGAGGCTCAAGTGCTCCGGCTTCTGAGGCAATTAAATCCCAATAAAGCTGCCGGTGGAGATGCTATTCATCCCAAACTGTTGTACGAGTTGGCTGATGAACTTTGCTGTCCGATTACGCAACTTTTGTGAAGTCTCTACGAGGCTGCTCTCTACCCAAGGACTGGAAGGAGGCTATTGTTTGTCCCATTTTAAGAAAGGTGATAAGCACCTCCCTGATAACTATAGACCGGTCAGTTTAACGAGCGTGCTGGTCAAGTTATTGGAAAAGCTCGTGAGGGACGCTCTCGAAGGACACTTGAAAGCGTTTGAGTTGCTTAATCCTTCTCAGCACGGTTTTCGTAAGGGCTATTCTTGCCTTACTAACTTGTTAACGGCTCGTGAACACTGGGCCGAAGCCGTTGATTGCGGGAAGGTAGTGGACGTGCTGTTTATTGACTTTTCCAAAGCTTTTGACACCGTTCCACATTCGCGCCTTTTGTACAAGCTGAATTCCTACGGTATTTCTGGACCAGTCTTAAGATGGATTTAAGGTTTACTAATGGGAAGGGAAACGTGTGTACTGGTGGTTTGAAGCATGTCCTTCCGCCAATGTGTTCTCAGTGGCGTGCCGCAAGGTTCGGTTCTTGGCCCCCCTCTCTTCACTTTATACGTTAATGACCTACCTGATGAATTGGGTGTGCCATCCCTAATGTTTGCGGATGACTTGAAACTCTGGTTCACGATAGACGAGCCGATTGGTCCACTGACCCTACAGGAGGCTCTGGATAGACTTTGGGACTGGTCAATTTTGTGGCAGTTGCCCGTTAATTTAGGGAAATGTTCCGTTTTACGCGTTGGTCCGAATGACCCGCCGACGCGTTATTTGCTTGGCGGCAACGAGGTACCGCGAGTTCAACTCTAATCTGACCTCGGTGTTTTGCTGTCATCTGAATTCAAGTCCAGTGAACACTGGAAGACAGCTGCTCGTAAAGGCTTCAACATGTTGTGGATGATCCGCAGGTCATTCGGGATCATGACCACCGACATGTTCGTTAGACTATTTTCGGCTTTTGTAAGGCCGCACTTGGAATACTGCGTTTAGGCTTGTCCTCCATGCCTGGTTCGTGTATAAGCATGAGCAGTCTGATCGAGTTCAGCGGTCCGACAATTTGGGGAGGATACTTATAGAAGATGGTGAATAGAGCAGGCAGCGACACGCACGACCACTGCAATCCAGCGGCAACCAAGTTAGAATCACGGAAAACCAGCTGGAAACCAAGTGTGTGTATATGTAGTTAATTAAAACAAGGCTGTACAACAATTGCAGCGAAATAGGTAAAGGTAAACATGAAAAATAAGCAAATTATTTACAATCGCTACAGGGCTTAGACGATTGTTCGTCCATCCTTTTTCCAGAGATATTGTAGTTGTACTGGAATATGTAGTGTATTTTGATGCTGGCATATGAAAGTGCAAAGATTGCTCTTGTTCTTGCTTCATTCCATTGCAGAAGCAAGAAGAGACAATCCAACGTCGAAGTGTCGAGGGCCGCTTCACTTACCGGCACAAGAACTGGATGCTCGTTAGGCGGAAGCCTCTCTCGTCCGTTTGACTTGACCTGACCTGATTTACATTCAGATGTACCAGACAACCTTGGTAATTTCCCTTTTATCGACACCCCGTGGGACGGTCGGACTATACAGTCATATACTTTTTTCATGTTTTGTTTGCTGTATACTATCATGACGATTGGACTCACAGCTAACGTGGATCGGTGGTATTTTACATTTTTAGCTCTCTTCAGAAGTATTCTTTCCGTTATATAGATAAGTGATTAGGCCACGTGGAATATCGTGTTCAGGCCTGGGCTCCGTAGTGACGCCACGTGTATAGAAAACATACAGAAACTTGCGACCAGGATGATCGAAGATCAAATAGAGAAGTCGTACGAAGATTGTCTAAGTAGCTTGGGATAACTTTTCATGGAACGGTGTAGCTTGAGAGGGAATTTGATTGACTTTTGAGGTCATTTAAATAATGGTATTAGGCTACAGGGCCTACTGCGGAAAGTCGACAGCCTAGCTAAACGACGACAGCAACTTCTCAAACGTCCTGAATCACGTATCGTTTCACCGTTACCAACTGCTAATCTGTCCAACACTTGCCGACGCCCAACGCTTCCGTCGGGGACCCTCCTAGCAAGTAAGCTTGCTGCCGCTCCACATCGCGTTCGTCTAAGCGAATAACGGGTCGCTCTACTCCTAATTCTGTCATATGTACACACGTGCCCGAGTCTAACGACCTGCAAATTCAGAATCGACATTCTCATGATTCCAGTATGTGGAGCTCAATCTGTATCGCGTTAATCCTCCCTGAAACAAAACCCATTAGTCTCTCCAGACTGACTCGCTACCCTTCATCTCCGAGCGCCGGTAAACCGTGACTTGCAGTCTGGCCAGGCTATGAAGGATGTCCTATTGTCAGCACACCTACTCCGAAACAACGCGTCTCTCGACATTTACTATATTCGTATCTTCCCCGACATCCCTTAGACTAAGCGCGCTGCGCGCAGGCAGCAACTAACGCCACCCACTCAACCATGCCCCATCATAGTGCATGACGTTCAAGAACCGCATGCCTTTGACACAACTTTACAACATCGACAACAGCATAACTGTAATCAATAGCAGTCTCTTCAGCAGACACTAAATATTGTCAACCTAATCACAACAGACGGTCACCGCCTACCTCATTTAGTAAGTTACACAGGAACAGCCTCTTTTATCTCCTGAAAGTGATATTCTTCACCGCTAGCATGGTAACCTATGCACTCATCATCTGGTGTGCTAATAAAAAACGAGCACCACCAGATATCGATCTTCGTCTTGATGGGCACCCGGTGCCGAGGCGCACCGCTTCCCACAGACCCCTAGCAGCAGCAGCAGCCAACTCGCTACCGACACACTCTGACCAAACCGTCCTCAGACGGTCCATCACCGAACCATCTGCCTCACTGCCTGGAGTAATCCTCACCTACGCAATCCAACCTTCAGTCTTTCAACGACCCTGCAGCCAGCATCCATCTGTTCTCCGACGACCCACACCTTGCTTCCCCAACTACCAACCTTAGCGGCTCCACCCCTCTAAACAAGAAGAAACGGTGCATTGCCGGTCATCTGTTGACCGGCAGCACCCTAGTTACTCCCGCGCTCATCACAGACGAGCCTCGCCTGTATCTACACGAACGCACAGGGCCTCGTGTGTAAACTTCCGGAGCTCCATTCCCGAGTTCTGTCACTGCCAGCGGACCTAATAGCCATAACGGAAACGTGACTCTCCGACGACATAACCGACGGTGAAATCCAACTTCACATGTCAGTTCTCCGCTCTGACCGCGCAACCCCGGGTGACGGTGTCGCACTGTACTATGACATCTCCCTCAGTTGCAGCATGTTAACAAAAACTGGCCTGCAGTCTCCAGGCACCATGTGATGCGAGGTCGTACTAACCGCCAAACACTCCAACTGTTTTGGTATCATTCACCAGCCCCCTAACAACTCTCCTGAGAAGGACGCACGACGTATACCTTATGTTATCCCACAAGCTCACACACTTATCATGTTAGACTTCAACCTGCCCCGTCTATTTCACTCTGTTCCGTCTCCTGACTCCTTTGCATCAGTCCTTATTGATCTTCACACGGTCCCGTTGTACAACCACCCGTATCAGCCGACTAGATTCCGATCCAACAACCAACCATCTCTGATAGATCTCATCCTCACTAACGAAGAACTGATGGTTGAGCACGTTGAGTATAATGCCCCTTTTGGACTTAACAACCACTGCGTCCTCTGTTTCGATTTTATATGCTTCGCCGAAAAGCCCGTCATCACGCCAACTTATACCAAACGCTGGACTGATTACGGAAAGTTGAACCTTCTCATTTCCGCTAACAGTTGGTCACCCGAGCCCCAATCGAGCGCCGACAGCGTGTGGGCAGCCTTTTGCCTTACCCTACGGGAACTTTGCTCCACTACGATGACCTGAAAATGCGTTTCCATAGGGAAGATACGCTTAGCACTCATCGGAAGTCGTACATGGAAGTGGATTGCCTCCAGGGACATGGCATGGAGAAACTAACGCTCCCATCCCGCGGCTACTCAGTGGGAATATTACCGGTCTATCCATAACCAATGCGTCCATCTTGTACGAGGAGATAAGAGTGAGTATCAACGTCAGCTTATGCGCAAATTTTCATCTACTCCCAAAGCCTTGTATAGTCACGTCAACAGTCTTCGACAAGTAAAGCGCGGCATCACCGCACTGACGACCCCCACAGGCGGTCACGAAGTCAGCGAACGAGGCAGCAGTACGCAACCACATTCTCCGTTCCATCAATACATACAACGATAGTACCTTCTTCGGTCTCACTCCCAACTTCCCTGACGAGTGTTCATTTCACTCCGGAGAAGGTCCTGACGAAACTCAATTCCCTGCGACTAACGGCCTCTCCTGGTGCTGATGGTTTCCACCCAAGGCTCTTGCGAGCGTGCGCTGCAGCTCTAGCTTTACCCCTATCGGAGCTGTTTACCCACTTCTTCTCGCAAGGCAGTTCCCATTGATTGGAAATGTGGGACTATTACACCAATCTACAAAGGCGGTACTCGCAAAGACCCGGTCAATTACCAACCGATAACCCTCCTCTCTACGATCTCCAAACTGATGGGATCGATCGTCGCAGACGCTTTAATGGACCACCTGGAGCCCCAGAAATTGCTCTCCGATTACCTGCACGGTTTCCGGCGGCAACTTTCGTGCTTGAGTAACCTGTTACTTGCCACAGATAGCTGGACTACTGCTGCCGACTCTGGCCAAGAAACGAACGTTGTATTCTTGGATTTCGCCAAAGTCTTCGACAAGGTCGACCACAACATTCTAATACAGAGACTGTTGTCTTACGGCCTTTCAGGGGCCTTGATGGACTGGATCTGTAACTACCTTCAAAACGTAGCGTCCAAGTACGCGTCGACGGAGCGTTGTCTCCCCGCATCCTTGCCACAAGCGGAATTCCATAGGGGTCTGTTCTCGGACCGCACCTCTTTCTAGCCTTCATTGATGACGTCACACCGCAAGTGGAGTCTTCGCTGCTGCTATACGCGGATGACGCGAAGCTGTGGCACACAATTAACCTTCTGGACGATGCCCACGCACATCAGACGGACCTCGACTGTCTACATCAGTGGTCCATAGAAAACAGCCCTCCATTTAACGCTTCGAAGGGTCGCGTTCTTTCTATCCGCCCTACCGCTTTTTCTCCTATATATTACATGGGAGCGTCTATCCTCCAGATCTCTTCAGCCGAAAGAGGTCTGAGTATCATTACCCAGACGAGTCTTTCCGTATCCGCTTCCTGCAGAAAAGCAGCAGCTGATGCTAAACGCATGGTGGGATTGCTAAAACAAGTCTTCGGTCTAATTGATCCTAGCAATTTCCGCGTCCTCCTCAACGCTTTTCTTCGACCCCACTTGCAGTTTGCTATTCAGGCTTGGCGCCCCTGGTTGTTGAAGGACCAACGCATACTCGAAGCCCCACAACCTCGGGCAACAAATCTGGTCCGAGCTCTCAAGCACCAAGAGTATCCACAACGACTTCACTGCCTGGGCTTCTACTCGCTTAAGTACCGACGTCTACGGGGCGACCTGCTCCTTGTATTTATGATCTTATCCAACCCTGAACATCCCTGTCGCCACCTACTCACACTACACCAATCGTGCTCCCACCTACGTGACCACCCACTGGGGCTCACATATCAGCACAGTCGGCTGAACTGTAGACAACACTACTTCGCTTTGCCGACCGTGGAATGCTCTGCCTGCCGATTTAGTCTTGGCATCCACTGTGGCGGATTTTAAGACCCACCTGGATTGTCATCTGGCAGAGCTACACCGCGATATTCTCTGATATAACTACCTTCTACTTGATGCAGTTTCTTTCCTTTTTTTCTACCTAATTCCTTTCCATAGCGGTTTCGAAGAGCGTGGTGGGATGTCACGCTTTGATCCGACGTGCATTCTGTTTAAATGCCGCATAAGCCTGATGAAGATACGGCAACCCGCTATAAAGTTGCTTGGCCTTTCATCAGACCTGACCCGAACTCTTTACCCTATGGGTCATGTAAAACTCGAGCTTTTATTCCCATTGAATACAATGTTCCAATGTTCCCACCTCTGTTTGTTAACTATGTCAGACCACCTGTGCAGGCATCGCCTGAAGCTCAAACAGCATAGAGACCGTCTGGACATCAGGGCAAAATTTTTTTACGAACGGAGTAATTCACATCTGGAATGAACTCCCTTCTAATTTAGTAGAATGTCAGTCTCAATGAATCACGGGCAATGCTGGTCTTCAGCAAAGCAAAGATTCCATTTCATTAATATGAATCAATACCAGAAATCAGTTCAGGGTGAAGGATTCTTCTCGATAAACTCTCATCGGACCCAATGAGGGTTTACCGAAAAGAATTCACCCTGAACTGATTTCTGATGTTGATTCATAATAATGAAATGTGAATCTGTAGAAGCTTTCGAAAGGGGCTTGGGAGAGAGCGAGATCTTGTAATTGTACTGGAATATGTAGTGTATTTTGTTGCTGACACATGAAAGTGCAATGATTGCTCTCGTTTTTGATTCATTCCGTTTCAGTAGCAAGCAGTGTCAGTCCAACGTCGAAGTGCCGGGGGCCGCTTCATTTACCAGCACAAAAAACAGGACGCTCGTCAGGCGAAAATTTCTATCGTCCGTTGTACCTAACCTGACCTAATTTTACTGTTTCCTCGGTCCGTTTCTTTTTCTTATGTTTATAAGTGATGACCCCTTTATTTGAAGACCCCTCCTTTCTGTTTACTGATGACTTGAATCTTGTTAACAGGGGTGACAGAGCGTTTCTCTCTAGATCTTTTGCTAGTTGTTTTGCAGACGCGCCATTCGAGGAAAATTTCAAACAGCTGCTAGCCAACCATTCGCTGAGAATGCTGGAATCTTGCGGCTGTCAGTGCAACGGCACGCATAAAACCCAATATGCTACGGAATCGATGGATCTCTCAAGGCTTTTCTCTTTTGCTGTCTACAACTCAATGAACAGTGAGCATATGTGACTTACCACAGAACACCAGCAAATAGCAAATCATAACTCTTTGTGATGTGGGTTTGCTGTGCAAATGTCCAATGGGTTTCTAACACTGTAGCGTGTCACCGAGCCAGGCGATCTCGACCTCATTGTGAGGAGTGAATTTTAGGCACGGTGCAGTGCAGGCATGCGGTCAACAAAGCGCTACAGGAGTTATTTCATCTCAGAAGGGTTCCGAGTGGTACCAAGCCAGAGGTCTTTCTCCTCTTGTTCAAAACTGTGTTCAGGCCACATCGGGAATACTGTGTTCAGGCCTGGGCACCCTACTCGATTTATCGAGTGGGAAGAGCTATCCGAGTAGTACCTACTGGCTCACTTTGTCTCTACAGACCTTGATCCAAGATTAGCTATGACGTCCAAATGCTTGAGCTAAAGTAAAGGTGTGACCTCGCGTTCGTAGGTCGTACAGTGCTTTGAGTGTGACGTATGGATGCATATTGCCTGCTGCGACATTTGTCCTGAATTATGTGAGTCTCTGCAACGATACACAACTTCGGTTGTCACTGTTTCCTGTAGCCGCTGCCGTACTTCATCAAACAGTCGACGCTTTCACGCCGGACTGCCACTTCTGAGCCCTCATTCTACTCCGACGAAGTTTGAAGTTTCCACTGCCTTGGACTCTTTTGTTTCCTCACATTTCCCGTCCACACCTAATTCCGGCTCAGCTGCCCCCACGGGTAAACGAAGCCGAGTCCCATCTGCTTCCCAGTCGGAGCCTTTGACATATGCCTTGCCCAGTGAGGCCACGACTGAGACATACGCAGCCGTGGTGAGAAAAACTCCCACTGTCCCAGTCGGTCGGAGCCAAACTATGTAACGTTTAGACGAGTTTTAAATCCAAACCCAAGAAAACTGCTTCCCAGTCCCGAATGAAATCTGTTCTCGACAAAGTCAACAATTTGGAAAACTTGATCAGACTGCGTCACCACAGCCGTAGTTCTCTGGCCGCACTCTACCACCCTCTCGTTGACGATGTCTTACCATTGTGAACGCGCCTGAATCCACCAAAGACACCTCTGCAGGAAGGATGCTGAATGACCAAGGGTTCTTTGAGCGCATGATTTCTATTTTATTCGATGGTGAATTGGGCATAAACATTCTCTCTGCCTTCCGCCTGGCAAGAAACCAAGAGGATCCTTCTAAGGTACGCCCCTTCAAGATCGTATGCCAAAGCGAAGAGGAATGCCGAAGCATCCTTCGACGAACCCCACGTTTGAAAGGTGTGCCTTTTTACCTCCTGAGAGGTCTTTCTCTGGAAGATCAGATTAAAATGAAAACAGCCGTTTATAAGCTCCGGTCCCGCCGAGCGAATGGTGTGACAGACCTCCACATCGTGGATTTTCGCGTAATCCGGAGAACCCCGAGAACCCGTTGGAAGCCGATTCTCCACAACCCATGACAGTAGAGCATGAGAACGGACTACGTGTACTTTTCGCCAATGTACGAATTTTGAGAAATAAACTTGTTGTGGTACAGATGCATACTTCAGATACACACCCAGACTTGATGACCTTCACCAAAACTTGTCTATTTCCGAACATCATAAATTCTGAGGTTTCTATCCCCGGATACAATTCTGTTGAACCGACCGCCTTGGAGATACGCCCGGTGTTGGAGTCATACTTTACTGGAAAGCCGAACTCAACGTCCATTTGGTGGCAGTTACTAGCAACGACGATGGTGATTTTGACGCCCTTTAGTGCCGTATTCATGATAGATGCAGATCCTTCACGATTAGTGTCGTCTACAGAGCGCCATCATGATCCGGAGCTCACTTGCTCGATTCGATCAGGAAACATGGTGCAGGAGAGGACAATCTTACGATGGGGATTTTAATGCCCCTGATATCGTTTGGGACTTTGTGGTCGTCCACCTGATTCCTTCGATACTACCTTACTTGAGACCGTTATTGATTGTAATTTGTTTCAGCATGTCACCATGCTAACCCGCATTGTTGCCGACCAGAGGCCGAACATTCTGGACCTTATACTCACCCCAGCTCAGTTAGATGTCACGAATCTAACAGTTCTTCACCCCATTGTCCAAAGTGATCATTGTGTCGTTTCATTCCCATGTACTCGTCGCCTCACGATCCATAGCCAAGGTGGTTGTTGTCGGAACTTTTGGCATACGGGGCCACTCCGTCTGAGAACAGCCGCAAGCGCTGTGGACTGGAGTATTCCTGATTTTATTCCCCTTGATAATGCGTGGAACAATGTACTCTCAAAAATGATGTCCCTACTTGAGCACGTCGTTCTTTTCTCCCGTGGAACGTCCTTTAAGTAGGGCCCACCTTAGAGTGACGGTGAATTGAGATCCCTGATGAACAGAAAACGCAATTTGTGTGATCGTTTCAAGAAATCCCAAACAGAGTCCGATTACTCTACGAGAGTATCAGGAATGTTTCTGTCACGTTGAAACGTCAGAAACGTCAACAATATGAACTATCATTAGCAGAACACTCCAGAACGACACCCAAAATGCTTTTCTCTTATCTGCAAAGAAGCACCATGGCCGGCAGTGGCATCCCCACCTTGTGTACCTTTGAGCATCGAAATTTACTTTACAAAGACGCTGATAAAGCCAGTCTCTTGGCCCAACAGTACGCCTCTCTTCGTGAAAGAAACTCCCTCCTGCTACGACACAGTGTCCAGTTTTCCTTATCAGTTAGATCAAATAGACATTAACATCAACTCTGTGGTTAAACCTCTTGATTTAGATCCGCATTCTTCACCCGGCCAGGATGCGTTGCATCCCCTGTTCCTTAGAATTGTGGCGCAGTACATCGCCTCACCTATCTGTCATGTTTTCCGTCATTCTTTTGAAGCTGGGCGTCTTCCGTCGGCTTGGAAAGTGAGCATTGTCAAACCCATCTACAAATGAGGGAACAGGCAAGATCCAACCAGCTATCGTCCAATCTGCTTAACGTCCATGGTGTGTAAAGTTATGGAGCGGATCTTGAAGCAGCCCCTTTATCTTTACCTCGAGGCACTGAATGTCTTTTGTGCACAGCATGCTTTTAGAAGGGCACGCTCATGCATCTCGAACTTACTAGTTGCTAAGGAGAAATGGGCGAAGTCGCTAGATTCCGGCAAACGCCTGGACATTGTGTTAGTTGATTTCAGCAAAGCTTTCGACAGAGTCCCGAACGAACGACTTATACTTAAACTCCGAAGAATCGGTATCGCCGCGAATCTTCTTTCTTGGATCTCTGACTTCCCTCGCGACCGCACGATGCAGGTGCAGATAAACGAAACATTTTCTGCCCCCTGTTCTCATGACTCATGAAGTCCCACGTGCTTTTCAACGTCTTCATCAATGACTTACCGTTCACACTCCAGGCGGATTGCCTAATCTACGCTGACGACCTGGAGCTGTGGATGGAGGTATCCAGTATGGAAGATGCTGACAGCTTACAATCGACACGACCTGCCACGTACTTGGTCAATTAAGTGGCAGTTGCCAGTGAATCGTGAGAAATGTTCGGTTCTTCCAGTTTTTGCGTCTGGCCCATTTGGAGCCTACCCTCTAGGTGGTTTTTTGCTCAGAAACGCCACTCAGAAGAGGGATCTGGGAGTGATAATTTCGCCTGACCTCAAATCTAATAAAGATACCAAGAAAAAGGTCGCTGCGGCCTATAGAATGTTTCACTCTATACGTAGAGTTTTCTTTCGCCTGACCCCGGGGCTCTTCCGACTTCCCATGTACGCTCGCTTCTCGAATACGGGCTACCTGCCGCCTGCTCTCTTACGAAATTCGAATGTGATATGATTGAGAAGGTTCAACGGCGTGGATCCAAATCTGTTCCTGAGCTGCGGGACTTGTCCTATTCTCTCCGACTTCAACAACTGAACCTCTTTTCCATGTATTACCGTTGTCATCGCGGAGATTTGATCTTCACCCGAAGTATTCTTAGAGGGGAGTTGGCGAGGGAGTTACAGGAATTCTTTCATCTCAACGCAGAGAGTTCGACAAGAGGCCACAGTTTGAAACTGTTCAAACCGAGGAGTCATCAAGTGCGATCCAGCCTAGCTTTATCCACTCGCGTTGTGAATGACTAGAACCGTCTTCCGGAGTCCATCGTCGATGCCGAGACCGAGGAACATTTCAAGTATTTATTGGATTCCCATTTTAGTTTACGGAAATCCAGCTGTTTCCAATGCAGCTTCAGTGCTTCTGTGTGGGACATTGTTCCGCAATGACCCAAGCTATCCGCGCAATGACCGTGAAGTGACGGAGCTGACGAAGGACCTTCCTTCTGCTCTCTATCATTCAATGATCCATCCAATGATTATATCAAGCATATGCAAATACTGGCCACTCGAGGATAGGTCAGCGTGGGTTGTCATATAAAGAACGGTTAGCTAACTAGGTTTTGTTTGCAATGAGGAAACGCAGGTTAAGAGGTGACTATATGGAGACGTTCAAAATTATACAGGGTCTCAGTGGTCTCACGTCCATCGAGCTGTTCGAACCAGCTACATCAAGCAACTTTCATGAAATTGATACGGTAATGATCTAGACTAGAGTTAAGAGCCAGTTTCTTCGCAAACCGAGTTGTGCCTAGTTGGAATAAACTTCCCTGTTTTATTGATACGTGAGACTGTATAGGAATTTAAACGTAGCTTAGACAAAATATGTTTGACTTTGTTCCCAGTATTTCTATGAGGTTTGGTGACGGCTTCCAATCTCATAATTTGATGAAGGTATGTTGGTTGTCTTGCACTTGCTTCTGTTTTCTCCATTAGAGAATCAAGTCGCAGTGCTGGCTGCTCTTTCACTTATTGGTACACGAAAAGAGCCGTTCATTAAGCGGACGCTTGTTTTGTCCCTGCGTGCCGTTTTGTCTTGTCCACTTTCCTGCTTAACATAAGCGGTCTAGCAGGGACTGCTAGTGCAGGAGACGTGGGCAGTAATTGGTTGGTCAGGGTGTGACGCGATCTTTGGTTTAAGTTCACCAGTATTTCAAAGGCTTACGTCATCTGCTGGTTCAACGACTTTCTAAAAAAGGAACACTCATGGGCTACTCCTATCGCTCCCGTCCCACTTTCAACTACTGTGATGGAGGAAATTCCCTCATTATTGTTTTACCCAAGGATAGTATATCATCCTTTTTTCAATCCAGTTTGGATCTCAACCATTAGTTAGTCCCGTTAATCTTCCTTCTGCTTACCGTTCAACCGGAGATTGATAGGTGGTTTTGGGCTTTTGATTTGCTTAAAACACAAACCGCATCACATTTTGGCTAACCAATCACTGTCCACTTTTCCTGTCCAGTACTTCTTGCCATGCCGATTTATGGGAAATGAGAAAGATTTAATGGTAAGGTAAGAAAACAAGAAGAGGAATGTCAGCTACATAATCACAGTAAGGTATGAGGACTGGAAAAAAGAACAAAAAGCTTAAGATACAAGTCGGTTAGGATAAGACGAAGGTTTGTTACTGCCGTCTACTGGAAAGGCCAAACTAAAAGAGCTTAACTACCTGAAAGAACTCCCAGTCTATAACGTAAGAATGCCTTGCCTGACCTTCGGTAAAGCACGATCCTTGGTAGGCCCTCAGTTAGTCGCACAATTCGGTCGGAAGAAGAAACTTAGTCGGCACACTAATTCGACGCGGTAGATCCGATGATCGATGAACGAGGCAAGCAGACCGACGATCGTCAGTACAACACGCATAGCCTAAACCAAAAGGCAAATCGAAACCCGGAAAAGTGTTTTACCGGTTTTTGGTCAGTTAAAACCAACCTGCACAGTAAATAATGAAAATGGGAATAGGAAGATACAATTGAGATGAGAGAAATGTACGATCGCTACTGCCTCCCAAATGCATCTAACACGCTCGAAGCCATCAGCTGTAGATTCTCTAATGATGTGCTGCGGAACTGTTCCAACGTACAATAACTTTTCGCGACAAACAAGTTTTCGTCTATACCCGGTCAGAACGCAATTTGTGCAGCTTTAACGGATGACTGTGGAGACTAGGCAGTTTAGCGCGACTAAATAAGTAGGGCGATTGTAGACCGCTTACTTCTTAGGATACGGCAATAGAAGATCAAGTCTCCTCTAATGCTCTGGTAGTACATTGAGTACATCCTCAAGCTAAGCAAAGGTTCGGGATACGTTTGCCCACGTAAACCCTGCACTTACATTGTACTAATTCGCAAAGCTGTTTCCAATTCCATTTTGCCCCTTACAAGATATGGTGGACACTTCTAGATACAGTGTTCTAAGTGGAGTCGCACAAAAGCTGAGAAATGCTTCACAAACACGTCGGCCGTTAAAACTGAAGAAGTGACGAATAAACCACATCATACGTAACCCTCTAAAAGTAGCCTTCCAATTGTCCCCAGATTGAATGACTGAGGTGTGCACGACGCCTATATCAACCTGCTGGGTAGCAACAGGGATTTCACTTCCATCCGGACCATAGCGCGTTGGGGGATATAGCAGATCCAATGCGGAGGACAGAACATTTTGCCTGACTTGTGGTCATCATTCATATGGTTGACTAATCTCGGAGCCTGTCCAAGGCACTCTGAATTGCCTCAGAACCCTCACAATATTCCAGACACAGGTCGTCAGTCAGCAGCAGCGGCAGTACTTCAAGCTCTTCGCTTAGGTCATTGACAAATTACGAAATACGACGGCCCTAAGGTCGGACCCTGCCGAACGTCGCTAAGAACAGCTCGCCTAAGCGAAAGCCTACGCCCCACGCACATACACTATCCCTGTAGATAAGCTAACCCCCAGTTAAGGGCGCTGCCAGACATCAAATAGGGCGTCAACTTTAGTGTTAGTTTTATATGTGAGGCAGTATCAAATGCTTTCGGGAGGTCCACGAAAATCACGGCATTGGCGTGGCCACTGTCTACTACCTCAGCCCAGGTTTCACGGGCTTCAAGTAAATTTGTTAGACACGAACACGGAAACGTGTTGTGCGTCACTGGGTAGGTTAAATTTACTCAGGTGGTCCGCCACCGAAACCTAGACGAGCTTTTCAAGCAACGTAACTACTACGCTTGTCAAGCTGACACGCCGGTAGTTCGCGGGCGAAGTACTGTTACCGCCTTTAAAACCGGACAGATTATCTCCTCCTTCCATTTTTAAACTAAGGCACAACTGTTGGGCGATGTTGTAAACAAACATATAGGCCGGCCACCTTGTACAGTGACTAATTCGTGCATCTGATATGAATGAATTGAATTCAGGCTAGAAGCTTTGGAAGGATGTAGCCCGTAGACTTAAGTAGCCGTTACAGTGATTTCAGTTTGGCAGAGATCCTCCGGGACTCTAGTGACCAGCTCAACATGTAGTAATGTCTCACGACCAGTCGCCAATATGCGGTTCGCTAAATATACAAGAATTACATTAGTCGGTGTGCACACGCGTCCCATCTACTCGTAGTAACGTTGTTATAGACGAGGCTATACCTCTGTGTCTCTTTACGTAAGCAAAAAACTGGATTTGTCGCATCCACATTTGCTTATATATATATATATATATATATATATATATATATATATATATATATATATATATATATATATATGGTTGGTGGTATCCGGTTTCGGATTTGCCTATCACCGTGGCCAGCCACAGGACGCCTGCGCTTACAGGGGGATTATGGGTGGATTGCGCTACACCACTCACAGCTCCAACCACACCCCAACTCCAGTGTAAACCCGAAGGAATAAGACAATGAGGCATGTTGATGGAAGCCACGTTTCATCAACGGAGACTGCCCACACTTTTTCACAAGTAAACACAAGCACGCTGTATTTGGGGAATCAAGCGCACACAAGGCGGTGGCTGGACCGTAGTCCGCTCCACACTGAGTGCGTGGGACCATTCTTCTATCCTAACACGGCCACAAGGACCGTGCACCACATGCTCTCCAGCGACGACCAACTGCCTCCTGGAGCCAATATGGACAAGGTAGTGGGTAATAAACTGGTAGTCACCTTGTCAACATGCACCTCAAGCGCAGCCACACCGGGAATATCAAGCAACAGCAAATCACCTGAAACGAGGATATCGAGTTACTTAAATGGAATAATGCATAGAGATGCGGTGACATAACTCTTTAACAAATAATCATATGAAATAAATTGGTTACGAAACAATCTACGAAAAGTTCGAGACGTCAGAGAATTTATTTAGGAAAATGCCACAAACGCGAAAATATTATCAATTTTAACTAACTTAGTTTAAGGAACTTGTTCAAGTTTATGGAAGATAGTTCAGGTAGACATTAATATGAGATAAAAGAAGCATTAGGACAATATAGCAAACCCACCACCTGAAATAAAGAGACAGCATACAAGCAGGCAGTAAATCGAATGCAGCGTACCTACCAACGCTGCGCCAGTTCTGTCTATGCTCTCAGCAGGACTCGTCGTCGTTTCGTTGTGTACCCAGAGTGACCTGGCTCTTGGCTCATTAGGCATGCCTGACTCAGGCACTCTCGACCGCATGCGCTGCAGCACCATACGCTCGGCGTCGATGGAGAACAACACATCGGCGCCTGTCGCTTCTGCAATTACCGCTCCTTTGCATGCACGAGAGATTTCTCTCGCACCTCAGCAATGACCTTCGTGGTCAGGTCGCGCCAAGCACGCCGATCGACCACTTTCCATTTCCATGACCTACAACCAAGATCAGAACTTGAGTGGCTCACTTTTATCATGTCCTGGTAACGAAGCTTCGGTTTCCCCACATACCGCTTCCCAACGCTCAGCTGATCATATAATAGCTGCTTCGGTATTCGCGTCGAATCCATACGCCACACATGACCGAACCACCTAAGGTGTCTCAGCAAAAGTATGCAGTCCACTACATACATTCCACTTCGGCGCAACACTTCCGTTTCCGCAACCCCATCGCACCAACCACTGCGCAGAAGGAACCACTCGAGATATCGCACATCCCGCAGGTACATCGTCCACGTTTCACTGCCGTATAGAAGAACGGACAGCACCATGGATTTGTAGACCATCAGCTTTGTGCCTACGGTAAGCTGATGGTTGTTCCACACTCGGTACTCAAGCTTCCCGAATGCCGAAGCTGCCTTCATTACGCGGATACGAAGCTCACTGTGTAGCTGCTGGTCAACACACTCCAAGGTAGCTGAAGCAAGAGTTGGTTCCAACACGTCATCACCAATGCTGATTTGCGGTACCATTGTAGATTGCACCTCTGGTGAAGGCTGAAAGACAGACAGTTTTGCTTGTGTTGATGGTGAGCCCGAATTTGGCCGCTGTCGAAGCCAGAGCACTAGTCATGTGCTGCAACTCATCCGCGCTGTGAGTTAACAACGCACAATCATCAGCAAACAGCAACATACGGATAGTTGTCTCACAGACCAGGGTTCACGTACCGAAACCATGGATATTCAGCAACCCACCATCAATACGGTGCTCCACATGAACACCGTAAGCACAAGCGGTATCAAAAGCAAAAGACATCATGGCATGAAGATAAATATCAAACAGGGCAGCAGCTAAGACACAGTCTTGCTTCACACCTAGAGATAACTGCAAAGTCATCCGAGGTCTCCACTCAGCTGCACCCTCACCCGCATACCACTGTGCAGACATACGATTAAACATACCAGTAGCGGTTGAAGACGCGAGGTGACAGCGGGCATTCTTGTCTTACATCACTGGAGATATTGGAGGGAGGCGACAGCGTGCCATAAACCCACCCTCTCTCCGATATACGCGCGTGAAGCACTCATGAAATATTTACGTACTTGAGCACACGTTTTTTTAGCAGACAGTCCCAAAAGACACATCGATCCACCGAATCGCAGGCACCTTTGATGTCGAGGAACACGAGAACGGTGGGCCGCTAATATATGTGGCAATGCTCCAACAGCTGATGCAAAGTAAAGATGTGGTCAAAACATCCATTACCCCGAGGGAACCCGGCTTGCTTCTCATGAATCTGGCTTTCACGAGCGCCAATCAGTCTGTGAAGGATTACAGAGGCAAGCAATTTGGATGCGATGAGGTTCAGACTGATTCCTTCATGCATGCCGCATTTCGAACGCGAGCGTCCTTTGAAGATGGGAGCAATAATGGAGCGGCTCCAGTCGGTTGGGACAGATTTTGCTCCTACAGTTTCACTAGTGATTCGTGGAAATCATCAACAAGAGCAGGGCCTCTAATTTGAAGGGGGCTGAATGAAGACCATCTGGTCTCGCGGTTTTGTTCAATTTCAACTGTTCCATCTCACGTTTGACTTCTGAGCGAGGGTGGATCCAAGGGGACGGCCTAGGGAGCAGGGCGATCACTTGCCGGTGAAGAGTCGAACAATTCCGGCCGATTAAATTGCTTTTCAAAATGCTCAACCCAACGCTCCAAACGTTTTGACAAATTGTGGATTGGTTTTCCACTCTCGTCAAGTATACTTTCACTAACACCAGGTCTCCTGCTGTCCGGTTCCCCTATCAGACGGAATAACTTTCAATGGATGCCAGGAGCAGAGGTCACTTGCATCTCTGACGCACTTAGAGACCACCGGAATTGGCGGTATTTCTTCAGGCTAACACGGAGTTTTGCCCGGAGCTCTTTGCGACTTTCATTGGGTTTGCTTCCAGCCAAAATGTGTCCTCCAGCATCGGTAACTTCTAGCGACTACGAAGATAGCCCATGTCCATGTTGGCTATTAGACTTACCACCTGAGGATTTGCCTGCTGCGAATAATGTCTGGTGGACATGCGATCAGTGACCTTCAATGGTCTCCAGTGAGCGTTTAATCAACCCGCATGTTAGGGTATTTGGACAAAGTGCGCAGTATGGCTCCTTGAGCGGACCACTTTCAAGATCAGTTCTTCTCGCCCCCTGCTCCCGGACCTCTTCCTACTCAGGTGATGTAGGACGAGCCATGGACGGTTAGTCTAGAGCCTCCGTCGAAGGCCGAGGTCCAAAACGCGATCACAGCCCTCAATCGTTTTCGTCTCAGCCCGGATTTCCTCCCACCTGCAGTACTTAAGGTTGATGGAGGTAAAATCTGCAAAGCACTGACCCTATTCGAACGTATCTGGAAGAAAGTGTCCCGGCTAACTGGTGCGAATCGGTTATAGTGGCAATACACAAGATGGACAGTCGCACAGACTGTTCTATCCGCAGGGCTATTAGCCTGACACCAGTTGCGGCAAAATTACTAGCCCCGATTCTCGTTCGTCGCTTCACTGTGAAACGGGAATCTGGGAGTGGGGAAGAGTAGGCATGTTTCTGCCCAGGACGTGGCTGTATAGACCATATATTCACTCTGCGACAGGTGTTAGAGCAGCATCACGCATACTGCAGACCGACAATAGCTGTGTTCCTCGATGTCAAGAGTGTGTTCGATTCAGTCGATCGATCGATTCCGTTCGCAATACTTGCACGCAAAGGTGTTCCCACGAAATATGTGAACATCCTTCGTGCTCTATACTCGAACACTACATGCCGCGTCAGGGTCTACGGTTTTCTGTCGGATAACTTTCCAACCACAAGTGGCGTTCGTCAGGGTTGTCCGCTTTCCGCGTTTTTGTTCAATTTCGTTGTGGACTCTACCATGGGGCGTCTTCTCTTGCGGAATCTCATCATGTGGACGTTGAAGTCCTGCCTGGCCAAAGGCTAGTTGATCTTGATTATGTGGACGATATCGTCTTGTTTTTGACGGTGTTACGGCGGCACGGTCAACTCTGAATAGCCTGTCTAGAGTGGTCCCATTATTTAATATGCACTTCGCACTTTCGAAGTGCAAAGTGTTGCTGCAAGACCGCCAGCCACTTTATGACCCCTTGACCCTTGATAATGAGGAACTTGAGGTGGTTGATCAATTCACTTATCTTCGCAGTTGCATCAGCAACGATGGGTGCATAGAAACTGAAGTCAGTTCACGCATTGCTAAGGTCAGCTGCTTTCTTGAATCTGCGGCATCTTTGGCGACAGAAGGGAGTTTCCCTCCGTCTGAAAGGCCGTGTATACAAGGCCACAGTGAGGGCCGTTCTGCTCTACGGGAGTGAGACTTGGCCCCTTCGGTCTGAAGATCTGAAGCGCTTCAAGTCTTTGATCATCGTTGTTTGCGAAGCATTGCTGGTGTCGGATGACGCCAGCGTGTCCGCAACGATGATGTGCGTAGGCGAGTACTAGGTGGTGATAATCATGCTAGCTTCCTAGAACAACAGATAGTACTGGATAAGTTGCGTTGGCTCGGACACGTGCTGCGTATGCCTTGTCACTGCTTACCTAGGAGGGCCTTGTTCAGTCTGCCAGGTGTAGGATGGCGCAAAGCTCGAGGTGGACAGAAGTTGACTTGGCAGCGGGAAATGAAGTCACTGACGACCAAACTGGGTGCCGTTGGTCCGTCTCGCCTTCCGGGCTGGAGTCCACCTGACTCGCCTTGTGTTTGGCTCGAGACTTTACAAGCCATAGCTCACAGTCGGCACTAGTGGCGCTTCTGATGCCGTCTCCTAGTCGGATTGCCTGTTTAAAGTGTGTTTGGTGTCGAGTTATCTGCAGGGTACTGGTTGATTATGACGCGGGGCAGTGAAAGCCGCAAGGATGTTGTTTCGCCGATATCGTCTTTTCTTTGCACGATAGCCAGTTGTTTGTGGTGGCGTGTTGTCTACACAAGGTGTAGGCGCCTTGACCCTGAATGTTTGCTAATGGCATTAAGGTTTTCGGGTAAGTCCCCCTTCTCTCCCTCTTATTATTCTTCATTTCACAGGTCATGCTGGTTGTATGGCAGCGAAGCATCAGTTAAAATGGCTGGTGTGCTGTTGATGTATTATGATACGCATTCAAAACAGCAGTCTTCGCCAGCTGGCTAGTGCCAATGCGCTCACAGCGTCATCATGGGCGTCCGCCAAAACGCATCCGCATGTCAGCACATACAAGTGCATGCTCAGTGTCCACACGTGTGCTCCAAATCAAGCGACAGTTCTGGATGCAGCCTCTCCGGCGGTCACTGATTGCAATGGGATCGATTTGCCTCCAAGGCTGGTTTGAGGCTTGTGGGCGCCATGTCACCGTTTGGCGGACGCTGTGTCGAAAGTTAGTCCTTGCAGGAAATAAGCGAGCATCTTTACACAAATGAAGTAACCACTCACCGTTATTATTACGCTAGCCTACACCGTGTTGACTGCCCAGATGCAATTCATCAGTGGACAACTTTCCAACTTGTGCGTTCAGATCTCCCCGCCTGCACAATAGTGTCCGTGCTTTTTTGTGGCGAAGGAGCTTGTTCAGTTAGCGATAGAGATCATTTTTTACCGAATGATCGCTAGAGTTTTTTGGGCGCGTAGGCAGCGATGATGAATAGACACTTAATAGTTCCGCGCCACTTTGATGCTTTGGACGAGCTAGCCAATCGGACCGGCTACTGATTTGGATCCAATCAACTAGAGCAGCTTCAGCCCGGGTACTCAGGGCAAAGCCAAAACCAGCTTGGCCGGTGTTGGAAGCTGCATCTTCGCCGGATATGCGCAACGAGAAGTTACTGCTGGTGTCACTTGAAGGGGATCGCAGAGTGAGCACAGATATCGAATCTTGCAAGCGGGTCTCTGCTAAGCAACAGATGTCGATCGAGAGGGTCTCCAATGTTCGGGCGAGTGCTGCCTGTTGACCGATCTGTAGTAATGTGCGTACATCGAGGCATGCCAATCTGAAGGATGATGGGGGTCTCCAAATGGAAACCGGTAAACTGGAATGGACCGCTTGGTTGGACATGGGATTATCGACAGGAGAGGAGTGACGCTCCGCGTTAGCATGTGAGTTGAAATTAGAAGATAAATGCCTGGCAAAGCATGTTGGGGGACGGCCAAGAATCGGGTGATTGAAAACTGGTTGGAACGGGACGGTAAGAGTGAAAAAGCGTAAGAGGAGGAATAAGAAGACGGGAAGGATTGAGCAGTAGCATCCAAACCCCTATCCACCCTGCTCGATGCAGCGGATAAGGCACCGTTGATTATCCTCTGTGGTGGCCAGAGCATCAGAGATTTGTTTGAAGATTCATTGTATTGCGTGGGCATGATGCTGTCAGGTTGCTCAGGCCTAGACAGGAGAACGATTTGGGTTCTCAACTAAGGCCTTTGGTTAAAGAACCTTACCGCATGGCAGCGGGTTTGGCGTTGGGCTACAAGAAGTCCGTTTTAATGAATAAGGTGTCACCCTCATTCCAACCCCCAACCTAGAGGACCAGGAGTCTAAGTTTGTCTGGCCTCTAACCATTGACCAATCTGGTATGAGTGGCTCTGAGGGTGCAAAAGCAATACCCAGCAAAGCTCAATGGATCGCTGAGGCACACAAACCACCGCACCACGGTGAGGTCGAACTTCATTGCGATGGAACTATCCACTGAAGGTGCAAGTGACCAATCAGTCGCCAGCAGGCGTAGAAGCGCATACTGGTGCACCCTTGAGCCAAAGCTTGTGGCATTGGACCGAGAAAAGAAGCGCGCGGGCTCAATCCCGCCAATCGTAATTCCACTAAGAAAGTCAAGGTGATTTTAGACAGAGTGAACTTGGTGAGCAAGCATAAACAACTGGAAAGGGAACCAGCGACACTGCAAATAACAGGGATGAGTTATTGAGACGGACTGTTGTAAATAATGTATATACTCTATAAATATTTGAGTGTAATCTTAATAAATGACTTCGTGATCGCGATCCAGTCTTCTTGCTTCCCGGTGGGCTACACGACTCCATTCAGGTACTTAGCAGGAGTTCAAATTGTGATTCCATAAGACGGAGTGATACAAAGACATGAATGTAATTTTATAACAACAACCTTTCTGGATTCGAACTAAAAAGACATTGATTTGACGCGTTGCCAGCCGTAAGAAATGCAGTGGCGCCGCACGTGTCGCAGCCGTGCGATGCTACGTACCGGTGCTCGGTTCGAACAAGCATTCAACCAGCAGTCTACCATTCCGCATCAACACGCTGAGTGTACAATCAAATAGCAGTTTCGGTCATTTTTACACAAAGTGCTCAGCTAAACTGAGGAATTTTTCAGATTGCTGCGATACAAGACAGGAGGCGTGCCAGACACAAAATACAGAGAATAGTAAGAGCGGTTGGACCCAAACTGTGTTAGAAAGATCTACAAAGAGTGGGAAATAGATGGGCAGGAGCAGAATGTGGCGTATCACACAACTCACTAGGAAGGCATGAAGGATGGGGATACGCAATCAGTAAAATAACCTGACGATTGAAAGATACGAATGTTGATAAATTCCATAATCATAAATACTTTCTAGGTATGCATTTTAATTCACCGCGCGCTTGCCGTTGTGTGCCGTTTTATTTCCTTCACGTCATCAAGCGTTCTTTTAGTTAGCAACTAGCGAAATCAAAATATCTACACAGTCTCGTCATCTCACGGACACAATGCGATCTAATCCATTTATTCTGGGTCTGTTGCTTTCCGTTGTTTTTTTTTTAATTTTTTTCCTGCGGTAAAGGAAGACATCGTCAGTAGACCTATACTTCGTTGCGACAATTGTCTGCCACATCAACTAGTGGCTAGATATATTGCAAATTCGCATGCACATACTCAGACTCGAGCTCTTGAATTTTGGTTTAAAAGCCATGTGCATAGGTCATTCGGTCACCAGCCGGTTGTTCCTTACCAACCATTATCTTTCTCCGGTGTTCACAGCTTGTCTTCAGCGGCGTGCTGTGCAGGCACGGATCCCGGCTCGTTCGAATCATTGGTTCAGGTAAACCTTCTCTTCGTGGGAGGTGCTTGAGAGACATGGACAGTTGATCTACTTTCAATCACGTCTGCTAACATGTAAAGCAGAGCACCATGCGGAGCAGTTCAGCAGACCTACTATCACCCTGTTTACTAAACCACAAGAACCTGCATAATTTGGACTGTACTAGTTTATAAGCATGTTTGGGGAACACGCTACTCTTCAACCATGGTTGAGTTGTTTGTTTTGATAGACACCACTCGTTGACCGAGCTGACGTAGATTGTCAGCGCTGGATAATCCCATGCGATCTAATAGACGAGGCATCATTGAAGATCTGGCCTTCTTGCATGTGTATCTGACGAATCATAGGTAGTATTTAAGACCCAAACGAGTTTCGAAAATGACAGAAAGCAGCGAAACTTAACTCAACTGGCAATGTGCTTCAGTGGGTATATACTGTTTATTTAATGTCTGTTTCAAAGAGGTGCCATTTTCGATCGTGCCCGCCTCTAGATCTCAGTTCAATAATCTGGCTTACAAAACATAGTGCAGCCTTAGCTCGGTATCGTGGTTACTGAGGCTTGTTTGAACCTGATTGTACCGGTCACATGCGCTGTAAGGTCCATGACTAATTGTGTATAGTCCAGTCCAGTTCACAGTCTACCGCAGATTAGTTTTGGCAACTAAATCAGGGAATAGAAACCCCAACGCAGAGGAGGCCCATCTGCGAAGTCTTGATGTTCTTGATTTTGTTCATTTGCTTCAAATCTTGCTATTTTAACTGGTGACTAATTTTTCTCTATCTTCGAATTATTTTTTACGCTTTTATGTATTTGCTATATGAATTGGCGGAGAACAAACACGCCGAGTGAGAATGAGTATAGCCCGAATGAATAGGCCTTATTCAGCAAGAAAGCGAATCGAGTAGGCTAAAATATGAGTATGGCAACATTGTGGTAAATAACCACAGAAAAGTGATTGCGAGTTAAATTTCATGTATGTAATTTATGTCAATACTTTACGGTGCTTTTTCTTTTTACGTGTCTAGATACCTGGACCCATCCTGTCTCTGTATTCGGGTCATTATTGAGTAGCCAAATTGAACACATATGGATCTCAGACCCACGATTGCTGCAACAATCAGCGTTCTGTTTTTTAGGTTGTCACTTTAATCATCTTAGGGTACAGCACGATTGATGTCGCCAACTGTTCTTTGCTGCTCACCCGCCAAAGCTTGATAGTGTTACTAGAGAGCAGCGGTCTCCATCACCAAAGCACCCTCAGACCATCAAGCATCGCGATTCTTGCGTAAGCCTTGCTTGAGCTGTTGATTGGCAGAGCGGCGTCGACCGTTGTTAACTGATTCCGCCGGGATATCTGCGACCTTCCAACAACTCCAGAGCGATCAGAGATCCAAGCCTTTAAGGGGTATCTAGCTAGGCTGCAGCTTGATTGTATGGAAGTGGTTGTTGCCTTCTGTATACAAGTCCGGTGTTGCTCAATGTTTTACGGTGGATTGCAATTGAATGCGTATTCCAGGGAGGATTGATTAGTCGTCCGTATTGAGGAACTAGCGAATCATTTTTCTAATCAGCAAAAGAACGATGGACTGCTATGGACTGTGCTCATTTTGATGCGAGCTGTTCGCCTCGTATTACATGTCACTTCTCTAAGTGAAACCGGGTTTGCGGATTTCACTCGTTTTTTTCTAACATCCGGCTAACCTGCTTCTGTTCGCTCAATGCGCTTTTTGTCTTGATACGGTTTACTTTGTGACCCTATTCTACTTCAAACGGAGCATCAAACGAGTTTCTCACTTAGAGCATATAAGTGTAATTAGTCCCCTATCTTATTTGCGATGACAGAACATTCCAATTGATCCGAATATCTCTGAATACCGGCACTTTCAAACGATTCGTTTCATCAGGCAGTATAGCTACCTTAACTGACGATATAAACTTCATTAACACAGTAAGAAGACATAGGTTGCGATATGTTAACATTTCGATTGCTCTCGTCACTCGCTACGCGATACAGGCAGAACAAAACACGCAATATATAGGGTCCACACTTAGTAACATAGATAAGCAGATAAAATTGATGGGAATGACGTAATCAGGTCCAAGGCAATCTAATTGATTGCCTCAATTGTTTCTAGGCACAGAGCACGGGACACTTCAACCTGATCAGTAGCGCCTCGCCAATTACCAACAACGTCGGGTTCCTGTTGCGCAATAGCACCTTGAATGATATAAACTTCGCTAAAAGTAGTTTCAAGATGTCTATACTGGCTCTGTGATTTGTCTTTTATTATTCGACCCAAACCAATGCTTCAGTCTTCTGGCTGTATTCCACGAATCACCGTTCTAGGTAGGTACGGGTGACGTTACGGTATCCATAGTCCACTCGTGACTCTTGGTAATTACGTAGTAGCGAAGCGTCGTTACGAAGCACATGCGTACTTACGTACGCAATCACTGCCACTTGCTTGTGGTTTTATTTTTCTTTACGTTTTTATCTTTGTCACTTCACTCCTCCCATCACACTTTCAGCTCTCTTGTCTCTTCACAGATGAATTTCTGAGCGGATGCAAGTTATGGTTGCATTTTGATGAACTAGCCATAGGTGTACTGCCAGGGTGCCGAAACACTGATAGCAGAACGTCCTCAAATAAAGCTTTTGGCTCAAAATCCCGTTCTTCAGGCAGCGACGGAATTGCAGCCTTCCGGTTTTACAGAAATCGTCGCCACCCTATTTCCAAACCCTAAACTGAAGGGTCAGGAGACTGAGTTCGTCTGACCTCTAACTGTTGACCAACCTGGTGAGAGTAGCTCTCAATGTGCTAGGGAGCACCATTCAGTGTGGTTCATTGGGTCTGAAAGGTATGCAAGCCGTCGCGCTAAGTAAAGTCCAAGTTTCATTACGACCGCCCTAACTCATTAATCTGTCTCTGTTCGTTCCGTAGTACTGCAGTCTTAGTGTTTTTCTTTTCCTCGGAATTTTTCGTATCCATTTCGCACTTGCTGCTAAATTTTTCTGCATGTAACGCTATTAGGACGTTTTTCGCACCTCCTAACTGATCTCCAAATCTTGTTCGAGAATCTGTGTTGGAAACACCGGTTCTAATCCGAATTGGTTCCTCATTTACTACAGCGAAGCAGCGGCACAAATGACTGGGATGCGGTTGTTGATAATGCCGGTTTACGCCTCATTGATCTTTAGTTTTTAGCATTTCCTTTCTGTAGTGTATATAATCAACCAACACCCCTTGCTCAGTCCCCACAATTCTTTATTATATGTTCAGGCCTCGTGGTTGCTGGAGAGGACGGCTCTTGCCGAATCGATCCATAACTATTCAATACTTCTAGGTGAGAGTTATCCCAATTTGTCTATCGAAATGGTTTTCTCAATAATTTGCCTGTCCTGTCTATGTTCGCCTGATAAAAGCGATATGCATTATTCTGGTGACATTATTAAGCGATGAAAATATCATTTTTTTATTGCGTAGTGCGCACTTTCTTTTTGGAGCCAACATACCGGCGCTCCCTATTGATTTCCGCATCTGAGCGAATCGGGTTGATTTGGTCACTACAACGGTGGTTAAGTTTACGCGATGATCCCTGATCAGCTGCTTCTCGGACCCATCAGTGTTTTCAACTATCCTTGTCCTTTTGACGAGCTTTACCCACTTGACTATTGGCACAGTCGGTTGAATTCGCATCATACCTCCACCTTTATTTCAAGTTTCCTCGCATGTTTATTTCTTCTAATCACCGGTGATCACTATCCTGCAAGGTTTCATCAGTATGGTTGGGTTTTCTCTCGAGCGACAGTCTAGCTTTTTACTTACGACTTTAAGACCTGATTTAACCAACCCACCTTATCTCTTCATCCTTTACTGCATCATCTTCAGTTTGACTTCCCACCACATAAACTGGCTCTTAGGGTAGCACAATTTACGTCTTATTTATCTCCTTCGCTGCTTAAATTCGGTGACGAATCACTTTTAGTTATTTTTTGAGAAACTTCCTGATGCAGTGTACATCGATGAAGGGGCACTTTCAGGTTAGTTTTTATCATTGACACTCCCTATTTTGGGGGAGTTGTATGAGAACTAAGGGCGCTAGCCTTGCTTTATTCCCTCTGCCCAACTTGCTGATGTCCTGCATCGATGCTTCACCGAATATTGAACGAACTACACACCACTTTCAGATGCGACGTGAACAGCGTCATAAGTCTTCGCCGCTTTACATACTAGGGTCATTCAGAGTTCCCTGCTGTTCTCTCTCTCTGGCTAATCTAGCGATTACTGCCTTTGGCGCTGTTTGCTAATTAAATGAGCACTCCTGATACCACCTTATGTTTTGGAACTGTTGTACTTTAGTGACCTCATTTGGGTAAGGGCACTGATGAAATCTCGTAAGCAGTTCACCCCCGGGCAGAGTATTCTTTTTCACAATTTTGTGAACATAATCACCAGTCCGTTTACTTTCACCGTTTTATTTAGCGGGGGCAGTACATCAAATGATCCGGTGATAGGCTTACCATTTAATGGCGATATTATTCTGTTGGTGTTACAGATACCTTTTATGCAGCCGTTACCTATTCGGTTGTATACACTTTTTCTGTGGGCACCTATGTTGTAGAGGTTAACTTTCCTTGCGTGCCTCATTTTCCAGACTTTTATCAAAAGTGGAAGCAATGCACATTTCCTTTTCGCTGATGCGGTTGCTCTTTACTCTGAGAAACTTGTTCTGTACTGTCATTTCCGCTGCTTGTTCCCTTTTAAACACTTACATCATCAGTCCTTTTCTCCTTCTCTTCAACCGTTACACCTTGGATCTTCCAGTCAATACTTCTGCCAGTTGGGCGGCTGTTAATCGTCGGCTTGTCCCGGAGCCATACTTCCTACTTAAAGCCTGGCTTCTTGCCTTAGGCTTCAGAAGCCGTTGCGAAGCGTGTGATTTGAGTGATTGTCTGAAGCTATTCCAATACAAATCATATCTGGCGACGGATATGTTGTTTTACTCTCCTCAACGATGGCTGCCGATGCAGACTTGAAACAGATGATACAAGCCCAGATCAAGCTAATGGAGGTGCTGGTCTCAGAATTCTCCACCATGACCGCCTTCTTCCGCAGAATTACCATCAGTGGATCAGTTCACCAAGAACGTTACTGATCTCCAGTATGATCCGCACGCTGGCGTGACCGCGTCATGGTACAAGCGGTACGAGGATGTATTCTCAATTAAACTGGCCAACCGGGATGACGAGACCAAGGTCCGTATACTGCTCCGGAAATTGGGCCCAGCAGAACATGTCGGGAACACAAGCTTCATCCTCCCTGCCGAACCGCAATCGCGCAGTTTCAACGATACAGTGCAGACGTTGATGTCGGTTTTCAGGGACACCTCATCCTTGTTCAACACTCGCTTCCAGTGCCTTCAAATAGTCAAGCGGGACGTCGACGATTTTGTCACTTACGCTTGCTACGTCAATCGTGAGTTTTGGCTCTTTTAAGCTCGGATCTCTTACTGAAGATTAGTTCTGATGCCTGATTTTCGTCTGGTCTCCAATCCCAACGCGATGCAGATCTGCGAACCAGATTACTGGCTAAGATCGATTCGGAACCCGTCATCACACTGGCACAACTGGTTCACGAATGCGAGCGGATACTCAATCTGTAGCACGATCCTGAAATGATTCAGCACACTGACAGACCTCGTTCTACGCCCATGGTATCTGCTACCTAGCCCAAACAGAAATCACCATCTCCGCCAGCCACGCCAGTCCGAAGAAACTCCCATACGCCTGTCGCTACTGTGGGTCGTGGCACTATAGCATAAGTTCTGTCCGTCTAGACAACACCGTTGCCAACGGTTTCACGCAGTCGGACCTAAAAAGGTTCCTGTTGGTCGCAAGAACAGGCAAACCCAAGTTCTTAAGTCTTGTAGACGGCAAATTCCAAAAACGATCGGAAGATCATCTTCGCCCACAACTGGAAGTATGTCTTGTTTCATATCACTGGACATCCAATTCGTCTGCAACTTGACACAGCCTCTGACATCACCCTCATCACGAGGAGGCTCGGGCACTATCTTGATAGTCCTACGGTCGAATCATCCAGTCGGACAGCAGCCAGCGCTTGTGCTGGCTCAACGCATTTGACTGAACGGCTACACGGCTCAGCGTTCTTCTGCGGAAACACCACCGAGGCAGTCTGTTACGTCTCCGTTTCCGATCTCGATCTTGGACTAGACTGCCTTGAACCTCCTGGTCTCATGCATCTGCCGATTTCTTCCATCTGCAACCAAGTGCAGTCCAACATCCTACCCTCGAACCTAACACAACTAATCACCCACCAGTTCTCCGACGTTTTCTATGTGGGACTTGGTCTCTGCGCCCAAACCAAGGTCACACTTCAACTACGAGCCGATAGCCAACCTGTTTTCTGCTCGAAAAGACCGGTACCTCACGCTGCCCTGACGATTGTCGATCAGGAACTCAGGCGTTTGGAGGAAATTTGTGTGTTGCAACCTGTCCCATATTCCGCCTGGGCCGCTCCTATTGTTGAGGTCAAGAAGCCTAATTTATCTGTCCTGATATGTGCCGATTTTTCAACGGGCCTCAACTCCGCCCTAGAACCCAATTTCTATCCGCTTCCAGTCCCAGAAAATCTATTCACCATACTTAATGGGGCACTTACTTTGCTAAGTTAGACATGGCGGAAGCCTACCTGCAAATCGAGGTGGCAACTGAATTCCATGAACTCCTTATGATCAATACCCACCGATGCTTTTCCAATGCACCAGGCTTCCATTTGATGTCAAAACTATCCCAGCAACCTTCCAACAAGTGGCTGATACTACGATTCCTGGCCTACCAGGTACAGTGACATACTTGGACGATATTGTCATAATGGACAGGTCGACGGAAGAGCTCTAAAATCGCATCGTTGCTGTTCTCAACCGCATCCAGGAAGTTGGCTTCCGTCTCCGAGCCAAGAAATGCCACTTCTTCCATCGTTAAAGTACCTCAGCTTAATCTTCGACACTAACCGTCGTCACACAGGTCTTGAAAACACCCTAGCGATTCAGCAGAGGCCGGCTCCGTAGGACATCACCACACTACGGTCTTTCTTTGGATTGATAACACTATAGTGCATTCCTGCCGGCCATGAACAATCTCCGAGCTCCACTGAACCGTCTCCTGTAAATGGACGCAAAATGGCCTGATCCGCAGAACGTGAAGCTGCATATGTGAAGCACAAGTCGTTGCTCAGCTCAGACGTCTTGTTGACACATTACGATCCAAAGATGCCAATTGTGGTCGCAGCATATGCTTCTGATTACGGCTTAGACGCCGTCATTTCCCATGTTTTCCCAGATGCTTCTGAAAAGGCCATCTTTCATGCCTCGCGTACACTCACATCAGCTGCGAAAAATTACAGCCAAATTGAAGTGGCCTTAGCTATTATCGATGCTGTCAACAAATTCCACATGTTTATGTTTGGCCGACATTTCATGCTGCTCACAGATCACAAGCTACTGTTTTCGATCTTTGAAGCCAAGAAGGGTATCCCTATGGGCTCTGCCAATCGTCTTCAGCGTTTGGCAACAATCCTCTTAGGGTGCGATTTTACCGTCCAGTACCGTCACACTGAGGATTTCGGACAAGCCGATGCTCTGTCTCGCTTTAACAACCCTCGGGCACCCGGAGATAACGTAGTGATTGTGGCTACATTCATCGAGGAAGAGGTTCGTCGCCGTCCGCTCGATTCTAGTTACCGTTGCCGACGTTCAACGCGCAACCGCGCGCGATCCGTTTCTTCACCGTGCCATTTCTTTTACCCAGACGCACTGGCCTACAGGGAAACTCTCGGGTGAACTGCATCAGCTTTTCTGTCGTCGCGAATCATTGTCCGTTGTTGATTCTTGCCTTATGTTCGCCGACCGAGTGGTGGTACCAGCCTCTTTTCAACCAGCTGTTCTCTGTCGATTTCACTCTGGTCATCCGGGCATCAGCACGTGGTTACGTCTATTGGTCCGGTATGGATGAAGACATACAGCATCTGGTCCGTGTATGCTCTAAGTGTTAGCAAGCCACCAAACTACCCGCCAGACAAGAACCAATTTCGTAGCAACTACTTCGAGATCCATGGTTACGGCTTCACCTAGATTTCGCTGCCCCAATCGACAGAGTGTCGTACCTCGTCGTCGTCCAAGTGGCCAGAAGTGGTAGTGTTCAGTCCAGTGACCTCAGTTAGCACGATTTCCGCCCTTTGAAACGTCTTCAGCCATCACGGTCTGCCGGACGTGATTGTTAAACAATGGATCCCAATTCACTTCAGTCCAATTTGCGGATTTCTGTTCACGTTTGGACATCAATCACATACGGGTCCCCACCTTATCTCCCTCAATCGATTAGTCAAGATGAGCGCTTCGTCAATACCTTCAAGCGAGTGCTCCTGAAGTCGCATGGGGAGGGGACTACCGATGGGATACTACAAGCTTTCTTGCTTATGTATCGAACTACTCCCAATTTTGCGGCGCCCGATAGTCGTTCTCCAGCCGAAGTTTGGATGGGCTGCAGACTGTGTGCCGTGCACGATGCCCTCATCCCGTAGAGTGAATCACCTCTGCCTTCCTCAACTAAAGATCTTCGTGGCTTCACAGTTATATCACCCGTATACGCTCGTGATTACAGACGCAGGCACAATGAATGGGTTGAAGCCCTTGTTACCGCTCGCCGAGAACGAATACTACGACGTATTGATAAATGATGAAACTTGGAGTCGGCACCGCAAACAGTTACGCCTAAAGCAAGCGAACTCAGTGCAGGATATCAGTCACTGCCCAATTCTGTTAGACATACTGCTGGACACTTACTACTCCATCCATGAGTACTATAAGTTCCACTCTATCGGACGAAAAGGTAGGTGTCAAGCTTCACCCTCATCGATGGAGAAATCGAGTCCGAGATCTAGTAAAGCCACTACAGCTGAATCCAAAAAAGCATAGCTACAAAAACCAGTCTTAAAAAAGGGGAGGTGTTTTGGAGATCAATCTTCATTGAGTGACTCATTTTTCCATACTTTTATAACAAAAATGGAGGCAATGCACATTTAGTTTTCGCTGATGCCGTTTATCTTTTTGCTGAGGAACTTGTTCTGTGACGCCGTTTCCGCTTATTGTTCCGTTTGAGACCCTTCCTCAGTGGTTCTCTCATTCTCTTCAGCCGTTGCACTTTTGATCTTCTAGTCAATACTTCTGCCAGTTGAGCGGTTGTTAATCGCGTGATTGTCCCGGAATTACTTGAAAGTCGGGCTTGGGATTCTGGAGCCGTTGCGAAGACTGTAATTTGCGTAATTAAAGTGACTCTACCATTTCCGAATTGAATTTACTGAGTGATCAATGACTAACTCTTTTAATCTCACCCCCTCACATTTTTTCATTATCTTTTGTGATGACAACATTCAATTTGAAGATGCGGTTCTTCGCACCTCTGCATTCTGTTTATATTTTCCCTAACAATACAGTCCGCTTCTTCGTCATAATTCACATTGCACGTTTTTGTAGACCAAATCTTTGTTGGGCAATTGACACATTCTGGTCATTGTTCATTTTCAGGTAAGACATGCAGTTGTTCGCGTTGCATTCATCGACGTAACTATGACAGGTTGCATTTTCCCCACGTGGTTGATCTCACAATAGCATGTATAAGAACAAACACATTCTTATCGTGGATCAAGTCACCGCGTAGGGGTGGGCGTCCTCGCGGTATACTCAGCCCGCGCGCGACTGGTGGTGGTCGCGCGACAGTGAAGCGCCGTTACGGCGTACAGCTGGCACATTATTATTATTATTATTATTATTATTATTATTGTCAAACCACCGATTGATTCGTACAAGTCTTGCATTGTATTTTGTTGCGCACAAGCTGATGTGTATTGTTCAGTTTTTCAACTGTAGTCCAGTTAATGGAATGCGGCTAACCCAGATACACACGGATGTGGTGAAGCGACGCACCAAAAAGTGTTTTTTGTCGTTACAAAATATGTATTCCTTTCTATACCGAAGGGTTTGATTATCACACACTGCTCGCATACCATTTGCTACCATTTTGTACTGTACTCTGTTTTCTTTCAGCATTTTGGAATCACTCTTGCTTGGAGTATTGCCATTTGCGACAGATTACCCATATTTGGGGTTGCTTGTAGCCGACTTTTCAATTGCCACCGCATCACTTTTACATCAAAACGATTATCAGAGAACTTCGGTATGGAGAAACGTGTTCAACCGGTTTGGAAGCCGCCGGTACCAACCGAACGGACTATCTTACCGGAGATAGTGTTATTTAATAGTCTTACTTTGCAAAAGGTATGTACACATCTGTATAACAACACTTATTGTATATAAAGGAAAAATTTATTCCAGAGCAGGGGAAGCAGATAAAATGGTACACATGCGGACCGACTGTCTACGATTGGTCGCATATGGGACACGCCAGGTAACTATTACCTTCTTACCGATGATTTCATTAGGACTTATATCGCTTTCGACGTATTGCGCAGGATTTTCCGTGATTACTTTTCCTTCGATGTACTTTACGTGCTAAACATCACGGATATTGATGATAAGGTATCACCTGTAGACCTTCAGACGTTTTTAGATTATCAAAAGGGCTAGACAAAACCATTTGATCGCTCAGTACCGCGCCGAACCTCACACTCTGGCAGATACATACCATGACGTCGCTGAAGGTATTAGGGTGAGCTTATTAAACTATGCGTGGCAGTGATTTACCCTAATCGAAGGTCATTCGTACATGATCCTCCTGTCTTCAACTGTTTAGTGTGTTAAAGTTAACAATGCCAGCTCTGAACTCTTAGCTATGTTTTATGAATACGTCACCATTTTGCATCAACACCTCGAGTCCCCTGGACGGTATTATTGTTCATTCTCCAATATCCTTACTCATGGGATTGGAATACTCCCAGTATGCTGGTCATCATCATCATCATACACGTTTGCTGAAGGTGGGGAACACCTCAGCTACTGTGCCGCAATACATAGTAAAAAGAAAAAAAGCAACTCGTGCAAGTCGGCTGAGCTACCGGTAAGGGATGGGCATCGTTCCGGTAAGCTACCAGCCGGCTACTATGCATCAAAAAAATTATGCTGAATTATATAAAATTAAATAGTGAGATCGTGATGGAGGGGGAGGCTGAGAAGGATGGGGTGGGACAAAGAAACTCACAGCACGAACGCCACTGAGGTCGGCTCCTAGCCATATCAGCAAGGGTGTCCAACCAAACGTGTTCATCGTCTTTTGGACCCCAACCAGGGAGCCGAGACGCTCCAACCGAGGCCAGCTCAGAAGTGAGGGCCTTCATTCCTCTGCATCGTCATCGCGTCATAATCATCGCCTCATAGTAGTTGAAGTTGAGCAACGCACTTCAGTTAATATGCTGCAGGAAGAATAGAACATTTTGACAAAAAGTGGAACAAAACATTTTTAGTTTGTTTTTCATACGTTGATTTTTCTCTTTTTTCATTTTCAATATTTGTAGTATTAACCATCTGAATCAGCACAATGCTGTACTTAATTCTTTCACTGATTCCGGTTGCGGGCCATGTCTTCAAGGGTGCTAAGCCATTGACACTCTTCATCTTTGCGTCCCCATCCTGGAAGACGTACGGATCCAACAACGGCTAGACTGGACGTCTGCGATTTCGTGTGCTGCCGCCAAGTGGAAGGCTGATCACCACGCGGTCGCCTCCAGCCAGGTCCTTGACGAGCGAATAGAGCGCGACGCGGTAAACACTCAGGTGCCATGCGTAGGACGTGACCGAAGCATCTTAACTGGCGCAACAAAACCAGTTTGTTGAAGGGAATACTCGTATTCCCCAAGATGCGACGTCGAACGTCATTACTATTAACTCGATGTTGTCACCAAACACGAGCGATCCTCCTTAAGCAACCGTTATCAAACGCAGAAATACGACGCATGTCTTCCACGCGAATCGGCCAGTACTCGCACCCATACAACAGTATGGAACAAACTGATGCGCTGTAAACGCGGCCCTTTTGCGACAATGAGACGTCGCGTCAATGCCACAAGTGCCTCAGATTGACAAATGCTGATCGAGCTTTAGCGATACGAAGAGAAACTTCTTTGCTGATAGTGCCGTCAGCAGAAACACAGCTCCCAAGGTAGACGAAACTATCTACCTGTTCAAGTTGTGCACCTTCAAGAGTGAGCACAGGAGCAGGTGAAAGCCAATCCTTGAGCAGTTCTTTACACTTCGATGGGACGAAGCTCATGCCATACTTAGATGCTTCAACTGCCAAACGATCTAGAATGAGTTGTATACATTGAGGATCGTCACCAAGTAAGGCGATATCATTAGCATACTCTAAGTCTGTCGCGCGCTCACCCGGTAGAAGCTCTAGGCCAAAATGTTGGAAACCTTCTAGGGCATTCGGCTGAACGTCTTCGATTGCGAAGTTGAAGAGGAATGGGGACATAGGGCAGCCCTGTCGCACACCGTTATTGACAGCGCATTGCGAGGCGAGCTTGCCATAGACCCTCACTCTGCCGGATCTATGAAGGTAAAGGGCTCGTAAGATGGTGGTATATTTCTCTGGCACCCCGTTCTTTAGCAAGCAACGCCATAAAGCAGGTCGATCAACGGAGTCAAAAGCGGCACGTATGTCTAGGAATGCAACGATAGTGGGCCTGTGATAAATGTGGCGATGTTCGACGAGCTGGCGGAGCGTGAAGCTTTGATCCACGCATCTGCGGCCAAGACGGAAACCCACTTGTTCTTCACGGTAGTATGATTCACGTGCTGGGATAGTCTGCGAAGCAGTATGGTTAACAATAGCTTGGAGGCAGCCGAAATAAGACTAATCCCGCAATGATTTTCACATGAAATGCTAGCGCCTTTCTTGCAAATCGGGACAATAACTGCTTCGCTCCAAGAGGAAGGCACTTTCTCTTCATGCCAAATTTTTGCGAACAGCGCGGTTAGCTGGTTAATGATCGCTACCCCGCCGTACTTGAATAGTTCCGGAGGAAGTCCGTCTAAGCCGGTAGCCTTGAAGCGCTTCAAGCGTCGAATCTCGAGGCAGACTTCCGCTTCGCTGAGTGGATTCATTAGAACGAGCAAGGGTGGACAACAAGGTGTACTGCATGTACTGACTAATGGTGGAGGCCAGTTGAACTGAGAGTGAAAGTGCTCGGCCCAACGGTCCATTCGTCTCTATTGATTGGTGATCGGATACTCATCCACCTCACAAATGATCTCACTGACAACAGGCTTCGTGAGGCCGGTGGACCGAATTAGTTGGAAAAGCTTGCGAGTGTTGACAGAGAGGGCAGTGGTCTGCATCTCTAAAGCACGCTCAGACCACCATGTCTCGCGATCCTTGCGTAGGCTTTTCTTGAGCAGCCGGTTGGCAGAACGGCGCAGCTCGTTGTAACCTGATTCCGCTGGGTTATCTTTGCGGCGTTCGAACAGCTCCAGAGAACGAGCAGAGATCCAAGCCATCAAGGGGCGTCGAGTTAGACCGCAGCATGACTGTCTGGAAATGGTCACCACTTTCCGTTTACAAGTCCAGTGTTGTTCCAGTTCTTGGGGTGGATTGCAACTGAGTGCATATGCCAGTGAAGACTGATAGTTCGCCTGGACAGAGGAATCAGCTAGTCTGTTTACATCAATCTTGCGGTGCTTCGTGTTTCGGGATCCTCCAAAACACATACAGATTTTCGCGCAGACCAGAACATGATCTGAGTCAACGAAGGTGGACCAAAAGGACCTGCAGTCCAGTACGCTGGCACACCATCTGAAGCTAATTGAAATGTGATCAATTTGCGATTACGGTCGTGTTGAAGAAGGGGGACGCCACGTTGCGGAACGCTTCTTCGTACACCTGAAGTTAGTGCTCGAAAGAAACAGACGATTGTCTTCGCACAATTTGAGAAGCCTCTCTCCGTTGTCAGAGCGGTTCTCATTGAGCGCGTGATGACCACTAAGGTGGCGTTCTTATGGTAACAGGCGACCAACCCGTGCATTAAAATCCCCAGCAAGGATAACGGCATCCGACTTTTTAGCATTAGTCAAGAGCTGTTGTAGATCCCGGTAGAATTCGTCCTTGACCGAGTCGCCACTGCAGTCGGTTGGAGCGTATACGGAGATCACAAACAAGTTGTGTCTCTCTTCGCTGTGCCTGTTGATTCTACATAAACCCCGAAGCGGAACTGCACATAATCGGCTGTTGATAGGGAACCAGTCCAGTAGTGCCGCCTCGCCCTTGCCCCTTAGTGCTAGATCTACACCAACCAAAACCGCTGAGGCTGCTTCTGAATCTCCAGAAAGACGCAGGTGATATCTGGCTTCGTGGTCATTGGGGGATGTCAATGTAAGCACAGTGCTGGGATTTTGCAATCGGGTTTCTGAAAGGCAAACGACATCAATCTCTAGGTAATCTAGAGTGCGCGCTAGACCGGCTTGCTGTCCATTCTGCATGAGTGTCCAAACGTTGAAGCACGCTAGATGGAACGAGGATCGGGGATGAAGGAGGGCCATAGGTCGAACTCCTTGATCTGCGGCGCAACCGGAATCGCAGCCAGATTGTTGAACAAATGAATCGGTTAACGGAAAGTGAGGATTGTTAGTAAACAAACAGTTGGCTTGTGATGAAGTCGCGTGAAAGTGACTAGCAGAAACAGTAGCTGAAGAGCACGTTGTAATACAATGCATGTGAGTTTAGACCCAACACTCATTTGGTCTTGATTGGTTCAATGAAACGGGAAAATTTGCTTTACCGTTGATCAGCCGTACCCGTGATTCACTGAATCTCTGTACAGTCTAACTCGCAGACCCACTCTTAAATCCATTATTCCTTGCGGTCCCCTCGGCCTTTATTTGAACCTGGACTTAATCCGTTGATTATGTCTCTGCATACCTGCTGTTCAACTGATTTGTGTGTAATGCACTCCACTACTGCACACGGCTTGTTAAAGACACAAGAGGAGGTCCTTGACCTGACTGTGCGAAGAAACAGATGTAGTCACTCATGCGGATGGGCATGTATCGTCCTTTTGAACTCTCACTGAAGACCTCCTTATTTACCCATTCAATAGTTACGCTGGCCTGCCGAATAAGTTCCTCTTGGTGCCAGCTTGTTGGTTCGGGTTTATCTCATTCCAACAAATGGCTGGACGGAAGTGTTCCGGGACCCAGGCTCGAACCAGCGCCTTCGGATTGCAAGGCAGGCTTGTGATCCTTATGGTCCGCTTTGTCAGATCTAGAGTGGCGCAAGGCTCGAGGTGGACAAAAGTTGACTTGGAAGCGGGAAATGAAGTCACTGACGACCCAACTCGGTTCTGTCAGTACTTCTCACCTTCCAGGTTGGAATCCACGTGATTCGCCTTGTGCTTGTCTCGAGACATTACAGGATATGCGTCGCAGTCAGCACCAGTGGCGCGCCTGTTGCCGTCTCCTAATGAGACTGCCTGTTTGAAGTGTGCATGACACTGAGTTATCCGCAGGATAATGTCTGATTATAATCCGGGGCAGTGCAAGCCGCAAGGAAGCTCTCTCGCTGATGCCGCTTTATCTTTGCACAATCACCAGCTGTTTGTGACGGTATGTTATTGACAAAGTGTAGGCGCCTTGACCCTGAGTGTTTGTTAGGGACATTAAGATTTTACGCCATGTCGCCCTTTTCTCCCTCTTATTTTTCTTCGTTCTGTAGATCACGGTGGTTGTGTGGCAGCGAAAAATCACTTCAAATGGCTAGTGTACTGCTGTTTATGGCTGATGTTGATGGTGATTGCTACCCTGCTGTGACGCAAATCTTCGCATTGGATCCACCTAAATGGTAGTAGCTCTACCGAACTGAATCGATAGCTTCGGCCAGCCAACCCGCTGTTTTGCCTTTCTATGTGCGGTGATATTTATCATTGTACATTGAGGTTCGAAATCAACACAGATGGTTCGACTTTAATCTCAACCTATTACTATTGACTTATAACTATCGGCTCTTTCAACTTACTGTTTTATCTATTTTTCAGTATCTTTTGGGTTGATTCTTTCTTCATTCATTTTACTGATTGCGCCACGAATAGCAACACCTTGAGTCACATTAGCAATTCGATACTCCTATATGCTAATTTATCACCGCTGTCTTCAATGTCCAATGCCATTCGCCATTTGCTAATTAGCCTATAGTGCTGCTT
>OX104066.1:81059986-81077330 GCA_944474145.2 Dicrocoelium dendriticum | reverse complement strand
TGCATCATCGACAGATCCATAGGTCTGTTCACAGCGCCCGGAGGTCCTTGTAGGCTTTTCTACTTTTTCCCAAGTCGTTTCATTTCGCGCCCTCTGTTTGCATTACTTTTTCAATTTGTCAGATAACTTTTCGGGCTTGGCTCTAATGTTGCCCCGTCTGACTAACCCTCTGCTTCCTGATCACTTCCAGACAACGAGACGTTAACGATCTGGGCTCTGAGGTCCCAACACTGTTCTTCTCATCCTGCGTAATTTCGCTCGGCCGTCTAACTACTTTTCATATGGTCACTTCCTTCCCAAGCTGCTTTCTTTCTGATGACACTTATTACTTTTATCCCCATTCTTATTTGGCAGTCTAGCTTCATGTTGTTGGCTCATCCGGACTCGTCTGAACGGCCTCCTGCTTTCTGACCCACCCCGGATTTCTGAGATCTAAGTGACTCAGGCTCTGCCGACGTACCGCCTTGTAACCTTCACTTTAAAAGCATTTTTGGTAATGATTCATCATATCATCCCTTGAATATGCTTGGATTTTCTACTTCTCCTCAATAAAACATTTTCATTTCGCACTCCGTTTACATTACTCTTTCAATTGGACGGATATCTCTCCCGGCCTGGATCTCTCTACCCTCGGCTGACTAGTCTTTTGTTTCCGACTGCTCCCAGACAACGGAGACCTTATTGTACAAGGATTTACATTTCAAACACTTTGTTCCCCTCACCCCTAGACTTTTCATTGGCACGCTAACTGGCTTTTCATATAGTCACTTTCGTCCCAAAAGCTTCTTTTGACACTCATTATTGTTATTCACACCTTAAGTTGGCGGTGTACCTTCGTCGTACTGGCTTATCCGGACTCGTCTGAACGGTCTACTAATTTCTGACCCATTTCTGACTTCTAAGACCTAAGTGACTTAGGCTTTTCCGAGGTACCGCCTCTTAACCTTCACTTCAAAAGCATTGTGGATAATGATACTTTTTTATTATTAAATCCCCCTTTATCCTTATCCTTTCTCTGTATGCCGAGGCACTATTTTAATATTTAGATCTAAATTATACGGCTTGCTTTCTATGCGCTAACCCTCTATTCTCGTCATAATGGTCTTTTCACTTTGGACTACGATGCCCCTTATGATCAGGTTTTAACAGACCCAACGGCCTGTTCACATCTCTCCGAGGCTAATTGCCGTTTCGTTCAGCCACTTTCTTCTTAAACCGCCTCTTCTATGACAAGACTCATTACCTTATACTTACCTATATTTGGCGGCCTAGATTCACCTTGCTGACTTACCCATGTTTGCCTGAACGGTCTTTTGTTTTCTGACCTCCCTTTGGAATTCTGAGACATAAAAGTTCTAGTTACAGCTGACGCAAGGCTCTGCTGCCCTCACCTTATTTACATCACTAGGCATAAGTCATCCTTCCTTTTAGTAACATAGATGAATCCCCACCTGAAGAATGCCGGCGGATATTCAACTTCTCCTCAATAGAACCTGCTTTACCGACCCTATATTTTATTTATGTGCTTTCTGTTGCATTCCTTCTTCATTTGATGCTAACTTTCACGATTCTGTGCTCTCTGACTTCATACATTCCTACCAATTTAAGACTGAGGCAACACGTCCCTGTCGCTCTTCCTGAGTGATATACTTTCCTATAAGCTGCACACCTAGTCCTCCTCTCTGTGGTTCCAACCGATTGAGCATATGCGCATTAGGACCCCTCAATATCTCTTTTCTTCACCTTCATTCCTATTTTGGAAAAATCTTTCCTTCTCTACTAATCCGTGTTCTGTTCGCTTCTCATCGTATTTCGTCACTTATGATACACATGTATAGGCGATATTTAAATAACAATTACATGTTTAGGGGTACAATAGTTCAGTCATCGCCGCAATTGATCGACCGCATTCCAGACGCATCCCTTTCTTCTGTCTGTGGGGCTGATTCTGTTCGTTTTCATTTTTCCCGAGTTTGTCACAGGCGACAAGAACCCAAGGAATTTTCCATCGTTGCGACAGCAATCCAAGCCACACAGTTCCTTTATTTGGACGTGAGCGGAAGATTAGCAACCGTTGTTACAACTTACAAACCGGACAAATCATACGTTATCGTGCACGGATACGAATTTTCTGATGCCGGAACCATTTGCGTTCAGTTTGCCTACCAATAAATCTTCCACATAACTCTTGCTCGGAGAACTACTTTTGACCTCGGAAGGCACATTCTCCGGCGATACAATGCCAGAACAATTAGTCATTATGAGCTCTTCAATCCGCGTTGACCGCTCACTTGGCCGTGGTTTCCAATATTTCTAATCAATTTAATACATAGCCGGGGGATCTGCGATTCTTTTTTCGGAACCATATTCTATCCTTCAAGACTTCAATCACAATTCAACATATTTCAATGCATATCTCTCGAAGACTTCACGTGGTACTGCAGATGATCAACACGTCATATTCAAAAATTATGTTTATTTCCCGACCTACCAATCAGATACAGGACAGTAATCAGGAAAGCAAAGGCACCCGGCTAGCGCATCCACCAACAGATAAATGGGGCGCAACCCGACTGCGAATAACCGAGCAAAAAGCGTTCAACCGGAAACATAGTCAATTACAACTCGCCACTCGATGGATTGGTGGCAGTGTTTCAGGACGTGGTGGGTTTTCGCCTGGCAAGCGTTCTCCCTATATATAGTCAAGATGTACGTTTAACAACACGGCAACGTGGCGAATGTGACTCCCACCTAATAAGTTCACAGCCAATATCGTTACACTGTCGGGTCAACTAGCGTCATCATTCTAGATTGGTTCGTTACACTGGAACTTCTACGTCTGCAAATACTGTCGTCCTTTTGCTTTCTACGGTACCACCGTTGACCTTCGCGTTACTGGTGCACGAATCCATTATATTGTCATATCTCCCTTGAGCGTGCTCTTCCATTATCTTTAAATGGATCATTCAGGATTCTCAATCTATTATTAGTCGAAGTCCCGGTTTCACGACAGCCAAATTATTATTTCGCATTTTTGCTATTGTACAGTTCCAATCATGGACATATGCGAAATTTTCTACCGTTACTGTCACAGTTGCCATAAAATGTCTGTACATTTGTACATATCTGCTCATGCCTCCATGGGCGTGTTTCGCATAGTCGTGAATGAAATATTTATTTATTTAGCTAAGAGAGTAGTAAGCCTTTTTGGACTCCGGTGACAGTCCTCATTGACAACCGTAGTCCACGGCACTCAAGACTTCAGTTCATATACGAGGAAGCACTTTTGACTTCTGTAACAAGCAACGAGAACAATTCGAAGTAGCAAGCAAGCCGAACTTCGGGTTCAGGCAGGATGCGCACATCTCTATGGGCTGTGGCTTGTACAGGCATACGCATGACCAACCAGAAAGCGAGGTCGCCGTGAAACGTGGGCGTACGGCCAATGCCTTACACACACACTGTGATCGTGAAGCAAGTGTTTCAATTGCACGTGGAGTAACATTTACATTTTCCTTATGTACGAGGTGGTTTTATACATGTGAACTCGACGCACATGTTCTCACAACATCGGCAGGTCACGTGCGATATGAGGCATATGTTGCTCGCCGGTATCCGAATGTCACAGCAAGGGGGTAAGAAGGAACATCACAAACTGTTAACCTAAAGCGATGCCAACGAAGCGACAATATGCTCTGTTCAGCCCTTGGAAATATAGGCCAATACATACACGGTTGAATGCAGGTCATCTATGTGTTTAACATGCAGGTAAACTTACTTACCTTCGCACGAAACACAGCCTTTATTGCACGCCAGATTTTCACGGTCGGTTAAGACAGATAAATGAGTCAGGAAAATGGTGAAGTAATGCACAATTAGGGGGCAGGGAACAGTAGCATGGCAGCATAGGATGGGACATTTGGGAATATTTTTCACTGGATGGACGCATTTTGTACTGGTTCGCTCGTTTCCGGTACATCTATTGTGATACCTACGGGAGCAAACATCACACTGCGTACCACCAAATGAATCCGTAACTAGATTAGAACGGGTAGAATGACCGGAAGATGCACTTGACCCAGCAAATGGGGGCCAAAGTCGTTCAGCCTTTTTGGATTTTAGCGAGACGATAATGTCTAGTTGGAGTACCATCAGCGTTTAAAACACGTATTCTGCCGCAAAACGACCACAGTAAAATTGCAAGGCGAGGTATAAAACTAGATTAAAGGGAAACAGCGACAGAATATTCCAGTCAGGTTTAATCAGCCACAAGTCCGATGACACTTTAATCGATTAAGGGTATCTTTGCTCAAGGGAATTATAAAATAGTCAAATGTCATTTCCACTGTGTATCTATACAATCTATTCTACGTCATTTCTTAACAGTTCGATCAATGAGGCCCCCTTAACGATCGAGTTGCCACCTTGTACTCATTGATTTGAATGTGTGCTATCCCTATCATAGGAAGGCAATACAAAACAGATTGAGGCAGAATAAGGTTCAGCGTTAGTCTTATAGCTGATCATCTGCATTTGACCACGCAACATAGTTTAAAAATCCATACTAACAGTAGAAATAATTGCCTCTCTCCTTTAAGACAGCTTAAGCAGCCGTAACATAACGTCTCAATCTTAGAGGGTCGAACCTAGCGTCCGCATCGAAACAGAGGTCGCCAAAGTGATTGTCCGTTCGTTGCTTTTATGCTGGAACTAAATATGCGACAACAATAATAATAAGCAGGCCGTACCAGAAATGCGTCACACGAAGTGCGATGCAATGAGAATGAATAACATGATCCATTCGCGGAGTTTCCAGTTTATACACATGCTCGCGGGTGATCTATATAAATCTGTAACGCAAAACATTTACCTCAGATGAGGTAACCCAAGTGATGGAATCAAAGGTTGTACTGAGAATAATTCTTACTCGCCAGTACTAAGGTTTGAAGCCGCAATGTTTGAAATCTTTGTTGCTAGGGTAGGGCACGAAGTGCAGGAACCAAGCCGGGAGCAATTTGCCACACCTTCTCTAGTTTCCTTATTTCGCTCTTCGTGCTGGGATAGTAGGCCGTGCGCCGTATTCAAGCCGCACGCGCACCAACGCGACATAGTCTGATGGCAGGTTTCTCTGACAAAACACAGAAGGTCAGCTTCAGTGACCAAAGCATGCGGAGGCTGGAGCGATAAACGTTGTGCGTATGGTCAAAAGATTTTAAGCCCCACTAGAATGCTACGCCGATCTCTTTTACCGTTGTAACTAGGCGTTTCGTCGACCCCGATACTTTACATTTTGTCACTGGAGCAGTTGCCTTTAATGATCAGTTCGGACTTATCCGAGTTCAAAGGCCGGCACGCAGATGATGTCCATGATGGAATTCTGTCGAGAACAGCTGATTTAAAGATAATGGAAGAGCACGCTCAAGGGAGATATGACAATACAGTGGATTCGTGCACCAGTAACGCGAAGGTCAACGGTGGTACCGTAGAAAGCAAAAGGACGACAGTATATGCAGATGTAGAAGTTCCAGTGTAACGAACCGATCTAGAATGATGACGCTAGTTGCCGAGATATTGGCTGTGAAATTATTCGGTGGGGAGTCACATTCGCCACGTTGCAGTGTTGTCAAACGTACATTTTGAATATATATAGGGAGAAGGCTTGCCAGGCGAAAACCCACCACGTCCTGAAACACTGCCGCCAGTCCATTGAGAGGCAAGATGTAATTGGCCATGTTTCCAGTTGAGCGTTTGTTTGCTCGGTTATTCGCAGTTAGGTTGCGTCCCGCTTTCTGCGGGCTGATGCGGTAGCCGGATGCCTATGCGTACCTGAGTTCTGTCTTTTGGTGTATGACGTGTTGATCCTCTGCAATACCACGTGAAGCCTTCGAGAGATATGCATTGAAATATGTTGAATTGTGATTGAAGTCTTGAAGGATAGAATATGGTTCCGAAAAAAGAATCGCAGATCCGGAAAAGCTCCAGACGGCCGTTTCGCCCTATTGGGGCTCGTCAGTGATGCGCATCCTTCGGTCCTCCACGGAGGATCATACCCATGACTGCTAGTGGCTTGTGTCAACTGGCCCGCAGCTTATGCAACTGCACCATGGGGGACGGTAGCCGACCATCACGAATTGTTATCTAACTGCGAGATAGCCCGACCCATCCTCCACTGCCATGCAGGCACCTGCCATGCGGATGACAGCGGTTGGCCTTCCGGTGTCAGGACTTCCCAGTTAGGGCAGCTATGAATCGACATAGCATTTATGGGATCCGTAAGGGCGAATTTGTATTACTTATGAGTAGGATGATTTTTTGTGAGTATTTTTGTTCGTCGCAGTCAGAGGACAATTCAGATAAGTCAACTACGTATCCGGAAAAGTGGTAAACACTAAGAACCGAGTGAAGTGAGTTCCCTCTAGGCCATTTTATCACCGGGAAAAGGCGCGCACGTACATTTCAAGTGTTCTAGTAGGTCATTGAAGTAAAATAAAACTAGTTTTGGGCCAAGTACCGTTCCACAGAGCGCACCAATGTAGGCAGTGAACCATCGTGTTCGATTGTCGTTGACCTGAACGCACCACTGACGCCCTTACAAGGTTAAAAAATAAAAAATAAAAATTTTTTTCTCCATAATGCGAGGCACGCCCTTTGGGCCTGATCAGCATTGTGCTTTGTTGTACATGATTGCAGGATTATCGGCATCAAGTTTGGGTGCAGTGCAGATTTAGACAGCAGTGTTGACCCATAGGTTTCAAAACTTGAATAAAATCTCTCCTCGCAGGACGCGGGATGTAGAGGTAAGAATCAGATCATTAATGTGAAGTATGTTAATTCAGAACTGGCCCGATGAGGTTTGTACACAGTGCGGGTCAGGTGAGTGAAGCACGTGGAAAAACTGCAAGCGCCTTTTAAGAAAAGTGGTATGTCACTGCTCAGATAGGTAGGCGTAGACATACGAGAGCAGCCACATGCACAGTACTTGTGAAATGTGGCATCAGTCAAATTGCCAGTGTTTGGTTGGGGCAGTGACGGTATTGAGCGGCGGGTCACACCCGTTACGTCACAGTGTTGTTGAACAGACATTTGTAGTGTTTTGAAGGGAAGACGATTGCCAGGGTAAGCCCACCAGGTCCTGGTTCACTGCCGACTGGTGACCTGACATTGATAAGCTTGCATCTGATCGATTCTCCTCGCAGATAGTTGCAGTCATTTTTCGCTACTTAGTTTCCTATGGCTATGCGGCTGATTCCATGGGAGTCGACCGCGAGTGATTAGAGCTGGTGAAGTCGAACGACTCAGGTGACTTGTATTAAATGAATAAATAAATGTTATATTCTCAGTAAAACGCAAAACACCTGCATCGGCGCGAGCAAATATGCATAAATGCATTGCATTTCTGGAGTAGGAAAACATGTCATTGTAATGAAAGTATTAACCGAAAAGATCTACGCCGTACGAGTTAGCATTTCGTCAGGTAATAAGCAGACCAAGAAGCATGATGGCGCTAGGGCGCCTAAAATGACACATAACTGTTGCGTCAAGATACCAGTTGGGCGTGATTTCGCTATGTAGTATTACATGAGCACAGAAGCATGAAAACGATTTTGGTACAATGAAGGATCATTAGGAATTCGGAAGGTTCTGTGCTCTATCCGTGGTAAATACCGGGTTCCTCTTCACATGAATCAACGTTATCCCTGAACAACGCAGACATCATTTTGTTGCAACTGCCGATTGTTTATCAAATTACCTTTGAAACTAATTGTAATTCCAGTAATAAAGCTGGCGCGCCAGTGTCCACACGTGATGGATGTGTCCAGTAAAGAAATCAAGGACAACCCTGTCGGAATTCTTATAGGTGCAGACGTGCCGGATGCACACTGGTAGTCATAGCAACGATTAAGAAGCAGGAATTAACCGCTTAGCGTTATTACTTCTCTTGGCTGGGCGTTGCTTGGGCAATTGGGAGAGTACAAAGCGGTCACCGATTAAATGCATTATTAACTAAACAGTTAACAGCCAATTGTAGAAAAGTTGGACTGATTGTTTAACAGTGACTTTGCGCATATGGACCCAGGAAATCATGAAGCTTCAGTGGAAGACAATGCTACCTTGTTGCTCGCGCAGCATTCCTTGTAGGTGCTTAATGGTTACTGTGCAATCCGTAATCCCTGGCAAAACTCGCAGGTGGGGATGCCAAATAACTATGACATGACTTTGCAGTGGTTAAAATGTTTGTGAAAACGTCTGAAAGTTGACCACGTCTTCCGTGAGAGGTAATCGGCTGTTGTAGGGGCTACTATTGGTAACGAGTATGCCGTGCCTGTTGCGTCGAATCAATTGGAGCCCAGCATTGCTTCCGAGTGGTACCTACCATCTCCTCGCGTATTCTGATTGGCATCCACCGCTGCTTCATATCACCAGCTGTTTCATTCGAATACGTCTGCTAAGCTACAGATAGCCACCCAGCTCCTGCCTAACTCCCCCTCTATAGTTACATTCTTCCACTTGGATTGTAATGCTGCACCGCTCACAAACGTCCGAATTGCTTACATGTTCCTTCCTCCGCCTCAAACTTGTGGTCCCTTCCGCCTTACATCCCAATTATCATCCATTTCCGGATGCTGCTCGTTGCTGTTGGTGCCGCCTAACTGCAACATAACACCAAGTATAGCTGCTCAGTCTGAAGGGTTATCTAGTCTGTGGCCCATTTCCCTTTCAGCTTAACATGCTTCCATTTCAATTGCAATGTGGTATGACTCACATTCATACTACTAAACGTCGCTTTGATCCTTACACCTTATGCTTGATATCCCTTTGGCCTTGCATTCTTATTGTTAGCTTATCCTGTATTATAAATGACTCTCTACTGTTTCCAAACCCTATTTATTCCACCAGTATGACTGCTAAGTCGCGAAGAACCACCGAGCCTGTGACTCCTTCCCCGTTTTCTATACAGGCCTCCACTCGAATTGTGGTGCAGCACAGCTCACAAAAATCCGACTTGTCAAACTGTTCCTTTATTCACTTCCTGCTGGTTGATACCCCGACCATACATTTTTAGCATTATCTCCTGCCGGATTGCTAAATTCGTTGTCCGTTGCTTCTCCTCCGTATCTGTTTATCTCTAATCTCACAGCCAACTAGACCATGGCTCATTCACATATTATCATTATGGGCTCCTATTTCGTCGTAGAAATCTATCTTGGAGTTAACCACTTTAGCTTTTGGCGCCGCTGCCCAACTTAATCCGAAGTAACTATACAACCGTGTTCTCGCTACAGCTGTACTAGGCAATCTCATAGCTTCTCGCTCTTGTGTATAACATTAAGCGGCTATTATTGCGTGCCTTGTATTACGACAGCGAGCAACTTTTGCTTTACAGTTAACCCGGCACGCATCATTTCTCTTCTCGGCCGTATATTCGCCATGAAATTTTCACTGTAAATGTCCACCTTAATGTGGAGAAAGTGGTAGCAATTGGCGCTGCTGCTCTGTTTAATCCGGTACCCCGTACACTTTCAGTAATGGATTTGCAACCGTGCACAGCTTTAAAAAAGTAGTCTCTTCTATTCTTGCCACTGTACTGTGAAAGGCTGTTAAGCCGTGCCTTACGTTACGATAGCTAACGGACCCTGCTTCCCAGCCGATCCGCGCCTCTTCGCACTGCTCTCTGCCATCTGTTTTACCAGTAGGATCCAGCTTACAGTCCACCTTAGAATGTGACACTTAGTAGATTTTTGCTCGGGGGCCCATCATATCCGGCTTTCTTTATAGCGCGGTGATCGTGCGCTATATATCCAGTACGAGGCTAGACGGCCAACCAATAGCATTGGATAGAACACACAAACGTAAGCTAAGGAAAAAGTTTGTTGGACTGGAGGCGAGTTAGCTAAAGCTAAAAATAGGACACTGGAGAAGAGTTACATAAGTTGCATATTGCTGGCGACGAGCGCGTAGAGGGAGCGTCGTTGGCAGTCGAGTCGCCCGCCAAAGGCGGTGATCATGTTTGTGTTTCTAACACGTGGGAACAAAGTTCCAACAGGAAAACCGCCTAATTCCTTCATACATACGAAAGCTATAACGTTGATATATTTTTGAAGAGTCTACGCAGTCAAATGGGGAAAGCTCCAGGTCACTACACCTATAGTTCCTTTTAAAACTGCGTCTGCAACTGTTTTCTCAATACAGCGGTAGTATGCATCCGCTTCCCTTCTCGCCCCAGTTCTTAACTTTAACAGCCTAATAGTCCACGCTTCATCTTAAGATATCTTTTGGCTTCCGAGTTGCAAGGAATCCGGCCCCCACCACTACGCTGTCGTCTGTTTGCCTTGTAGCTATTACCGTTGTAGCCCAACTGAAGAGGAACACTTAGGATCTTCTGGCGATGCAATCTTTGTCATTCTGATACTTCACGTCCATTTCAGAGCTGGCCTTGCCACGGTTTTCTCGCTGCAGCTGTAGTAGGTTTTCCCATCTCTCGATGCAGCTGTCACACTTCAATGCCTGCTAGTATGTGACTCTTCTTCAGCTGGCGGGTTACTCCTGCTTCTTAATTCACCCGGCACGCACCCTTACTCTTCTCTACACAAAAATCTCGGTGTAGAAGTCCGCGTTGGATTGGTACACCGCATACTCTAACGTTGCTGCTTAACTCAACCCGGTATATCCGTACACTTTTAGAGCAGATACTGTAGCCGTTTTAGTGCTATATCTGTAGTATGTACGCACTTCCATTCTCCCCTGTTCTCAACGTTGAATGGCTACTAGTTTGTGTCTTAAATTACGATGGCTAGCGGCTCCCTCTTCACAGTCAAACTGGCACCCACTACCTTCTTCCTTACCGTCTATTTAACTTACATGCTTTACTGTATAAGTTCACCTTAGACTGAAACACTTTCCGCCATTTGACTATGCTGTCCAGCTTAGTTCGATGCCCCAGGCCCGTTCCGGAGCTGGCTCTACAAATTTATCTTGCCATAGCTGTATTAGGTGGTCCCGTCTATTATCGCTATTGGTTTTAACTTTGTAAGCCTAATATTACGTGTCACATCTCTAGGGAACCCGCGGCTCCCGCTTCATAACTAATCCGGCGGCAACCTTTATCCTATGCCGACCTATTAGAGTTTTGTGTCCCAATGTGGCAGCGAACCTACAAATAAATTCATCAATAAGTGGGATATTATCCCTAAACCGAGGCACACCGGTGAAGGCGCCATCAAATATGCATACAAGCACAGCTGCTTTGGAATAGTAAAACATTACGTTGTAATGAAAGTTCTAAGCGAAATATTCGTAGTTCGTACTGGTGGGCTTTTTGTCAGATACTAGCCCAACGAAGAAACAGGATGGCGCCAGTAACAGTCAGTCATAACTGTTGTGGCAATACACAAGTTCCGTGTGATTTCGCCGTGTGGTAATGCATGAGCACAGGAGCCAAAGTAAGGTTTCGGTGTAATCGGTGCCTATTAAAACCCGTAATGTTCGGTGCTCCACCGAAGCATTCTGCATAGCAATATAGTTTACACAGGTTGTAGGTCAAAGCCCGCTGAGTGCGTTAGTGTGATCTGTTCAACGACGACTTTATTCAGTGGCGAGTGACATCCGTCACGTTGCAGTATTGTTGAATGGTGTTTGTGGCCTATTATAAGGGGAACGCTTGCGAGGCGAAAACCCATCACGTCCTGGAACACTGCCGTAGGTTATCTTGAACTGTAGTGCAAGCAAGCGAAGCACCGTACCAACCGATTTTGCAATTTATGGTTCGCAGGCGTTTGACGGTAAAAGCTCATTGCTGCATTCGTTAGATTGGCATCACTAGCATGGCGAAAAGAGCTTTATTTGAAGCGATGAGCGAATTCTTCATAGCCCACCGAAAGTATCAAGCGTTTAAGCAAGCTGGCTATCAAAATGGGGCAGCCAGTCCCAGGAGATAAACCATTATTTGTCTGCCAATGTATATGCAAAAAGCCTAGGGTAAAAAGGGCAACGGACAAAAGGCAGCCAAAAAGACACACAAAAATGATGCAAGCTGCATTAGCAAATCACTGATGGCATGCAATGGTGTCTATGATACTCTAACACCTATGTAATTTTGTTTTTATTATACAGGGTGTGCAAGCACGTTCTTCACGTCATGTCGCTGGTATGATTGCGACTGCAACTACTACGTATAAAGCAGGTGCTGCACGCGCAAAATCTAAAGACCGGTATAACAAAGCGTGTTTACAAAATTGAGCGAATATTACGTTTGTGGGGGAGAAAGCTAGATAAACCGATGATGATGACAGCAGTTTCAATGCGAGAGGAGTCCTAAAAGAAAACTAAGGCCAACTAGCTCGAGACGGAATACAGGTTCACGCAGTACGTAATACAACGTTCCAAGAAGAAAAGTACATAAATTGATTTGGATAGAAACGGAGGCATGCGAACGGCAGTGCGAAGGGTAGTTAGTGAGAGTAATTACGATGTACCACTGAAATTTCCATAGTCTGACAACCACAAGAAGCCAGACCTAACGGTCAAAGGCGACCAAAACAGCTGCGCATTGGGATGCTTAAGCCCGGGTACAGGCCGGTTGACTGGCAAGTGCTAACAGGAGGTAAAGTGCAGGTGCCTACAAAGAGTGGTAACGTGGGCATACTAATGGAAGTAAAAGCCAAGAACCGCTTAGCAAGGATCCAAGTGCCGCCAGAACGCATACGCGAGGTCGGAGTGGAGGAGACTATATGCACGAGGATAACTTAGTTCGGCGCAATGAGAGTAAGCCGAACAATATAGGTGGGAACACAAACAAAACGTAGTAAATAGAAGGCCTTGGATAAGAGGAAACTAAGAGCAACATGAATCTGGAGGCATCTGGAAAGAAGGAAGCCACTGCCAAACCATGCGCCGACATTCCATTCTCCTCTCAGTGGTCTGCTTTTCGACTACTGAGACCTGACCAATGAATCGCCTACATATCTGAACTTCTTTTCACAACACATGGAGATATTTATAGGCATTTCCACTCCTCCTCAATAGAGTCTTTCCTTTGGTGTCTTCATTCTTTCCTTTTCGCGTTCTTTTTACATTCCTTTTTTAATTGTACGGATAACTATTCCGGCTTGTCTCTACTGTGGTGTCTTTTGCCCAGTCTCCTGCTTTCTGACTACTTCTATACATACGAGGTGTATGCCATCTAGGCTCTGGTGTCGCAACACTCTCTGTCCCTTAGCTTGGGAGCTTTGTTTTGCCTGCTAACTTCCTTCTAGTATAGCCACTTTCATCAAGTATTGCTTCCTTTCTGATGACACCCATTACTTTTTTCCCAACTTAAGTTTGCGTCTAGATTCACCATGCTGACTTATCCGGTTTTGTTGGATCGGTCTGCTTTCTGACCTCTCGCGCTTCTTATCCGGCATGGTGGGACCACTCTCTCGCTTTCTGATCACTTCCAGACCTCTGAGAAGTACACGATTTGGGCTTTGTAGTCTAAACATCTTGAGTCTCTTATCCTCAGTGCTTAGCTCTTTAAGCTGTCCACCTATTGCATCGCGAAGCTCTTTTTCTTGCCCTTGGCAGTATTCATCTTTTAGTTTGTAAACAAAGATGCGCCATCACATGAAGAATGCCATTGGCTTTTCCCCTGTTTTTCGCTAGAACGTTCTGCACTGACGTCTTTTTTCTTCCCGTGCTTTCTGGTGCACTACTACTTCATTGGACGCTAACTTGCATATGTTTGCTCTCCCTAACTTCTTTCCTTCCTACTAATTTAGAATTTGGACAGTGCGTCACCGTAACTTCCTCTAAGCGATATTTTTCTATAATGCGCAAATCTCGTCCACCTCTGGTGTCCCCCAGCTTTGGTATATGCGCATTTGGACCCCTCGAAATCTCTTTGTCCCATGTTCATTCCTAATTTGGAGGTTTTTCCTTCTCTACTGATCCGTGCTCTGTTCGCTTCTTGTTGTATTTCCTCACCTACGATAGTTATATAAACCATATAAATAACAAGTAAGTGTTAAATGGGTACAATAGTTCAGCTGTTGTTGAAACTGATCGACCGCGTTCCGGATGCGTTTCTTTTGGCTGTGGAGGTCTTTGTTTGTTGCCTTTCTCCAGAGGTTGTCACGGATACGGCGTCGTGCACTCAAGGAATGGTCCATATCTGCGAGATTACTACAACACGAGGCAATGAGTGGAAGGTTACCTGCCGCTTTTGCAGCTTACCGAACGAGCAAGTGCTACTTTAGCTCGCAAGGATAAAATTTTCTGGAGGACTGAACAGTTGGGTCCCATTCACCAAACAAAATCCCTTTTACACACTTCGTACCTGGAGCTATCCTGTCGACTTCGGAAGGCATATTCTCCTGACGACTTAAAGCCAGAACAATTGGGTTCGGCCATTTTTCTCTAGTGGATACCTTCATTTGTAGCCCTTTACCTTGGCTTTACCAGTTCACTTGGCCCTAGATATCCACACTTCCAACCCATTTTACAACTTACTTCGGAAGGACCTCTGATTTTTCTGGACAATATCCTTTCCTTCTGGCTTCAACCTATTTCCTTGGATATCCCTTGGAGACTTTTCGCGGTTCTACAAAAGATCAACGCATCATAGCCAAAATATTATTCAATTTATGACCTAGCAATCGGGCCGAGCCATTCAATCAGGACCGGACATGGCTCAGGAACGAAACAGGCCCTCGCCTAACACATCAGCCAACAGAAAAACGGGACGCAATCTGACTGCGAATAACCTAGCAAATAAAGGCTCTACAAAATGCATAGCCAGGAACAACTTGCTATCTAATGGATCGGCGGCAGTGTTTCAGGACGTGGTGGGTTTTCGCCTGACAAGCTTTCTCCTGTAAAATCCTACAACTGTACGTTTAGCAGAACCGCGACTTCGCTAAGGTGACTTGCCACCGAATAAAGGCACAGCCCATAACTTCACACTGGTTCATAATGACCAATTGTTTTGGTATTGTATCGCTGGAGGACGTGCCTTCCGACGTCCAAAGTAGTTCTCCGGGCCATAGTTGTGTGGAAGATATATTGGTAGGCAAACTGAACCCAAAGTTTTAGGCCTCGGAAAATTTGTATCCGTGTATGATAACGAATGATTTGTCCGGTTTGTAAGTTGTAACAACGGTTGATAATCTTCCGCTCATGTTCAGATAAAGGAACTGTGTGGTTTGGATTGTTGTCGCAACGGTCGATCGTTGCTTGGGTGCATGAAGCCGTGCATGTGACAAACTGGCGAATAAAGGAAACGAACAGTATCAGCCACACAGACAGAAGAAAGGGATGAGTCTGGAATGCCGTCGATCAATTGCAGCGATGGCTGAACTATTGAACCCCTAAACATGTAATTGTTATTTAACTAGCGCATAGACATGTGTATCATAAGTGACGAAATACGACGAGAAGCAAGCAGAACACGGATCAGTAGAGAATTAAAGTACGACCTAGGTGTCCGAAAAGCAAACATTTTAGGTATACATAGCATGGCTGGCCAGCCGAACAACCTCCGCGTGGAGCCAGCTGGGTGGTTCGTTTAAATCTCGTTCCAGTAAATGGTTCTGCAGCAGCGTTCCAGGATGTGGTGGGATTTCACCTGGCAAGCGTTCTGCCTATAAAAGCCACAGGTGACCGTTTAACAACACTTTGACGTGGCAAATGTGACTCAACACTAAATAAAGTCACTGTTTCTTCCCTTTTCCGGAGGCTCATTTACACATCACGAACGTCATCCGTATCGAATCGCTCAATGGATTCCCCCTTTGATGGCGAACTCAACGAACACAAACACACAGAATCACATTTAATTAATCGCACAACATGGCTGCCTCCAAATACAGACATAAACCTACCTTTACATGTCAGCAAACACACACATCCCTATGCTATCTGTCAAAATATAGTAAGGTTTGAAATTGTCAATAATACATGTCTGTTTTACCATGATCACACCCTTGATGGTGTGCCTCGCAATGACGAGAACAAACGATTTATTTATTTATTTAGGTAATGTAGGAAAATAAACCATAAGTTTGCGCGAGAACGCTGGAAATCCAACAAGAAATATTATGACTGAAAGGGGCTTCAGGACAACTTATATTTAACCAACGGTCACAAGGTCGCAGGAGATTTTGAGCCACCTAAACCACTAGAAACATAGAGTTTAGTAGTTGTAAGTTACTGACTGGTCCTGAACTTTATATCAAGGCTGCATAAGGCTGGTCTACCTGAGTAATAAAAGTGACATTTGAGGTCATCTGACACATTTTTTCCTGGAAAATGCACATATCTTTTAGAGAAGAAACGCACGTTTTGTCCCTTAAAAATGATTTTAAATGTTCATGAGGCGATGTCTCCAACACCAGTGAGCTACAGGATCCTGTCACTAATAATGAATAAAGCAGTATCGAAAATGTTAGCAAATTTTCTCAAAATGCTACGGAACGTGAAATCTGTTTGGGTCTGAGTTGGTGGGGCATTGCCAACTCTCTTTCTGTGGTTTGAGCTCGCTCGAACATGAGGGCTTAAAATGCCTCACGGTTTTAGGCACACTATTGTGCGGCTCCTCTATTAATTGCGGGCTATTTCTCTCCAGTTGTAAGTTCTGAAGCAAGTGCCAGCGAAGTTCATCCAGGTGGCAATGTTAACTAGTACTATACTCTCGCATCAGCTCTTTCCTTGCTTGTTTCCCTGGGAACAGATGTTCTAGCACCCTAAGCAAAGAGTGATGCTGAAAATGAGAGGTCGGATAGTAAGTAACAAAGGTGAGAGCTGGTTATTCATCCACAACTTCGTGGAACGCATGGTGGTCTTTGTAGCCGGATGGAAGACAATTAACGTACCGGCGTCCGAGATATTGCGAAGTTGTGCTCAAAACTTTCTGGAGGTCCATCCAGTCAGTGTGAAAGAGGCCTAACCGTCGTTGGTTAGCTTTGGGCCGTTGAAATGCAATCTGGGAATGCATATGTTTTACTAGCAAACTTGTTAAAGAAAATGATCAGGTTTTCATGATTCCTGTCTACTATAGTTGCCAACATTGATAAGCATATATATGCCAGAAAAAGGAAAGTATATGGGACCATTGGAGGATAAGTCGCGAGCAAATTGTCTGCTCTTTATGCTTACAACATTTAAATGCCGCTTTATTATCAGGATAAACATTATATATATATAGGCGGGAGAGACTACGGTGCGTTGATGCTCGTGGTGGCAAGATCCTGACAGATGTTCTACCCATTGCTGCTACTGTTGCCCCTTTCGCTCATGTCCTGGGCGCCTCCTCGTGGCGACCGCTGGGTGGGAGTTGGGTTTCGCCCTTTTACCTGCTATGATCCAGGAC
>OX104066.1:81002309-81059522 GCA_944474145.2 Dicrocoelium dendriticum | reverse complement strand
CTGAAGCCCTTTTCAGTCATAATATTTCTTATTGGATTTCCAGCGTTCTCGCGCAAACTTGTGGTTTATTTTCCTACATTACATAAATAAATAAATAAACCGTTTGTTCTCGTCATTGCGAGGCACACCATCAAGGGTGTGATCATGGTAAAACAGACACGTATTATTGGCAATTTCAAACCTTACTATATTTTGACAGATAGCATAGGGATGTGTGTGTTTGCTGACATGTAAAGGTAGGTTTATGTCTGTATTTGGAGGCAGCCATGTTGTGCGATTAATTAAATGTGATTCTGTGTGTTTGTGTTCGTTGAGTTCGCCATCAAAGGGGGAATCCATTAAGCGATTCGATACGGATGACGTTCGTGATGTGTAAATGAGCCTCCGGAAAAGGGAAAAACAGTGACTTTATTTAGTGGTGAGTCACACTTGCCACGTCACAGTGTTGTTAAACGGTCACCTGTGGCTTTTATAGGCAGAACGCTTGCCAGGTGAAAGCCCACCACGTCCTGGAACACTGCTGCCGAACAATTTACTGGAACGAGTTAAAAACGAACCACCCAGCTGGCACCACGCGGAGGTTGTTCGGCTGGCCAGCCATGCTATGTATACCTAAAATGTTTGCTTTTCGGACACCTAGGTCGTACTTTAATTCTCTACTGATCCGTGTTCTGCTTGCTTCTCGTCGTATTTCGTCACTTATGATACACATGTCTATGCGCTAGTTAAATAACAATTACATGTTTAGGGGTTCAATAGTTTAGTTATCGCTGCAATTGATCGACGGCATTCCAGACTCATCCCTTTCTTCTGTCTGTGTGGCTGATTCTGTTCGTTTCCTTTATTCGCCAGTTTGTCACATGCACGGCTTCATGCACCCAAGCAACGATCGACCGTTGCGACAACAATCCAAGCCACACAGTTCCTTTATCTGAACATGAGCGGAAGATTATCAGCCGTTGTTACAACTTACAAACCGGACAAATCATTCGTTATCATACACGGATACAAATTTTCAGAGGCCTAAACCTTTGGGTTCAGTTTGCCTACCAATATATCTTCTACACAACAATGGCACGGAGAACTACTTTGGACGTCGGAAGGCACGTCCTCCAGCGATACAATACCAGAACAATTGGTCATTATGAGCCAGTGTGAAGTTATGGGCTGTGCCTTTATTCGGTGGCAAGTCACCTTAGCGAAGTCGCGGTTCTGCTAAACGTACAGTTGTAGGATTTTACAGGAGAAAGCTTGTCAGGCGAAAACCCACCACGTCCTGAAAAACTGTCGCCGATCCATTAGATAGCAAGTTGTTCCTGGCTATGCATTTTGTGGAGCCTTTATTTGCTAGGTTATTCGCAGTCAGATTGCGTCCCGTTTTTCCGTTGGGCTGATGTGTTAGGCGAGGGCCTGTTTCGTTCCTGAGCCATGTCCGGTCCTGATTGAATGGCTCGGCCCGATTGCTAGGTCCTAAATTGAATAAAATTTTGGCTATGATGCGTTGATCTTTTGTAGAACCGCGAAAAAGGTCTCCAAGGGATATCCAAGGAAATAGGTTGAAGCCGGAAGGAAAGGATATTGTCCAGAAAAATCAGAGGTCCTTCCGAAGTAATTTGTAAAATGGGTTGGAAGTGTGGATATCCAGGGCCAAGTGAACTGGTAAAGCCAAGGTAAAGGGCTACGAATGAAGGTATCCACTAGCGAAAAATGGCCGAACCCAATTGTTCTGGCCTTAAGTCGTCAGGAAAATATGCCTTCCGAAGTCGACAGGATAGCTTCAGGTAAGAAGTGTGTAAAAGGGATATTGCTTGCTGAATGGGACCCAACTGTTCAGTCCTCCAGAAAATTTTATCCTTGCGAGCTAAAGTAGCACTTGCTCGTTCGGTAAGCTGCAAAAGCGGCAGCTAACCTTCCACTCATTGCCTCGTGTTGTAGTAATCTCGCAGATATGGACCATTCCTTGAGTGCACGACGCCGTATCTGTGACAACCTCTGGAGAAAGGCAACAAACAAAGACCTCCACAGCCAAAAGAAACGCATCCGGAAAGCAGTCGATCAGTTTCAACAACAGCAGAACTATTGTACCCATTTAACACTTACTTGTTATTTATATGGTTTATATAACTATCGTAGGTGAGGAAATACAACAAGAAGCGAACAGAGCGCGGATCAGTAGAGAAGGAAAAACCTCCAAATTAGGAATGAATATGGAACAAAGAGATTTTGAGGGGTCCAAATACGCATATACCAAAGCTGGGGGACACCAGAGGACGAGATATGCGGATTATAGAAAAACCTATCGCTCAGAGGAAGTTACGGTGACGCACTGTCCAAATTCTAAATTAGTAGGAAGGAAAGAAGTTAGGGAGAGCAAACACATGCAAGTTAGCGTCCAATGAAGTAGTAGTGCACCAGAAAGCAAGGGAAGAAAAAAGACGTCAGTGCAGAAAGTTCTACCCAAAAACAGGGGAAAATGCCAATGGCATTCTTCATGTGATGGCGCATCTTTGTTAACAAACTAAAAGATGAATACTGCCAAGAGCAAGAAAAAGAGCTTCGCGCTGCAATAGGTGGACAGCTTAAAGAGCTAAGCACTGAGGATGAGAGACTCAAGATGTTTGGACTACAAAGCCCAAATCGTGTACTTCTCAGAGGTCTGGAAGTGATCAGAAAGCGAGAGAGTGGTCCCACCATGCGGATAAGAAGCGCGAGAGGTCCGAAAGCAGACCGAGCCAACAAAACCGGATAAGTCAGCATGGTGAATCTAGGCGCAAACTTAAGTTGGGAAAAAAGTAATGGGTGTCATCAGAAAGAAAGCAATACTTGATGAAAGAGGCTATACTAGAAGGAAGTTAGCAGGCAAAACAAAGCTCCCAAGCTAAGGGACAGAGTGTGTTGCGACACCAGAGCCTAGATGGCATACACCTCGGATGTATGGAAGTAGTCAGAAAGCAGGAGACTGGGCAAAAGACACCACAGTAGAGAAAAGCCGGAATAGTTATCCGTACAATTAAAAAAGGAATGTGAAAAGAGCGCGAAAAGGAAAGAATGAAGACACCAAAGGAAAGACTCTATTGAGGAGGAGTGGAAATGCCTATAAATATCTCCATGTGTTGTGAAAAGAAGTTCAGATATGTACGCGATTCATCGGTCAGGTCTCAGTAGTCGAAAAGCAGACCATTGAGAGGAGAATGGAACGTCGGCGCATGGTTGGCAGTGGCTCCCTTCTTTCCAGATGCCTCCAAATCCATGTTGCTCTTAGTTTCCTCTTATCCAAGGCCTTCTGTTTACTACGTTTTGTTTGTGTTCCCACCTATATTGTTCGGCTTACTCTCATTGCGCCGAACTAAGTTATCCTCGTGCATATATATTCTCCTCCACCTCCGACCTCGCGTATGCGTTCTAGCGGCACTTGGATCTCTGCTACGTGGTTCTTGGCTCTTACTTCCATTAGTATGCCCACTTTACCTCTCTTTGTAGGCACGCACTTTACCTCCTGTTAGCACTTGCCAGTCAACCGGCCTGTACCCGGGCATAAGCATCCCAATGCGCAGCTGTTTTGGTCGCCTTTGACCGTTAGGTCTGGCTTCTTGTGGTTGTCAGACTATGGAAATTTCAGTGGTATATCGTAATTACTCTCACTGACTACCCTTCGCACTGCCGTTCGCATGCCTCCGTTTCTATCCAAATCAATTTATGTACTTTTCTTCTTGAAACGTTGTATTACGTACTGCGTGAACCTGTATTCCGTCTCGAGCTAGTTGGCCTTAGTTTTCTTTTAGGACTCCTCTCGCATTGAAACTGCTGTCATCATCATCGGTTTATCTAGCATTTCTCCCCCAAAAACGTAATATTCGCTCAATTTTGTAAACATGCTTTGTTATACCGGTCTTTAGATGTTGCGCGTGCAGCACCTGCTTTATACTTAGTAGTTGCAGTCGCAATCATACCAGCGACATGACGTGCAGAACATGCTTGCGAACCCTTTATACTAAACAAAATTACATAGGTGTTAGTGTATTATAGGCACCATTGCATGCCATTAGTGATTTGATGATGCTGCTTGCATCATTGTTGTGTGCCTTTTTGGCTGCATTTTGTCCGTTGCCCTTTTTACCCTAGGTTTTTTGCAGATACATTGGCAGACAAATAATGATTTATTTCCTGGGACTGGCTGCCCCATTTTAATAGCCAGCTTGCTTAAACGCTTGATAATTTCGGTGGGCTATGAAGAATTCGCTCATCACTTCAAATAAAGCTCTTTTCGCCATGCTAGTGATGCCAACCAAACTAATGCAGCAATGAACTTTTAACGTCAAACCGCCTGCGAGCCATAAAGTGCAAAATCTGTTGGTACGGTGCTTCGCTTGCTTGCACTACAGTTCAAGAGACCCTACGGCAGTGTTCCAGTACGTGATGGGTTTTCGCCTCGCAAGCGTTCCGCTTATAATAGACCACAAACACCCATGCAACCATACTGCAACGTGGCGGATATCACTCGCCACTGAATAAAGTCGTCGTTGAACAGATCACACTAACGCACTCAGCGGGCTTTGCCCTACAACCTGTGTAAACTATATTGCTATGCAGAATGCTTTGATGGATCACCGAACATTCCGGCTTTTAATAGGCACCGTTTACACCGAAACCTTACTTTGGCTCCTGTGCTCATGGATTACCACACGGCGAAATCACACGGAACTTGTGTATTGCCACAACGGTTATGACTGACTTTTACTAGCGCCATCTTTTTCTTCGTTGGACTAGTATCTGACAAAAAGCCCACCAGTACGAACTACGAATATTTCGCTTAGAAATTTCATTACAACGTAATGTTTTACTATTCCAAAGCAGCTGTGCTTGTATGCATATTTGATGGCGCCTTCACCTGTGTGCCTCGGTTTAGGGATAATATCCCACTTATAGATGAATTTATTTGTAGGTTCGCTGCCACAGTGGGACATAAAACTCTAATAGGTCAGCATAGGATAAAGGTAGCCGCCAGAATAGTTAAGAAGCAGGAGCCGCGGGTTCCCTAGAGACGTGACGCGTAATATTAGGCTTACAAAGTTAAAACCAATAGCGATAATAGACGGGACTACCTAATACAGCTATGGCAAGATAAAGTTGTGGAGCCAGCTCTGGAACTAGCCTGGGGCAGCAAAATAAGCTGGACAGCAGATTTAAAAGTCGGAAAGTGTTTCAGGCTAAGGTGAACTTCTACAGTAAAGCATATAAGTCAAATAGACGGTAAGGAAGAAGGTAGAGGGAGCCAGTTTGACTGTGGAGAGGGAGACGCTAGCCATCGTAATATAAAACACAAACTAGTAGCCAATCAATGTTGAGAACAGGGGGAGAATGGAAGGGCCTACATACTACAGATGTAGCACTAAAACGGCTGCAGTATCTGCTTTAAAAGTGTACGGATATACCGGGTTCAGGTAGGCAGCAACGTTAGAATATGCGGTGTACCAATCCAACGCGGACTTCTAGACCGAAATGTTTGTGTAGAGAAGAGTAAGGGTGCGGGCCGGGTGAATTAAGAAGCAGGAGTAATCCGCCAGCTGAAGAAGAGTCACATAATAGCAGGCATTGAAGCGTGACAACTGCATTGAGAGATGGGAAAACCTACTATAACTGCAGCGAGAAAACCGTAGCAAGACCAGCTCTGAAAGAGATGTAAGGTAGCAGAATGATAAGGATTGCATCGCCAGAAGATCCTAAGTGTTCCTTTTCAGTTGGGCTACAACGGTAATAGCTACAAGACAAACAGACGACAGCGTAGTGGTGGGAGCCGGATTCCTTGCAAATCGGAAACCAAAAGCTATCCTAAGATGAAGCGTGGACCATTGGGCTGTTAAAGTTAAGAACTGGGGCGAGAAGGGAAGCGGATGCATACTACCGCTGTAGTGAGAAAACAGTTGCAGACGCAGTTTTAAAAGGAATTATAGGTGTAGTGACCTGGAGCTTTCCCCATATGACTGTGTAGACTCTTCGAAAATATATCAACATTTTGGCTTTCGTATGTATGAAGGAATTAGGCGGTTTTCCTGTTAGAACTTTGTTCCCGCGTGTTAGAAACACAAACACGATCACCGCCTTTGGCGGCGCCTCTACTGCCAACGACGCTCCCTCTACGCGCTCGTCGCCAACAATATGCAACTTAGGTAACTCTTCTCTGGTGCCCTATTTTTAGCTTTAGCTAACTCGCCTCCAGTCCAACAAACTTTTTCCTTAGCTTACGTTTGTGTGTTCTATCCAGTGTTATTGGTTGGCCGTCTAGCCTCGTACCGGATATATAGCGCACGATCACCGCGCTATAAAGAAAGCCGGATAAGATGGGCCCCCCGCGCAAAAATCAACTAAGTGTTACATTCTAGGGTGGATTGTGTGCTGGAACTTACTGCTAAAACAGATGGCAGAGAGCAGTGCGAAGAGGCCCGGATCGGCTGGGAAGCAGGATCCGTTAGCTATCGTAATGTAAGGCACTGCTTAACAGCCTTTCAAAGTACAGTGGCAAGAATAGACGAGACTACCTTCCACAGCTGTGGACGGTTGCAAATCCATTACTTAAAGTGCACGGGATACTGGATTAAACTGAACAGCATCGCCAATTGATACCACTTTCTCCACATTAAGTTGGACATTTACAGTAAAATATTCATAGCAAATATACGGCCGAGAAGAGAAATGATGCGTGCCGGGTTAACTGTAAAGCAAACGTTGCTCGCTGTCGTAATATAAGGCACGCAATAATAGCCGCTTAATGTTATGCACAAGAGCGAGAAGCTATGAGATTGCCTACTACAGCTGTAGCGAGAACACGGTTGTGTAGTTACATCTGAAAGTGACCAGGGCAGCGGATTAAGTTGGGCAGCGGCGCCAAAAGCTAAAGTGGTTAACTCCAAGATAGATTTCTATGATGAAATGGGAGCCCATAATGGTAAAATGTGAATGAGCCATGGTCTAGTTGGCTGTGAGATTAGAGATAAACAGATACGGAGGAGAAGCAACGGACAACGAATTTAGCAATCCGGCAGGAGATAATGCTAAAAATGTATGGTCGGGGTATCAACCAGCAGAAAAGTGAATAAATGAACAGGATGACAAGTCGGATTTTCGTGAGCTATGCTGCACCACAATTCAAGTGGAGGCCCGTATAGAAAAACTGGGAAGGAGTCACAGGCTCGGTGGTTCTTCGCGACTTAGCAGTCATACTGGTGGAATAAATAGGGTTTGGAAACAGTAGAGAGTCATTTAAAATACAGGATTAGCTAACAATAAGAATGCAAGGCCAAAGGGATATCAAGCATAAGGTGTAAGGATCAAAGCGACGTTTAGTAGGATGAGTGTGAGTCATACCACATTGCAATTTAAATGGAAGCATGTACAGCTGACAGGGAAATGGGCCGCAGACTAGATAACCCTTCAGAATGAGCAGCTATACGTGGTGTTATGTTGCAGTTAGGCGACACCAACAGCAACGAGCAGCATCCGGAAATGGATGATAATTAGAATGTAAAGCGGAAGGGACCACAAGCTTTAGGCGGAGGAAGGAACATGTTAGCAAGTCGGATGTTTGTGAGCGGTGCAGCATTACAATCCAAGTGGAAGGAAGTACCCATAGAGGGAGAGTTAGGCAGGAGCTGGGTGGCTATCTGTAGCTTAGCAGACGTATTCGAATGAAATAGCTGGTGATATGAAGCAGCGGTGGATGCCAATCAGATTACGCGAGGAGATGGTAGGTACCAGTCGGGAGTTATGCTGGACTCCAATTGATTCGACGCAATAGGCACGGCATACTCGTTACCAATAGTAGCCCCTACAACAGCCGATTACCTCTCACGAAAGGCGTGGTCAACTTTCAGTCGTTTTCGCAAACCTTTTAACCACTGCAAAGTCATGTCATAGTTATTTGGCATCCCCACCTGCGAGTTTTGCCAGGGATTACGGATTGCACAGTAACCATTAAGCACCTACAGGGTATGCTGCGCGAGCAACAAGGTAGCCTTGTCTTCCGCTGAAGCTTTATGATTTCCTGAGTCCATATGCGCAATGTCACTGTTAAACAATCAGTCCAACTTTTCTACAATTCGCTGTTAACTGTTTAGTTAATAATGCATTTAATCGGTGACCGTTTGTACTCTCCCAATTGCCCAAGCAACGTCCAGCCAAGAGAAGTAATAACGGTAAGCGGTTAATTCCTGCTTCTTAATCGTTGCTATGACTACCCGTGTGCATCCGGCACGTCTGCACCTATAAGAGTTCCGACAGGGTTGTCCTTAATTTCTTTACTGGACACATCCATCACGTGTGGACACTGGCGCGCCAGGTTTATCACTGGAATTACAATTAGTTTCAAAGGTAATTTGTTAAACAATAGGCAGTTGCAACCAAATGATGTCTGCGTCGTTCAGGGATAACATGGTAATTCGGCATCCTCTGATGCATGTGAAGAGAAACCCGGTAGCTTCTTGATTGCTAAAGTATTCTATGTGGTGCTGTTGCCGGCTTGGCGTAAAACACCTTCTTTCAATAAAGTAGTATTTACAAGTGTGTTCAACGTGGCGTACGCTTAAAAGAATCTTAACGGACGTTCTACTCCAACTGGTAATACTCCCTAAGGCCCCTGCTGATGTACTGTAATGTAGCAGGACAACTGTCTTTCTTGGTCAGAGAGCAAGGTGTCTGGCTCTGAATGGAGCGGTGCATGATGTTCTCTAGTGGGAGTCATTTGCCTCCATCTTTCACTTGACAGCGGAAGTATCTGTGGCCTACATTTAGAAACTTGTGGCATTCACCGTTGGACTATATGAGCTTCAACTTGCTAGGTACATCGGAAGCCAGAAAACTCAGGAACGCGGCTATTTCAGGTCCACCACAAAAGGCCAAATACACTTGTCTCGGAGAATCGCTTGAATTGGTACTGAAGTTAAGGCTGCCTTCGTTTCGTTAGTCATCTACTCTCGGTGCGATCGCCGCGGAAGCTTTTCGTAAAGAACCTGAGAAGACGGTTTGACCGAAACTTTTTCGTGCAACTCAACCTACACCTTATAAGCGTATTCCACTTCACAATATGCTCTTCTGCTCCTCTCAACGCATTCACTGGTTACCAACGCCTGATTCACCCGGTTTCCAAGCGGTACTACTGTAGCATATGCTAGGCCAATTCGGACAAACTTTGTTTCCCGCGTTTAACAAATATCGCCTCTCATATTTGCAAGCGACATAACAGATCTCCTGTATAAAGTATTCGTTAATTCCTTCGAAATTAACCACTGCAACGTCACCAAATATTTTGTAATGTACATTATCATGGTCTTGTTAAATTTGCTTGGCCGTTTGGTCTGTCAGTTTTCGTGTCCTCCACATACTAAAAGATATTATTGTCTGCACGAAACACCTTTCAGAACATACCTGCGAAGCTCACCTTTCTCAAGAACTCAACACAGAAGTGTGCAACCATAGGCAATTCGCAATCCTGACAACTAAATGAAGCCAAAAGACTAATAACTAATTTCAACCATTTCACATTGACGCATTCCTTAGTCTTCCAAATACAACCTGTGCAACTGCCTTACTATAAAGAATGCTTCGATGTAGCACAAAGCATTCCGATTTCCTAATGGTCTTTCATTGCACCAAAACCTTTCTCGGGCTCCTGCGCTCATGGAATACTACATGACGAAACCACGCCCAAGTTGTATACTGAAAATCAGTCATGACGGATTTCTACGCGCTTCAGCGCAATCCTGCTCCTTTGTCTGACTATTACCTGACAAAATGCTCACACGTAGGGATTACATCTTTTCGGTTTTACATTTCATGAAAAGGAAATATTTTACCATTGAAAGCACCTATGCTTGTATGCATTTTTGATCACGTGTTCACAGGTGTGCCCCGGTTTACCAAGAATATAATATTTATTTTTATAAAATATCCAACGCTTAAGGAATTTTCAATAAGCATCATTGTTACCACTATGAAAGCAACTCGACTCTGGTTGGCGTTAGCCATCCAATAGTCAGGCAGGCGCAACCTTAAGACAAGACACCTCAGACAACGATCGACGACTGTCTTCAACAAACCGACTCAGCTGCTCATTTCTAACTGCTTGAGGTCGACTAAGACTTAAAGGCGGTTTGGGAACTACAAAAACTTCCATTTTCAAAAGCAACTTAACCAGTTTACTTTGTTTCCGCCCGCAAAAGGCGTGTTTAGTTGTCCATATTTAGACATGTAAGTGCTACTTCTTCAACTCTGCTAACCTAAAACCTGCCAGGGCGATGCTGGAAACTACACTACGGCTACTCCTACTGCTAATATATGTACCAGAGCATGAAACTTTAGCCTCAAATAAGTGCCGGTGTCCTTCAGTTTTAACAGGTTCTCCGAGACTATGGTTTTTGGCTGCATAATCCACAGCGGTCACAACTCAGCGTCCCAAAATTGGCGGAACTTCTGGGCAGCTGCGTTGCTGAAGACGAGTTCTAGCCACAAGGTCCTGCTAACAAGTGGGACATTTAATCACACAGCCACCGCATCCTCAACCGGACGAATAACTTTCCTGACCTGGCTGTAATCTAGCCTCGTTTGACCAGTCTACTGCTCTCTGACGGCTTTCAGACGTCAGCGACATAACGATTTAAGCTCTGCATTCCCAGCAATTTGGTCTCCTTATCTTTAGATATTTGTTTGGCAAGCTAACTGCCTTTTCAAATAGTTACTTACGAGTCGAAGTGCTTCTTTTCTCATGACAACCATTACCTTTATTCCCGCATTAATTTAGCAGCACAACATCATCTTAATGATCTATCCGGTTTCAGTCTGTTTTCTGTCCTCTCACGTACTTATGCGATCTAAATGATCTAGGCTCTAAAGACGTAATGCACTGTACCTGCTACCACAATAGCATCGCTGACTAACATCCCTCCTCCTTAGTAAACCCCTTCCTTACTGCACATGTCTATTCGACCGAAGCTATCTGTTACCATTCCGGCATTAATGAGAAGCCTTTCTTTTTATGAGCCGACATTCCAATCTCGTCTCAAAGGTCTTTTACTAATACTGAGATCTTACCGCTGCATCTTCGACAGATCCATAAGTCTGTTCACAGCGCCTGGAGGTCTTTGTAGGCTTTTCTACCTATTCCAAGTCTTTTCATTTCGCGCCCTCTGTTTGCATTACTTTTTCAATTGGTCAGATAACTTTTCGGGCTTGGCTCTAATCTTGTCCCGTCTGACTAACCCTCTGCTTCCTGATCACTTCCGGACAACGAGACGTTAACGATCTGGTCTTTGAGGTCCCAACACTGTTCTTCTCATCCTGCGAAATTTCGCTCGGCCTGCCAACTACCTTTTCATATGGTCACTTCCTTCCCCAGCTGCTTTCTTTCTGATGACACTTTACTTTTATCCCCATTCTTATTTGGCGGTCTAGCTTCTTGTTGTTGGCTCCTCCGGACTCGTCTGAACGGCCTCCTGCTTTCTGACCCACCCCGGATTTCTGAGATCTAAGTGACTCAGGCTCCGCCGACGTACCGCCTTGTAACCTTCACTTTAAAAGCATTTTTGGTAATGATTCATCATATCATCTCTTGAATATGCTTGGCTTTTCTACTTCACCTCAATAAAACACTTTCATTTCGCACTCAGTTTACATTACTCTTTCAATTGGATAGATATCTCTCCCGGCCTGGATCTCTCTACCCTCGGCTGACTAGTCTTTTGTTTCCGACTGCTCCCAGACAACGGAGACATTGTTGCTCATGGCTTTACCCTTCAAACACTTTGTTCCCCTCACCCCTACACTTTTCATTGGCACGCTAACTGGCTTTTCATATAATCACTTTCGTCACAAAAGCTTCTTTTGACACTCATTATTGTTATTCACACCTTAAGTTGGCGGTGTACCTTCGTAGTACTGGCTTATCCGGACTCGCCTGAACGGTCTACTAATTTCTGACCCACCTCGGACTTCTAAGACCTAAGTGACTTAGGCTTTTCCAAGTACCGCCTTTTAACCTTCACCTCAAAAGCATTGTGGATAGTGATTCATTTTTATTATTACGGCCCCTTTTATCCTTATCCTTTCTCTTTATGCCGATGCACTATTTTAATATTTAGATCTAAATTACACGGCTCGCTTTCTATGCACTAACACTCTATTCTCGTCATAATGGTCTCTTCAATTTGGGCTACGATGTGCCTTATGATCAGGTTTTAACAGACCCAACGGCATGTGCACATCTCTCCAAGGCTAACTGCCGTTTCTTTCAGCCACTTTCTTCCTAAACTGCCTCTTCTATGGTAAGACTCATTACCTTATATTTACCTATATTTGGCGGCCTAGCTTCACCTTGCTGACTTCCCAGGGTTCGCCTGAACGGTCTTTTGTTTTCTGACCTCCCTTTGGAATTCTGAGACATAAAAGATCTAGTTACAGCTGCCGCAAGGATCTGCTGCTCTCACCTTATTTACATCACTAGGCATAAGTCATCCTTCGTTTTAGTAACATAGATGAATCCCCACCTGAAGAAGGCCGGCGACAATTCAACTTCGCCTCAATAGAACCTGATGTACCGACCCTATATTTTATTTATGTGCTTTTTGTTGCATTCCTTCTTCATTTGATGCTAACTTTCACGATCCTGTGCTGTCTGACATCATACATTCCCACCAATTTAAGACTGAGGCAACACGACCCTGTCGCACTTCCTGAGTGATATTCTTTCCTATCAGCTGCAAACATCGTCCTCCTCTCTCTGTTTAGCTTTTCCTGTCACTGTAGTTATCCACTTGTAATTGGAAGGCTTAATTCGAATGCCGTTGCTGGCTGCTGATACGCTCTCTTTTTCCGCCACTATCTTTTGCACTTCTTATCTTCATCACCAATTTGCAGCAATTCGTCGTAAGCTCCATGCATCTCTGTGAAGAAATGGAGCTTGCTAGAATACACTCAATGACTCTCTGTTACATATTACTTTGGAATATCTGTATCACTAAACTTCGCTGGATTGTTGCTGTATTCTGTGTCCCTGTAGGCGTACACCAGTGACAAAGAGTCTTATTGGGATAGCTACATCTGGCCACTGATAGTCTTTCCTAGCGCCACCATCTGTCCATCGTCTTAAAATCAGCAACTCAGTTTAGAAAGGGCTAGTTGTTGTACACTACATGCATCCGCCATTTTCCAGAATTTGTTGGGAGCCACTCCTTATCTCTATAACCAATATTCTTTTATAATGTCTGCATCCAATTTTCCCGCTGCCTTACGACAAATTAATCTTTGGATCACCCCCGCGGCAAACTATTTATTTATTTTAACTTTATTATTCTGCATCTCCATCGTATTAGGGTGGCTAAGTGCTATTCATTCACCATTCAATCACCACCAGTCTTCTAACTTTCTTTCTTCACTCCCCACGCGCTTGTTGCCTCGTACTAAACTGATACTTCGTGGATTACTCACTGGCATAACGCTTAACTCTCTACGCTGACGTTAGCAATATACCCATACGGCTATTGATTCTATATGACATTCAAAGAGCACTTTCAGCACAATTGCCGTTGCTCAGTGTACATGATGTTGTCTCAACTCTAAATAATGTAACAAGACCTTAACAATGTTTAACTCAAAGCCTGTACTTGCGGTCTTCTCACGGTTGTCCCTCACTTTCCTTTTCTGCCGAAGTCCAAAACTATCTGGAGATCTGGGATTGGTCTGAGGAATAGCTTTTGCCATAGGAGGACGTAATAACCGACAAGGACCTATATGGAGCATGGCTGTACACCAAAGGGACGCAACAGCAACCACCACCACAACCGTTGTCCGGTATGGAGAGCTGGACCCATTTTCATACTCCCGAAAATTATACAGCTGGAAACTCCAGAGAGCAGCAATTTTAAAACTTGGATTGCCTGGGCACACAACAGGATGACTGTTCTTGACGCTCCTATCCTCAACCGGCCTCAACCATTAAGGCTGTCCTGATCCAGCTATCTGTCCAGCCAATAACGAAAGTTGGATGCCAGTTGCCTGCGGATAACCTAATATGGAATACGTCGCCAAGCGGCTTTTCCAGATATACACTGGTGTTCAAAATGATTTGCGGCAGTGTAGCAGGACGTGTTATGTTACCGCCTAGCATGCGTTTCCCCTATCAAAAGCCAAAATGTCTGCTTAACAACACTGCGACGTGGAGGATGTGAGGCGCCACTGGATAAAGTCACTGCCCACTACCACATACTGGTAAATAAACTAGAGTCACATTTCAACATTTTCCGACAAGTACAAGTAGAGGATACAGTCGGTATGCACGTACCGTTTCACTGCGCTCATAAATAAATAAATAATTAAATAGTATATTCTCAACTTTGTCGAGACACACCAAACCGTTTGCACTACGCACAATTGAACCCAAAGTATCGTCGTGCAACGCAACTACCTGTAAACCTTTATCCTGCCTGATTTGATTTGTCCATATAAATTTGACAATTAACTGTTTATATATTTATTTAATTAACCTGGTGTTGATCCGGCAGTAGTCGTGGAAACCGGTCAGCTATGCAGAGGCGCCGTAGGGTCAAATGATGAGTGGTGCAGGTGCGCAAAATATGGTCAATAAAGGCTGGCTTTCTTTTTTGTTTTGTACTTGCCCGGTTGCGACGAACGTGTCTACCTACCTCCGCTGAATTTCTCATGGGGTTGGCGAGTGCAGTTGCTAATTGTGGCTGAGTACGTCCACAAATAGGCAGAAATGACCTTCATTTGCCTAATGCTGGACGGTTGAGAAATTCGTAATCCGCAGAATGGGAGCATATTTCCTTCAAATGTAATTAATAATTGGGTGTAATTGGCTCCATGGTTAATTAAAAGCTCTACGAAAGGCCATCGGAAAACCTACAGGTAACTGGAACTAAGATGGCTTTTGAGAAACGAAAGAGACCAAACCCTTTGGTTCGAGCGTGATTGAGTAGCACCAAACTCATCCACCAAATGATAACGGAAAAGGTCCAGTAGACTGAAGTATCAGGAGGTACCTCCGGGAATGAATGGCACCAAAAACCAATTACTTGAACATAGGTGAGACTATGAAACGCTGCCTGAGGCAGTCAAGATAATCACTCTTTCGCTGCGAAAGAGTGGATCCTTGTAAACAACACACCCCGGCTAATTAAACTGGGATACCGTGAGAACGTGGTGAACTAAACACAAATGTTTAGAACCAGTAAAAGTAGCGACACCAGAATGAAATAAAAAGAATCATGTGTAACGAAGAGTGAGTTATTCATGGCCAAAAGAAAGTATCAAACGTAAAAGCCAGCTGGATATTGAGAATGGGACAGCCAGTCCCAGAAGAAAAACCATTATTCGTCTGCCATTGTGTATGTGGAAACCACCTAAACAAAGAGCAATGAAAAAGGACCAGCCAAAGAGACACATAACAATGATGCAAGCAGCATTATCAAATCACTAATGGCATGCAATTGTGCCTATAATACTCTAACACCTATGTAATTTTGTTTAGTATACAGTGTTCGCAAGCACGTTCTTCACGTCATGTCGCTGGTATGATTGCGACTGCAACTACTAAGTATAAAGCAGGTGCTGCACGCGCAACATCTAAAGACCGGTATAACAAAGCGTGTTTACATAATTGAGCGAATATTACGTTTGTGGGGGAGAAAGCTAGATAAACCGATGATGATGACAGCAGTTTCAATGCGAGAGGCAGCCTAGGTAAAATTAAGACCAACTACATTGAGAACGAATGCGCGTACACCAAGTACGTAAAGAAAAGCTCCAACAAGAAAAATGCATCGATTCAGATAGGAACGGAGGAATTCGAACGGCAGAGCGAAGGGTAGTTAGTGAGAATAATTACGATGAACCACTGAAATTTCCATAGTCTGACAATCACAAGAAGCCAGACCTAACGGATAAAAGCGAACAAAACAGCTGTGCATTGGGATGCATAAGCCCGGGTACAAGCCGGTTAACTGGCAAGTGCTGACAGGAGGTAAAATGCAGGTGCCTACAAAGAGAGGTAACGTGAGCATACTAATGGAAGTAAGGGCTAAAATCCACGTAGCAGGGATCCAAGTGCCGCCAGAACGCATACGCGAGGTCAGAGTGGAGGAGACTATACGCACAGAGATAATTTAGTTCGGCGCAATGAGAATAAGCCGAACAATATAGGTGGGAACAAAAACGAAACGTAGTAACAAAGAAGGCCTTGGATAAGAGGAAACTAAGAGCAACATGGATCTGGAGGTAATTTGAAAAGAAGGGAGCCACTGCCAAACCATGATCGGAAACGACATGCACAGCTGTTAGTAGCAGTAACGTTGGGAAAACAACCAGCTCCCGCTTTTTTGTTACCTGCTATCCTTCTGTTGCTTTAACTTATCACTCTCTGCTTAGGGTGCTAGAACAGCTTCTGCCAGGAAAACCACCAAGGAAATAGCTGGTGCGACAGCATAGTACTGGTTAATATTGCCACCTGGATGAGCACCGTTAGCACATGCCTCGGCCAATAAATCTGGAGAGAAATAGCGCAAAATTAATCAAAGACCTGCACAATAGTGTGCATCAACACAGGAGGCATAATGCTCCCTCATGTTCGAGCAAGCTCAATCCCCAGTGTTAGAGTTGGCATTGCCCTACCAACCCAGACCTAAATAGATTTCACGCCCTGTAGCAATTTGCTAAATTTTGTTAAATTTTCTAATACACATTTCTTTAGTATTAGTGACAGGCTCCTCTAGCTCGCTAATGTTGGAGACATAGTCCCATGAATAGAGAAAATCGGCTCTAAGAGATAAAACATGAGATGTTTATCTAAGGAATGTGTGCATTTTCCAGGCCAAAAGGTAGCATATGCTCCTAAAGTCTCCTCTCTTATTCAGGTGGACCAAGCTCATGCAGTCTTGATATAAAGTTCAGAACCAGTCAGAAGGTTAAAATAATAAAGTCTATATTCCTACCGGTTTATGTGGCCTAATACCCACTGAGGCTTACCGACCTTGGGTTAATTATAAGTTGTCTTGAAGTCGCTTCCAGTCATAATATTCCTTACTGGATTTCTAGTGTTTTTGCGCAACCTTATCGCTTATTCTTTCTACATTTGCCATGTCAGCCTGAAAAGTTTGCGTTTCGGCCACCTACGTAGTGCCTAGTTGTTTCTGGGTATTACGGGCTATATAGAGCATTTCTAGATAGCTATGCCTATTTAGGACGCACACCGCCACCCTTCTTTTTACCCTTGCTTTTCCTTTTTCTGCTCTGCTTGCAAAGCAGTAAGCCATTTTAGCGAAGATATTAATAACGTTATTCGTAGACCACCATTCAATTGCAAATAACTCATGAACTACTGCCCGTAGTGCATTGCTATTACTTTTAACGTAACCAGTGGTTAAAACTACTTCTGGAAAGCTTATTTCCGTGTGACTCAATGCTCTAGTCTAAGGAAAGTGTTTTCCTTTTGCTAATGTTCCCATGTGTTGAAATTTAGTCTCAGAAAGCAAATTCTGCGCAAGAAAATGTTTCGTGCTAGTTTCTGTTATTATGTATTTTTCTAATAAAGTACGCCAACTTGGCATGTCTCTTAACAAACCCGTTTTACTCTTACCTGCATTTCTCGAAATTGTATTTAACCATTCCTATTCCTTATAATTCCATTGCTCTTATTTCTTTCCATGTGCGTACCAATAATTGTGACGACTGAGCGGGCCAAAAAATTCAAAGAACTTAAAGCGGTCGTGTTAAATTGAACCTTCTTTCCAAAGAATACTTGCGCAACTAATTCTCCGCGCAACCTACACACATAAAAATATCAAGGAGTTCAATATTGCCTGAAGTAACCAGAAAAATACCGAGGTGGTCGCAAACGACCTTGTAAAGTCTAAATGGAACTTTGAGGTATCCCCAACCTGGATTGCTTACATGAGGACACGGTACATGTATTCCTTAATTTGCTTGCTTATTTTCGCTGCTTTACTGTGTTCTGCAAGCGGTTAACATATCGTATATATATATTCCTTTACTCGAGTACTGACACATCCCTGACGTTACAAGGTCTTTCCTATTATTATGCTACTGTGACACTGCCCGTATACTCGCTCCGCCTCACGCTGTACAGTTGTTGCCCACTTACATTACGATTGCGAATCCCATTCGTAAGTCATGTACTGTATTTAAAATGTCTTATAGAACCACGGTAACAGGATAATTCGTTTTATTCTTCCGCCCAGACGGTGCGTTAAGGCTAGGCTTATTTGTTCGTAGTTTCTAGTTTGGTTTTCGTGTGACGTACTTAGTTTAAGATTAATATCTTTGGTACAGACCCCAGCACCTGTACACCAAACAATGCCAGTGCAGTCGTAATTGCCAAAGAGGAACATATACTCGTATTTTACCTGCTCCCATGCAAGAGCACATGAATAAGGGACACATTGATCGGATCCCTTTAGGACACAGGCTCTAGCCAGTCAAAATTATTCCAATCTATTTATTTAAATGTTTGGTTACCCTGCAGTGGTTATGTGCAATGGAGCGACCGCATATGTTTTACAGCAGATTTGTTATTTCGCTTGCACTTATGAGAACCGATATTTGCTAAATGCGGGAGACAAAGATTGTCCGAATTGGCCTAGCGTATGCTACAGTAGTCCTGTATGGAGACCGGGAGAAGCAGGCGTAGTTAACCGGTGAACGATTTGAGGGGAGCAGAAGAGCACAGTACATGGTGGGATATGCGACTATGGTGTTGGTTGCGCGATCGGTCTACAGGGGTAGAGCGTATTGTTTGAACGTGTATGACGACCAATAGCGTTGCGACGCGGGGCAACTGCCCCATGAGAAGATTAACGTACCAAGTTTAGTGATCGGATTTTAGCGAAATAGCTGGGCGCTAGTGTGAAACGGAGTGTCAGGGAAGTTGCCACGAGAATAGGATTGAATACATACTACGCATTTAGCCAGTATAGGATTGCAAAGCCAGTTTTGTGAGGGACCTGGGATAGTGGGAAAGTCTAGGCAGCAGCGCTAAATAACGCTACACCCTCCACTCCTAGGTGGGCACTTACAGTACGGCGTACAAGTTAGATAGACGGCAGAAAAGATCTATACTGGATGTCGGATTAATTGTGATAATACTCTGTCCGCTGTCGTACACTTGTTTCGGACTGCTGGGCATACAGCGTTAAAAATAAGAGCAAGATGAGAAGGGAGTACACACTACGGCTGTAGCGAGAAAACTGTTGCAGCGTTATCCCTGAAAGTGAGCAGGCTTAGCAGAATAAAATGTGAAACAGAGCCAAAAAACTAAGTGTTCCACTCCAATGTGGACATCCACGGTGGAAGGTTAAATGCAAAAGACGGCCGGGGAGCGATTCGCTTGCAGCTTCGATTAATTGATAAGCAAGTGGGACACGTTACTTTGGCCTCAGGCGTGGTCAACTAGGTATAGAGCGTTGAAAATAGGAAAGAAAACAGACAGCAATAAATACAACAGCCGGAGCGAGAAGACGGTTTTAAGGCCAGTAATGGAAAGGTACCAGGGTTAAGGGAATAATGCAGACAACACCGCCAGAGAATGCTAAGGGTTTTCCTGCATTCCAGTTTTGTCTCATCAATCTACTGATCGCAGACTTATCGCAGATTACTGTGACATTTGCGGCCATGGTTTGAAAGACTGAACTAGCTATATTCCTTCACATAATAACCACGTTGGCTTCTCCACACTTTAACCTTAGACCTTTGTCCATCCCGACACCGTCTTTTCCTTGCTACTGTCCTGATTTCAATCCAACTTTAATCAAACAGCTATCTCAGTGCCCTGCCCTAACCTAGCCTTATCGGAACCGTCTGCTTCCTTGTGACTTCTTCCAGACTAGCGGGACATTAACGATCTAGGCTTTGTCGATTCAAATTAACGACTCCCTCACCAAGACGGCCTACTGAACTTGTTCACCCTATGTTATTATAGCCGCTTCTATCTCCAACCTGTCCAATTCTACTGACGTGCTCCATTTATCTTCCCAACTTAACCGTACGGCCTAAACTAAGTGCACTGACTTTTCCCGTCTTGCCTGCTTGGCATCCTTCTCACTGACGTTTGTCAGGGAAAAGTCAGTGCACTTAGATTAGGCCGTACGGTTAAGTTGGGAAGATAAATGGAGAACGTCAGTAGAATTGGACAGGTTGGAGATAGAAGCGACTATAATAACATAGAGTGAACAAGTTCAGTAGGCCGTCTTGGTGAGGGAGTCGTTAATTTGAATCGACAAAGCCTAGATCGTTAATGTCCCGCTAGTCTGGAAGAAGTCACAAGGAAGCAGACGGGTCCGATAAGGCTAGGTTAGGGCAGGGCACTGAGATAGCTGTTTGATTAAAGTTGGATTGAAATCAGGACAGTAGCAAGGAAAAGACGGTGTCGGGATGGACAAAGGTCTAAGGTTAAAGTGTGGAGAAGCCAACGTGGTTATTATGTGAAGGAATATAGCTAGTTCAGTCTTTCAAACCATGGCCGCAAATGTCACAGTAATCTGCGATAAGTCTGCGATCAGTAGATTGATGAGACAAAACTGGAATGGAGGAAAACCCTTAGCATTCTCTGGCGGTGTTGTCTGCATTATTCCCTTAACCCTGGTACCTTTCCATTACTGGCCTTAAAACCGTCTTCTCGCTCCGGCTGTTGTATTTATTGCTGTCTGTTTTCTTTCCTATTTTCAACGCTCTATACCTAGTTGACCACGCCTGAGGCCAAAGTAGCGTGTCCCACTTGCTTATCAATTAATCGAAGCTGCAAGCGAATCGCTCCCCGGCCGTCTTTTGCATTTAACCTTCCACCGTGGATGTCCACATTGGAGTGGAACACTTAGTTTTTTGGCTCTGTTTCACATTTTATTCTGCTAAGCCTGCTCACTTTCAGGGATAACGCTGCAACAGTTTTCTCGCTACAGCCGTAGTGTGTACTCCCTTCTCATCTTGCTCTTATTTTTAACGCTGTATGCCCAGCAGTCCGAAACAAGTGTACGACAGCGGACAGAGTATTATCACAATTAATCCGACATCCAGTATAGATCTTTTCTGCCGTCTATCTAACTTGTACGCCGTACTGTAAGTGCCCACCTAGGAGTGGAGGGTGTAGCGTTATTTAGCGCTGCTGCCTAGACTTTCCCACTATCCCAGGTCCCTCACAAAACTGGCTTTGCAATCCTATACTGGCTAAATGCATAGTATGTATTCAATCCTATTCTCGTGGCAACTGCCCTGACACTCCGTTTCACATTACCGCCCAGCTATTTCACTAAAATCCGATCACTAAACTTGGTACGTTAATCTTCTCATGGGGCAGTTGCCCCGCGTCGCAACGCTATTGGTCGTCATACACGTTCAAACAATACGCTCTACCCCTGTAGACCGATCGCGCAACCAACACCATAGTCGCATATCCCACTATGTACTATGCTCTTCTGCTCCCCTTAAATCGTTCACCGGTTAACGACGCCTGATGCTCCCGGTTTCCATACAGAACTACTGTAGCCTACGCTAGGCCAAATCGGACAATCTTTGTCTCCCGCATTTAGCAAATATCGCTTCTCATAAGTGCAAGCGAACTAACAAATCTGCTGTAAAACATATGCGGTCGCTCCATTGCACGTAACCACTGCAAGGTAACCAAACATTTAAATAAATAGATTGGAATAATTTTGACTGGCTAGAGCCTGTGTCCTAAAGGGATCCGATCAATGTGTCCCTTATTCATGTGCTCTTGCATGGGAGCAGGTAAAATACGAATATATGTTCCTCTTTGGCAATTACGACTGCACTGGCATTGTTTGGCGTACAGGTGCTGGGGTCTGTACCAAAGATATTAACCTTAAACTAAGTACGTCACACGAAAACCAAACTAGAAACTACGAACAAATAAGCCTAGCCTTAACGCACTGGCTGGGCGGAAGAATAAGACGAATTATCCTGTAACAGTGGTTCTATAAGACATTTTAAATACAGTACATGACTTACGAATGGGATTCGCAATCGTAATGTAAGTGGGCAACCACTGTACAGCGTGAGGCGGAGCGAGTATACGGGCAGTGTCACAGTAGCATAATAATAGGAAAGACCTTGTAACGTCAGGGATGTGTCAGTACTCGAGTAAAGGAATATATATATACGATATGTTAACCGCTTGCAGAACACAGTAAAGCAGCGAAAATAAGCAAGCAAATTAAGGAATACATGTACCGTGTCCTCATGTAAGCAATCCAGGTTGGGGATACCTCAAAGTTCCATTTAGACTTTACAAGGTCGTTTGCGACCACCTCGGTATTTTTCTGGTTACTTCAGGCAATATTGAACTCCTTGATATTTTTATGTGTGTAGGTTGCGCGGAGAATTAGTTGCGCAAGTATTCTTTGGAAAGAAGGTTCAATTTAACACGACCGCTTTAAGTTCTTTGAATTTTTTGGCCCGCTCAGTCGTCACAATTATTGGTACGCACATGGAAAGAAATAAGAGCAATGGAATTATAAGGAATAGGAATGGTTAAATACAATTTCGAGAAATGCAGGTAAGAGTAAAACGGGTTTGTTAAGAGACATGCCAAGTTGGCGTACTTTATTAGAAAAATACATAATAACAGAAACTAGCACGAAACTTTTTCTTGCGCAGAATTTGCTTTCTGACACTAAATTTCAACTCCTGTAAACATTAGCAAAAGGAAAAGACTTTCCTTAGACTAGAGTATTGAGTCACACGAAAATAAGCTTTCCAGAAGTAGTTTACCCACTGATTACGTTAAAAATAATAGCAATGCACTACGGGCAGTAGTTTATGAGTTATTTGCAATTGAATGGTGGTCTACGAATAACGTTATTAATATCTTCGCTAAAATGGCGTACTGCTTTGCAAGCAGAGCAGAAAAAGGAAAGTGTAAAAAGAAGGGAGGCGGTGTACGTCCTAAATGGGCGTAGCTATCTAGAAATGCTCTATATAGCCCGTAATACCCCGAAACAACTAGGCACTACGTAGGTGGCCGAAACGCAAACTTATCAGGCTGACATGGTAAATGTAGAAAGAATAAGCGATAAGGTTGCGCAAAAACACTAGAAATCCAGTAAGGAATATTATGACTGGAAGCGACTTCAGGACAACTTATAATTAACCCAAAGTCGGTAAGCCTCAGTGAGTATTAGGCCACCTAAACCGGTAGGAATATAAACTTAATTATTTTAACCTTCTGACTGGTTCTGAACTTTATATCAAGGCTGCATGAGCTTGGTCCACCTGAATAATACAGGAGACTTTTGGAGCGTATGCTACCTTTTGGCCTGGAAATTGCACACATTCCTTAGATGAACATCTCACGTTTTACCTCTTAGAGCCGATTTTCTGTATTCATGAGACTATGTCTCCAACATTAGTGAGCTAGAAGAGCCTGTCACTAATAATAAAGAAATGCGTATTAGAAAATTTAACAAAATTTAGCAAAATGATACGGGGCTTGAAATCTATTTAGGTCTGGATTGGTAGGGCAATGCCAACTTTAACCCTGGGGATTGAGCTTGCTCGAACATGAGGGAGCATTATGCCTCCTGTATTGATGCACACTATTGTGCAGGTCTTTGAATAACTTTGTGCTATTTCGCTCCAGATTTATTGGCCGAGGCATGTGCCAACGGTGCTCATCCAGGTGGCAATATTAACCAGTACTATACTGTCGCACCAGCTATTTCCTTGGTGGTTTTCCTGGCAGAAGCTGTTCTAGCACCCTAAGCAGAGAGTGATAAGTTAAAGCAACAGAAGGATAGCAGGTAACAAAAAAGCGGGAGCTGGTTGTTTTCCCAACGTTACTGCTACTAACAGCTGTGCATGTCGTTTCCGATCATGGTTTGGCAGTGGCTCCCTTCTTTTCAAATTACCTCCAGATCCATGTTGCTCTTAGTTTCCTCTTATCCAAGGCCTTCTTTGTTACTACGTTTCGTTTTTGTTCCCACCTATATTGTTCGGCTTATTCTCATTGCGCCGAACTAAATTATCTCTGTGCGTATAGTCTCCTCCACTCTGACCTCGCGTATGCGTTCTGGCGGCACTTGGATCCCTGCTACGTGGATTTTAGCCCTTACTTCCATTAGTATGCTCACGTTACCTCTCTTTGTAGGCACCTGCATTTTACCTCCTGTCAGCACTTGCCAGTTAACCGGCTTGTACCCGGGCTTATACAGCCCAATGCACAGCTGCTTTGTTCGCTTTTATCCGTTAGGTCTGGCTTCTTGTGATTGTCAGACTCTGGAAATTTCAGTGGTTCATCGTAATTATTCTCACTAACTACACTTTGCTCTGCCGTTCGAATTTCTCCGTTCTTATCTGAATCGGTGCATTTTTCTTTCCTGGAGCTTTTCTTTACGTACTTGGTGTACGCGCATTCGTTCCCAATGTAGTTGGTCTTAATTTTACCTAGGCTGCCTCTCGCATTGAAACTGCTGTCATCATCCGTTTATCTAGCTTTCTCCCCCAAAAACATAATATTCGCTCAATTATGTAAACACGCTTTGTTATACCGGTCTTTAGATGTTGCGCGTGCAGCACCTGCTTTATACTTAGTAGTTGCAGTCGCAATCATACCAGCGACATGACGTGAAGAACGTGCTTGCGAACACTGTATACTAAACAAAATTACATAGGTGTTAGAGTATTATAGGCACAATTGCATGCCATTAGTGATTTGATAATGCTGCTTGCATCATTGTTATGTGTCTCTTTGGCTGGTCCTTTTTCATTGCTCTTTGTTTAGGTGGTTTCCACATACACAATGGCAGACGAATAATGGTTTTTCTTCTGGGACTGGCTGTCCCATTCTCAATATCCAGCTGGCTTTTACGTTTGATACTTTCTTTTGGCCATGAATAACTCACTCTTCGTTACACATGATTCTTTTTATTTCATTCTGGTGTCGCTACTTTTACTGGTTCTAAACATTTGTGTTTAGTTCACCACGTTCTCACGGTATCCCAGTTTAATTAGCCGGGGTGTGTTGTTTACAAGGATCCACTCTTTCGCAGCGAAAGAGTGATTATCTTGACTGCCTCAGGCAGCGTTTCATAGTCTCACCTATGTTCAAGTAATTGGTTTTTGGTGCCATACATTCCCGGAGGTACCTCCTGATACTTCAGTCTACTGGACCTTTTCCGTTATCATTTGGTGGATGAGTTTGGTGCTACTCAATCACGCTCGAACCAAAGGGTTTGGTCTCTTTCGTTTCTCAAAAGCCATCTTAGTTCCAGTTACCTGTAGGTTTTCCGATGGCCTTTCGTAGAGCTTTTAATTAACCATGGAGCCAATTACACCCAATTATTAATTACATTTGAAGGAAATATGCTCCCATTCTGCGGATTACGAATTTCTCAACCGTCCAGCATTAGGCAAATGAAGGTCATTTCTGCCTATTTGTGGACGTACTCAGCCACAATTAGCAACTGCACTCGCCAACCCCATGAGAAATTCAGCGGAGGTAGGTAGACACGTTCGTCGCAACCGGACAAGTACAAAACAAAAAAGAAAGCCAGCCTTTATTGACCATATTTTGCGCACCTGCACCACTCATCATTTGACCCTACGGCGCCTCTGCATAGCTGACCGGTTTCCACGACTACTGCCGGATCAACACCAGGCCAATTAAATAAATATATAAACAGTTAATTGTCAAATTTATATGGACAAATCAAATCAGGCAGGATAAAGGTTTACAGGTAGTTGCGTTGCACGACGATACTTTGGGTTCAATTGTGCGTAGTGCAAACGGTTTGGTGTGTCTCGACAAAGTTGAGAATATACTATTTAATTATTTATTTATTTATGAGCGCAGTGAAACGGTACGTGCATACCGACTGTATCCTCTACTTGTACTTGTCGGAAAATGTTGAAATGTGACTCTAGTTTATTTACCAGTATGTGATAGTGGGCAGCGACTTTATCCAGTGGCGCCTCACATCCTCCACGTCGTAGTGTTGTTAAGCAGACATTTGTGGCTTTTTATAGGGGAAAAGCGTGCTAGGCGGTAACCTAACACGTCCTGCAACACTGCCGCAAAGCATTTTGAACACTAATGTATATCTGGCAAAGCCGCTTGACGACGGATTCCATATTCGGTTATCCGCAGGCAACTGGCTTCCAATTTTTTCTATTGGCTGGACAGAGAGCTGGATCAGGACCGCCGTAATGGTTGAGGCCGGTTGAGGATAGCAGAGTCAAGAATAGTCGTCCTGTTGTATGCCCAGGCAAGCCAAGTTTTAAAATTTCTGCTGTCCGGAGTTTCCAGCTGTATAATTTTCGGGAGTATGAAAATGGGTCCAGCTCTCCATACCGGACAACGGTTGTGGTGGTGGTTGCTGTTGCGTCCCTTTGGTGTACAGCCATGCTCCATATAGGTCCTTGTCGGTTATTACGTCCTCCTATGGCAAAAGCTATTCCTCAGACCAATCCCAGATCTCCAGATAGTTTTGGACTTCGGCAGAAAAGGAAAGTGAGGGACAACCGTGAGAAGACCGCAAGTACAGGCTTTGAGTTAAACATTGTTAAGGTCTTGTTACATTATTTAGAGTTGAGACAACATCATGTACACTGAGCAACGGCAATTGTGCTGAAAGTGCTCTTTGAATGTCATATAGAATCAATAGCCGTATGGGTATATTGCTAACGTCAGCGTAGAGAGTTAAGCGTTATGCCAGTGAGTAATCCACGAAGTATCAGTTTAGTACGAGGCAACAAGCGCGTGGGGAGTGAAGAAAGAAAGTTAGAAGACTGGTGGTGATTGAATGGTGAATGAATAGCACTTAGCCACCCTAATACGATGGAGATGCAGAATAATAAAGTTAAAATAAATAAATAGTTTGCCTCGGGGGTGATCCAAAGATTAATTTGTCGTAAGGCAGCGGGAAAATTGGATGCAGACATTATAAAAGAATATTGGTTATAGAGATAAGGAGTGGCTCCCAACAAATTCTGGAAAATGGCGGATGCATGTAGTGTACAACAACTAGCCCTTTCTAAACTGAGTTGCTGATATTAAGACGATGGACAGATGGTGGCGCTAGGAAAGACTATCAGTGGCCAGATGTAGCTATCCCAATAAGACTCTTTGTCACTGGTGTACGCCTACAGGGACACAGAATACAGCAACAATCCAGCGAAGTTTAGTGATACAGATATTCCAAAGTAATATGTAACAGAGAGTCATTGAGTGTATTCTAGCAAGCTCCATTTCTTCACAGAGATGCATGGAGCTTACGACGAATTGCTGCAAATTGGTGATGAAGATAAGAAGTGCAAAAGATAGTGGCGGAAGGAGAGAGCGTATCAGCAGCCAGCAACGGCATTCGAATTAAGCCTTCCAATTACAAGTGGATAACTACAGTGACAGGAAAAGCTAACAAACCAACGAGGGTATGTGATGCAAACAATCCTAGAAAATAACCGTTGGAGAGTTAAAGAGAGGCGCCTATCATAACCATCAAGGATACCCACAATAACGCGCGGCACTTTGACAGCGTTAATCTAAGTAAGACGTCGAAGTGCTAATAACAATAGAAAGGAGAGAGAAACGGTGGCTAGCAGTGGCATTTAGATGAAGCTTTCTAGTTCCCAGTGGATACCTACAATGACCAAGATTTAGTCAGTAAACGTACAGGACAGACGGTACCAGTGAAAAACGATTAGGGAGATAAAAATGGCTCCACCAAACTCCGGAAATTGGCTAAGAAGACAAGGGGTTGCCTACTACAGCTCTAGCGAGAACACCGTTGTAAAGTCGCCTCTGAAAGGGACCGGGGTTGCGGATTAATCTGGGCAGCGGCGCCAAAAGCTAAAGTGGTTAACTCCAAGATAGCTTTCTACGATGAAATAGGAGCACATAATGATAAAATGTGAATGAGCCATGGTCTAGTTGGCTGTGAGATTAAGCTAAACAGACACGAAGGGGAAGCAGCGGACAACGAATTTAGCAGTCCGGCAGCAGATGATGCTAAAAGTGTATGGTGGGGTTGTCAACCAGCAGAAAATTGAATAAATGAACAGGATGACAAGTCGGATCTTCGTGAGCTATGCTGCACCACAATTCAAGTGGAGGCCCGTATAGAAAAACTGGGAAGGAGTCACAGGCTCGGTGGTCCTTCGCGACTTAGCAGTCATACTGGTGGAATAAATAGGGTTTGGAAACAGTAGAGAGTCATTTAAAATACAAGATTAGCTAAAAATAAGAATGCCAGGCCAAAGGGATATCAAGCATAAAGTGTAAGGATCAAAGCGACGTTTAGTAGGATGAGTGTGAGTCATACCGCACTGCAATTTAAATGGAAACATGTACAGCTGAAAGGGAAATGGGCCACAGACTAGAAAGCTCACCAGACTGAGCAGATATACTTGATTGCCGGGCTGCATTTATGGAGCACATAAAAGCATCGAGCAGAATCCGGAAATGGATGACAAGTAGGATGGAAGGCGGAAGGGACCACAAGCTTGAGGAGGAGGTAGGAACATGTGAGCAAGTTGGATGTTTGTGAGCGGTGCGGCATTACAAAGCAAGTGGAAGGATGTAACTATAGAAGGGGAGTTAGGTAAGAGATAAATAAACAAAGAAATAAATGGTATATTCTCGGTAAACTAAGGCACGCTTGTAAATGCGCGATTAAATAGGTACACAAGCATGGCCTCTTTGGAATAGTAAAACATTTCGTTTTAATGAAAGATATAACAGAAAAGATGTAGTCCATACGAGTGAGCATTTTGTCAGGTAATCGTCAGACCAAGAAACATGATGGCGCTGGGGCGTAAAAATCTGTCATAACTGTTGTGTCAAACTACAAGTTGGGCGTGAATTCGCAATGTATTAACCAATGAGCATATGAGCCCAAACAAGGTTTTGGTGCAATCAATGAGCATTAAGAAATCAGAAGGTTTCGTGCTTCATCAAAGCTTTCTTCGTAGTAAAATCAGCTGCACAGGTTGTATGTAGAAGTAAGGGCTGCGACAGTGTGAAAAGTTCAGCTGTGACTTTATTCAGTGGAGAGTCACATCCGACATATTGCAGCGTTGTTACGCAGACATTTCTGGCTATTTATAGGAGAACACTTGCCAGGAAAAAACCCACCACGTTCCGAAACACTGCCGTAGCTTTCGTTGATCAACGGTGTTAACCGGCTTTACATCGTACAGACCGATATTGCACTCTGTTATTCGCAGTCGGTTGGCAGCCTAAATTCTTCTTTGGTTAACCGATTGGCTTGGGAATGTACCGGCAGTAGTCATTGAAACCGGTCAGTGACGAGAAAGAGTCGCAGAGTCGAATGATAAAGGGGGAAATGAGTAACAACTTTTTACTGCAGGCTGGCTTCAAAGTTACATACTTGTCTGGTCCGCAAACCGTGTCCAGGTATCCACGCTGGACTTGTCAAGAGCAGGGTGAGTGCAGTGGCTGCTTGTGGCTAGATACGTCCATAACAGGTGAAAATGCCATTGCGTTGTCTAGTAATGGATTGGTACGCATTTCTAACTGCGCGCAATGGAATCGGAATTCCTTCAAATGTAAATGCGTGTATTTGTCTCCATGGTCAAGGTGGAACTCCATGAAAGGCCGTCAGAAAGACATTTATACGAGAGTAAAACTGTTCGTGGAATGACATCGGAAAATCTCCAGGTAAATGGAGAATCGGAATGTTCTTTGAGAAATGTGTGGCGCCGAAACCAATTTTTTGAATGCCGATGAGAATGAGCAAAGCTAACCGAGGTAATCACGCCAGCATTATTTGGCTTCCGTTGTGAAACAGGGGATCCATGTAAATAGTTCAGGTGAATGAAGTGTGTTACTGGGAGTACAAGGCGAGCTAAACCCCTTGCTATAGCCCCCGTGAACGTACCGTCTCCAGAATTGCGGAGAGGGCTTCATTTGAACGATGAGTGAATTCTTTATCTTTCAGAGAAAGGATCAAGTGTTTTAGCCAGCTGGCTATTGAGAACGAATCGGCAAGTCCTAGTGGCTAACCCTTCTTGTTTCGGCCGATGTACCTGGAAGTCGCAGAAATACGGGCAACGGACAAGACGCATCCAAAGAGACAGGCAGCAATAAATCAAGAAGCACTATCGAAAGCTGGCGGCGCGCAACAGTGTCTATGGTAAATTAAAACCTATGTAATTATTCTTAGTAAACATAGTTTGCAAGCGCCTTCTATACATCACGTCGCTGGTGTGACTCAGACTAGATCTATTAGGAAGGAAGAAGGTTCTGCACGCGCAGGATCAAGGGACCTCTATAACAAAGCGTGTTTACAGAATTGAGCGGATAAGAAGATTGTTGGAGGGAAACAGATAAACGGATGATGATGACGGCAGTCAGAATGCGAGAGGCACCTAAGGTAAAGCTAAGGCGAACTTAGTTGAGACCGAATGCGGGAGCAACAGTACGTAAAGCAAAGTGTCAGGGGAAAAGGAACGTTAAAGAATCAGCAGGGAGCGTGTGAAGTAGGACGGCAACGCGAAGAGTAATTCGTGAGAGCAATTACGCTAAGGCGCGCATAATTCCACAGTCCAAAAGCCGTCAGAATCTAGAGAAAACCGTCACAGAATGCCAAAACTGCCGTGCATTGGGATTCGTTATCCAATGTGCGTGCACACTAACAGGCAAATGCGAACATAAGGTAAAGAGCAGAGGCATGTGCGGCGAGGTAAGGTAAGCATACTAATGGAAGTACTAGTCAAGAAGCACTTAGCAATGATCCGAGTGCCCCTAGTAATCAGCAGCGAGGTAGAAGCGGAGGAGACAATACGCACAAGAATAACTTGGTTTGACTCAATGAGTGTAAGCCGTGGGAATAAAAATATAGCGCAATAACAGAGAAGGCCATGGATGAGAGGAAAATTAAAGCAACAGGTGTCTACACGCAAATGGAAGAGAGCGAAGTCGCTGCCAGCCCATGAGCGGAAATGGCACGGACATCTGGTAGCAATAAAAGGGCAGAAGAACGTTCAGATAAGAATAGATTAGTCGGCGCACTGAGATTGGGTCATAATATTGTGGTGCGAACAACCGCGGGGAGGGTTAGCGGAAACATACACGTTAAATATGAAAGAGGCAGTACTATGCAGGGTGGTTTGGTCCGGCAAGCCCCTGGAAGTGATGGAAACCAATCAGATGACGCTTGCTTAATCGGTGGATTGAGGTTTAGTCCTACAGATAAAATGGAAAGCAAATAGAGAGGATTAGCAGTAAAGGGTAGAAAAGAGAGAAGCGGCTATTTTGACATCGGATGAGTAAGTTCAGCAGATACTTGATGTAATAAAAACAGCATTAAGGCTGAAGAGTCTAGACCGTTAACATACCAGTGAACTGGAAGTGGTCACAGAAAAGCAAACTAGTTGGATGAGGCTAGGTTAAGGAAGAGCACTGAGATTTGGCTGCCCGTTTGAAGATCTGAAAAGAAGAGCTCAGCAAGTAGATGAAAGTCAGGATGAAAAGGGTTTACTGATGAAGGGTGGAGAAGCCAACGATGTTCTCGTACGAAGGAGTATAAATCGTTCAGCCTTCCGAACAATGATTGGTATTGTCACAGAGTCTGAGAACGTTCGGTGGGCAGCAACCAATCAGACAAGACTGGATTAGTCTACGCAGTGAGATTGAGTTATACAGCTAATTTTGGAGGACAAATGGAATGGGTCAAGAAATTGACAGGGTAGAGACAGAAGTGTCTATAATAATAAAGGGTGAACAAAACTAGCCGGATGTCAACGTAAGGGAGACATAACTTTGAGTCCACAAGACCTAGACCGTTTAAAACTTGCTGGTCTGGGAACGGTCAAAGAACAGACTGGTCAGCTGAGACTAGGTTATTGCACGGCACTGAGAGTTTGCAGTCCGATTAGAGTAGAAATGAAAGCAGAGAGCATCATAAGGAGGAAAGTGGGTCCTGTTAGAAAGAGGTTTATTTATATAATATGGAAACGTTGATGAAGCTCACGAGGTAATGGGGACAGAGCGTCCAGTCTTCCGAACAAATGCCAGTATGGGCAGAGCAGTCTGAGTGAACTCAGAGAGCAGGGGACCGACCAGACGAGACTGGACTAGCCGGAACCTGGACGATAAGTCGTACAGTTAAAGTGGGAAGACAAATAAAGTGTCAGCAGCGATGGACAAGTCCGGGATGGAAGAGGCTATATGAATATAAGATATGCAAGCCAGGCAGGCTCGCCATGTGAGAAAAATGGTGGGTTGCTTATGCAGAGCCTACAGCTACGTCTCGATAGGCAAGAAGCAGTCAGGTAAGAATAATGCAGGGCGCCTTTAGCTCGCTCTCCGGTTAAAGAAGAAATAAAGACTGCAAGCGATCAGGAGAGGACAGAGTCGAGAGTAACCGTTTACAGATAAGAAATGCGACAGTTAACGTGACTCTCTAGGTAATGGTGACAGAGCGTTCAGTCTTCCGGAAAATGGCGGACAACGCCACAAAAGCCGAAAAGACGAAGACCGATCAGATGAGATTAGATTAGTCGGCGCATTTATATTGAGCAGTACAGTTAATTAGTAAAGTTAAATAGAGGCAGTAGGATTGGATAGGTCAGAGATAGAAGTGGTTATATTGACATAGGGTGAAGAAGTTCAGCATGCTGCCGTGGTGCTGGAGACATTGCGTTGAACATATAGAGCTTAGACTGTTAACTTCCCGGAGGCCTGGAATAGATCACAGAGGCTGACTGGTCAGAAGAGCTTAGGCTAGTGCAGGGCACTGAGCTTCGGCTGTCAGATTGAAGCGAGATCGAAAACAGAGAGCGAAGCAAGGAACGCTAGGATTGGGATGGAAAAGGTTTACCGCAATGGTGCGGATAAGCCAACCAGGCATTCGTGTGATAGAGTATCGAGCGTTCAGTCTTCCGAACAATGGCCGGTAATGTCACTGAGAGAATTCGGTGAGCAGTAACCGATCAGACAAGACTGGAGTAGTTGACGAAGTGAGATTGAGTTATACCGCTAATTTTGGAGGACAAATGGAGTGGGTCAAGAGGTGTACAGGTTAGAGATGGAAGTATCTATATTACTAAATAGTGAACAAGTCCAGCAGGCTGTCAACATGAGGGCGATTTAGCTCTGCGGCTACAGTGCGTAGACCCTATATATCGGTATTTCGGAAAAAGCTAAAGAAAATCATACTGATCAACTAAGAGTAGATTAGGGCAGAGCATTGAGAATTGTCTGTCCAATTGAAGAAGGATTGAAAGCAGAGCGTTCAGTCTTCAGTACAATAGTCGGGAATGTCACAGTAGTCGGACAGCGGGAGACCGATCAAACAAAGCTAGATATCGACACACTAAAATTAAGTCATACAGTTAACGATGGAAGACAGATGGTGTGGGTCAGGAAATGGACAAATTAGGAAGGGAAAAGTCTATATTAAGGAAGAGTGAACCAGTCCAGCAGACTGCCAAGTTGAGGAAGGCATGGCTTTGCTTCCACAGATCCTTGACCGTTTGTATCTCGTTAGTCTCGAAGAAGTCAAGGAGAAGCAGTCTTGTTAGATTAGACTGGGGAAGGCCACTGTGAGTTGGCTCTCCGGCTGAGGAAGCTATAAAGACTGAGCGCGATAGAAGGAGAACAGAGTAGAGACAGAAAAGGTTAGTAGGCAAGAGATAGAATAATCAACGTGGCTCCACAGGTAATGGGGACAGGGCGGTAAAACTTCCGAAAAATGTCCACTCACTTCACAATAGTCCGAAGGAATGAGATAGATCAAAAGAGGCTGGATTAGTCGGCGCATTGTGATTAAGTCGTATAGTTCCTTTGGGAAGATAAGTGTAGTGAGTCAATGAGATTGGACGGGGCACAAATAGAAGTGGCTATATAACCGTAGGGCGAACAGATTGCTTTGAATGGACCGAACCTAGGTCGCTAACACCCCGGTAGCCTGGTAGTAGTCCCAGCGAATTTGACTTATAAGATGTGGCTAAATTAGGGAAGTGCACTAAGAGTTGGCCGTCCGACACAAGAACGATTAAATACAGACGGCGCAACTCACAAAGAGAAGCCATAGAATGTAGGTCTAAGTACTAAAGAAGAGCAACGGCAGAATCGACGTCTAATGGAAGAAGGGTATATAATAATAAGGATGAATCATGGACAACAATGCATTGCAGTTGAGGGTTACAGGATGTTACAAATAAATAAATATTTGATTCCGACTATGCAAGGCACGCCCGTGGAGGCATGCTCAGACATGTGCAAATGTACAGACATTTTACGGCAACTGTAACAGTGACAGCAGAAAGTTGTTCCCATGTCCATGCTTGGAGCTGTACAATGCTGAACAGGCGAAATAATATTTGGCTGTCGTGAACCCGGGACTTCGGCTAATAATAGATCGAGAATCCTGAATGATGCATTGGAAGATAATGGAACAGCACATTCAAGAGAAATATGACACTACAGAGAGTGCGTGCACACGTAATGCAAAGGTCAACGGTAAAATCGTAGAGAGCAAAAAAACGACAGTATATGCAGATGTAGAAGTTCCAGTGTAACGAACCAATCTAGAATGATGACGCTAGTTGAACTGCCAGTGGGAAGTTATGGGCTGTGAATTTATACAGTGGGGAGGCACATACGCCACGTTGCAATGTTGTTAAACGGACACTTGTGACTTTTTATAGGGAGAACGCTTGACAGGCAAAAACCCACGACGTCCTAAAACACTGCCGCCAATCCAACCAGTGGCGAGTTGTAATTGGCTATGTTTCCGTTGAACGTTTGTTTACTCGGTTATTCGCGGTCGGTTTGCGTCCCATTTATCTGTTGGTTGATGCGTTAGCCGGGTGCCTTTGCGTTCCTGAGTACTGTCCTGTACCTGATTGGCAGGTCGGGAAATAAACATAATTTTTCAATATGACGTGTTGACCATCTGCAGTACCACGTGAAGTCTTCAAGAGATATGCATTGAAATATGTTGAATTGTGATTGAAGTCTTGACGGATAGAATATGGTTCCGAAAAAAGAATCGGAGATCCCCCCGGCTATGTATTAAATGAATTGGAAATATTGGAAACCATGGCAAAGTGAGCGGTCAACGCGGATTGAAGAGCTCATAATGACTAATTGTTCTGGCATTGTATCGCTGGAGAATTTGCCTTCCGAATTCAAAAGTAGTTCTCCGAGCAAGCGTTGTGTGGAAGATTTATTGGTAGGCAAACTGAACTCAAATGGTTTAGGCATCAGAAAATTCGTATCCGTGCATGATAAGAATGATTTGTCCGGTTTGTAAGTTGTAGCAACGGTTGATAATCTTCCGCTCATGTCCAGATAAAGGAACTGTGTGGCTCGTATTGCTGTCGCAACGACGGAAATTTCCTTGGGTTATTGTCGTCTGTGACAAACGCGGGAAAAATAAAAACGAACAGAATCAGCCACACAGACAGAAGAAAGGGATGCGTCTGGAATGCGGTCGATCAATTGCGAGGATGACTGAACTTTTGTACCCATAAACATGTAATTGTTATTTAACAATCGCCTATACATGTGTATCATAAGTGGCGAAATACGATGAGAAGCGAATAGAACACGGATCAGTAGAGAATGAAAGATTGTTCCAAAATAGGAATGAAGGTGAAGAAAAGAGATATTGAGGGGTCCTAATGCGCATAGGCTCAATCAGTTAGAACCGGAGAGAGGAGGACGAGGTGTGCGGCTTATAGGAAAGAATATCACTCAGGCAGTGCGACAGGGACATGTTGCCTCAGTCTTAAATTGGTAGAAATGTAAGTGGTCAGAGAGCACGGAATCGTGTATGTTAGCATCTAATGAAGAAGGAATGTAACAGAAGGCACAGGAAGGAAATATAGGGTTGGTAAACCAGGTTCTATTGAGAATAAGTAGAGAAATCGCCGACCTTCTTCAGGTGATCATTCATCTCAGTTAATAGAAGGCAGAATGAATAAAGCCCAGTGACGCAATTAAGGTGAGGACGACAAAGCGTTGCTTCAGCTGTTACTCAGAAGTCCGAGAGCGGTCAAAAACAAGAGGCCGTTCAGACAAAACCAAATAAGGCAGCAAGATGAAGTTAAGCCGTCAAAGATGGCTAAGTATAAGGTAATGAGTGCTAGCATAAAAGATGCACATTGCGACGAACGTGGCTAATGGAAACGGCCGTTAGCCTCGGAGAGACGTGAACAGGCCGTTAAGTTTGTCAAACCCTGATCATAAGAGACATCCTAGTCCAAAGTGAAGAGACCATTAAAACGAGAATATTGTTAGCGCATAGAAAGCAAGCGGTATAGTTAAGATCTACATATTGAAAGAGAGCACCGGCATAAAGAGAAGTTAAGGATGAAAGAAGGATATAATTATAATGATGAATCATGACCAAAACTGCTTTTGAAAAAAGGTTACAAGGCGGTACCTCGGCGGAACCTAGGTCATCTGGATCTCAGAAGTTCGAGGTGGGTCAGAAAGAAGTAGACCGGATAAGCCAGCACGATGAAGCTAAGCCGCCAACGCAAGGTGTGAATAACAGTAATGAGTGTCAAAAGAAGCTTTCGGGACGAAAGTGACTATATAAAAGCTAGTTAGCATGCAAAGGAAAGGTCTCGGCATAACTGAAGAGAGTGTTTGGAATGTCGAGCCTAGGACGATAGCGTCTCGGATGCAGGGGAACAGTCAGAAACAGGAGAATAAAAAGAGATATTAGTGTCATAAAAAAACAACTTTTCGGGACGAAAGTGACTATGTGCAAAGCCAGTAAGCACGCAAAGGAAAGGCCTCGGGCTGATGGGAAATGACTGTTTGGAATGTCGAGCCTAAAACGACAACTTCCCGGGTGTCCGGGAGCTGTCAGGAAGAGGATATTAAGTCCATGAAGATGGACTGTTTTGTAGAGGCGTACATGCTGAGTCCAGCCATGTGTTTAGACAGTGTCTACGAAGACCTTATACCTGGATGGTGCTTATTGTATAAGCTACGAGATGTTGGGCATATTGAAGCCTCCGACGATTATTTTATGACGGGCGGGAGGGAATGCAACTTCGTGAAAGAACTTAGCGAATTAGTCAGCTCTGGTTCTAGTCGGATGCGTTGGATTGTAGATGCAGCCCATCAGAATGTCAACTTGGCCTCCTATGGCCTTAATCCAGACCGAATCTTTGAGGTTTCCAAGTGGTATGCTTTGAAAAGAAGATATGTGGAATTCATTGCTGACATATATAAGACAACCGCCGCCTCGTTGATTTATGCGTCCGCTACAGAAATTGCTGTACCCAATAATTTTTAGCGGAGCATCATGCATGTCAGCTGCGTCCCACGTTTCAGTTGTCAGCACCACATACGGACTGGACAAAAGTATGAGAGGGGCAAGAAGGTGCAATTTATTATTGATAGACCGAGCGTTAACTAGTAGGATTGTATGCGGATCGGTCGGATTTGTCTGGATGTGGGATTCGGCAAAAGGGGCACCTGGGGAACCGTGTTTTGGTGAGGGGCTTTTTTGTAAACATGCGTTGAGGTGCATGAAAGATGGACACGTGGAGGATAAGGTAAGAGGCAAGCGGTGGTCAGGGCAGTAGGTTGTAGGGGAGGGTAAGATGTATTCGGGTGAGTATAAGTTTGCGTTGTGAGATCAGGCTCGTGGTCAGGCGTAGTGCAGTGGGTCAAAGACGTCGTCCAAGTGGGTGGAGCAGACTGGACGGCGTCAGTTGCATTATTTTCAGTAATCGGGTTAGGGGATAGAGCGCCTAGCTTGATCGAGGCATGCTTGGATCGGTGGTCCGCAACTTGTTGTGTTCCATAAATGGGGGGACACGACAGATGGTTGGGCGATTCGCGGAGTGATCGAATGTGCTGGTCAAGTTACAGATTCCCTGGGTTCAGAAGCCTGAGGAGGCGCGGTGTTGGTGACACCCACAATGTTAACTTACCTATGTGGCCGTTGCCTGTGTAGCATTGTGGCTCGACCAGCAGTGAAACCCGATTTGCTCGGAGTTGACTTACGAAGTTGGAGGCTTGGGGAGTTGATTAGATGCTTCTGGTGACCGGGCTGTTTCAGTTTATTGGTCGCATATGTAGGCCTCGGCCGTGAATAGGGGGTAGGCGTTTCCATATGTCGGTGCGAACCGACTGGGTGTTTTGCTTAATCGGTACCCACGCGGGGTTTGTCTTTTCCATGTTGGAACGTTCGCGAGTTGTAACTTTGCTGTACTCTCGTGGTTTTAATGGAAACCTAGGAGTCTTAGCAATCAAACGCCCTCGGTGAGGGTTGCTGGACGTTGGGGTCGCAGCAGTGGGAGATCGCGCGGAGTCTTTTATGACACTGATAAGGGGCGTGTAAGACGATAAAAGGTCAATGCTCTCGATTTCTGAATGCTTGTCACATATGTCAGACAGGTTAATTTAACTTTGACGGTGTGTTAGTTCCACGGCGGTACTGGCTGTTGCTGTCATGGAAACAGTCCCAGTTTCTATGCTAATAATGCGTCCTTTTACCCAGACGGCTCTAGTACGGCGGGGTCTACTAGTCGCTCTTATGTTATATCCATATCAATATCATAACTCAGAGAAGAGCAAGCGGTAGATGTAGAAGTAAGGTATGTATTAGGCATTTGTGCTCCAGAAGGTTCTGTTGTTTGCGTTGTCCTTTAGTTAATTTTGTAATAGATTGAATAGACCACTGCAGCGGTGTTCTGTCCGGTTTTATCAAGATTAGCCCGAGATTAGGCGGATGGCGTAGGAGAAATCGGGCGTCAATAAACCTTTTAGCAAAGTCGTGGTTGCAAACGTTTATCACGATTGAGCAATATCTGCCGGGCATCTTACGCAAAGGAGTGGCTGTGCAACAACCATGTGGCATTTGACAAGCATCTAAAAGTGCCTGCAGCACTTCGTTGCGAGGCAATTTGTCTTGTACTTCGAGTATAATAGCGTTGTTGGCTGGGCGCATGCGTTCACTGACTTCGTGGGCAATATTACTCAGTAGTCCACCAGTTGCGAATATATCAGTCAGCTTTTCTAAACTTTGGTGTTTGGTTACTTTAGCGAAAGGTATGCGCTTGTCAAGCGTCTCCGTAATAGTCACAATTTGACTTTGTAGCTCGTTCACTTGACTTACGAGGGCAGAAACCTTTTGCAAAGCCACAGCTAGTGGATCCGAAAGTATAACTTTACACTCCCGTATTTTGGGTGGACTAGCCTTGGCGGTGGAAGGCGCTGGAGATTTCCCTGGCTTCCTGACAGATATGGGAGGCACGCCACTTTTGCCGACTATGTTGTACGTAATAGATATAGAAACAGGTAAACCCACGGGTCTATACGAAAAAAATGAAGCCGTGAACACAAAAAAACGACAGTGGAAAAATGTTTTGGACAAAAGTCCAAAAACGGAACAAACGAGTTCGAGTAGGAATGTGTTACGTTAAAGTAAAACAAAAGAGGCCAAAACCCTACTGTATGGAACTCATAGTATAGAAAGATAAAACGCAACGAAAAGGCATTGTTTCAGTTTTTGCTGCCTGTAGCTTTCCGTAACTTTGCAGGCATATCCGCATGAATCAGCTGGAGTTTAAAAGCGCGGAGGATGCCCATCAGAATACGCAAGGAAATGGTAGGTACCACTTGGGAGCAATGCTAGGCTCCAATTGATTTGACGCAACATGAATGGCATACTCCTTTCCAATAGTAGCCCCTACAACAGCCGCTTACATCTCACGGAGGGCGTGGCCAACTTTCAGACGTTTTCGCAAATCTTTTATTCACTGCAAAGTCATGTCACAGATATTTGTCACTCATACCAGCGATTATTGCCAGGGATGACGGATTTCATGGTGACCATTAAGCAGCTGCAGGGAATGCTGCGCGAGCAACAAGGTAGCCTTGTCTTTCGCTGAAGCTTCATAATTTCCTGAGTCCATATGCTCAAAGTCACTGTTAAACAACCTATTGAATAAGTCTATAATTGGTTATTAACTGATTAGGGGGTAATGCATCGAACGGGTGACCGCTTTTTTCTCCCAATGGTTCAAGCAACGTCCAGACAAGAAAGGCTTTAACGGTAAAGGGTTAATTCCAGTTTCCTAATCCGTGCTTTAACTACCAGTGTGCATCCGGCACGTCTGCGCCTATAAAAATTCCGACACGGTTGTCCTTATTTTCTTTGGTGGACACACCCATCAAGTGTAGCTACTGGCGCGCCAACTACATCATTGTATTGACAATACATTTCAAAGGCAAGTTTGATAAACCATAGGCATTTTCAACAAAATTTGTCTCTGTGTCTTGCAGGGTTGGCATTTTAAGTCACCACACTCTGATTCATGTGAGGAGGAACCCGCTACTGACGTGAATTCTAAAGGAGTCCGTGTGGTTCTGATGCTGGCTTGTGATAAAACGCCTTCCTCCACTAAGATAATATTCAACACATTCAATACATTAAGCGACTGGTCACATCTGCCACCTCGCTGTGTTGTTATACAAGCAGTTGTTGCTTTTTATAGGGAGAACGTGCGCCAGGCGTAAAGTTAATAATCCTGGAGACCTGCTGACCGGTGATATGACACTGACAAAATTGTAACGGCGGATTTTTCTCATAGACATTCGCTGTCATGTATGGCTAAGTTGATGCATATGTCTGCGTAGTGTTCTCCATTGCATTTGAAGTTAAGTTGTTAGAGCACTTGAAGTCGGCCGACAGGTGACTTGTATTGATTTGACTAGTTTTCCAGGTTACTAAAGTGTGTCAGGATAGTGTAGTGCGGATGAGTACATTCCTCTATGTTGACTTCGCGGCAATGTGCACTTCGCAGTTATGTCCTTGATGGTGGTTCCTGCTGACAATTATATCCTTCTGGTTAAGGGAGAAACAAAAATGTACCAAGGAAGCTACCGAAGGAATTAAACAAGACTATATTAATGTAAAAATACAAATGTGGTAACGTTGCGGTGGTAAAATGCAATGGAATGACAGAATAGGTTTTACAGCAGATCGGTTATCTCACTTGCACGTATGAGAGCGGATATTTATTAAATGCATGAGACAAAGTTTGTCCGAATTGGCCCAGCGTACGCAACAGTAGTCTTGTGTGGATACCGGGGGAAGTAGGCCCTTTTAACCGGTGAGTTAGTTGTGGGAGCCATAAGAAGTTTGTAAGTAGTGGAATACTCGGCTAAGGCGCAGGTTGAACGATCGGTGGACAGTGGTAGATCTTATCGTTCGAACATGTATGAGAACCATTGGAGTTGCAACACCCGGGTTAGAGACCCAGGAGAAGAATAAAGTGCCATGTGCAGGAATCGGATGCTACAGTAACAGCTGGGAGCTGGAGTTAGACGGGGTGTCAGCGAAGTTGCGGCGAGAATAGGGTAAGATATGTACTACAGCCGCAGCGCGGATATGCTTGCGAAGCCAGCTCTGAAACTGACTTGGAATAGCGGAAAAGGGTAGAGACAACTACAGTACAGCATACAGGTCAAATAGAAGTCAGGAAAGGGCGACACTAGAAGTCTGATTAATTGTAAGAAAGACACTGTACCCTGCTGTACGACGCGGCAAGGACTGTTAGGTATACAAACTTAAAAACATGTGCCAGCTTAGAAGGGATTACATACTACAACCGAGTCAAGCAAACGGTTTCAGAGCCAGCTCTGTTAGTGACCAGTAATATCAGCATAGTGTGCAGCGCCAAAAATAATAGGTGCTGCAGTCTATGTTGCTCATCCACAGTAGAACCTAAAACTCAACTAGAAGACTGGGATTGAGTAGCTGGTAGGCCGATTAATTACTAAGCGAGAGGTGCATGCCATTTCAGGTTCAGGAGGGAGGACCGGCAATAATAAATGCAACAGCTGCAGCGAGAAAACTGTTGTAGAGCCAGCTCCGAAAGTGATCAGGTATAAGCAAATAACACAGCCCACACTGCCAGGAGGTGCTAAGTGTTTTACTCTAAGATATACTGCAACAGTAAGACCTACAACGCTAACAAATCGGCAGAGAGGAGTACAGATGCACGCCGGATTATTTGGGAAGCAAGTGCCGCACCTTATCTAGGGATGAGTCACTTACAAATAGGCAGTCAAAGTTAAAACCAGGAGTGATATTAGACAGGACTACATACTACAGCTTTGGCGTGAGTACAGTTGTAGAGCCAGCTCTGGAAAGGGCCTGGGGCAGCGGAATATGTTAGGCAGCAGCGCCAAAAATACTAATTATTCTACCTTGGGTTGTATTTCACTAGTGAAGCGTGTACGTCGGCTCGAAGGTAGAGAAGAGTACGGGTGCGTGCCAAGATAAATAAGAAGCAGGGGGATTTGATCCTACGAAACATGTTACCCCGTGCACATTAATCATAAAGTTTGGCTAGCAGGATGCTATGATTCATTTTGGCAAACGCTTTGCTGTAGTCTAACAGCAAGGCATCGCTTTTTCTTCGTTGACTGCTTCAATCCAGCTGTGGCTGGCTAGCCGAACAACCTCGTCGTGGCGCCAGCTGGGTGATTCGGGTTTAACCCGTTCCAGCAAATAGTTCGGCGGCAGTGTTCCAGGACGTGGCGGGTTTTCGCCTGGCAAGCGTTCTCCCCATAAAAAGCCACAAATGTCTGCTTAACAACACTTTGAAGTGGCGGTTGTAGCTCGCCACAACATAAAGTCACTGCCCCGTGGGATTCCGAATAATCCTTTCCAACGCACGGACATCCATCTTCTACTTCAGCATTGCCGACGATATGAGAGTCAAAATTAGAGCAACACAGCTACAAACAAGAACCACAAACTTACACACCCACAGTTACATAATTACATGGTTGGCGGCATCCGGTTTCGGATTTGCCTGTCACTGTGGCAAGCCACAGGACACCTGCGCTTACAGAGGGACCATGGGTGGCTTGCGCTGCACTACCCACGGCTCCAACCACATACCCCAAATCCAGTGTAAACCCGAAGGAAGAAGACCGGGAGGCATGTGGATGGGAACCACGTTTCATCCACGGAGCCGGCCCACACTTTTTCACAGGCAAACACAAGCACGCTGTATTTGGGGAATCAACCGCACACAAGGCGGTGGCTGGACGGTAGTCCGCTCTACACTGAGTGCATGGAACCGCTCTTTGAGCCTAGCACGGCCACAAGAACCGTGCACCCCGTCCCCTCCAGCAACGACCAACTGTCTCCTGGAGCCAGTATGAACGATGTAGTGGGTAATAGACAGGTAGGCACCTTGTCAACGTGCACATCAAGCGCAACCATACCAGGGATATCAAACAACAGCCATTCACTTTAAACGACAAGCTGAAATAAAATAAATCCAATAATGCATACAGATACGGTGGCATAGCTCCTCGCTAAATTACCATATGAAGTAATTTGGTTAGCAACAAATCTGTGAAAAGTAAAAAATGTCCACAAGTTACTTAAAATGCTACAAACGCAACAAAATTACCGAAGATAAGCGCAATTAGTGTAAGCAACGTGGCCAGTTAATGGAACATTATTCAGGGAGGCGGAACAAACCGAATAAAGCGGAATGAAATTTATTCGGCATAAAAAGACCTAGTTTAAGTGTAAGTTGGTTCAGCCCAACTGCGGTAAAGAAGCATCAAGAACGCGACATCAGCCTCAGCATGGGGCACTACATAATTACATACCCATACATAAACATACACTGGTAGGGTAAACTTAACGTATTCTCGCACATTCTTGACCACGCATTGTTATGTCAAAATGATCATGCCTGTAAAGGCGTGCCACGCCTTGTCGAGAATAAAAGCTTTATTTGTTTATTTCAGGAGGTTAGTGGTACACTACGGTCCCTGCAGGCTGCTAGCCTGGACTGCCGCGAGGACATCGTGTGATTCTTCAAACTGAAACAGTGACTACTAGTCAAGTTTTTTTCGGTAGCTTGGCCAACATTTACATTAAACAACTCGACCCATAATTATCTCTTTTGCTTCTATACAAAAACCTTCAGGGAACGAAAGCACGATTTTTTGCTTCCAATCTCCTATTAATTTCCCTAGTGCCAAAACGTTATTAAACAGTTCTGTTACTGTTGGTACGATGACAGCTACCAATCATTTAAATAGTAGTAGACGTAGGCCATCCGGCCCCTGCGGTTTGAAGCAATGTATATTCGTTAGTATGTGCATAAGTTAATCTACGCAGCATGCAATATTATGCAGTTTAACAAAGACTGAATCATAATCAAATGCTGTAGTGGCTGCTACAATAACTGACGCGCAAGGGGAAGCAAGTGACAAATGCCGGTTTGCGTCGGTGGTTATCAACGCACCGAATAAATTTTTCTAAGCAGGTCCTTCATCAGATCCTCTAAGACTTCCGTTAACATACGCAAAAAGCTTCTTAGGCGTTTTCTTTGCAGTCGTCGACAACGGTATTTAGTAAGATTCACGATGCCGTGGTTTCCTTGTTACAGCAATTCAGCTTAAGCTTATAAGACACAATTCCTCCACGATATTCGTGTGTCCTAAGGGACTGCATAAATTCGCGCAACACCTCGCTAGTTAAGCAAGTTCTATATCAAGCCATGAAGTTCTCTTCCGAGAATTAATTGGTATAATGGCTTTCAAGGAGTTGTGCAGGACGGTTAAGCTTTGCTGTTCTGTGGTTTCGCCAAGCGGTCTTATGGCTGCGTCCTATTGTATTCAGTAGGTTCCAAGTGTTTTAGATTGCCATCCGTTAGTGATGTAGGGCACAGGTATCTAGTGTCTTGCCTGCGGTGATATGCCTAGCTAGAAAAAAGTGACTAGTGTGCAGATAAACGGCCGATGTTGGCAGTGTGATGGCTTTGCAAGTGATGCCATAGATACGTAGTAGGAGAACATAAAAGTGTCAGACAGAGGCCATTTCGGCACAGTTAAGTAAGAGCTAAATAAAAGGAGTGCCACGAGCCTGTGTCCAAAGTAGTGAACCTACCAGCTAGCTTGGGGCATAGCAGAGGACTTTTAAAATAAAAAGTCAGCGAGACAAGGGTCAAGCATCTACGCGTTGTTTGAAGATCTCTGTATTGGCAGCTGCGACAAAAGTTGCAAGCAGAACGTTCCAAACGAATCGATAAGCACATTAAAGCTGGGTGTAAACTGATTAAATAATTGGTTACAGGTTCATTTCAGCAACTCCCAGCATGCACCTAGACCACCATTTCGGGGAAGTGACCATTCTATGCTTTCAGCGGTACCAGTTGGTTTTACAAATGTAACGACTGGGTAGTAGTAAAGTACTCTAAGCTCGCAAACGCAGGGCGACTAAAATGATGGACCCAATAGATTAAACCATTGGTACGGATCCAAGCTGCTAGTTGCCTTATGTAAAAGGTAGATTAAGACAAGTTGCTGGTTGCCCAGGAAGTTGTCTTTTTGCTTATCAAATGCGTTGCACCCAGAACATTATTTTTCTTGGGGAAAAGCTGGTGCTTTATGTGACCCATAATGTGTAAAGAAATAGGGTCGGGTTATATAAAAACGTCAAACAAACGTTTAGCTGGTTGGCTTAGAGTGTTAGTGGTATCCTAATCGGGCCTGGGTGGCGTTTGAGCAGAAAGTACGCCGACTTGAAGCCTAACACCCAACCACGTCGTCTGATTTAGCAAGGCAAATGCAAGCGTAGCATAACTGAAAAGTGTCTCCAGAAACATGTCAAACGGGACTTTTGGGATTATAGTAATCATCTGTTGCGCCTGGTGAGAAGCGCCATGGAGTGGACTGGAGCTAATCTGGGGTATGGCATTCCAATTTTCATAGAGTTAGCTCTGGGGAGACCACCATGCAGGTCAACAAGACGACGATCCAGGCAAGCCTTGAAATACTCCACAGCAGCTGCCAAGATTAGGTCAGCAGGCAGAGCGTTCCACGGTCGACAGACTTACAGAGCGAAGAAATCCCGCCTGCAGTTCACCTGGCTGTGCTGTGTGAGCCGGAGTGAGTGACTAAGACGTTGAGAGCCCGAGTGGCGCAGTTTCAGTAAGGGGTGGCATCAGCGTGCAACGAACCACACTATACACGCTTGCTAGAGGTGGGAAACAACTCATCTACTGTGCCGCAATACTTAAAATAGAAAAAAGGAATGAAATGCAACAGTTGCAGGCCAGCTGAGCTACCGGTAACGGAACGGCATCGTTACGGTATGCTGCCAGCCTGCTGCTAGGCAGCGAAAACGTACTATGAAAAATTACATAAGGCAAAATGGTAAGATGGTTGTAGTTGGGAGATATTAAGAAGGATGGGGAGGGACAGAGAAACTCACAGCACGAACGCCACGGAGGTCGACTCCCAGCCATGGTAAAAAGTGTATCCAGCCAAACGTGTTCATCGGCTTTCGGACCCCAACCAGGTAGCCGAGACGCTCCAACTGAGGCCAGCTGCGAAGTGAGGGCTTTCATTCCTCTAGAACAAGTCACCACTTGACCACTTCTGCTCTTCTTCCATCCACACACACGGCACGCAAACAACGCAAGTCGCGAAAATCGGTGGACTGGTATGCGCAAAACGTGGCCGAGACCTCGGAGCTTGGTGCATAAAATAACCGGGTTGAGCGGTTCAAGTTTATTTCCTGTGCCTTAAACAAGACGCCGAACCCGCTCGTTATTACCTCAGTAGTCCCACCAGATGGGTGCCACACGAGGATTTTCTTCCACTTTTATGGACTTCTAGATATGAGACCAGTGAGCTTAAACTGCATCCAGTGAGCGCTTGCTCAACACGCATGACAGCGTACATTGCTAGACATACAGAACAGCTGGTTTCGACAGTTTGCTAATGGCAGTGCGCTAACAGCGTCCTCTTGGGTCCTCAGGTGAGCACATACATGTACATGGCCGGCGTCCACACCTGTGCCCCGTGAATATCCGGATAATTCTATCCAACCCACGGACACCAATCTCCTACTCGCATATTGATGACGCTATCAAACATTGAAGATTGAAGCAGCACAACTACGCGCACAAAATAAACAGCTACCTACACATACACACACAAAGACATGCATACATACCCCCTACACAAACACAAACTGCCATGTCAACCATCGGAGTTTTGCACATTATTGCTTATGCATGGTTATGTCACAATGATCATGCCTGTAAAGGCGTACCTCACCTTGTTGAGAAAAAAAGATTTATTTATTTATTTATTTATTTATAAATCGATCCGCAGTTCAAGACGTAGCCTCTCCTTTGGTAACTTATCGCAATGTGATCGCTTTGTATCCATAGCTGGTTCGAGGATGGTGTGCGCCAAGACACCAGCCGGAGGGCGCTAGGTCGGAAATTAGTACTCGCAAGAAATAATCGAGCATCTTCACGCAAATGAAGTAACCGCTCACTGGTATCGTTACGGGAGCCTACACCACGTTGGCTGCCCAGATGCAGTTCATAAGTGGATAATTTTCCAACTTGAGCGTTCAGGTCCCCAGCCAGCACAACAGTGTCCGAGCTTCTACTGTGACGAACTAGCTCCTTCCATTGACGATAGATGTCGTCTTTTACCTAGTCGTCGCTAGAGTTTGTCGGTGCACAGACAGCGGTGACGCGTAGACAAATGCTGGTCCAGCGAGACTTTGAAGCTTTGAACGAGCCAGCCAGCCGGACCGCACATATCTGGCTACTGATTGGAAACCAGTCACCCAGAACTGTTGCAGCGGGGGACTCAGGGCAATGCCAATACCGACTTGGACAGTGCTTGAAGCTGCATGTTTACTGGATAGGCGCAATGAGAAAGTGCTGCTAGTGTCACCTGAAGGGGATCGCAAAATGAGCACAGCCATCAAGCCGTGCAGGCCCGCCTCCGATAAGCAGCAGATATCGATCGAGAGAGTCTCTAATGTTCGGGAAAGTGCTGCCTGTTGGCCGACCTTTAGCTGTGCGCGTACTTTGATGCATGCCAATCTGAAGGATGATCGAGTGCTCCAAATGGAAGCCGGTGTACTGGGCTTGGCCGCTTGTTTGGACATGGGTTTCTAGGCGAAGAGGAATGACGCTGCCCGTTCCCCTGTGGGTTTAACCTAAAGGACAAGGGACTGTTGACGCATGCTGGGGAAGTACTAAATATTGGGGGTTGAAAACAGGGGATAAAATTGTATCTGGTACGGGATTATAAGGTGGAAAATGCGTAAGAGGAGGAATAAGAAGATGGCAAGGCTTGAGCAGCAGTATGTAAACTTCTATCCACCCTGCTAGATGCAACAGATAGGGCACGGTTGTTTATCCTGCGGGCTGGCCAGAGAAGTAAGAAACTGTTTGAAGGTAATTCATTGTGTTGCTTGGGCATGTTAATGTCAAGTTGTCCAGGTCTAGAGAAGAGAAAGATTAGGGTCCCCAAACAAAACCTTTGCTACCAAAGCTTTGCCGCAAGGCAGCGGGTTTGGCGTTTGGCTACAAAGAGTCCATTTAACTAACAAGGAGCTACCTCATTTCATCCCCCAACCTGAAGGTTCAGGAGGCTGCGTTTATCTGGCCTGTGACCACTAACCCATCCGGTATGAGTGGCCCTGAAGTTGTAAGATAGGCACCACCCAGCATAGCTCGACAGATCGCTGAGGTACACAAGCCATAGCACCACGGTAATGTACAGCCTCATCGCGATGGAGGCGTGGCCAAGTTTGGATGAGGTTGCAGGTATGAGGATCAAGTCGACTTGAAGCTGTCGGCATTAGTTGGAGAAGAGACCAAAGCAACCAATTCGAAAAAGCCGTTACGGATAATCTAATCGTCTAAAATCCGGTGCTAATTTCGTCGCCCGAGGGTGTGGGGCTTCAGGCTTTCGCTGGTCATTGAGCAACCATGGTCTCCAAGCCTGGATCGCAACATCAAAGTAAGGAAGCAGGAAGGGGTTTAGGACGAGGCAAAAGGCCGCGGGTAGATTTAGCCGACGGAACGTTTTAACAGTCCACGCATGCAGTTGTCAACGGTGGCTGCTTTTCTGCGTGAAGCAGATACTGAAAGTTTTGTTCGTGGTAAAAGTACCCAAATAGCTTTCAGCTGACAAAACCTGGGGAACAGAGTCTAGCAGGAAGTAAATTGGAGTAGTGGAAGGGCGATCGATGAGGACGCGATATTTCAATGAGTTCAACGGGTGGCTGTTCCCCAAAATCCACAGATGCAGGCGGTTGAGGTCACTTTGAATTGCGCGGGTATCGTCTGGAGGATTGCTGGTTCGCCACAACTTTGCATCTTAGCGTAGAGCATCAGCGATATCTCGTCTTGTGCTATCATTGATTAAAGAATAGGAAGAATTTGGATCCAAAACAGCACCTTGCTGAATTCTGATGGTCACAGGTATACGGGAAAATTGCGCTTCGTCAATGAGTAATTGGACAATACAGTGGTGGAAGTAGGTCCGGTTCCAGTCCATTAAGACTCCAAGGCTACCGTAGTACAGCTCATGCATCAAGATGGAATAGTCGACCTTGTTAATAAATAAATAAATCTTTTATTCTCGACTATGCGAGGCACGCCAATTGAGACATGATCAGGTATGTGCAGCTGTAAAGACATTTTATGGCAACTTTAGAGACAGTAGAAAATTGTTCATATAAATAAATAAATAAATAAATATTTTATTCTCGACAATGCGAGGCACGCCAATTGAGGCATGATCAGAAATGTACAGCCGTACAGGCATTTTATGGGAACTGTAATGACAGTAGAAAATTGTTCATATAAATAAATAAATAAATAAAAAATTTATTCACAGTTTCATAGAGACACACCGACGCAGGCATGATCAAGGTTTAAAAACAGATGTGTTTCACGACGATACATTGGGTTCAAGCGTGTGTAGTTGAAACAGTGTCGGGAAGAGTTGATATGTGAGTCTAGTCGACTTGCCAGTAGGTAGTTGTGGGCTGTGACTTGATTCAGTGGCGAGTCACCACCGCCACGTCGCAGAGTTGTTAAACAGACATTTGTGGCCTTTTATAGGGAGAAGGCTTGCCAGGCGAAAAACCCACCACGTCCTGCAACACTGCCGTAAAGCATTTTGAACATTAATGTTGAACTTGGCAAAGCCGCTTGACGACTGGTTTTACCTTCGGATTTTCGCAGAGTAATGGCTTCCAATTTCCTCTGCTAGTTGGAAGGTAATTTGGTCGGGTCGCATTATTTTTGAGATCGGTGGAGGAGAGGGACCTCGTGATTATTCATCTTGTTGTATGTCCAGGTGAGCAAAAGTTCAACTTCTCTGCTGTCCAGGTTTTACAGATGTATAATTTTTGGGAGTATGAGGATATGTCCATTTCTCCATACTGGACAAGGGTTATGGTGATTGCATTTGGTCCTTTCGGAGTTCTACCATGCTCCAGGTAAGTCCATGTGGGTAGTTGCGTCCGTCTTGGGCCAAAACTGTTCCTTAGTCCAATCCCAGATCTCCAAGAATTGCCGGACTTCAGAGAAAAGGGAAAGTGAGGGACATGCTTGGAACTGTGCAATGGTGAACATGCGAATCAACGATTTGGTTGCAGTGGATCGGGACCCATTTGGTTGGACATAATCGCTTTACCATATATTGCAGTCATACCTCGAAAAATAATACATTGAGAATCCTGAATGTTCCAATGGAAGACAATTGAAGAGTACGCCAAAACGATGACGCTAATTGGTCTGCCAGTGTGAAGTTATGGGCTGTGATTTTATTCGGTGGCAAGTCACATTCGCCACGTTGCAGTGTTGTTAAACGGACATTTGTGGCTTTTTATAGGGAGAACGCTTGGCAGGCGAAAACCCACGACGTCCTGAAACACTGCCGCCAATCCATTGAATGGCAATTTGTAACTGGCTATGTTTATCATTGAACGTTTGTTTGCTTCGTTATTCGCAGTCAAGTTGCGTCCAATTTTTCTGCTGACTGATGCGTGCCTGGGTCCTGTCCTGTGCCAGATCGGTAGGACAGGAGCTAAACATTCTTTCTGGATGTCATGTGTTGATCATCTGCGGAACCACGTGCAGTCACCGAGGGATAGACGTTGAAATATCTTGAAGTGTTGGAAGATGGGATAAAGTTCCGAAGAAAGAATAGCAGATCCCCTGGGTATGTAGTGAACTTGATTAGAAGTACGGGAAACCACGGCCACTTGAGCGGGCAAAGCGGCTTGAAGAGCTTAGAATAACCGATTGCTCAAGATTTGTATCGGCAGAGGAAAGCGCCTTCCGATGTCGAAAGTAGTGTTAGGTAAACTGAACTCAGTGGTTCAAGCCGCAAAAGAATTGTATCAGTGCAAGATATCGAATGATATTTCCGGTTGGTAAGTTGTAAAGGACTTGATAATTTTCCGCTCATGTCCAAGTAAAGGAACTGTGCGACTTGTATTGTTGTCGCAGCGGTGGACAATTCTTTGAATGCGTGTCGCCGTACCTGTGACAGACTCGGGAGAAAAAGGAAACAACCGGAGACAGCCACACAGACAGAAGAAAGGAATGCATCTGGAATGCAGCCAATCAATTGCGATAACGCCTGAACTATTGTACCCCTATATATGTAATTGTTATGTAAATATCGCATATACGCGTATTTCATAAGTGGCGAAATACGACGAGAATCAAGCAGAACACGGATCAGTAAAGAATGAAAGCTTGAAGATGAAGCGGGAGTGTTTGGGGGTCCTAAAATAGGCACATGCTCAATCGGTGGGAACCTAAGAGAGGAGAACGAGTTGTGCAGATAACGGGAAGGAATATCACTCAGAAGAAGCGACAGAGATGTACTTACTTAACCTTAAATTAGTAGGAATGCAAAAAAGTCAGGGAGGACAAACACATGTAAGTTAGCGTCGAATGAAGAAATAATGCAACAGAAAGCACAGGAAGGTAAGCGGAGAGGAGAAGTGAAAAAGCTGCAAAGAGAAGGATGAGTAATGCTCAAGGATATAATTAAGTTAAGGGTGGCGGAGCGTTGCGTCGGAATAGGTAGATAGTATGGCGAGCAAAGCACAAAAGATGAGGGGCAAAGAGTGTTGGGTCTACAGAGCCTAAATCGTTTATGTCTCGGATGTCTGGAAGCAATCAGAAAGGAGACTGGGCAGACGAGGATAGAATAGAGCCAAACACGAAAAGTTCTCCGTCCAATTGAAAGGGAATGTAAAGAGGGCGCGAAAAGGAAAGAATGAAGTCTGAAAGGAAATGTAACTATTGTGGAGAAGTACAAAAGCGTACAATGGTCTCAAGGTGTTGTGAACAGACCATTGGATCTGTCGATGACTCAATGAGAATGCCTCAGCAGTCAGAGAGGAGACCATTGAGACGAGCCTAACATGTCGACCCCTAGAGAGTAAGCGATATTATTATTGCCAGAAGGTTAACAGTCGACAGAAATGGACATGTTAAGCTTGTAAGAGGAATAGAATAAATAAGATAAATCACGACCAGTAATGTTCATGAGAAGAGCCACGGAGCGGTACGTCGGTACAGCATAGATCCTATCAAGCTTAGGCTTCCGAGTGGGGTCAGAAAGCAAAAGAGCGTTTAGATAAGACTGGATAAGTCAGCAAGATGAAGCTAGACAGTCAAATTAAAGTGGGATAACAGTAGTGAATGTCACGTAGAAAAGAAAATTTGCGGGAATACAGAGGCTATATAAAAAGCCCCTTGGCATGTCTCAGGCCAAGGGACAGGGTGTGTTGTGACTGCACAGCCTAGAGCACATGCGTCTCGGATTTCTGGCAGCAGTTAGAAAGTAGGAGACTGGTCAGATGAGGCTAGAGTAGAGCCAGGCCCGAAGAGTTATCCGTTCAATGGATAAAGGAAGGCAGACAGAGCGCGAAATGAGAGTGTAATCGTGAAGGAGACACTTAAGGGGAAGTGGAAGAGCCCACAAAGATCTCTAGGTGTTGCGAACAGACCTTTGGACCTGTCGATGGTTCAAAAGTACGAGTTCAGTATTAGGAAAGCAGGAGACCATGGAGATGAGAGGAGTATATCGGCTCATTGAGAGAAAGAGCTGTTAACGGAGCGTCAACAGGATAGAAGCGTTAAGGATAAAAACTGATATACTGTTGGTGAATCATGAGCAGCAGTGCTCTGGAGGCGGGGGAGACAGAGCATTGCGTCTGCAGTGGCTAGATCATTTAGACCTCAGAAGTCCGAGTGAAGTCGGATAGCAGAGGGCCGTACAGCCAGAACCAGATAAGTGAGACTAGAGTGATCATTAGGGTTACGGAAGTCGGAAGGTACGAGATCGTTGAGACCAGCCCAAAATGTCAGCTCATAGGGTGAAAGTCGTTTTAGTAAGGTCTAAGTGCTGGCAGAGAGCATCAACAGAAATGGACATGTTAAGGAAAAAGGGGACATGATAATAAGGTTCAATACTGACCAGAGGTGGTCTTGCTGTGAGGGTAACACACTTTCGTCGGCAGAGTCTAGATCATTAGATCACAGAAGTCCGAGAGATGTCAGAAAACAGGAGAGCGTACAGTCAGAACCGGGTAATTCAGCATGCTGAAGCTAGGCCTTCAAAGTAAAGTGGGAATAAAGTAATGAGTGTCATCAGAAAAGCTGGTTGGGAAGCAAGTGGCTACATGAAAAGACAGTTGCATGCCGTGGAACGGTCTCAGCAAAAGGGGGAAAGAGAACCAGGACAGCAAAGCGTAGATCGTTAAAGTTGGAATGTATGGAAGTAGTCAGAATGCGGAGGCAGGTCAGCCGCCGCTAGAGTAGCACCAGACCAGAAAAGTTGCCTGACCAGTGGAAAAAGGAACACAAACAGAATGCGAAAAGGAAAACGTGATTGGAAAATTCAACGATATTCCCGACATGGTATGAACAGACCATTGGGTCTGCCGAACACTGATCATGACAATAAGGATGAGTCACGATAAGACTGCCCATCCCTGGTCATTCAGGTCACAATAGTCAGAAACAAAGAGACCATTGTGACGAGAGTAGAATATCAGCTCATAGTGTGAAAACCATAGAATTTAGGTCTAAGAAATAAAGGAAGGCATCGGCAGAATAGGCACGTACAGGAAGAAAGGGGACATAGCAATAGGATTAACTAGAGGCAACGATGCAGTTGAGTGGAGGGATACAGGACGTTACGTCGGCGGAGCCTTGGCCATTGAGATCTCAGAAGTCTGAGGTAAGTCAGAGAGCAGGAGACCGTTCAGACGAGTTCGGACAGGCCAGCAAGATAAGCTAGGCCGCCAAATTAACTTTTGAGTAACTTAAGGAGTGTCATAAGAAAAGAAGCTTTCGGGACGAAATTGACTAGTTGAAGAGCCAGCTAGCATGCCAAGGAAAGGTCTTGAGATGAGGGAACAGAGCGTTTGGAACGTAGAGCTAGAGCTACAACGTCTCGGGGGTCTGGGAGCAGTCAGAAACATGAGACTGGTCAGCCCGATGAGAGATTAGAGCCAGGTCCGAAGAGATTGGACGTCTAATTGAAAAAATAATGCAAGCAGAATGTGAAAAGGAAAATACTCTATTCAGAAGAGGTGGAAAAGCCAACGATATACCCCGGATTAAGTGAGCAGACATCACGTCTGCCCATCCTTGGCAATCAGGTCACAATAGTCAGAAACAAAGGGACCATTTGTGACGAGAGTAGAATATCAGCTCAAAGTGTGAAAACCATAGAATTTAGGTCTAAGTAATAAAGGAAAGCATCTGCAGAATAGGCACGTACAGGAAGAAAAAGACAAAGTAATAGGATTAATCAGGGCCAACCAATGCCCATTTCATTTGATGGATACAGGCTGTTACGTCGGCAGAGCTGGGCCATCAGAGATCTCAGAAAGCCTTGGAGAAATCTGATGAGTGCCTTTCCAGATCGGTGTCAGTCGTAGTCGTCCAGCTGTTTGTTCGAGCAGCAGGATTCGTTCAGCATGAGCCTGTTGCCGTCGGAAGCTCTGCTGACCGTCGAAAAGCAGTTTGCTGAGCCTTAAGTACCCAACTAAGGACTCGGCGAAGGTAGTGGTGTCCATCAATTTGGAATACGTAAACAAGTGTTAACAGCCGGTGGGTTAACGCGGTCCGCAAGGGTGCGACGTTTGTTTGGCTCACATGCACCGCAATTCCAAGCATTCTGTATTATACCAGCAACAAGAACAGAATAAACAGTTCCGCTCAAAATTAAAGCTAGAGCTAAAGCCCAGAGCGCAGGAGCCCTTGGATGGGAATCCGTGTGCACCTGGGGTCTGTTGCTCTCAGAGAATTTACGCAAGGACTTTTCACCGGATTAAACTGAACGGTTGTCGGGTGACGTTGTAGCTGAGAATAGAGAACGTTGCGTCACCGTATGGACTGATGGAACGACAAAAGCAGATGCGTTATGTTGGCACAGCAATCCTGCGGCCAGGCGTTCCGCTGCTTTTGTGTAGCACTGTAGGTGTCGGTTAGTGCAGTGACACTGAGTTTGACTTGCCCGAAGGTGGCGGGCGTGACGATAGAGGGCTCTGCGTTTGGCAGTCTGCATACAAGCGTGACGTACTGCTAACTTTTATCCCGCGTATAAGCATGACCCAGTGAAGTAGGAAGAGAGTCGGGGTAGTCTTCCCAGTGAGTCATCATTATAGACAGGAGACAATATGTTTTTCTATGTTCATGTCCCCCGTGGGCAATCCACTTATAGAGAGACCGACATTGGACTGGGCGCGAACCCGTTTCCTCATGGGAATCTGTTTTGAGCAGTTTGTGGGTTAAGGGAGTCACAGTTTGCATTAGAAAGGTGCCAGTAGTTATTGAAGCACGTTGCGTTGTCAGCGCGCCAAAGGCGAGGTTCCGGGAGCCAATTGTGGGAGCGGGAATTGCGTGGCGTGAAAACTTTTTGTAAGTCGAGCCACAAACGTGGCAGCGTTCCTTTTACATACTCAAGCCGTTCCGTGTCTTCTTTGGTTATGGATGCGACGACAGGAACTCGATTAGCTTGTGGTTGGTCTGGCAGATAAGGTTTAGAGTGACAGCTGGGGCCGTGTGGAGAAAGCGTGAGGAGTAAGCTCCAACGCAAAGTGAAGGCCATGTGAACGGGAATCGGAAGAAATAGGACTCTGAGTAGGACGAAAATCTCTCCCGTGATATGGAATTGTGTTTAGTTTAGGGAGCGAATGAAAGGAATATCGTCAAGTGTTTTGTGCCATTGCACAGCACTCAGCTGTTATCATGTTAACAAAAGTGGATCAAAGGCTGTTACTGATAGCATTATTTGTACATTGTATAAGTGATAGCAACATTAAACATACAGTTAAGAAATGCAACACTTACATCTTGACTGAGGAGTACACCCGATCGCAATAAGGATGCCACCCACACAGCACTATATGTCACGGCTTTGGCATAGAAATGGAGGCACAGCCTATTTACAGTGCTGGTTCTAGATAATGCTGTCCCAGTTGTGGTCATGCGCAGAAGGCTTTTAGGGACTCTGCGCAGCAACCGAACATCGACACAGGAACGTCGACGTTTAAAAGTAAACACTGGGTTTGGCTACCTCCGGAACCCCACAGTATTCCCTCCGCTTGTTACGCCGCTAATTTCGGTTTCACACAGCGTGGTCCCTAGTGTGTACCTTTCCCTGCACTTATGCCACGCCGTAGCTTGCTGACGACCCGGCGCAAAACCGAAACACAGGACCGCAGAAAAAATGGGGTTATAAATAGCGCAGAACATGCAATATCCAAGGGTAAGCCGCTGAGCCACGTATAAGCGAAGCTATAGAAGCAATGCAGGAACTAAAAGAGACGCTAAGCTGATTGCATTTGGGTCCTTTAAGTCTAGGGCATGCAGGAGGAAATCAAAATAAGACAAATTTATTGAAAGTGAAGCGGTAGTGCATGTGGCCATTTTTCTGCGGACAGTGATTGTATTACTTTGATAACCTAACATGTGTATAGGTAAACCGCGTTGTTTCCACAGAAAATATTTATTAGGTGATAGCGATTGCTCCGCAATACGACCCCTCGCCATTCGTTGGGCTGCTGTGCACAGTCACACCGGAATAGCTTTCGCTACATCAAACACCTTGGCTTATCTCAGTTTGCATCGCTCAAGTACAATGGCTGCGCACGTCTTTCATGTGTTATCGAACTTACAGTGCATGTGAGTAGACATCGAGTACGTGTGTGCTGGTACATTGCCATACAACAGAACTAGATTGGATCAAATTCTCAATGAAGAGCATAGTCGGGAATAGTCGCCGTTGCTTTCGCTAGGGTTATAGTAGTGCAACTAAGTATGCGTAGTAGAACGTCGCTCCTAATGACAAACCAG
>OX104066.1:80791096-81001810 GCA_944474145.2 Dicrocoelium dendriticum | reverse complement strand
GAACTCACAGTAAGGGGTGGCATCAGCGTGCAACGAACCACACTATACACGCTTGCTAGAGGTAGGAAACAACTCAGCTACTGTGCCGCAATACTTAAAATAGAAAAAAGGAATGAAATGCAACAGTTGCAGGCAAGCTGAGCTACCGGTAACGGAACGGCATCGTTACGGTATGCTGCCAGCCTGCTGCTAGGCAGCAAAAACATACTATGAAAAATTATATAAGGCTAAATTTTAAGATGGTTGTAGGTGGGAGATATTAAGAAGGATGGGGTGGGACAAAGGAACTCACAGCACGAACGCCACGGAGGTCGACTCCCAGCCATGGTAAAATGTGTATCCAGCCAAACGTTTTCATCCGCTTTCGGACCCCAACCAGGGAGCCGAGACGCTCCAACTGAGGCCAGCTGCGAAGTGAGGGCTTTCATTCCTCTAGAACAAGTCACCGCTTGACCACTTCTGTTCTTCTTCTATGCACACCCACGGCACGCAAACAACGCAAGTCGCAAAAATCGGTGGACTGGCATGCGCAACACGTGGCCGAGACCTCGGATCTTGGTGCATAAAATAACTGGGCTGAGCGGTTCAAGTTTATTTCCTGTGCCTTAAACAAGACGCCGAACCCGCTCGTTATTACCTCAGTAGTCCCACCAGATGGGTGCCACACGAGGATTTTTCTTCCACTTTTATGGACTGCTGGATATGAGATCAGTGAGCTTAAACTGCATCCAGTGAGCGCTTGCTCAACACGCATGACAGCGTACTTGCTAGACATACAGAACAGCTGGTTTCGACAGTTAGCTAATGGCAGTGCGCTAACAGCGTCCTCTTGGGCCTTCGAGACTACGCGTCCTCAGGTGAGCACATACATGGCCATGGCCGGCGTCCACACCTGTGCCCCGTGAATATCCGGATAATTCTATCCAACCCACAGACACCAATCTCCTACTCGCATATTGATGACGCTATCAAACATTGAAGATTGAAGCAGCACAAATACACGCACAAAATAAACAGCTACCTACACATACACACACAAAGACATGCATACATACCCCCTACACAAACACAAACTGCTATGGCAACCATCGGAGTTTTGCACATTATTGATTATGCATGGTTATGTCACAATGATCATGCCTGTAAAGGCGTACCTCACCTTGTTGAGAAAAAAAGATTTATTTATTTATTTATACATCGATCCGCAGTTCAAGAGGCAGCCTCTCCTTCGGTAACTTATCGCAATGTGATCGCTTTGTATCCATAGCTGGTTCGAGGATGGTGTGCGCCAAGACACCATCCGGCGGGTGCTAGGTCGGAAATTAGTACTCGCAAGCAATAATCGAGCATCTTCACACAAATAAAGTAACCGCTCACTGGTATCGTTACGGGAGCCTACACCACGTTGGCTGCCCAGCTGCAGTTCATAAGTGGATAATTTTCCAACTTGAGCGTTCAGATCCCCAGCCAGCACAACAGTGTCCGAGCTTCTACTGTGACGAACTAGCTCCTTCCATTGACGATAGATGTCGTCTTTTACCTAGTCGTCGCTAGAGTTTGTCGGTGCACAGACAGCGGTGACGCGTAGACACCTGTTGGTCCAGCGAGACTTTGAAGCTTTGAACGAGCCAGCCAGCCGGATCGCACATATCTGGCTACTGATTGGAAACCAGTCACCCAGAACTGTTGCAGCGGGGGACTCAGGGCAATGCCAATACCGACTTGGACAGTGCTTGAAGCTGCATGTTTACTGGATAGGCGCAATGAGAAAGGGCTGCTAGTGTCACCTGAAGGGGATCGCAACATGAGCACAGCCATCAAGCCGTGCAGGCCGGCCTCCGATAAGCAGCAGATATCGATCGAGAGAGTCTCTAATGTTCGGGAAAGTGCTGCCTGTTGCCCGACCTTTAGCCGTGTGCGTACTTTGATGCATGCCAATCTGAAGGATGATCGAGTGCTCCAAATGGAAGCCGGTGTACTGGGCTTGGCCGCTTGTTTGGACATGGGTTTCTAGGCGAAGAGGAATGACGCTGCCCGTTCCCCTGTGGGTTTAACCTAAACGACAAGAGACTGTTGACGCATGCTGGGGAAGTACCAAATATTGGGGGTTGAAAACAGGGGATAAAATTGTATCTGGTACGGGATTATAAGGTGGAAAATGCGTAAGAGGAGGAATAAGAAGATGGCAAGGCTTGAGCAGCAGCATGCAAACTTCTATCCACCCTGCTTGATGCAACAGATAGGGCACGGTTGTTTAACCTGCGGGCTGGCCAGAGAAGTAAGAAACTGTTTGAAGGTAATTCATTGTGTTGCTTGGGCATGTTAATGTCAAGTTGTCCAGGTCCAGAGAAGAGAAATATTAGGGTCCCCAAACAAAACCTTTGCTACAAAAGCTTTGCCGCAAGGCAACGGGTTTGGCGTTTGGCTACAAAGAGTCCATTTAACTAACAAGGAGCTACCTCATTCCAACCCCCAACCTGGAGGTTCAGGAGGCTGAGTTTATCTGGCCTGTGACCACTAACCCATCCGGTATGAGTGGCCCTGAAGTTGTAAGATAGGCACCACCCAGCATAGCTCGACAGATCGCTGAAGTACACAAGCCATAGCACCACGGTAATGTACAGCCTCACTGCGATGGAGGCGTGGCCAAGTTTGGATGAGGTTGCAGGTATGAGGATCAAGTCGCCTTGAAGCCGTCGGCATTACGTGGAGAAGAGACCAAAGCAACCAATTCGAAAAAGCCGTTACGGATAATCTAATCGTCTAAAATCCGGTGCTAATTTTGTCGCCCGAGGGTGTGGGGCTTCAGGCTTTCGCTGGTCATTGAGCAACCATGGTCTCCAAGCCTGGATTGCAACATCAAAGTAAGGAAGCAGGAAGGGGTTTAGGACGAGACAAAAAGCCGCGGGTAGATTTAGCCGACGGGACGTTTTAACAGTCCACGCATGCAGTTGTCAACAGTGGCTGCTTTTCTGCGTGAAGCAGATACTGAAATTTTGTTCGTGGTAAAAGTACCCAAATAGCTTTCAGCTGACAAAACCTGGGGAACAGAGTCCAGCAGGAAGTAAATTGGAGTAGTGGAAGGGCGAGCGATGAGGACGCGATATTTCAATGAGTTCAATGGGTGGCTGTTCCCCAAAATCCACAGATGCAGGCGGTTTAGGTCACTTTGAATTGCGCGGGTATCGTTTGGAGGATTGCTGGTTCGCCACAACTTCGCATCTTAGCGTAGAGCATCAGCGATATCTCGTCTTGTGCTAGCATTGATTAAAGAATAGGAAGAATTTCGGTCCAAAACACCACCCTGCTGAATCCTGATGGTCACAGGTATACGGGAAAATTGCGCTTCGTCAATGAGTAATTGGACAATACAGTGGTGGAAGTAGGTCCGGTTCCAGTCCATTAAGACTCCAAGGCTACCTTAATACAGCTCATGCATCAAGATGGAATGGTCGACTTTGTTAAAAAATAAATAAATAAATCTTTTATTCTCCACTATGCGAGGCACGCCAATTGAGACATGATTAGGTATGTGCAGCTGTACAGACATTTTATGGCAACTTTAGAGACAGTAGAAAATTGTTCATATAAATAAATAAATAAATAAATATTTTATTCTTGACAATGCGAGGCACGCCAATTGAGGCATGATCAGAAATGTACAGCCGTACAGGCATTTTATGGGAACTGTAGTGACAGTAGAAAATTGTTCATATAAATAAATAAATAAATAATTTATTCTCAGTTTCATGGAGACACACCGACGCAGGCATGATCAAGGTTTAAAAACAGACGTGTTTCACGACGATACATTGGGTTCAAGCGTGTGTAGTTGAAACAGTGTCGGGAAGAGTTGATATGTGAGTCTAGTCGACTTGCCAGTATGTAGTTGTGGGCTGTGACTTTATCCAGTGGCGAGTCACATCCGCCACGTCGCAGTGTTGTTAAACAGACATTTGTGGCTTTTTATAGGGAGAACGCTTGCCAGGCGAAAACCCACCACGTCCTGCAACACTGCCGTAAAGCATTTTTGACATTAATGTTGAACTGGCAAAGCCGCTTGACGACTGGGTTTTACCTCGGGATTCGTCGGCAATTAAATGGCTTCCAATTTCCTCTGCTAGTTGGACAGGTAATTTGGTCGGGGTCCCGCCATTAATTTTGAGGTCGGTGGAGAGAGGGACCTCGTCGATTATTCATCTTGTTGTATGTCCTGGTGAGCAAAAGTTCAACTTCTCCGCTGTCCAGTTTTACAGACTGTATAATTTTTGGGAGTATGAGGATATTGTCCATTTCTCATACTGGACAAGGGTTATGGTGATTGCAGTTCGGTCCTTTCGGAGTTCTACTATGTTCCAGGTAAGTCCATGTGGGTTGTTGCGTCCGTCTTGGGCCAAAACTGTTCCTCAGTCCAATCCCAGATCTCCAAGAATTCCCGGACCTTAGAGAAAAGGGAAAGTGAGGGTCATGCTTGGAACTGTGCAATGGTGAACATGCGAATCAACGATTTGGTTGTAGTGGATCGGGACCCATTTGGTTGGACATAATCGCTCTGCCATATATTGCAGTCATACCTCGAAAAATAATAGATTGAGAATCCTGAATGATCCAATGGAAGATAATTGAAGAGTACGCCAAAATGATGACGCTAATTGATCTGCCAGTGTGAAGTTATGGGCTGTGACTTTATTCGGTGGCGAGTCACATTCGCCACGTTGCAGTGTTGTTAAACGGACATTTGTGGCTTTTTATAGGGAGAACGCTTGCCAGGCGAAAACCCACCACGTCCTGAAACACTGCCGCCAATCCATTGAATGGCAATTTGTAACTGGCTATGTTTATCATTGAACGTTTGTTTGCTTCGTTATTCGCAGTCAAGTTGCGTCCAATTTTTCTGCTGACTGATGCGTGCCTGGGTCCTGTCCTGTGCCAGATCGGTAGGTCAGGAACTAAGCATTCTTTCTGGATATGATGTGTTGATCATCTGCAGAACCACGTGAAGTCACCGAAGGATAGACGTTGAAATATGTTGAAGTATTGGAGGATAGGATAAGGTTCCGAAGAAAGAATCGCAGATCCCCTGGGTATGTAGTGAAATTGATTAGAAATATGGGAAACCACGGCCATTTGAGCGGCCAAAGCGGATTGAAGAGCTTAGAATGACCGATTGCTCAAGCTTTGTATCGGCAGGAGAATGTGCCTTCCGAAGTCGAAAGTCCTCCAGTCAAGAGATATGTGGAAGAGGTAGTGTTAGGTAAATTGAACTCAGTGGTTCATGCCGCGGAAGAATTGTATCAGTGCAAGATATCGAATGATTTGTCCGGTTGGTAAGTTGTAAAAAAGTTGATAATTTTCCGCTCATGTCCAGGTAAAGGAACTGTGCGCCTTGTATTGTTGTCGCAACGGTGGACAATTCCTTGGGTGCGTGTCGCCGTACCTGTGACAGACTCGGGAGAAAAAGGAAACGAACAGAGACAGCCACACAGACAGAAGAAAGGAATGCATCTGGAATGCAGTCAATCAATTGCGGCGATGCCTGAACTATTGTACCCCTATACATGTAATTGTTATTTAAATATCGCATATACACGTATATCATAAGTGGCAAAATACGACGAGAATCGAGCAGAACACGGATCAGTAAAGAATGAAAGATTGAAGATGAAGCAGGAGTGTTTGGGGGTCCTAAAATAGGCACATGCTCAATCGGTGGGAACCAGAGAGAGGAGAACGAGGTGTGCAGATAATGGGAAGGAATATCACTCAGAAGAAGCGACAGAGACGTATTTCCTTAATCTTAAATTGGTAGGAATGCAAGAAGTCAGGGAGGACAAACACATGTAAGTTAGCGTCGAATGAAGAAGGAATGCAACAGAAAGCACAGGAAGGTAAGCAGAGAGTCGGTAAAAGAGGTTCCATTGAGGAGAAGTGAAAAAGCTGCAAAAAGAAGGATGAATAATGCTCAGTGATGTAAGTAGGGTAAGGGTGGCGGAGCGTTGCGCCGGAATAGGTAGATAGTATGGCGAGCAAAGCACAAAGGATGAGGGGCAAAGAGTGTTGGGACTACAGAGCCTAAATCGTTTATGTCTCGGATGTCTGGAAGCAATCAGAAAGGAGACTGGGCAGACGAGGATAGAGTAGAGCCAAACCCGAAAAGTTCTCCGTCCAATTGAAAGGGAATGTAAAGAGGGCGCGAAAAGGAAAGAATGAAGTCTGAAAGGAAATGTAACTATTGTGGAGAAGTAAAAAAGCGTACAATGGTCTCAAGGTGTTGTGAACAGACCATTGGATCTGTCGATGACTCAATGAGAATGCCTCAGCAGTCAGAGAGGAGACCATTGAGACGAGCCTAACATGTCGACTCCTAGAGAGTAAGCGATATTATTATTGCCAGAATGTTAACAGTCGACAGAAATGGACATGTTAAGCTTGTAAGAGGAATAGAATAAATAAGATAAATCACGACCAGTAATGTTCATGAGAAGAGCCACGGAGCGGTACGTCGGTACAGCATAGATCCTATCAAGCTTAGGCGTCCGAGTGGGGTCAGAAAGCAAAAGAGCGTTTAGATAAGACTGGATAAGTCAGCAAGATGAAGCTAGACAGTCAAATTAAAGTGGGGATAACAGTAGTGAATGTCACGAGAAAAGAAAATTTGCGGGACTACAGAGGCTATATAAAAAGCCCCTTAGCATGTCTCAGGCCAAGGGACAGGGTGTGTTGTGACTGCACAGCCTAGAGCACATGCGTCTCGGATTTCTGGCAGCAGTTAGAAAGTAGGAGACTGGTCAGATGAGGCTAGAGTAGAGCCAGGCCCGAAGAGTTATCCGTTCAATGGATAAAGGAAGGCAGACAGAGCGCGAAATGAGAGTGTAATCGGGAAGGAGACACTTAAGGGGAAGTGGAAGAGCCCACAAAGATCTCTAGGTGTTGCGAACAGACCTTTGGACCTGTCGATGGTTCAAAAGTACGACTTCAGTATTAGGAAAGCAGGAGACCATGGAGATGAGAGGAGTATATCGGCTCATTGAGAGAAAGAGCTGTTAACGGAGCGTCAACAGGATAGAAGCGTTAAGGATAAAAACGGATATACTGTTGGTGAATCATGAGCAGCAGTGCTCTGGAGGCGGGGGAGACAGAGCATTGCGTCTGCAGTGGCTAGATCATTTAGATCTCAGAAGTCCGAGTGAAGTCGGATAGCAGAGGGCCGTACAGCCAGAACCAGATAAGTGAGACTAGAGTGATCATTAGGGTTACGGAAGTCGGAAGGTACGAGATCGTTGAGACCAGCCCAAAATGTCAGCTCATAGGGTGAAAGTCGTTTTAGTAAGGTCTAAGTGCTGGCAGAGAGCATCAACAGAAATGGACATGTTAAGGAAAAAGGGGACACGATAATAAGGTTCAATACTGACCAGCGGTGGTCTTGCTGTGAGGGTAACACACTTTCGTCGGCAGAGTCTAGATCATTAGATCACAGAAGTCCGAGAGATGTCAGAAAACAGGAGAGCGTACAGTCAGAACCGGGTAATTCAGCAAGCTGAAGCTAGGCCTTCAAAGTAAGGTGGGAATAAAGTAATGAGTGTCATCAGAAAAGCTGGTTGGGAAGCAAGTGGCTACATGAAAAGACAGTTGCATGCCGTGGAACGGTCTCAGGAAAAGGGGGAAAGAGAACCAGGACAGCAAAGCGTAGATCGTTAAAGTTTGGAATGTATGGAAGTAGTCAGAAAGCAGGAGGCAGGTCAGCCGCCGCTAGAGTAGCACCAGACCAGAAAAGTTGCCTGACCAGTGGAAAAAGGAACACAAACAGAATGAGAAAAGGAAAACGTGATTGGAAAATTCAACAATATTCCCGACCTGGTATGAACAGACCATTGGGTCTGCCGAACACTGATCATGACAATAAGGATGAGTCACGATAAGACTGCCCATCCCTGGTCATTCAGGTCACAATAGTCAGAAACAAAGAGACCATTGTGACGAGAGTAGAATATCAGCTCATAGTGTGAAAACCATAGAATTTAGGTCTAAGAAATAAAGGAAGGCATCGGCAGAATAGGCACGTACAGGAAGAAAGGGGACATAGCAATAGGATTAATTAGAGCCAACGATGCATTTCAGTTGAGGGATACAGGACGTTACGTCGGCGGAGCCTTTGCCATTGAGATCTCAGAAGTCTGAGGTAAGTCAGAGAGCAGGAGACCGTTCAGACGAGTTCGGACAGGCCAGCAAGATGAAGCTAGGCCGCCAAATTAACTTTTGAGTAACTTAAGGAGTGTCATAAGAAAAGAAGCTTTCGGGACGAAAGTGACTATGAAGAGCCAGTTAGCATGCCAAGGAAAGGTCTTGAGATGAGGGGAACAGAGCGTTTGGAACGTAGAGCCTCGAGCTACAACGTCTCGGGTGTCTGGGAGCAGTCAGAAACATGAGACTGGTCAGCCGATGAGAGATTAGAGCCAGGTCCGAAGAGATTGACGTCTAATTGAAAAAATAATGCAAGCAGAGTGTGAAAAGGAAAATACTCTATTCAGAAGAGGTGGAAAAGCCAACGATATACCCCGGATTATGTGAGCAGACCATACGTCTGCCCATCCCTGGTCAATCAGGTCGCAATAGTCAGAAACAAAGGGACCATTGTGACGAGAGTAGAATATCAGCTCAAAGTGTGAAAACCATAGAATTTAGGTCTAAGTAATAAAGGAAAGCATCTGCAGAATAGGCACGTACAGGAAGAAAGGAGACATAGTAATAGGATTAATCAGGGCCAACAATGCATTTCATTTGATGGATACAGGATGTTACGTCGGCAGAGCCTGGGCCATAGAGATCTCAGAAAGCCTTGGAGAAATCTGATGAGTTGCCTTTCCAGACCGGTGTCAGTCGTAGTCGTCCAGCTGTTTGTGCGAGCAGCAAGTTATTCAGGCATGAGCGTTGCCGTCGGAAGCTCTGCTGACCGTCGAAAAGCAGTTGCTGAGCCTTAAGATACCCCACTAAGGAATCGGCGATGGTGGTGTCCATCAATTTGGAAATCGTAAACAAGTGTTAACAGCCGGTGGTTAACGCGGTCCGCAAGGGTGCGACGTTTGTTTGGCTTACATGCACCGCAATTCCAAGCATTCTGTATTATACCAAGCAACAAGAACTGAATAAACAGTTCCGCTCAAATTAAAGCTAGAGCTACAGCCCAGGGCGCAGGTGCGTTGGATGGAATCCGTGTGCACCTGGGGTCTGTTGCTCGCAGAGAATTTACGCAAGGACTTTCACCGGATTAAACTGAACGGTTGTCGGTGACGTTGTAGCTGAGAATAGAGAACGTTGCGTCACCGTATGGACTGATGGAACGACAAAAGCAGATGCGTTATGTTGGCACAGCAATCCTGCGGCCGCGTTCGCTGCTTTTGTTAGCACTGTAGGTGTCGGTAGCGCAGTGACACTGAGTTTGACTTGCCGAAGGTGGCGGGCGTGACGATAGAGGGCTCTGCGTTGGCAGTCTGCATACAAGCTGACGCTACTGCTAACTTTTATCCGCGTATAAGCTGGACCCAGTGATTAGGAAGAAGTCGGTAGTCTTCCCAGTGAGCATCTTTTAGACAGGAACAATATGTTTTCTATGTCATGTCCCCGTGGGCAATCCACTTATAGGTCCGACTTTGGACTGGCGTGAACCCGTTTCCTCATGGGAATCTGTTTGCAGTTTGTGGTTAAGGAGCACATTTTGCATAGAAGTGCAGTAGTTTGAGCACGCGTTGCCAGCGCCAAAGCGAGGTTCCGGTAACCAATTGTTTGCGAAAATGTGCGTGCTTAACTTTTTGTAATCAGCCACAAACTGGCATCTTCTTTTACGTACTCAACCGTCCGTTCTTCTTTGGTTATGATGACGACAGGAAAGATAGCTGGTTGGCTGGCAGATATGGTTGTACAGCGGGGCCGTGTGGAGAAGCTGAGGTAAGCTCAACGCAAAGAAGCCAGTGAACGGAACGGAAAGAAATAGACCGTGTAGACTAAAATCTCCCGTGATATGATGTGTTTAGTTTAGGGAGCGAATGAAATGAATATCGTGCAAGTGTTTTGTGCCATTGCACAGCACTCAGCTGTTATCATGTTAACAAAAGTGGATCAAAGGCTGTTACTGATAGCATTATTTGTACATTGTATAAGTGATAGCAACATAAACATACAGTTAAGAAATGCAACACTTACATCTTGACTGAGGAGTACACCCGGATCGCAACAAGGATGCCACCCCACACAGCACATTGTCACGGCTTTGGCATAGAAATGGCACAGCCTATTTACAGTGCTGGCTCTAGATAATGCTGTCCCAGGTGTGGTCAGTGCGCAAAAGGCTTTTAGGGAGTCTGCGCAGCAACCGAACATCGACACAGGAACGTCGACGTTTAAAAGTAAACACTGGGTTTGCTACCCCGGAACCCCACAGTATTTCCCTCCGCTTGTTACGCGCTAATTTCGTTTGCACACAGCGTGTCCTAGTGTGTACCTTTCCCTGCACTTATGCACGCCGTAGCTTGCTGACGACCCTAGCGCAAAACCGAAACACAGGGACCGCAGAAAAAATGGGGTTAAATAGCGCAGGAACATGCAATATCCAAGGGTAAGCCGCTGAGCCACGTATAAGCGAAGCAATAGAAGCAATGCAGGAACTAAAAGAGACGCTAAGCTATTCATTTGGTCCTTTTAAGTCTAGGGCATGCAGGAGGAAATCAGAATAAGGGACAAATTTATTGAAAGTGAAGCGGTAGTGCATGTGGCCATTTTTCTGCGGACAGTGATTGTATTACTTTGATAACCTAAAATGGGTATGAGGTGAACCGGCGTTGTTTCCACAGAAAATATTTATTAGGTGATAGGCAGTTGCTCCGCAATACGACCCCTCGCCATTCGTTGGGCTGCTGTGCACAGTCACACCGGAATAGCTTTCGCTACATCAAACACCTTGGCTTATCGGAGTTGCACCGCTCAAGTACAATGGCTGCGCAACGTCTTTCATGTGTATATCGAACTTACAGTGCATGTGAGTAGACATCGATGTACGTGTGTGCTGGTACATTGCCATACAACAGAACTTGAATTGGATCAAAATTCTGGAAGAGCATAGTCGGGAATAGTCGCCGTTGCTTTCGCTAGGGTTATAGTAGTGCAACTAAGTATGCGTAGTAGACGTCGCTCCTAATGACAAAGCCAGTTCTTTAAGTCTCATGTTCTGAAAATTTTCTTTGTTTCCTCTACAGCCGGGGATGCGTTGTACGACCACATCTGTAAGACACTGCATAGGGGATAAAGCAATACAGCTGTTACTTGGCGCACGGGATGGTTCTTGGAAGGGTCTGTAACTACACCTCGTGTGACCAATCTTAGCTTTCCACCAGTATGTTGGTGCGATGAATTTCCACTTAGTCATTGCTAAGTAGACATTCAAGAAATGGAAAATTAAATGATACCATAGTTAAAGCCAGACTATAGTCACCCATTAAATTCTCCGAATAACACACTGCTCTGTGGTATAGCGACACGAATGCAACTCCGAAAATGAGTTGCGTTCACAGGTGACATTTTATGGGCCTACGTATTAACTTGAAGTCAGTGCACTGCTTAAGAAAACTATGCTGATAGCCAAACAACCTACTCGTGCTGCTAGCTGGGCGGTTCGGGTTTACCCCTTCCATCAAATATTTCGGCGGCAGTGTTCCAGGACGTATCAGGTTTTCGTCTGACAAGCGTTCACCTTGTAAAAAGCCACCAAGGTCTGCTTAGCAACACTGGGACGTACCGGTTGGGACGCGCCACCAGATAAAGTCACTACCTTGCTTAGCTGGACAACCGCTTCAAATTCACAAACCAAGCAACCATTTAGCATGAGCGACATGACCAAAATTCGCGAAAGCATATACAAATCCCGTAAACAAGGCTACACGGGCCTACATACCCACATACATAACTTCACATATCAACCTAATTGACAATCCTATTGTTCCAATGTACATTAGCTGAGCACAGTTTTATATTCTTACCATGCTCATGCCTGTGCAGGCGTGCATTGCGAAGTCGCGAATAAACATTTTAATTATTTATTATTTTCAGCTATTATAAATTAAAATGCCATGCCAGTGGTATAGAGATGACATAGAGTGGCACAACTAGCAGTGCCACTGTGCTGAGTAGGGCAGCGAAACGGTACGCACAGGTTGATGGACGGTACCGCTGAAAATGGCTTGCAAGTTGGGTTAAGTCAAGTACCAGGGACAATAGAGGCTTTTGCCTAAAGAGCGTCCGAATTCTTGTACCGGTAAGTAAACAACAATCTCCGACAACTTGACATTGCATTGACACTACTTGCTTCTGCAAAAAATGAAGCAAGAACAAGTGAAATCTTTGCAATTTCATGTGGCAGCGTCAGAATTTACTATATATGCTAGGATAATTATAATATCACTAGGAAAAGGTCAGACTGACTTTTATCTAAATCCCGTTTGAGGGCTTCTACAGTGTCACATTCCACTATATCAGAAGGAATCTTATTCCAGAGGTTAACTACTCGGTTTGTAAGATGCTTCACTGCCATACTTTAACCGAAAATTGTTCCGTATGCCGCGCATTTCTGTAAGGTGTTTAATAATGAAATATCAATGAACCGGACTTATATAATTCAACACAAATAATTGTGAATTTGTTTCTACAGTTCCATTATTGCTTCTCCACAGCCGCATAAGAACTCGCAGCAATTTTACAGCAATTTAAGCACTCTTTTTCGGTATTGTGTTGAGTGGGCTGCTATGTATGTTTCTATATGGTAAGTTATCAACATGCGGAAAACTAAAGTCGCCCAGCGGAAAATTGCGACAGTTCAGACACTATAAATATAGATAAATATAAATATAGGTATATTTCTAGACAAGCGCTAGAGGCTGTTCCTGCGTGGGATCAGATCAAATTGTACCTAACGTCCATGCTCATGCATGGAGAAGAAATATCGTTAACAACTGCTTTTGATCGTGTTTATCTTTCCGAACAGTAAAGCAGGGATAAATACAAACGTTTCGTAGGCCTCGACATTTTTGAAGGCAGTAGTTTGGGTCTCCGTAGCTTATGTACGAATTCTGCGCTTTTCACCGGCTACCGCTGCCAAACCTTGAGATGCCTGATTCCATTAGTAAACGATCAATCTATTATGCCAATGGATTGTGTTATTTTCGATGGAAAATGCACCACTAGAGGAAATTTGATCCATTTTCTTTGGTCACATCACCGCATTTCAAGCATCCATTGGAAGCGGGCTCATGGAAAGGAATAAGCAAGTCAAAATTAGATCGTAAAAGTGGAGGGTGGAAAAATGGAAAAACAGTAGTGGTTCACAATTTAGCCTTTCTTAGAAAAGTGCGACTGAAAGGCCGGCCCACTTAGCTAGAAAATACACTAATATTGGAAAATGGAGCCAAAATATAGCCCAGAAACAGCATACCGGAGCCGCAAACCTGGCGCGAATTTCAAAGTGTAAATCTCCCAACAAGCGGAATCAACGCCGTTTTGAAGTCGATAGGTCAACTAAAACGGGACAACAATGGGCGGTCTAGGACAAACCTTAGGCGCTGGTTACGACAAAGGTAAAATAATTAAGCTAGGTGCAGTGGTTATGGAGATGTTTGCATGTTTAGCAGTCGGCGGCGGATAGCGCCATTTTCGAGCCTCCGCTAAATTCACGTTCTGGTTTGGAAGCAGATACAGAAAAAAGAAAGAAATAATACAAAAACGACTAGGCGTAATAAGTTCCGAATATGGAGTAGTAACTGGGAAAGCCTAAGATAACGTGTACTTCGCTGCAGTAGCGAAGTATGACGCAGTGGGCCGAAAAGCATACTTTCTCAGTAAACGTAATAAAAGTTGGGAAAACAGACGGAAAGGTTTTAGGGAAATACTAGGTAGGCTGTAAGAATTATTATATAGATAGAACAGCACAGGGTATGGTGTAGCTAGCCCACAGCCAGAATGTGACCATGTGCGATTTTTAGAGTATATTGGGCCGCAGAATCCACTATGAATGTGGAATTCAACGTTTTTAATGCTCCAAGGTGGATGCAAAAATTATACCAAAGCCGCATGAGCTGAGTCCATATGGATAAGACATTTGAACATAAAACTCATTTGCCCCGTCTGAACTAGGATAACGCAAGCATTTCCTACAGAAATATTATCAGTTTCGACTCTTTGAGGCTAGTTTATACGTCGTTATGGTTGTATCACTGACACTAATGAGCCAGGGTGGTCTTCCAGTGATAATAAAAAAACTAATGTGAGAAAATTCACAAAATGTGTCCAGGTGAGAAACACCTTGGTTCCGCTTTGGTTAGATACGAATACCACTTCTTTTGAGGGTTGCGCCATCTCAAGCATGGCTGATTAGTGTGCCACAGGTGCCAAAGCACACGACTGTGCATTACGTTGCTAGTTTAGAGCTCTATTTCTCTTATCTGAGAGTCGGATGCAAGTGCCTGTGGTGTTGGACCAGAAGAACGCAATCGTTCCCTGGAGAAACATCATCAGTTTCAGCACTTTGAGGTTATGTTGTATATCTTAATGGATGTGCCACCAATGCTAATGAGCTAGAGATGTCTTCTATTGATAATAGAGAAATAGATGTCCAAAAAATTAGCGAAATGCATTCAGGTGGGAAATACCACGAATGCCGCTTTGGTTAGGCATGATCACCTCATCTTATAGAAGTTGCACTTTCTCATTTGTGACGGATTATTGGGCCTCATATGTTAAAGCACACCATTTCTGCATCGCGTTGCTGTTTTGAGCTGGAACTCCCTTGGTTGGGAGTCCGATGCAAGTGCAAGTGATGTTCACCAGTGTAAGGTAATAGAAAACTGGGAGATCACAACGGCTATTAACTTGGAGGTTTCCTGGTGGGAAGCTTCCACATTGTCAGGCAACGTGAATGAACAATAATATAACGCAAGCAGAGAAGATAACGGAAAACAAGTGGGAGCTGGTTGTGCACCCAACATTACGCATTACGTATGCTAGGCTTTGGAGTCAGGTAAAGCTTAAAATTACGTACGAACGGCCAAGGTAAGAAGAAGGGGTGGTCAAAATATCTGGGTGTCTAGCTTTCCAGGTGACAGGGGCCTCACTGCCGCATGGTTAGCTTTTTGCCAGAGAAGGGGAATCCGGAAAAATTGTTATGCAAGCATAAAGGATTGAAGAAAAGGATCTGGTTTATCATAATGCCTGTCTACCAGCGTTTCCGATAGTGATAGGCATACGTATAACTCAGATAAAACTAAATGTACGGGCCAAAAAGCTTAAGTGGAGAGTAAATGCCTGAATATAGGTTATGGTGATATTGCCTTCGAGGTGGGTAGGTGGCCCTGTTATATAATCAGCGGTGTAAAGTAGCGAGTACTTAAACCTAGGGGAGGGCATCGGTTATGGGCAACTAGTAGATGCCGATTACGTAGGCTAGTAGAAATACCTATAAAGCAGGCAATTTATACGACTATTTTAGACAGATAAATGGTAACTTACGGGTGCGCCATATGTGTGGACAACAACGCTAGAGCCTGGCATTTCACATGAGGCTTAATGTTGTTAAAATGTTTTTAGTAGACGTGACTCATGGGTCACAAGTATAAGTATTCGCAAGAGACCAAGTGGACTAGGTATTTGGAAAATACTAAGGGGTGAAGATGGAGACGAAGGAACCAAAGTGTAGAAGAGAAGGAAGAAGTGAAGTAAAGTTTGTCCGTTCGGATTGCTGCCCCATTGCTATGCTATATCCTACCTGGTCACTGCCTACAGGCTTACGATGCTCCCATTCAATAGTATAAGGCTGCTTTACGTGCTGATCTGTTGAGCAGTGAGAAACTGGACGTCGAGAAGGAGCTTTCAAAGGATTTGAGCTACCGATTAGTGTTTCCAGGTTGCCTTTGCGGTAGCGTTTACTATTTCAAGACTTCCTATTTAACTAAGTGTCGGTGGGAGCCAGTAAAGCGCTCAGCTACTACTGGGGTAGGCTGAATACCTTTTGTGGTCGGATTAGCAGTCCTAACATCTATAAAATGCGTGCAACTGATCGGGCCGAGATCTCTCACGTGGTGTGACACGGACCGCAAAGTATGGGGAGGACCTGTGAGCCCAAGATGCTCCTGTCATGAGGCCCATTTGAGCGCAATAAAAAGTTGCGCCAGAGCAGATCAAAATGTGATCTATGCCCTAACGGGGCCGGTCTCAGAAAGGTTGACATCAGAATCACAGATGTTGAAAAGGCGTCTTATGTTATCCAGGCACATAGACTTTCGTACCTCCTGCTTGAAAGCCTGTGGATTGTGAATCTCCCACAGCTGTGAAAGTAATTTGTTCCAGATATTTACATAAGCGACAAGGAAGAAACGTGAACGCAGTTTCTTCCTCGCTGGCAGCGGGGCAACTGTGCAGTGCTTGTTTCGGAGGTTGAATGCTGATCCTCTTCTCAGTGTCAGGCTGGGGATATCACTGTGCACCGCTTGGTATATTAACTTATGTAAGAAGCACAGGTTTAAGATAATGCGCCGCAGCCATAGAGGCTGGAGTTTGAGATGGTTACACCTCTGTAGGTAACTAAGCGCTAGGCCTTGTGGGGCTACTCTTTCGGTAAACCGCCGCTGAGCCTTTTCGAGCAATATGCGGTCTGCTTTCCGCAAATTACTGAAGATGAAGGGGCAGTATTCCAGCTGTGTAAGCACATGACTGCGGTAAAGCTCCAACAGTGCTTCAGCCGAGTTAATGTGGTGGCCTATGTGGATGACCATTCTGCGTGCTTTTGCTACCTGATACTGCACATTCTGTGAAAAGTTGAGGGTCATAGAATAGCTGTACTATGTCGATCCAAGCACCAGCAGTTTTCGCCGGCTACGGTAGATCGCGTCAAGGCGAAGTTCATTCGGACCAACCTTTAATCGGCACCAGCGTTGTTCGCATAGACCGTCATTACTGTGCTGCACGAATATAAGCCTCGCACACATGCTTGAATTGATGTATTGCAGCACGCCTCCATGAGCGCCGTTGGATTAGTCAGCATCATCCTCATCATTATACACATCAACTAGAGGTGGGAAAACACCCCGCTATTGTGCCGAAATACATGAAGGAAATACATACATACATAAATATAATACAATACAAGAGGGAAAAATTGATACAACATTTGCATGCCGGCTGAGCTTCAAGCAACGGATAGGCATCGTTCCGGTAAGCTTCCAGCTAGCTACTAGGCAAAAAGGAGAAAAAAATTATTACGTTTTACCCTATGAAATGAGAACGTAGATGAAGGGGGAGGCGAAAAGGGATGGGGAGGGACAAAGAAACACAGAGCGAAAACGCCACTGAGGTCGGCTCCTTGCCACGTCAGCAAGTGTATCCAGCCAAACGTGTTCACCGTCTATTGGACGCCAACCAGGGAGCCGCGAAGCTCTAACCGAGGCTAGCTTCGAAGTGAGGGACTTCAGTCCTCTGCACCAAGTCATCGCTTGGCCACCTCACCTCTTCCACCCACATCCTCGGTGAGCAAACAACGCACGTCGAGGGAGCCGGTGGGCTGGCATGCGTAAAACGTGGCCCAGCCATCGGAGCCTGGTGTGGGAAATAACAATGCTAAGCGGTTCAGATCCTTTTCCTGGGCGTAAACAATGCGTCGAACACGCTCGTTGCTCACGCGGTGTTCCCACCAGATGTGGGCCAAACTGCGAAGGCACCGATGGTCGAACGTAACTAGCCTCTTCATGTCCGCCGAACTTAGGAGCCAGGTTTCGCAACCTACAGTAAGGTCGAATGTACTGCTGCATTGTACACACTACGCTTCAAGGCGAGAGTGATGGCGAGCCGCCGCCGTAGGTGGCGAAAGTTAGCGAAAGCAGTTGGAGCTTTAACTATACGATTCCTGACCTCGTCTTCGCTCCCAAGGGCGCTGATACAACTTCCCAGGTAATTGAATTTCTGAACGATTTCTAGCTGATCCCCAACAAGGGTCAGCGCAGTAGGCGATCCCTGACAATCTTGGAAAAATGCTTTGCACTTCGATGGTGCAAAGCAAAGCCCGCCGCGGCTGACAGACAGTGCTAAACTGTCCAACGCGGCCTGGCACGTCTGGGAGCTGTCATAGATGAGGGCAATAGCATCTGCATATTCTAAGTCAAGAAGTCGTTCTCCTGGGAGTAGCTCCACACCTTCCAAGTCATGTCCTGTAAATGCAATCTCCAAGGCTTCGTCAATAGCGAAGTTGAAAAGGAAAGGTGACAGCGGCATCCTTGTCTCATACCGCTGGAGATTTTGAAGGGTGGCGACAGCTTGCCGTAAGCCCTCACTCTGCCCGTTCTACGCGCGTATAATGCATGGATAATATTTACATATTTCTCGGGCACACCTTTCCTGAGTAAACAATTCCAAAGGGCACATCGAGCAACCGAATCGAAGGCACCTTTGATGTCGAGGAACACGACTAGGGTCGGCCGCCAATATGTGTAGTGGTACTCCAGCAACTGACGCAAAGTGAAGATGTGGTCGATGCAGCCAGGACCAAGACGAAACCCGGCTTGCTCCTCAGGAATCTGGCTTTCACGAGCGCCAGTCAGTCTGTGAAGAAGTATGGAGGCGAGTAATTTGAAGGCGATGGAGATCAGACTGATTCCTCTATGGGTGCCGCATTCCGAGCGCGAGCCGCCTTTGAAGATGGGAACAATAATGGAGCGGCTCCAGTCGGTTTGGACAGTTTCACTAGTAATTCATGTAAAGCATCAACAAGGGCAGAGCCGCCGAATTTGAAAAGGGCTGGAGGAAGATCATCTGGTCCCGCGGCTTTGTTTAACTTCAACAGTCCGATCTCATGTTCGACTTCTGAGCGAGAGGGTGAATTCAAAGGGACAGCCGACGGAGCAGGGCGACCAGTGACCGGAGAATTAAACAACTCTAGCCGATTAAATTACTTTTCAAAATGCTCAGCCCAACACTCCAAACGTTTTGACAAACTGTGGCTAGGCTGTCCACGCTCTTCACGTATAGTTTCACTAACACCAGGTCTCCTGCTGCCCGTTTCCCGTATTAGACGGAATAACTTACGATGGTTGCCAATGGCAGCGGCCACTTCCGTCCCTGACGCATGATGAGCCCACCAAGATTCGCGGTCTCTATTCAGGCTAGTACGGACTTTTGCTCAAAGCTTTTTGCGAGTTTCATTGTGCGCGCTTCCAGCCGGGATTTGCCGACGAGCATCTATAAGTTCCAGAGACTGCGAAGAGACCCAATGACCATGTTGTCTATTAGACATACCACATGAGGAGTTGCCTGATGCTAGTAAGGTCTGGCGAACATGTGACCAGTGACCATCAATTGTCTCCTGTGAGCGCTTGCTCAACTCACATGTTAGCGTACTTCGATACGCATTCAGAACAGCTGGTTTTGTCAGTTGGCTGGTGTCAATACGCTCACAGCGTCGTCGTGGGCGTCCGCCAAAACGCATCCGCATGTCAGCACATACAAGTGCATGATCGGTGTCCACACATGTGCTCCAAATCGAGCGACAATTCTGGATGCAGCCTCCCCAGCGGTAACTAATAGCAACGTGATTGAGCTGCGTCCAATGCTGTTTCGAGGTTGGTGGGCGCCAAGTCACCCTCCGGCGGTTGCTGTGTCGGAAAATAGTGCTCGCAAGAAATAAGCGAGCATCTTCACATAAATGAAGTAACCGCTTACCGTTATCACTAAGGGAGCCTACACCGTGCTGACCGCCCAGATGCATTTCATCGGTGGACAACTTTCCAACTTGTGCGTTCATATCCCCCGCCAGCACAACAGTGTCCGTGCTTCTTCTGTGGCAAAGGAGCTGAGTCAGTTGGCGGTAGAAGTCGTTCTTTACCGAATCATCGCTACAGTTTGTGGGCGGGTAGGTAGCGATGATGAAAAGACCCTACTTAGGCCCGCGCAACTTCGAAGCTTTAAACGAGCCAGCCCATCGGACTTCCACTTCGGGCCACTGATTGGAATCCAATCAACCAGAGCAGCTTCAGCCCGGGGATTCAGGGCAATGTCAACACCAGCTTAACCGGTGTTCGAAGCTGCATCTTCACCGGAGAAACGCACTGAGAAAATACTGTTTGCGTCACCTGAAGGGGCTCGCAGAGTGAGCACAGGGCTCGAGTCTTGCAGGTGGGTCTCTGATAAGCGGCATATATCGATCGAGAGATTCTCCAATGTTCGGACAAGTGCTGCCTATTGACCGATCTGTACGTACATTGATGCATGCCAATCTGAAGTAGGATCGAGGGCTCCACACGGAAGCCGATGAACTAGAATGGACCGCTTGGTTACACATGGGCTTGTCGACAGGAGAGGAGTGACCCTCCGCGGCCAAATGTGAGTTGAAATTAGAAGATAAATGTCTAGCAAAGCAGGTTGGGGGAGGGCCAAGTATTGGGGGTTGAAAACTAGGGCATTTATGTGAAGTTGCAACGTGACGATATGTGTGGAAAACCGTAAGAGGGGAATAAGAAGACGGAAAGTCCTGAGCAGTAGCATCCAAACCCCTATCCACCCTGCTCGATGCAGCAGATAGGGCACCGTTGATCATTCTGTGCGGCGGCCAGAGCAACAGCAATTGGTTTGAGATAATATTCATAGTATTGCGTGGGCAGGATACTGTCAGGTTGCCCAGGCCTAGACAGGAGAACGAGCAGGGTTCTCAACCAAAGCCTTCGGTTCAAATACCTGACCGCAAGGCAGCGGGTATGGCGTTGGGCTACAAGCAGTCCGTTTTAAGGAATAAGGTGCCACCCTCATTCCAACCCCCAACCTGGAGGACCAGGAGGTTGAGTTTGTCTGGCCTCTAACAATTGACCAATCTGGTATGAGTGACTCTGAAGGTGCAAAAGCACCACCCAGCATAGTTCAATGGATCGCTGAGGCACACAAACCATCGCACCACGGTAAGGTCCGGCCTCATTGCGATGGAGGTTATGCAGCCCGAAACGCTGTATATCCACCCATGTAAAGTTCGAGATAAGTACTGTCAGCGCGGAGCCATGTTTAAGTCAAACAAAATATATCCGGACAAGGTTCTACTCGAAGTAGAACCTAGTCAAAATTGCTGACAAGGCTGCGTATGTTTGTCATTGCCACAATAAGCCCGGTAACTAACTTAGGCCATGCGCCGCCATGAGTAATGATCTGGTTGTTAGCTGGTACTAGTGCACTACCCAGAAAGTTACGAAGGGTAAATTGATCTTATCTTGCTGGGTTCGTCATTTCAGCGCAATTGTTGCAGACCGAATGCCGATTCGTTCCTGCAGTGTAAGTTCGCTGCGCACGTAAATTTTCAGATAGTTGAGATGCCAAAGACTGGTAAGAAAACGCGTCGGAGTGACGTGAGTTTTGAACACAATTAGTAAGTGGAGAGAATTGTTGACGGCCCGTTTCTAAGACGTAATACCCGCTACAAACGAACGGCTGGTTCACCATGGTCCCAGAGCTTATGAAGCAGCGTTAACTGCATGCTCATAACGGATCTGTGAGTCAGAAGTTTTAGCCTTCAATGCGTGAAGCACCAACAAACAGTGTTTGCGTGGGTGCTCAGACTGCTTTCAGACAACATGGAAGGTCGCCCAATAGTGCCTGGAGGCATCACCGACGAATTTTTGTCTGCGCTACTCCACAGTGGTTTGTCAGAATTTTCACTGTCAGCAAATGTAGCAGGTGACACTTCGGATTTGCCTATCGTCATCTCTTGGTTATCATTAAAACGATCCCGCCGTACAATAAAACTGATAGCACCGCGTCCCAGTTGTCGGGCAGACAGGTGTGATTTACCTCTCCAGGATGTTTAGTCGTATTATTTTGGTGTTCGCTGGGCAACACTGTGCTGCGCTTTGCGCCTCGTTTAGCAAAAGGAACATACAAGCCTTTCATGGGATTCTGATGTGACGGAAGATTTGCCAAGGTAGCAGCAACGAAATGCTATCGGCTGGTCCAGTAAGACCCTGTGTTTAGCAGTCTTAGAAAAAAAATCAGTAAGTTGCGAGCAAAGTTATAGACCACAGGACTAGTAAGTGCTTGTGATAGCCCAAATACCACGGGCAAACACTGGTACAATGCAAACGCAGTGAATTAAATAGGGCAAAAGTCTACTGAAGACGGATTCCGAGTAATTAAGGCCTTGAGAACCTTGTTTAATCGCAAGTGTTAGTACACAACTGTTCCCAAACAAAGCCTAACAAGAAGAAGAAAAAGCTCCCACGTTGAAACACGAAATAGTATGCAAGCACGGTGGAATATTAAAGGTTAAGATGGTAGTTTCTATCATACAATACTTAGCCTCTACAAAAGGAAACTGAGATAAAAACGGAACAAACGAGATTACAGCTAGCCACAGTCATCTTGTCCTTGTTCTCCACCGGTAATACAGCAAGCAAAGTGCCCTGAAATACAGCGGAGATAGTACGTCAATGCAAAAATTCAATCTCGGATGCTCGCTCAAAAGAGTTTTGATTCTTATCCACAACACATACCCTCTAAGCAGGCAGTGTTCACGCTGCCGAACCACGGCAGTTTTGAGCCAGTACCTCTAGTTAAAGTTACTTCTGCAGGCATTTCATTGGCTCCCCACAGGATCGTCAGTCCTACTGTGGAATAGATTAATTTGTTTACTGTTTACTATAATGTACTGACTTGCAAGCTTGTTAGGATCTTTGGTAACACATCCCAATTTCGCTAACATTCTCATCAGTACACTTTAACTAAGGGTAAAAAACATACTTTTGCTAATGTGCCGCAATACAAAATGTAAGAGAACAAAGAGGTACACCATTATTTCCACAAATTGCACTACAAAATGTAACTTGTAATATTCTAGTATACGTTTTGCACGTGATCGGCATTGAAAGGAAACTTAATGGGAGGGAAAGCAACAAAGAAACTCATAACATGGACGCCATTGGGGTCGGCTCCTAGCAGTCTCATCAAGTAGGTACAAGCAAACCTGTTCATTGTCCTTAGGACCCCAGCCAGACAGTCGGAATGCCCCAACCGACGAGCTTTTGGCACTAAGGGTCTTCGTTAATCTTGACCAAGTCATTCTTAAGCTTCTTGGCCTCCTCTTCTAACCGCGACCACGGCGCTCAAACAATGCTTTCGCAGGAGTCGATGTGCTGGCATGCGAAACACTTGACCCAGCCATTGGAGTCTGGTGGGTGATATGGTGGTTCTGAGCAGTTTACTCGCTCTTCCTGCACCAAATACGCGACAATGAACACGCCCATGGCTCTCGCGTAGCTTCTATCAGATAGGAGCTAAACTGGGAAGGCAGCGATGACCGAACTTGACGAGACGCATATGTTGACCACTGCGGAAGCCATCGCGATCAACTTGCTGCAGCCGGAACTATGCAAACAGAAAATGCTTGTATAATGTGTGATTCTGTCATGACCAAAGACCTAGCACCTGAATGTTGGCGCATCGACCTATGGTTGTGTGTTCATTATTGGGCGCTGACTGCGGCACATCACACAGTTGCCCCAGCATCATTATGCTACGCTAGCGCTATCATATTATCCGGCCGATTACGTAATCCATAATCGTTATTGCCTGACGAGTATATTCGAAGAGTAATTTCTTTGCAACCGCCTTTTGTTGCGTGAGTTTGTTTGTGAAAGCGAAATCCAACTGTGCATCAAATTTGATTTCTCAGACACCATATCTAAACCAATCATCTTGATTAGTGTCGTAACAGTTTTGTTAAACTCACCGGCTGTACACAATTTTAGGCAGCAATCTTGAGGAGGAATGATGCGTACTAGATTTTGGACTTAGAGGATGGTGTGTCGTTGGATTTGTAGATCGTTCCAATGACGGCGGAAAGAACTCCGCTCATAAATTGAGGTTTGCCCTCCATTAAATGTGTTATGTCTGCCCCTTGGTTACATCACTTGATTTAGTGTACTGGTATCGACTCTTAGCCTGGCGAATGAACCCATAACAGAATTGTATCCCCGTACGACAAGGTAGGCCACAGAATTCGAATTCTTGCAACCTGCAACACTTGAGCGCAACAATGTTTCTATACCCAAGTTGGACGGGTTCCTAGACGCGACGCAATTTCACATGCAACTACCCGACCCCGAGATAAAAAGGAAAATGGCAGGCCCTTCGCTGCAAGCAATTTCACGGGCAAAGCGGAAGGAAATTACAGAGATGCCCAGACTTACTAAATTACTGCGCTTGGGAAATATGGGAGTTTTCACCTAGAATGGGGTGCGTAGGCTAACCATGGAATCGTGGCATAAGCAAGTGAATTAGCACTATGTGAATATACCAAATGTCCTTAAACGGAACATATCGGAAAGTGAATTCTGGTAGTTTCGGAGCTGGCCGGAACCTGAATGTTTTTTAAGTACCACTGTTGGTCGGCGAAGTGAATACCTAACTAAAGTAAGTAATTAAGAGGTATACTTCTAGACCTGTTAGAGACTGCACCCTTAAGGGTTCAGATCAATGTTTACATTAATGCTACGCTCTCGCATGGAAGTAGGCAAAATACGAGTATGTGTTCTTTGTTGGCAATTGAATATGCACTGGTATTGTTTGGTGTACAGCTGTTGAGTACACAGGCGTCTACCATGAAATTTTTATGGTTCCTTCAAGCGATATTGCGCTTCTCGTTCTTTTGTTGTGAAAGCTGCGCAGAGGTGCAGTTGTGTCCTTTTTCTTTGGAACAGGATCTAATTCACCAAAACTTCACTTTAAATTAATTGGACATTTTTGGTCCGCGCAGTTGCCACAATCGTTGGTGCGCACATGGAAGAAATGAGAGTGGCGGAATTATAAGGGATACGAAAAGTTAAAAAATAATTTTGAGAAATGCATATGAAATAATAAGCACTTGTTACGAGACATGCTAAGGTGACGTGCTTCCTAGTAAAATACAAATTAACCAAAATATATAGTCAAACTGTCCTTGCGCTGATACTACTTTCTAGCGCAAACTTTCAACCTGAGTAAATCTCAGAATAAACCTTTTCTAATGCTATAATACTGCTTAAAGTAGCGCAAAAGTAGGCCGCTAAGGACAAGTTTTAGCCGCTAAGTACGCTGAAAGTAAAATATGCAATAAGTGGGGCAGTTTGCAAGTTATCCGCAATTGAATGTTGGTCTACGAATAAGGCTGTTATACTTTTCGCTAAAAGTGGCTTCCTGCTTTGCATGCAGGTAACAGAAAAAAGAAAAGAAAATGTAAAAAGCAGCGAAGCGGTACATGTTCTACATAGGCGTAACTATCCAGTAATACTCTAATTAGCCCGTAACACCTTGCAACAACTAGGAACTTCGTAGGTGGCCGAAAGGCAAACTTTGTAGGCATACATGGCCAATATACGCAAATAAGGCATACATTTGCGCGAAAACACCAGCAATCCAGTTAAGTCTACTATGTATGCATGAGAATTCAGGAGAGCTTATAACTAACCCACGGTTCCAAGACCTCAGCACACCAGTTTCAGTGGATACCGAGCCACATAAACGATTAAGTATATAGCGTTTAGTACTTTTAGGCCTCTAAGTGGTTCTGAAGTTTATATCAAGGCCGCGTGAGCCAGGTCTGTCTCAGTAACACAGGAGACCTTTCGGATCAATGGACACATTAAGCCTGGAAAATCCACACATTTCTTAAGACCTTGTGGGTTTTGCCTGGCAAGCGTTCTCTCTATAAAAAGCCACGAATATCTGCTTAACGAAACTGTGACGTGGCTTTCGTGGCTCGCCACAAAATAAAGTCACTGCCCATTGCATGTCTGGATAATCCTTCTCAACCCATGGACACCAATCTTCTGCTCGCACATTGCTGACGATAGCAAACATTCAAAATTGAGCAGCACATTTACAAGCGAAAATTACACACATCTACGCAAAAGCCCACGCAATTACATACTTACATTCCCTCTGCACAAACAAGCACTGTTCTAGCAACCATATCGGAGTTTTGCAAATTCTTGATCACGCATTGTCTTGTCAAAATGATCATGGCTGTAAAGGTGTTGCACGCCTTGTCGCGAACAAAAGTTTCAGTTATATTACTTATTTATTTATTTAGCTAAACCTCGCAAGTTGTATCTTTTAGAGCCGATTTGTTATATTCATGAGGCTTAGCCTGCAACATCAGTGATTCAGAGGAGCCCGTGCATAATAATAACGAAATGAGTAGGGGAAAAGTTAGTACAATTTAACAAATTTCTTTGGGGGGTGAAATCCATTTTGGTCTGCGTTGATGGAGCATTAACAACTCTACATCTAGGGATTGAGCTTTCTCGAACATGTGGGATTGTTATGCCTTAAGTGTTGATGCACATTATTGTGCAGCTCTTTGGTGCGTTTCGAGTTATTTCTCTCCAACTTTAAGTTCCAAAGCAAGTACCAGCGGTGTGCATCCAAGTGGCAGTGCTAACGAGTACTATACTGTCGCACTGGCTAGTTCTTTTGTGGTGTTCCTGGCAAGGGCTGTTCTAGCACCATAAACGAAGAGTGATAAGGTAAAACAGGAGTAGAATTGTAACAAATACCAGTTGGAGCTGCTCGTTCACCCGCCATTACGCATAATGCACGGTAGGCTTTGGAGCCAGCTAAAAGATAAATAACACATGGACGGCCAAGATAAGAAAAGTGATGAAGAAAAGTTTCTGGTGGTTTAGCCAGTCAGTGTGAGAGGGCCACTCTGCCGTTGGTTAGCTTTCTTGTCAGTGAACTGGAACCTGGAAATACGGGTGTTTTACTAGTAAAAGCAGCTAAAGTAGAGGATCTGGGTTTTATTGTGCCTGTCTACTAGTGTTGACAATAGTGAAAGGCATAGGTATACCAGAAAAAGCTAAGTATCTGAGGCCAAGAGAGGGTAAGTGGATAGCAAAATATCTGATTCTTGGGTCTAGAACTTTTACATTGCTCCCTTTGTCAACAATTGGAAAGATACATATGTTATCTTGCTGTTTACCTACTGATAGTGGTTGGAAACGGCGGAGTTCGGTAGCTAGTGCTTAGGCTTAATGAAAAGGTATCAATAAGGGCCAGCTAGCAACCAACATCTACAAAGGCAAACAAAGGTTAATCTAAAGCCGTTATTTAGACCGTTTTAAGCATTTCTGCTGTTAACCGTAGATGTAGCGGCAGCAAACGCTTTCAACATCTTTTGCAAGGTTTAGGTCTGGTAGGGTGTCTTTGCTAGGAGTACCTCAAAGGTCTTAGGCCTAATATTTTTCCACCGACCCAGTGGTCAAGAAATTGGAAAGTGCTAAAGGTAAAGCCGAAGACAAGGAATGAAGATGTAGATAAGATGAAAGGATTGAAAATCGCCTTCACGAGGGCTTTGTCCTTACCTTGCAATACCACATATTAGGAATAACTACGGGTTTGCGAGCCTGTCAGTCAGTGGACTAGGCTATACTGTTGGTTGAACCTTTTAAACATTGACGAAGTGTCCAAAGAAAGAGAGAAGCCGGAGGGTTGTGGATGCCAACTGGTCCATTCAGCCTTCGGATCAACGTGTCAGTGAGAGGGCCGAAGCAAGTCAGGAACTAATCAGTAACGGCTAAGTACCTCTTGCATTCAGAATTATAATGTTAGCACCTGTACGGTATGTGCGACTGGTCCGACTGATACCTTCTGGGTCTTGTGATTGCGGTGGTGGCTAAGTTAAAAGAACAAGGGTCATTGATAAAGACAATTCCTGGGGTTATCCTTTATTATCCCTTACCGGATGCTTTTATGCTGGCATCTACTCTTTCCATCGTGCAGTCATAAGGCGGAATTGTCCGTAGGAAAACTCAAGTAAATAAATAATTAAATAAATAAATATTTTATTTTCAACAAGAGGAGATCGTTGAATACTAAACGCATCTGGTACTCGGTTTGCTATTCGTAGACCCTAGAAAATGTGCGCGAAGGATACGGCTAAAGTCTCTTAGGTGATAAGACGTTAGCGACAATGAATGTGGATGAGTTGCGCTCTTAAGTTGCTTAGATGTCATGCACTATTTCATTAATGTCCTCAAGCTACATCAGGGACAGTTTCGATGAGGTGGTCCTGCAAATCGCAGATATGGAAGATGCCTTGTACGTTGCCAAAACATAGGAATCTTTGTATCTCCTACCTGACTGCCTACAAGTTACGGATTTCTCTTATTCTGGAAGGCAACTTGTTTCATATGTTTATGTACACAACAAAGAAGAAACAAGATCACAATCTCTTCTTTGCCTTTAGCGCAGTAATGGAATGGCCCTTGTTTCGGAGTTTAGGTTCAGATGCACTCCTTAGTTTAAGACAAGTAATCTTACTGTGCAGCTTTCTATGAATTCGCTTATGTATGAAGCACAGGTTAAAGATAATTTGCCTTTGCCATAGGGGCTGAATTTTAAGATGTTCGCACCTTTGTCGGTAACTCAGTGCTTGCTGCAGTGGAGTTAACCTCTTCGTAAAGTGTCACTGAGCTTTTCAAGCCGTACGCGGTCCGACTTCCGTAGGTTGCTCTATATCAAAGAGCAATATTCCAGATGTGGTCTGACGTGGCTCTTATAAAGTTCCAACCTTGCAACTGCGGTTGTTATGTAACGGCGTATGTGGAACGATAATCCCCTTACCCTTGCCGATTGATAATGAACATGCTCTGCAACCTTGAGACTCATGAGGTAGCGCAAGCCCAAATCTATTGTCACAGCATTCTGTTTGATAGTGATGCCGTATATTGTTAGTGACCCAGCAGGTATAGAAAATTTGTGGGTCACGACATTAGATTAGCGAGCGAAGAAGGTCATTTGCCAGCGTTTGCACCACTTTTCAAGTGCCTTAAGATCCTGACGGATACTATTAATTGCGGAAACTTCATTACCAGGGGAAATAGGTAGACAACTTTTACGTCGTCAGCAAAGATAGAGGAGCGACCGTGTTGCAAACTCCCGTAGAAGTCATTGATATACACAAAAATAGGGTAGGATCAAGGGGGCTGATCGAACTTGTGCCCTGGCCTGAATGCGGTTCTCAGTATGCCGCCATTTTTTGAAACAGCCACAATACGCAGCTCTTGAGTGACGGTTTGAAATAGTGGGCACCATATAGCCCTCTGCATTGTCGACGGAATAACTTTTCACTTCGGGTATTTCAACCCTGGAACGCACTCACAGTTGTATCCTTCTACTTTGGATATTTTCGAAAAACGATTAGGTTTGCACTTGGCTCGCAACAATTAGTTACAAACACTACGCCATTTTGGATTACGCCAATCATCCTTCTCTACAGGGTTTGTGTCACATGGACCCAAGAACGGGGCTACATAATTGAGCGGCTCCATTTTACGTTCTCACGCTTTACCTTAACGGTCATTGTACCAGTGTACTTCTGTATGTATACACTGGAATTTTAGTTTACATTGACGTTCTTTACCAACCCACGTATCTCGGTGGACGCGCGGTAGATGGCTCACACATTTTTATCGGCCGGTAGCAGAGTGGTATGCGCATCAGGTTTGCAACTACAATGACAGCGCTTGGAATCCGAGGAGAGGCGGGCGTCCTGGCGGTGCACTCATCCCACGCGCGACTGGTGGTGTTCGCGTGGCAGCGAAGCGCCGCTGCTGCGCACAGTTAGCAAGTTATTTACTTTTCACACACCTTTTGCTTTCATAGTATCAACCCCAAACATCCTACGGGAGGCCTCAACCACTTGCATATAACCCGTGATAACACATTGTTCATTGCTTTAGTGCTTTTAACCTGCAATCTTGTGGAGAAGTTCTGTTCACATAACATCCCTTTTCAAGCTTGGATACACCGTTCAAGTTGCAGGTAGATCTGCAGCCTTTCGTTACTCCGATGGATGTGTTCCGACCTGTGAGGAGCACTGCTGTTGTTTTATGTCCGTGTCATAACTTTCACAGACACCGGTTGTTGCGCAACCATTTCGAAAGCAACCAGTGATGTGTGCAGCGGTATTCTTTTAGCTGACTTGCACTGTTCATGGAGTATACCGCGTCACAGTCGAAGTTCTTTTGGGGTGAATCTATGTATCATCTTCCACAGCAACATCATGTAGCAAACAACCACGATGGCCCTTTACTGTGGCTTGCGACCTTGTGGGGAAGTTCGGTCCCATAACCAAACGACCCTGGTAGCATATGTCCAGATCCTGTCCAGATTAGCCTCCTAAACATTCCTATGATAGCATTACGCTAAACTGGACAGGATCTCGTACAGTGAGACGGCTAAAAAGGGATCTTGTCTAGTTTACGGCGGACCAATGAAAATTATGATAGCGTTGACCAATGGGAATACACCCTTATGCGTGGCAATCCGGTAAGTCCAGAAACCTTGCTTGCCTACCATGGATATGCGAATGCGGACATCACACAACTGCGCACTTCGTACCTAAGGAATATATTGACGGTTCGAACCCAAGGTTTACGCAGTACGTGTTGCCGTAGTTGCTGGACGTGGGAACACAAATAGGCGGCGTTTCAAGCTGTTGTTCAGAAAACGAAATGGAGCTTACTGTGCACCTGAGAACAACACCAGGCGAAATAAAATGACAACCGGTGTATAAGAATGCTTTATGAACAGGAAGGTGTGTTGTACAAAAAGCGTTAGTAGCAGAAAGCGGCATTGCCAAGATGGTTAATCCGTTTCGGCGATGGATAACGTAGAAGGATAAAGATGTGCATAATGAAGCAGCGAACTCACTTCGTCCGCAATGTATACTTTACTTTGCTAAACAGACGATTTTTGTGCTGTTCGGAATGCAACCACTTTTGATGTCGCATGTAACGTCAGCATCCGAGGCTGCATCACCCATGCGTTGCCGAAGGATGCCTTCGTAGTTTTCCTGTATTACCGTCGGTCAACCTACCTTGTACAGTGCTGTTCATATTTGCACATCTGTTCGTATGCTGGCGTTCTCTGGAGTCCGCAGCAGCCTCCGGTAATCCCTTGGCAAAATGGCAGGCACGGTTGCACAAGCCACGACAGTAGACGAACAAAAGACGCTAGTACCTGAGATTTTGCAATAAGTTTTCTCACGTTATGGACAAATTCATCGGGGTCCGTGTCATCCACAAAGCAGTTGGTAACGTTATCAGATGGCTGCAATGTTTGAGCAAGCATAAGTAATATATCGCACAAATCCTCACCCTTTTGTCGCTTACTTGCTAACAGTAGCACTTCTTCGTGACTAAATCCTGATATCATTCTTTTTTGCTGCATGGTAAATGGTGCTACGAGGCGAAAACAGTGCAGTTAATTGATAATTTTTTCGACGTGGCATGCTGAAATTGAATACATATGTTCAAAACAAATTATACCTGGAAAACGTGGTAGATGTGCCTGGGGAAACGCAGTATCAAAGGAGCTAAATAATAGCGCAGAACCAAGCGGCAGCGGCGACCAAGGTTATAAAACCGAAAAGGTGCAAATATCATGACCTACTGATTCATTTAAACCGCAGGTGTTATGGTCAAATAATATCATTTATAAAGCATACCAGTCATTTATTTATTAACAAATGTCAAAATAAAGACATTTAGCTTAACATAACGCATTAATACCTGAACTGGACTGCTGTCTAGTTTCTTTCCAGTTTGCTACTTTTACTGTTACGTCGTGTAGGTGGACAGCAAGGTCACCGGTTTACATCCTAATTGACTGACTGGGTAATAACACCGCTATTCTGCGCTTTTCCAAGGCGGTCGGACCTTACGAAGTGGTGTCCATCGAATTGAATAATATCGTCCACCGCATGATGCATTTAACTTTCATGTATCATTATAACGCCTGCGTTCGTATTTTTCTCATGGTACACAGCCTACTGAGGTCAAAAGTTTGACTAAGGTTATGGCGCACTTTATTGAGGTATTACCAGAATTGGTGCGCTATTTATGAAACGGCGTTCGGGTCCAGCTCGTCAACCAGCACGAGGCTTTCCCATTTTCTCAGTGTGTTTTAAAAATCCGTTTGGTTGCCTTTCTGACTTTGTGCTCGCATTTGTCATAAGGCGCGTTTCGCGCGGCGTCCAGAAACTATTTAAAAAAGTCGTCAGAGTAGGAAACCATAGATGACCTCGGAATTAGGCAGGTAAACAAAGCAGCGAGAACTGCACGACTGTTGATAAATCCGCCTTAGCGTAAACAATGGTACTCCAAAGAGGAACACCACCGACCGGTGTGAAGTCCGCTCTATGATTAAGCTCTATTGTTGGCTCTGATAGGGATCACGCATCGTGCATGAATGAAGCTGTGTGTACTGACCTGTCAGACCGTATTCTGTCCGTAAGCTTGTCTAGTCGATCGCCGTGCAACCTACCTCTTCGGAGGCTTCAGCTCTTAAACGGTCTCGTCTATCGTGTTGCGTAAATTACCATCAGATTACGATTCCGTTCCCTATTGAGTGAGGAAAAGTTCCGTAGTATACCCCCATTCACATTGTGATCCAGGGTTGTTGTAGTTGGCGCATCGTCTACAGTTGGATGTCCGCATGATCCCGGTATTGAGTAGACAGTAACAGATGTCGCATGTTGCTAAGTTGCAATGCATAGAGTTTTCGTTGCATTTCACTCTTGCTTCTCTCAGATTAACGCCACTTTCTCGACGTAACCACCGGGTGAGCTAACGTGACCTGTGAATGCAACTTGTATATGTTCATAAAAGCTGCCATAATGAATGCCATTCACTGCTTCAGACGTTAATGAGCAAGACATTTTGCTATCTCACCTGACAAACTTGGGGTGGGTCTAGCCTCCTTTACCTACTTGTTTTCCGACCCTTAGTATTCTAGCTTAAAAGAACATTAACGCGTAAGACGTGGTTAACTAATCTACAGAAACCAGTTCGGCATAACCTGCTACCTGTTGGCATATACGCACTATTTTCTTCCAAACAGTTTCCTGGGGTCTGTATTTTCTCACCTCCTTCCGTGTTTCGTGACTCGAAAATCAGTGGATCAGCAACACATTGTTTATCCACTGTTTTAGCAGCCGGAGATATCCATGCGTTTGCCTTAATTTTAATTATATTTTGCAGCCTTCCTCGTGCAAGTGGAGCCGAATTTCGATTACTACGCTGTCCTCGTGAAGAGACCGCTTACTTCATCTCTACGGCTGCTGCTGTATTTGTGTCCTTCCATAAGAGTGGACCCATAGGCAAATTGATCTCACTTTTACCAGACGCGACGCAAAAGCGACCGCTGCATATGTTATAAAGCTTCCAGCTATCTGAGCACGAGTGACGGTATAAATCATAGTTCAGCCTAGTAGTACGGGAATTGAATGGGATAGATAGGAATTATTCACTCCTAGACTCACTCAGACGACCATCATACGCCCATATTTGACTGCAGCCATCCTTTAGGTATTGCTCATGATTGTCGTCAACACAACTTTATCACTGCCTGAGTTCGTTTCTGTTTGATCTCGCACTGGATGGTCACTTACTCCTCTTACTGTGACTTGTTTTGTGTAAGCTTAGATCCACGGAATAGGTTTTATTCCATAATGCTTAGGTTAATGTGCTAAAGACCCGGCCGAAAGCGTCTGTCTTTTTTCGATTATGACATAGACATCATGTCGCACGCTGCTTGTGGTTTGGCATTATACTGTCGCGCATTCCAATGATCCATTCTATTTACCCTTAGAGACTATGCGGAAAATCGGAAGCAGACATGCTTATTCCTTCTTTATTTCCACCCTCTTATTCACCTCGATCTCTTACCGATACATTTATTAGCCTCTGTGAGGAACATATCTATCTTTGAATGTGTCACCGTCTTAACGTACAATGACAATCCCCACATACTTCTTAATATACGTGTCCCGAATAGACTCTAAGTCATAACAAAGCGCATGTCACTCACTAAACGGCGGTGGGCGCAACCTGCTCAAACCCTGGCTTAGCGGCTTCAGCAGTACGGTAACCCACTACGGGTCCCTGGTAATCCATTCCCATAGATTTACAGACGAACGTCATCTATCAGTTTCTTGGGTGGTTATTTTTTCCCATGCACCCTTTGATTGCACTACAAGAGACGGATTCGTCACGAAATGTGTGTGAATGACGGCAGGATTTGAGTACCATCTCCCTTACCTTTACTAGCATAATATTCCATCCTGTGGATAGATCAATTTCTAATTACCTTTCACTTCACTGCCCAACTTCTCTGTTTAGGTTGGCCTCCAATGCTATTGTGTCTCTCATCCAGAGCCTCTTTATTTCCAACTTCTCCCGTGCCACGATCCTTCTTTCTCTTCACATTGGTTCACACCATTTTGGAAGGGCTTTAGTTGCTGCATACAACCAGCTTACCTTTTGCAGGGATATGGCAGTATGTGGTGACTAGAGCAGGTGAACCTGGCCGATGGTGAGTTAGGTAATATCGTCTGCATCTGTAGCGGCTTTACCTCTTGCGCTGCTACGCGCAGGCGTGAGCCACTTCGCGGGGCCGTAGCTTAAATGCAACGAGCTTGACTTGTAAGCCGAGGGCGCGCTTTGGAGCCTGCATAAGAACACGGCAACCCTCGCATTGGCCCTAGTCCACGTGCGACTGGTGCTGGTTGCCCAGCAGCGGAGCGGCGGTAATGCGTAACGTTGTACTACTGATTTGTTACGAGCCAAATCGCATTTTCCCTGGCTTTCGCGCCACCACTGATGATCGAGTGGTAGCGAGGAGTCGGTATTGCGTGCCGAAGTCTTGCCGTTGAACCTTGTACTTCTTGTAAGAAACGCCTGTCTAAGAGGAGTCGTTAAAGCTTAAGAGCCCATAAATTTACCTCTTTTGTCCCTATCTTGGCTATAAAACGGGTTTAGCCCATCTGCTATCCAGTGGTCTTTACTCTGTACCCTTTAGGACATGAATACTCCATAGCTTGACTCTCGGATAAATTAGCTTGGTGTGCTTTGAGGAATTCGCTGCTGTTAATCCTAGGAAGTCCAAAGACGCAGCATACTATATGAAAATCTGATGAGCACATTTGTAGCGTTTTCGCCATTTTCCAAATATTATGCTTGCAATCTGTGCATCGGCGCGTATGTTTCTCCATCAGTATTGGACTGCGGATGGGCGATAAGCTTTGAACAGACTTCCCAGTGTAGCCATCCGGGTTCACGATAGAAGAGATGATTTTTGGAATATAGTTCGAGCAGATCAAAAAGTTGGTAAGACATCATCCTCCGATATTAATGTTTCCGACCTTATTTATCGTGGCTTTCTTTTGTACCAAAAATACCCGTATTTATTTTTACAGGTATGTCATTTATCGGCAAATTGCTTTTTGTTCGTCGCCAAAGAGTTTCAACGAATTTCCTTAAAATTTCCTTGCTTTTTCCCTTTTAAGGCATTTGTCGCGTTATTCCTTGTTGTTGGTATTGAGGTTTCACAGAAAATAGCCGCTTTCCATGGCGCCGCGTTTCATGTTCGTCGTCCATAACCTGAACAATGAACAATGGTTTATAACGGGTAAAAAGTAGGTGCTTGCCATATCCCTTAGGGTGTTTATGGTGAGAAGGTAGACCAAGGGATAATGGAGTCGTCAGCCTGGGCGGTTACAGGTTTAACTGCACTGCCGTATCAAGGGAGGTTGCAATGCGAGTGTACGCATACGAAGCAATAAGGGGAGTGGTTATTGCTCACGTAGTATGCAAGAAAAAGAAAAATAGCGTGGACAACACATACTCGTGTGCAAATATCTTGGGTCGACGTATACGGAAATTCATTTTCCATATTAGTAGCATTTATCAAATTTTGTGCAAGGGGCTTGGAGTGACTCGCTCTCGAGTAGGGTGATGGCACTAGCTACTGTCTGTTGTATATTGGTGCCAGCATCTGGTGGTCGTGGGCTATAGCACGTAGTGTAAATGTGAACGAGTATGGTCAAGGTGGTTTGAAAAGGGAGAGGATAGGTGCACCGATTACCATTTCGGTACGGCGTTCCAAGGCTGTGACTCGGAAGGAGAGATAGTTTTGCCGATCTTCCAGGCGGCTGTGCCGCGTGACCCGGTTAAACCGATGACCTCTAAGTGGGGTGCGTTGAGTGATTATTGGAAGGGCGTGACATAGGTGGTTGGGGCTTCGCTGGATCTGGAACAGCATTATTAGATCGCTCCTTAGCCGCCCATAACTACCACGGTATATTTTGAGAGCCTTCAGCCTGAGTGGTTAGGGGCGGCTGGTCAAACTTCTGACCCTCTTCCTTGCTCTACTTTGTGCAGTATCTAGCGCGGTCAGGGGATGCTTGAACCAGGGTTGCAACGCTTGAATAGCGTATTCCGCGTGCAACCTCACGTACACACTAACGTTTTTGGAAAGACTGAAGATTCAAACTTTCCGGAAGCTCTGCGAAAAAGGCCGTGGTACTGTTTTGTTTTCTTAGATGCCTTTTCAGTCTGCCTCAAACAACCGAGGTCTTCTGGAACCACCACGCCGAGCACGCACTCGTGGGATGCCCGCAGTAGGAATTGTGGTCCTAGGCGGTACTTGTGCATACGCATGTGCCGTAAGCTGAGAACGTTACACTTGATGACGTTGACATGCAGGATGTTCTAGATGGACCATGCGTACCCAATGCCCAGTTCCTTCTAGATAATTGTGTGATCTTTGACTGCAGATTTAGTGCTCCATAGCATTCGATCATCAACGGCTAGAACACGGTTAAAAGATAGCACGCTCTCGAGGTCATTTTTAAAAACCAGGGACAGGCGGGTTCCAGGTGCCGAGCCTTGAGGTACGCCACACTGAACTTCGATGGATTCCGACAGGTTACTTCAAACCCTCACATTCAGGTGACGTTGCAGGAGAAAGTCTCCCATCTAGCCCAGAACCAGATCACCGATTCCATCTTACTGGAGTTCCTGGAGGAGAATGCGATGATCTAGATGGTCAAGCGTCTTTGAGAAATCCAAATAGACCGCGTCGACTCCTACACCAGCGTCCACGGATTCCGTCTAGCTTTCACGAGCAATCAACAGATTAGTGGTGCAGGAGCGGTTATGGTGATGTTTGTGTTGCTTCGACACGAGCATTTTGTTGTGCACCAGGTACCCCATTATAGCCTCAGCTACAATGGACTCCATAACCTTGGAGATTACAGGAAGTGGCGTTATCGGGCGATAATTTGCTGGTTCAGCACGACTGCCACTTTTGTGGATTGGCGTGAGGATTCCGTGCTTCCACATGGTGGGGACGTGCATCTCGTTCATATCTCGTTGAAAGAAAATAGCTGGTGGTCCCGCCAAACACATGGCAGCAATCTTCAACGCCTTCGGGCGAAGGCCGTCCGCACCCGAGGAGCGGAACTCCCGCAGAGACATCAGCCTCTTCAGTACAGTTGCAGAGAAGAACGATTTGTGCTTAAGCCCTGATGGCGGCGTAATCTGCCTAGGCAGGAGGTACGATGGTTGCACGCTTTGGAAGGTAGGCCAAATGGTCGTCCAAGGATGTTGGCCGCCACTTGCTCGGTTTGGGCTAATCCGCACACTGTGTACAGAGCAGGAATACCGCGCTTAACACGGCGCAAATTGTTTGCGTGCTTGTATAGCAGCTTGTGATTGCAGCATATCATTTCCACCAGACCTGGTTGGTTCTTCAGTTTATACTCCCGGACGAGTTTGCCACAGTGATTTCTTTGTATTGTGTAGACATCCGAGGTATGGTCGTTCGTGGAATCTATGTAGGGGTACCATGCCAGGCCCCGTACTGCCATGCAGCTACGTGTCCTGCTCCTTACGAACGAACTCATCCTTTTAGGCCGACAGAGCTTGGTTTCAGATGCCCTTGCCACGAGCTTGGTAAATAAGTTGACGAATTCTCCGCAGTCTACATCAAGGGTCAAGTCGGGTAAGACCGACCAGCTTGTTGCAGCAGTGCGGTCGGACAGGTCGTCATAGTTAGTTACAACTTAATACGCCTCAGCATGCTCTTTAGTATGATCCTCGTAGCACCGGTAATGAAACACTAGCGTTGCATGATCGCTGCGGCCCAAAGGAGCGTCGGTTATCACTCTCTCGGCCATTAATCCTTCATTGGTGAATATTCGGTCCATTATGGATGGACAGTTAGTTCCCCTGAATCAGGTGAGCAAAGTGACATGGTCATAAAGCGGGAAGTTTGAAACCAGACCTTGGAAGTCTGCTTTGAAGTGCTCTTCTGGTGTAGCCAAGGGTGTCAGAGCAAGTACGCTGAAGTCGCCTGTGCTTAGAATGTGACTGTACTTCTGTTTATCACGCCTCAACGCAGCCATCAAGTTGCAGTCCATCTTAGTAGACGATGCTGGGCGGTAAACAACAACCAACGGGCTGAGATCGTTCCCTCTCAGTCGGGAATTACACCTAATGTAGGCTGGTACGTCGGTTTTCGGATCGTTTATGGGTTCGCGTTGCAGGTTGTTACGAAAGTAGTTGGCTACCCAACCACCTTTGCGGGCACGATCCTTCCGGACAACCGACATGCACGTTAGCGCGATTTCAGCTGGCTAGCCGAACAACCTCCCCGTGGTGCTAGCAGGGTGGTTCGGGTAACTCCCCTTCCAGCAAATGGTTCGGCGGCAGTGTTCCAGCATGTGGTTTGATTTAGCCTGACAAGCGTTCTTCCTATAAAAACCACAGATATCCGTTTAACAACACTGTTATGTGGCGGATGTGACTCGCCACTAAATAAAGTCACTGCCCCTTCCCTTTTCCGGAGGGTCATTCACACCTCACGAACATCATCTGCTTCGAAGCAGTTCAATGATTCCCCACTTTGCTGGCGAACCCAGCGAAAAAATCAATGTCACACAACATGGCACCCTTCAAATACACACATAAACATACCTTTACATGTCAACACGCACACATAAATTCCTATGCTGTTTGTCAAAATGCACTAGTTTGTGCAATTACCGATCACACTTGTCTGTATTACCATGATCACGCCTTTATGGTGTGCCTCGCAATGACGAGAATAAATTATTTATTTATTTATTTATTATCTCACAGCGCATCCACGTTACGGTAACAGCAATGATGTCCCAAGCTGCTGACGCGTGTCGAAGTCTTAATTAAACTAATTTGTTGAGTAGACCTTGGGCCTTTGTGTAGTGCCTGACAGCCTCTGGGAGACCGAAGGTGTGTTTGATTGGATGGATGAAGCAAGGGAGCTCACGTCGACCAAGAAATGGTCGGCGACTAATCATTATTTGGATTGGTTGTAGACGCTCGAGACGAGTTTGGTATGTAGGCAAGTGTCAGATGCCCCGGATCCCGGTGTCTGCTCGTGCTCTGCTGTGTCCCTCCGGATATTATGGCTACTGTTGAAAAGGTCCTCGAGTAGAATCATGCAGCTATCGGTGTCATTAAGAGATCTGCTTTTAATAAAATGATCATTAGAAGGTGCTGGTGTTCCCGCTGCTTTCAGACAAACTTCTGTTGGCAACCTGCAATGGAATTTAGTCCAGATTTTAGTAGGGTCCGGGCCGTTAGTTCTGATTGTACCACAAGGTTTAACAGCCTGGGTCCGCACCCCTTATAGTTTGGTGATATGGGGCTCCTTGTCAACGAGGTGACCACGACAGTTTCGAGAGAAAGAGCCTCTCGGATGTAGTGTCACTGCTCGCGGTCGAGCAACTGAGCATCGTCGGAAGAGGAATCAGTAAGCTCAGGAACACCGTGAGCAATCATTGTTTGCTTATCTTGCCTTTTCCTGTACCTATCTTTGTTAGCGGGATCCACTGCACGTTCTTTCCACGAGGTTTCAGGTAGCATGTGCACTCTACTTGAGTCATTGCGGAGACGGTTCACAGACAGCAGCACGGTCTCAGTCTCGTCCGCCGAGTTTAGTGTGACCAGAAGTAACCGGGGTTCGCCGTAGTGCAACGCGTTTGGGTGATGCGAGATTCTTCTTAATTTCGTGGGATTAGCATGGACACCGATCAACGTACCGATGGAACCCCACTGTTTTCGATCATCCGTCAACCTACCATTCACTGTATTGAGCTTGGATTCGGGGACATTTGTGTATAACATATTTAGGGCACAATGGTTGCGCCTGGTGGTTACTGGTTTTGGAGTTGGAGGCTTAGTATCCGGTGTTTTTGGTGAATTTGTGAACGTCACTGATGGGTTCAATCCGTGCTGCGACACTTCTGTTTTCTCTAGTCCGGGTACAAGGGTTACTGGTGCGCTTAGCGCTGTTTGCTTGGCGGCGACCGCTGCGTACGTTGACGGGTTGTTAACTATTGCTGGTTGACTGTAGCTTACTGTCTCGTGTGTGGCGAACGGACTATTAGAAGCAGCACACTGTACAGAAGTATAGGCAGGCGCCCAGAGGTCAATGTTTTTATTCATGGCAGGGAGAAAAAATGGAATGTATACTGCTGGAGGCTGAATTGCTGGGTTAGGTTGAAACGCCTGGCTCGCTTCTTCGGCCTGAATAGGAAATTCGGGGTGTTATTTTCACACACAAGTGCACGTCCGTTTCCTCCCATGGGTGCAACTCTGGCGCCCACCAGTTGCTCTACCGCTTCTGTTAGTCTTTCACACTTCTTCAGTAGCACAACTAGACAGCTAACTACTGAGATAGGATTGAATAGTTGGCAGAACCAAAACGCCTCAGCCGTGTTTGTTTTTGTCTACCCCGTCTCAAGGCAGGTAGTGTCATAGGTGTTTAACCAACTGGTGACACCAGACCACTTTGTGTCACTTTAGCATACGATTCGCACTTGCTCTTTATACGAGACATGTTCACAGTAAGCGTGCTGTTTTTATGGGTGGCTAGGGGACAGAGGTACAGACGCACCGAGTTTCTCTCGGCTTCACTTTTCCTTGCGGGGCTATTGGCGCGGGTTTGATGTCAGCTTGATCAGGTGTGCGCGTCCAGATGAGTCACACGTTCCTTAGGGTAGTTATGCGACATGCGGGCTATCGATCTTGCCTGTAAATGGATAGGCAGTGATGCAGCGTATGATTGAGGCTTGGAAAATGTTGTCTAATGGCGACAGTGGCTGTTACGTGGGTGGACCAAAGTACGACTATTGCTTTGTATAGCGACCTGAAGAAATGCTATTAAGCTGACCGGGTGGCTCTCAAAAGTGACTTTAAAATAAGACCACCAGAGTTCTTGTGCGACGCGAGTAAAAATAACTCCCCCGACATGGTTCAAATACGGTTAACTTCAGAATTGCAAGAGCACTGTTTGCTGATGATTCGCGAATGATAGATCCAATAGATGAACAGTGGTAGGAGAAGCTAGCGGAGCCAAATCAAAAAATGGCACCTAGGTCTCTATGAGAATAAATCCAAAGATTTAAAGGCGAATAAAGCAAGTGGACACTTTTTTAGCGACCGCGCGTTAAATCTGACCATCCGTTTAGAAAAGCCTACGGAAGTTCGCTGGCATTCGTCTCACATCGTGGCTCAACTACCGCCGTTACAGCGGTTAGTCTTTCGTTTGCTCAGTGCAGGACCAAATTTGAGCTTACGTGTCATACCCTACTGATGAAGCCCTTGTGACCATCCGTCTCTCTACCCTTCCATACCTCGTGAGCTAATTTCGCGACCAGTCATTGTATCTAAACGCATACCAATTTCCCTATAAATTGAACCACTTACAAACCCCGCTTCAGGTTTTGCAATCAACTTTGGACCATTTACAATCCACTTTGGACGCTTTAGAAGCCACATTGGGCGTTTTACAAAACAAACGAGATCTTTTGCAAACCAAATGGACCACCGTAGATGCTAAGCAGAAAATCAGCAAATTGTCAGCAAGAACTAAGTAGTAAGGCAATTAGACTACGTTCAAACTACATTGTAATCATGCTAAGGCAACCTATTTGCGGAAGCAGCGGAAGCCAGTATCAAGGCTTCTCCTGATCGCAAACCTCAAGCAAAGGCTGTGACTAAATTTTCTCCCTTTCCTCATCTGGATTCGCGTAGGTCATGTGCATCTGCCTTTACGAATGTACTTGTGTTGCTGTGTGACTATGGGAAAGTCAGTCTACCGAATAGTTTAACCTGTGATGACTTGAACAAGGGTTTCCTAGCTTTGGTGGGTCATTGTGCAGCAATCGTTTTGTGAATGTCTTGCGATGCGCAAATCCATGTAGCCTGCGAATCCCAATGAAGCAACTCCTGTTAAAATGGATCCCTACGACCATAAATGAGGAAGCAGATAGGCAACGATCCAGCAGTCCATTGTCACGGTTTTCTATCGCGTAGTTTGTGCGTGTTGGCCAACTTTTGTCGCTGATAGGTAGTTGAAACATGACACCACCAAACGCTCTAGCTTTACGGATCTATTGCTGCCGTTTATTACCAGTGACAAGGAAGCAAGACGCTTAGACCACGTTCGAGCTACTTTGTGCTCACGTGAATGCAGCAGAACTGTGCAAGCGGTGGATGTTTGTCGTTCGTCGCTCGGTGGTAGTTTCGTGCAGCGCAAGGCCAATAGAGCGACGCCGGGTATAGCGAAGTTATGCTAGCCCACACTGCTCCAAATAGCCAGCAGCAGCATAGGTTGGCCCACACATACACACAATACGCGAACGCCCATCGGGACAGGGGACGAATGTGGTGTTGCTTATCTACGTCAGTACGCACGGTCCCTGTGATGGATATGTCCGGGATTTATTTCAGCGGGAGTCGCAGCCCACATTGAGATTGCGCATCGCAATGCATTCACAAAATGACTGCTGTACAGTGACTTTCCAAACCTAGAAAACCCTAGGTTAGGTCACCATAGATTAAGCGATTCGGGTGTCTGAATTTCTAATAAGCACACAGCTACAACATTAATGTTGAAAGGCACATACACATAAACTACGCGAATTCAGATGCGGAGAGGGGAGGAACCGCAGTCACGGCAGTTGCTTATGGTTTGCGATCAAAAGAAGGGTTTATAGTGGCATCCGTTGCTTACAAAATACGGTAGCATAAGCACGATTACAATGCAGTCTGTACATAGTCTAGTAGCCTTACTCTTCATTTCTTGCTGTATACAAATATATATCCCGTGGCGGATCTATAGGCTATCGGACGCGTCCTTAGGTAGCAACTTTGGGAATGCCTTCCTTGTGGTCGTAACTGCGGACAAGCCTTGTGTACCCTGCAGTTGAGCGGAATAAGCTGTCGCGGACAATCAGCGGCAGCGTCCCACAGCGTGGGGAGTGCTGGCCTGGACACCTGGTTTGCCATCCGATACCACAAGAGCTCGTAGGGCTTTACGTTAACACCAACGCTACCGGCAATAGGGGCGCTGACCATCCACTTCTGTAACCAGTGGTGAGTATATAACGAAGGGTGGATGAAAAAGTTTGCTGACCACCGGCTTCGCTGCGGTCTGCTAACGAACACAAAGAAAGGTAAAGAAGCAACACGGATGTCAACGGTCTTCGTTAAGCGCCCCGCTGTTCTGGGGTTAAGCCTTAAGACCAAAGTCTCCGGGTGGGCTCAAGTAAGTCAACACCATTCCTCCGTCTGGGCAACCGGGATGGCCTCTGCCCACACAACACAGCTTTCTAAACGCCCTTAATCCTTTTACAGAAAACCCCTTTGTGTTGTAGTTAACTGTGTTGTAGCACTACCAACTGTACGTTGGTCAAGCGTTGGCAGCATCAGGTTTCGGATTTTCCGGTCACTGTGGCTAGCTACTGGACGCCTGCGCCTACAAATGGACCATGTATGGATTGCGCTGCACCACCCACAGCTCCAAACACACACCCCATTTACAGTGTAAACCCGATGACGTAACGCGGGGAGGCATATGGATGGGAACCAGGTTTCATCAACGGAGCCGGTTCACAATCCTTCACAGGCAAACCAAAGCACGCTCTACTTGGAGAATGAAGCGCACACAAGGCGGTGGGTGGACCGTAGTCTGCTCCACACTGAGTGCGTGGAACCGCTCTTCGAGCCTAGCACGGCCACTAGGACCGTGAACCCAGTCCCCTCCAGTAACAACCAACTGTCTCCTGGAGCCAGTATGGACGAGGTAGTGGGTAATAGATATGTAAACGCCTTGCCAACATGCACATAAAGCGCAACCAAACTGGGGGTATCAAGCAACAGCCAATCACTTGAGAGAAGGATAACAAGGAAAATAACTCGAGTAATGCATAAGGAAACGGTGTCGTATATCTTAACTTAATGAGCATATGAAATAAGTTGTTTTCAAAAGAATCCGAAGTAGGTTCGCTAGGTCAGGAAGTCCATTTTACGGAAATGGCACAAACACGAAAAGGTGATAGCAATTAACTAACATTAGCATAAGCGTCGCGTGCATTTTATAGAAGAGAGTACAGGTAGATGTTTGAGTGAGAAAGCAAAGCATTAGGACAAAAATGCAAACCCGCCACCTGAACCAAAGAGACTTTGCGTGCAAGCCCGCGGTTAGTAAATTGAATGCAGCGTACCTACAAACGCTGCACCGGTTCGGCCCGCGTTCTCTGCAGGACCCGTCGTCGCTTCTCTAGTAATGCTGTGTGTCCACGCTTATGGCTCACTAGACCTGCCTGACTCAGGCACACACGGCCGCATGTACTGCAACAACTTGCCCTCGATGTCGATAGAGTAAAACCCATCCGTGCTTGCCGCTCCTTCTCTGCATGTGTGAGGTCCTTCTCCCCCACTTCGGCAACGGCCCTCTTGAGCAAATAGCGCCAAGCATACGGATCAACCGCCTTCGATTCCCATGACATGCAAGCAAGATAAGAAAGTGCGAGACTTAATTTGATCACATCGTGGTAACGTAAACTTGGTTGCCTCACACGTCGCTTCCCAATACTCAGCTGACCATACAATAGTTGTTTCAGTATCCGCGTCGAGTCCATACGGCTCACACGACAGAGCCACCTCAGGTGTCTCAGCAAAAGTATGCAGTCCATTGCATACATACCACTTTGTCTCAACAGTTCCGTGTCAACAACTCTGTCGCCCCAACTGATGCGCAGAATTCGTCATAAACACCGCTAATGGAACCGCTCAAGATATCGCAGGTCCCGATGGTACCTGATCCACATTTCACCGCCGTATAGTAGAACGTACAGCCCCACGGATTTGTGCACCATCAGCTTCGTGCCAATGGTAAGCTGATGGTTGTTTCACACTCGGTACTCTAGCTTCCCGAATGCCGCCGCTGTATTCGACACGCATATACAAAGCTTACTGTGTATCTGCTGATCAGTCGACATCACACTCCCAAGGAGCAGAATCGGGATGTGGTTTCCAATACTACAGCACCAATACTGATTCACGGCAATATTGAAGATTGCACCTCCGCTGAAGGCTGAAAGTGACAAAGATTTGCCTGTGTTGATGGTGAGGCCGGATTTGGCCGCTTTCGAAAGCAGAGCATAAGTCATGTGCCGCAACCCATCCGCGCTGTGTGCAAACACCGCACAGTCGTCAGCAACCAGCAACTTACGGATAATTGTCTCACAGACTAGAGTTCTGGCACCGAAATGACGGATGTTCAGCAAACCACCAGCAATACGGTGCTTCACACAAACACCGTAAGCACAAGCGGCATCAAAAGCATAGCATAACATTTCATGAAGATATATATTAAACATGGCAGGAGCTATGACACAGCCTTGGGTTACATCAGTGCCAACTGCAAAGTCCTCCGAGGTCTCTCCACTCAGCTGCACCCTTGCCCGCAAACTACTGTGCAGACATTCAACTAAACTTACAAATATATGCGGGCAACCAACCTTACCCAACACCAGGCACAATGCCCCGCGGTTTACCGTATCTAATGCCTGGGTGCAATCAACAAAAATGGAGCTCAATGGCTGGTGTCGTTCTTTGCACTTTTCCTGCAACGGACGAGCTGCAAACACCATATCTATAGTGCATCGACCCCAGCGGGAATCCATACTGCTCTTCCGCCACGTCAGGTTACACAACCTGACTGACGAGACGGTTGAGTAGGATTCGGGCAATCACCTTGCGCACAAAACTCAGCATGTGGATGCCATGAAGATTCGTGCAACATTGTTTGCTAACATTATATATATACTCATTTCCTGTTAACAGACATGGTGCCATCAGAACCGTGGCAGGACGAAAAACTGAAAAAGTTACAAACACGAAATGTGATGAAAGGGGAAACCCTTTTGCTGATTTTACACATGCCAGTTGACATTTTGTTTTTGGTTCGTGTGCTTTTGTGTGTATTAAACGGGGAATAACATGGCGGAACAATTTGACGTCACTGCTGTCTGTTGCGGGCCTTCACATTCTATGATTCCAGCCACTGAAATTCAGCAGCTCTTGACCCCCAACTCATAAGACGTACTGGCCCGACTGCCGCCATACTTGAGGTTACCTTCTTCATGCTTCTTCTCTACGTCATTGTCGGTATACCGCGGCACCTTCCCCAGTCGCTTCCTAGGAGTGGAAATAGCGATCGACGTGGAATGCGATGGGCTGACATGCGCAGAAACGTACCCGAGCCAACACATGCGATGTCGGAGAATAACTTTCTGATACCCGGATCTACTCGCTCCATGCACTCGGTCTCGGTCACATGTGTTGCTTACGTGATGCTGCCACCACACATCAGCAATCCTTTGTAGACAGCGATTGTTGAAGACTGACTACCGCTTCATGTCTTCCGAGCGAGTGAAGCGTCACACAGCCGTACAAGGGTACTGCACGGATGGAAGCAGTGTACACCCTGACCTTGAACATGTGAGTAACTTCACGACGACGCCATAGGTGTCTCAGTATGATGAATGCGAGGCTGGCCTTTGCAATCGGTTGTGACTTCATCACTAACACTGCCACAAGCCGTACTGCAACTCCCTAGTTAAGCAAAGCGTGGGACTTGCTTCAGAAACGGTTAAGAAATGGCGGGCGCGTGTTCAGGCGGTTGCCAGTCCCTTAAGGACTGCCACGTGCAACCTCAACATGAAGCGCGCTTCCTATCGAAGTGAGCCTTAGCCATTCGCTTACTAGGACCGTAACGGATGTAGCAGCAGCAAATTGGTACCAACTAACATAATATTGGTCCCGGGTTCGATGCCTGCTATTTCTGTCGGATGAGAGGAAATAGCCTCGAAACGCGCTATGGAGTGCAGTGTTTTCAGTTAGGCAACGCCTTAGTTGCTGCTGCTTCATCAGCTACGATACGAGTGATTGAATGGCCAAGGTTCACTTCAATGGGAATCGCGGTGCACTTTGAGGTTGCGCGTCGCAAGCCTTCCGCACGTCTACTTCAGATGGAATTCCCCATCTGCCATTAACCGTTGTGCAAAGCCTTGCCCGTCGTGACCCCGTGGCTTATGGGTAGCGGTCACGACTAACATCCTAATGGTCCCGGGTTCGATGCGTGTTACCTCTGTCTGATGAGAGAAAGTAACCTCGAAACGCGTCACGGAGTGCAATAGTGGAAAAGTGTTTGTTGGCGGCGATTAAAACGGTATCTTGTAGAGGATATTGGCGCTTTGGTTTTACCTTATGGAGGAAACGCCAAAGGAGAATACTCAGTCAGTCAGGTTTACCTCACATATAAAATATCCTGATGCACCTAAGCGTCGGACGATCGTAAATCGCGGTACGGCGAAGTGTGTTTGTACGTAGAGTCCGATCGTGAATGGTGCAGGCAGCTACGCGCACAATCACAACAATCCGGCAACAACCAAGTTAGAACCACGGAAGACGAGCTCGAAACCAAGTGTATGTATATATAGTTAATAAAAACAAAGCTGTACAACTGCGACGAAATAGGTAAACGTGAAAATGAAAAATATGCAAATTATTTACAATCGCTACATCCTTCGGTTGTGCTAGTTTTGTGGAGCAGTAAAGTGTCAATTTCGAATCGCCGCTAGTAAAATGATTATAACAAAGGGCGATGGAGAAAATTGGAAAAGTGCTAAATTTTTCTTGGATTATTTATAGATCTTTCACTGACCATCGACTTGTAGAATTAAGAGGTCAGCTACCAAGGTTAGTGGTTCCCCATATCTTGCCGATGAGGCCGTCCTATCCGCCACTGGCGCGATTTTGAATGCGGGTTGTTGTTCCTTAGGGCAACCGGTTTCTACGTGCTCAAAAAGTACGGGTTTTATTGGGAAAGCTTCTTGCGCAACGTGTTTGTAAAGAGGACAGTACCTCCACACATCCAAAAACTGACATGTTTCATTCCCATTTTGCAAAGTTAAATAAAAGTGGAAAAGTTGAAATAAAGCGGTGAGTGAGTTCATTGGATCATTGGATAATACAGAGCAGAAGGTAGATCCATTTTCAGTTCCTTCACTTCCCGAGCATTGCGGAGATGGCGTGGGTCATTACGGTAGAAGGTTCCGCAGAGGACCACTGTAGCTGTTTTAGTGGCAGCAGAATCCTAGCGCGCTCAGGTGAGAATCTAATAGTTGTTTGAAACGTTCCTCCGTCTCGGCGTCAACAACAAGATCCGGCAACCGGTTCCAATCATTCATCACGCGAGTTGATTAGGCCAAATTGATCCGCACACGGAGAGTCCTCGGTTTGAACAGTTTCATGCGGTGGCCTAGTGTCGAACTCTCAGTGTTGAGTTGAAAGATCCTGTAACTCGCAACCCAGTTCTCCTCTGAGAGTACGTCGAGTGAATATCAAATCTCCTCGTTGACGGCGGTAACCTAGAGAGAAAACGTTCAGTCGTTGAAGTCGGTGTGGATACGACAGGTCTCGCAACTCAGGGACGGATTTGGATCCACGCCGTTGAACCTTCTCTATCATATCACATTCGGATTTGGTGAGAGGGTAGGCAGCGGATGGCCCGTATTCGAGAATCGGGCGTACATGCGAGCCAAAGAGGAGTCGGAAAAGTCCCCGGGGTCAGGAGAGAAAACCCTCTAGTATAGAATGGAACATCCTGTAGGCCTTCTTCTGGGTGTCTTGAATAGATTTCAGGTCTGATGACACTATCACTCCGGGATCCCTCTCTTGGGTTGCGCTTCTGAGCAAGGAACCACCAATGTGGTAAGTTCCAAATGGGTTTGATGAGCCAAAGGGGAGAACAGAGCATTTATCACGACTTACGGGCAACTGCCACTTAATCGACCAGTCATGGAGTAGATCGAGCGTAGTTTGTAATCGGTCGGCTTCTTCAAGGCTGGATACTTCCATGCATAGCCTTAGGTCGTCAGCTTAGATTAGGCAATCCGTCTGAAGAATGGATGGTAAGTCGTTGAAAAAAGTATGGAAGAGTAAGGGACCGAGGACAGAGCCCTGTGGGACCCCGCTCGTCATGAGAACAGGAGCAGAAAGTGTGTCATTCACCTTCACTTGCATATAGCGGTCGGTTAGGAAGTCGGAGATCCAAGATGGAAGTTTCCCAGAAATACCGATTCCTTGCAGCTTAAACAGGGGGCGTTCATGCGAGACTTTGTCAAAAGCTTTGCTGAAGTCAACAACCACAACGTCCAAGCGTTTGCCGGAGTCCAGCGACCTTGCCCAGGTCTCTTTAGCAACGAGCAAGTTCGAGGTACAAGAGCCTGCTTTTCTGAACCCATGCTGGGCATGAGAAATAACATGCTTTACCCCAAGATAAAGAGTAACAGCTTGTTTTAGGATCTGTTCCATAGCGTTACACACTAATGATGTCAAACAGATTGGACGATAATTGGCCGGACCATGTCGACTTCCTCCTTTGTAAATGGGTTTCACGAGACTGGACCTTAACGTGGTGCGACGGTTTGCGTACCTCATTGACCCATTGAGCTATACTGGGTGATGCCTCCGAGCATCTCGAGAGCTACTCCTACCAGGTTGGTCAATGGTGAGAGGTCAGACAAACTCAGTCTCCTGGTCCTCCAGGTTGGGGGTTTGAAATGGGATGGCGTCCATTTCTGTAAAACTAAATCACTGCCACCCCGCTGCCTTGCGGACAGGCTTTTGAGCCAAAGACATTGGATGAGGACCCTAATCGTTCTCCTGTCTAGGTCTGGGCGCCCTGGCGGTATCCCAGCCCACATACAACTATGACATTTTCTTCAAACATACACTTCATCCTGCATCGGCCGTCGCGCAGATTATCAAGGGTCGCCTTATCTGCTGCATACAGCAGGGCGGATAAGCGAAAACATGCTACTGCTGGCGCCTTCCTTCTTTCTTTTCCACCTTTTTCTCTTACTCCCATCTCGGCCCCCCATTACTCACCTTCCTTCTGTAACTCCCAGCTTAATTGACAGCAACCGAAGTGCCACTGGAGTAGAACCATCTGCAGCCACCATCCCACAGCACCTATCGGACGTCTATCAGCAAAAGTTCCTTATAAGGCCACGCTGTCCCGTTTCCATGGCGACATTCAACGTCCGCACTCTAAGACAAACAGGTCAGCAGGCTGCACTCGCACGCACCTTGGACACACTGGGTGTGGATGTGTGTTGTGTGTCCGAAACTAGGATTAATGACCCTAACGGGGTTATTGAATTGACTGCACCCGGCTTATCTTCTCGTTATTGGTTGCACGCATCCGGAGACGCCGATGCGGCACTCACCGGTCAAGCTGGTGTAGGTATCATTATCAGCTCCAAGGCTGAGTTATCGTTGGTTGATTGGATTCCGGTGAACAGCCGTTTATGTGCAGCCCGTTTGACGACATCAGCTAAGGTGAATTCGCGAAGTAAAACAAAACGCTGTTTGTTTGTGATTTCTGCTTATGCTCCCACGGACTGCAGTTCTAATGCAGTCAAGGACACTTTCTATCACGAACTGAACACGCTGCTACGCAGTGCTACTAGTTCAGATATTATAGTACTTGCAGGGGATATGAACGCACAAGTAGGGCGTCTGAGCTCTTCAGAAGCTCAGCTGGGTGGTAAGTATGGACTTAACGCCGAACGGACTGACAACGGCGAGCGTCTGCTGCAACTGTGTGCGGAGCACCAGTTGTTTCTTACTAGCACTGCTTTTAGACACAGTGGGCGCCGAAGTGCCACTTGGCGTCCATATGTAGCTGGTCAGCGATGGACCCAAATTGACCACATAGCCATAAGTTACAGGTGGCGCGGTTCCATTCTGTATTGCCGCTCGTACTGGAGTACCTGTGTCGACTCTGACCATGCCTTGGTGCGCTGTCGTTTCTCCACGAACTTTACCGGAAGACGCACAAAGCATCTCCCCCGATTGGCAACGGAGAAATTGTCCCAGCCCTCTGTCAGGCAAGCCTATCAAGAAGCACTGCATAGCGAACTCTCGCTGTCTTGTCCTAATGATACTGTATTTCAGTGGAATAAGATCTCTGCCACTATGCACGACGCAGGATCATCTGCTTGTGGCACTATCAGTCGTCATCGCACCAGTCACTGGATATCCGAGAGGTCCGTGAACCTTTTGGAAGCTAGAAGGCACCTCCCGGCTGGTTCTGAACACAATGTGACCAGACGGGCTATTAGGCGTGAACTAAAGCGGAGCCTACGTGCTGACAAGGAAGCCTGGTGGACCAGTCGGGCTCAGGAAATGGAGGAAGCAGGAGCAGTAGGCAATTACCGGAAGCTCTTCCAGCTAATACGCACCACTGGTCCGAGGAAACCAGGCGTCAGTGAGACAATCAGGGACAGCGCGGGTGCGCTGATACACAATAAGCAGCGCCGTATGGCTCGTTGGTCTGAGCACTTTGAACATCAGTTCAGCTGGCCCCCTGCTCCCGGACCTCTTCCTACTCAGATGATGCAGGAAGAGCCATGGACGGTTAGTTTAGAGCCTGCGTCGGAGGTCGACGTCCAAAACGCGATCACAGCCCTTAATCGTTTTCGTGCCGCTGGCCCGGATTCCCTACCACCTGCACTATTTAAGGATGGAGGTGAGGTCCTCTGCAAAGCACTGACCTCCCTATTCGAACGCATCTGGAACGAAGAGAGTGTGCCGGCTAATTGGAGCGAATCGATTATAGTGGCCATATACAAAAAGGGCAGTCGCACAGACTGTGCGAACCACAGGGGTATTAGCCTAACGCCAATTGTGACAAAATTACTGGCCTCGATTATCGTTCGTCGCCTCACTGCGGAACGGGAATCTCGGATTAGAGAAGAGCAGGCCGGTTTTCGCCCAGGACGTGGCTGTATAGACCATATATTTACTTTGCGGCAGGTGCTAGAGCAGCGCCACGCATACCGCAGACCGACAATAGCTGTGTTCCTCGATTTCAAGAGTGCGTTCGATTCAGTCGATCGATCGATTCTGTTCGAAATACTTGCGCGGAAAGGTGTTCCCACGAAATATGTGAACATCCTTCGTGCTCTATACTCGAACACTAGAGGCCGCGTCAGGGTCTATGGTGTCCTATGGGATAGCTTTTCGACTACAAGTGGCGTTCGACAGGGTTGCCCGATTTCCCCGTTTTTGTTCAATTTCGTCGTGGATTCTATCATGGAGTGTTCCCTTGCGGAATCTCACGATGTAGGTGTTGAAGTGCTGCCTGGTGAACGGTTAGTTGATCTAGATTATGCGGACGATATCGTCTTGCTTTTCGACAATGTTGAGGCGGCACAATCAACCCTGAATAGCCTGTCCAGAGTGGTCCCATTATTTGGTATGCACTTCGCACCTTCAAAGTGCAAAGTGTTGCTGCAGGACCATCAGCCACTCGATGACCCCTTGACGCTTGCTAACGAGGAACTCGAGGTGGTTGATCAATTCACTTATCTTGGCAGCTGCGTCAGCAATGATGGGCGCATAGAAACTGACGTGAGCTCACGCATTGCAAAGGCCAGAGCTGCCTTCTTGAACCTGCGTCATCTTTGGCGACAGAAGGGAGTTTCCCTCCGTCTGAAAGGCCGTGTATACAAGGCCACAGTGAGGGCCGTTCTGCTCTATGGTAGTGAAACTTGGCCCCTTCGATCTGAAGATCTGAGGCGCCTTCAAGTCGTTGTTTGCGAAGCATTGCTGGTGTCGGATGGCACCAGCGTGTCCGCAACGATGATGTGCGTTGGCGAGTACTAGGTGGTGATGATCATGCTAGCTCCCTAGAACAACAGATAGCACTGAATAAGTTGCGTTGGCTCGGGCACGTGCTACGCATGCCTGGTCACCGCTTACCTAGGAGAGCCTTGTTCAGTCTACCAGGTGTCGGATGGCGCAAGGCTCGAGGTGGACAGAAATTGACTTGGCAGCGGGAAATGAAGTCACTGACGACCAAACTGGGTGCCGTTGGTCCGTCTCGCCTTCCGGGTTGGAGTCCACGTGACTCACCTTGTGCTTGGCTCGAGACTTTACAGGACATGGCTCGCAACCGACACCAGTGGCGCGTCTGCTGCCGTCACCTACTCGGATTGTCTGTTTAAAGTGTGTTTGGTGCTGAGTTATCTGCGGGGTAATGGCTGATTATGACGCGTGGGAGTGAAAGCCGCAAGGAAGCTGTCTCGCCGATGCCGCCTTATCTTTGCACGATAGCCAGCTGTTTGTGGCGGTATGTTGTCTACACAAGGTGTAGGCGCCTTGACCCTGAATGTTTGCTTAGGGCATTAAGGTTTTCAGGTAAGTCCCCCTTCTCTCTCTTTTCTTATTCTTTATTTCAAAGGTCCTCATGGTTGTATGGCAGCGAAGCATCAGTTCAAATGGCTGATGTACTGCTGTTGATGATGATGATAATGACTTTCCAAGCTGAAGGAAGACGGGCAGCTTCTAGTGAGCGACGAAAGACTTGACATATTGCTGAAGCTATGTACTCCGCCACATTTCTGACGAACAAAGGATGCAATCCATCAGGGCCGGGTGAGCTATACGGATGTAACTGAAGCAGTTTCATCACAGAATCTGTGTTAATTTCTAAATGGACCAACAAAGATGTAAAGCTGGATACGGCTCTGTCACTAAATGGCGGTTCTTTCGCGTAAACAGAGGCGTATTGCTTAACGTCCTCGTGAAGTAAAGCTTGATGATCACAGGAACACAAAGCAGGGATGCCATTTCCAGCTCAAGTGTTTCTTTTCGAATAAGAGTAGAGCACTTAAGGCGCGATTCTGGCGTGTTTTGTCAAGGATAATTCGTATTGTTGGCGTTCTGGCGCTTCCTTGTGACACAAACATTTCTGACTGTCGTGTAGTGAGAGAAGTCGAGTTCTGGATGACTTTGCCCAAAAGGGTCCCATGATTTGCGCTTTCCATTCATGTTTGACCTCATCTCTCGATCCATCCAAGGTGGACCTCTAGCGAAGGGCTTTCGATGGGTTGAAGAAACGACATGCTCAATTAACGACGTCATTTTGGAGAGTACAAGATTCCACGCGTCGTCGAGATGAATGTGTTCAGGGATACCCCAATCCGTAACACTTGCGGCCGTTTTCAGACGGAGTGGGTCGGCACGCCAAAAATCCGACGGTGACCACCGTGGCTATGGATCGTGAGACGGCGAGTCCAGTGGAATGAAACAACACAATGATCGCTCTTGCCTATGGGTTGAAGAACGGTTAGGTTAGTGACATCCGAATCTGCCGGGGAGAGCACGAAATCTAGGATGTGCGGGGTCTGGTCTGGGAAAATACGAGTAGGCGTCAAGACACGTTGAACGACGCCGCAATCGAGAGCGGTTTTAAGCAATGTGGATCGAATGAGTCAGATCGACGAACACAAAGAAGCAAGTCCCAATCGATATCCGGTGCACTGAAATTCCCCAAGATTAAATAGTCGTTGTGCCCACCATACTTTCTTATCGAGCCCAACAAGCGCGCTCCGGGACCCGATGGCGCTCTGTAGACGACACGGACCAAGGGAGATCTGCATCCGTCATAAACACGGCACCAGAGGGCTTTGAAATTGTCATCCTGGTCACTGATAGCTTCAACTAGATGTATTTTTCTTCGTCGCAATCAGCCGACAATTCAGATATGTCGACCAGCTACCAGGAAAAGCACCAGACGGCCTCTTCGCCCTATAGGGGCTCATCAGTGGTGTGCATCCTTCGGTCCTCTGCGGAGGATCGAACCCATGACTGCTAGCGGCTCTTGCCAACTAACCCGCAGCTTATGCAACTACGCCATGGAGGACAGTATCTGACTATCATGAATTGTTAGCTAAATGCGATATAGCCCGACCCATCCTCCACTGCAATGCAGGTACCTGCCATGCAGATGATAGCGGTTGGCCTTCCGGTGTGAGGACTTCCCGGTTACGGCAGCTATGAATCGACATAGCATTTTGTGGAATCCGTAAGATGTACTTTGAGATCTGTCTTCCAGTAGAGAATTACTCCACCACCTGACCTCACCCCGTGGCGATCGGACCGGGAGTGGTGATATCCAGGGATAGAAACTACCGAGTCCGTGATATCTGAGAATAGCCAGATTTCGGTGAAGGCCATCAAGTCTGGACGAGTCTCCGAAGTAAGCGACTGAATTTTGTCCAGTTTATTCCTTAGACTGCGTACATTGGCAGATAGCACGCGTTGTCCGTTTTTGTGCTTTACTGTCTGGGGGTGACAAGAATCGGCCTCCAATGCACTCTTGTGCTCTTCCGAACTACGCAAAAATCCACGATATGTAGGTCGGTTTCACCACTCTCCTGGCGCGTTCGGAGCTCCCATACAGCCTTCTTCATTTTAAATCGGTCCTCGGGAGCGAGGTCTCGTAACACGTAGAAAGGTTCACCTTTGAGACTTGGAGTCCGTCGAAGGATGCGCGCGCACTCTTCTACGTTTCCGCATACAATCTTGAGGGGTCAAACCTTAAAGGAATTTTCCTGCTTCTGACCGAGGCGGAAGGCAGAGAATGTTTATTCGCTGTTCGCCTGCATCAAACAGTAGAGAAATTATCCGCTGGAGCAGTATTTGATCATCCAACATGCACTCCGCCGAGGTAGCCTTGTCCGATTCCGCCGCCTTCACAATGATGAGACAACGGTCACGAGATGGCTGAATGCGCTCTGAAATTGGTGGCGTGCGAGATGATGGATTTTCCTTTATCACATTTTCCAGCTCAGAGGTTCTATTGAGAATTATCTTCATCTGTGACTGAGAAGATGGAAGCTCAGGTTTATTCAAAGACTTAGTCTTAGTCTTGGTGACACATGGGGCTGGACCTTGGCCACACGAGGCAAAGGTCGCTTACTCCTTCACTACGTCCGCATATGAGTTCGTCGTAGGCTCAACAGGCCGGATGTGTATCAATGAGTCCGAATTAGAAGTAGACGGGGCGGGGGTGGCCGCGACTTTTGGAGCGTCGCTGGAAGCTGTGTTGCTCCGCTTCCTGGTACGCCTAGCAGAAGGAGCAGAAGGACGTCTGTCAGGATGTTGATGTGGCGGACGTCTTGCCAACGCAGCAGCATCGATGCAATATCGACAAATCCATAGCAAACCCTTGTGCTCAGCAAAGGTCTTGAATAGCGGTTCAGTAAGTTGCGAGCAACGCTTTTGGCCACATACCCAGAGGTTGCAGGCAATGCACTGGATACCCTTAGTCACCACTTGCGCACAATGCAAACATTGTGAGTTAGACATAATCACTTGATCTGAAAAAAATGGCACTCAAGAGGACGCCGCTCTCACAGTATGTCTCCTGGGCTGCTCTGTGGCAGTTGCCCATAAACTATACAAAGTGTTCCATCTTACGAGTAGGGCCAAATAGCCCCCAAACGCGTTATTTTCTTGGCGGTAATGAACTTCACCATGTTACCCAATTGGTAGACCTAGGGGTCACATTGTCTTCAGAACTTAAATCCAGTGAGAACTGGAGGAAAGCTACGTGCAAGGGTTTCAGAATGTTGTGGATGATCCTCAGGGCATTCGGGACCATCACGGGCGCTATGTTTGTTAGGTTATTCTCAGCGTTTGTCAGGCCACACTTGGAATACTGCATCCAGGCTTTTCCACCTTGCTTAGTCAGAGACAGGATGTCAGTGGAGAGAGTGTTGAGAGTTGGAACCAAACTGGTCCATGGACTGCGGAACCATTCTTACCCAGAAAGACTGCTTGCGCTGGGAATGTTCTCGATGCACTATCGTCAACATGAGGCGACCTAGTCTTGACCTATCGTATACTTACCGGTAAAATCGGACCCGATTTATCCGGGCTTTTCCAACCGGCTCGGCTTCCATCGCTCCGAGGTCACTCGCTGAAGCTACACAAACCTCGATCGGATGGAGTCCGGGCGGACTTTCGTTTATCACGCCGAGTGGTGGATTCCTGAAATGCACTGCCCGAAAACGTGGCATTGGCACCAACAGTGAAAGAGTTCGAACACCGACTCGACGCTCTTGGCCTTCAATTCTTAACATTCCCCTTCACGTCCTAGTTTATTCGTTTTATTGAGTTATTAAATCTATTTTTTTCTTGACGCTCTTATTACTTCCGTACTTCTCTTTCTTATTTCACGTGACCGCTGCGGCGGGGACTTCCAGTGCAGGTCGCGTGGGTATTAATTAGTTGACCGTGGCGTGATTCGCGCGCGCTGATCTGACTCTTCTGGATTCCAGTTATCGCGGACGAATAATTCCCTGGATCAACGACGCGTCACGGAAGGAACATTCACGGGGATTTATCCTACTGTTCCGGTCCCACTTGAACTTGAACTTGAAAATGGTTTAAGGAAGTCCGCGGTATGTATTTCAACAAGCGTGCTACATTATTAGTAAACATTACTATGGGTTCAGTGGCCTCCAATTTATCTCCTACCAACTACAACGGTGTGTACCGGAATTACACTGCCGAAAGAACATGATTTCCAACTGGCGGATAGGACGCTCCGCTTGCCGATGTCAGGTGGTTTTCAGTCACAAGCAGGAACTAGAACATTCTTAAACGTTCGAAATTGATGCGATAATCGTCAGTAATCGATTAAACGCTAAAATAGTGGATTTCCTAGGCAATTCTTACTTTCTTCCGGACCCCGAAGTTTTCTGCTAAAGGGAAGCTGAATGCCGTCGCGTTCTCAGACGGACGTCACGTCTCTAGGGGAATTTTTTATGTACTACTCGATCTGCCTCCAAATGCTCGGGTCTGAGGGAAGATCGCGTCGAGGAGCTACGGAGACGTCGGGCAACTGGTGAAGTTAATCTCCATGTTATAGATTTCCGCGTGTTACAGCTGGGCTTTCTGAAAGCACAGTACGGTGGAAACCAGTCCTCGTCATACCCGGACAGCAAGGCTAACGAATGGGTTTCAAGTGATAACTGTCAATGTTCGTAGCATATGAAAAATACCTGGATAAGACAATAATAGTAATAGATGTGAAAAGCCAAGGAAATGGATGTAGAAGTTAAGAACCATGCGGAAAGATCGGAAACTGCAACCCAAGGGCGTCGAGTCGAAGGTCAAACTTCTTCACCGTTGGTGCTAATACTACTTCGCGCTACCCATCGAAGCCGTCAAGCCCAGCTCATTGACTTCCATTTGGAGCCCTCGATCATCCTTCAGATTGGCATGCTTCAATGTACCCACACTGCTGCAAATCGATCAACAGGCAGCACTTGCTGCCGATATCTGCTGTTTATCGGAGACTCGCCTGCAACACTCGAGCTCTATGCTCACTCTGCGATCCCTTTCAGGTGACACCAGCAGCACTTTTTCCTTGTGCCTATCCGGTGACGACGCAACTTCGAGCACCGGCCAAGCCGGTGTTGGTATTGACCTGAGTCCCCGGGATGAAGTTGCTGTGGTTGTTGGATCCCAATCAGTAGCCGGTTGTGTGCTGTTCCATTGGCTGGCTAGTTCAAAGCTTCTAAGTCGCGAGGGACTAACAGGTGTCTATTCGTCATCGCTACTTTTGCACCCGCAAACTCTAGTGATGATTCGGTAACAGACGACTTCTATCGCCAATTGAACGAGCTTCTTCGCCACAGTAAAAGCACGGACACTGTTGTGCTGGCTGGGGATCTGAACGCTCAAGTTGGAAAATTATCCAATGATGAACTGCATCTGGGCGGCCAAAATGATGTAGGCTCTCGTAATGATAACGGTGAGCGGTTACTTCATTTGGGTGAAGATTCTCGCTTATTTCTTGGGAGCACTAATTCCCGACCCAGCACCCGCCGAAGGGTGACTTGGCGCCCACCAGCCTCGAACCAACTTTGGAAGCAGACCGATCACATTGCGATAAGTTACTGATTGAGAGGTTGCGTCCAGAACTGTGGCTCGATTTGGAGCACAGGTGTGGACACCGACCATGCACTGTATGTGCTGGCCTGCGGATGTGTTTTGGCGGACGCCCACGACGACGTTGTGAGCACATTGACACCAGGCAACTGGCGAAATCAGCTGTTGTGACTGCCTATCAAAGTACGCTGTCATGCGAGTTGAGTAAGCGCTCACTGGATGCAGTTGAAGCTCACTGATCTCATATTTACCATTCCTTACTAGCAGCAGGTGAATCTTCAATGTGGTACGTCTAATAGCCAACATGGACATTGGGTCACTTCGCGGCCTTTGGAACTTATCGATGCTCGCCGGTATATTCCGGCTGGAAGTGAACATAATGGAACTCACAAAGAGCTCCGGGCAAAACTTCGTGCTAGCCTGAGGTGAGACCGCGAATCCTGGTTGTCTCATCGTGCATCAGATGTAAATGGCGGCTGCCCTTGGTAACCATGGAAAGTTATTCCGTCTGATACGGGGAACGGGCAGCAGGAGACCTGGTTTTAGTGAAACAATTTGTGACGAGAGTGGACAACCTATCCACAACTTGTCAAAACACTTGGAGCGTTGCGCTGAACACTTTAAAAGGTAGTTTAATCAGTCGGATTTGTTAGATTTTCGCTGGCCAGTGATCGCTTCGCTGCGTAGACTATCCCTTTGGATTCACCCTCTCGCTCAGATATCGAACGTGAAATCGCACTGTGGAAGTTGAATCAAGCCTTGAGAGCAGATGATCTACCTCCACCTCTCTTCCTATTCGGGGGAGCTGCTCTTGTATTTATACGAGTTCATAGTGAAACTGGGAGCAGGAAACTGTCGCGGCCGATTGGAGCCGCTCCATCATAGTCCCAATTTTTAAGGGAGGCTCACGACCGGAATGCAGCAACTATAGGGGAATCAATCTGATCTCCATCGCCTCCAAATTGCTTGCCTCTGTCATCCTTCACAGACTGACTGGCACTCGTGAAAGCCATATTCTTGAAGAACGGGCCGGCTTTCGTCGATGTCGGGTTGCATTGCTCACATCTTCACTTTACGTCAGTTGTTGGAGCAACGTCACATATATTGGCGACTCACCGTTATCATGTTCCTCGATAAACTAAATAAAAATGAATAAATCGCCAGCTATACACTGTAACGACGCTTCTCTGCCGCGCGACTACCACCAGTCGCGCGTGGGCTGAGTAAAGCGCGAGGACGCCCGCCCCTACGCGGATTCAAACCGGTGACGTTATGGTTGCAAACCAGACGCGCATACCACTCGACCACCGGCCGACGTGTTCCTCGATATCCACCGAATCGAATGCACCTTTGATATCGTGTTCCTCGATATCATAGGTGGATAGACGGTTCGGTGGATAGACGTGCACTATGCGACTGTCTACTCAGGAAAGGTGTACCTGGGAAATTTGTAAATATTATCCGATCATTATATGCGCGTAGCTCAGGCAGTGTGAGGGCTCACGGCAAGCTGTCGTCGCCATTTAATATCCCCAGCGGTATGAGACAAGGATGCCCGCTGTCACCTTTCCTCTTCCACTTCGCTGCTGATGAAGTCATGGAAATCCTGTTTACAGGACACGACTTGTGCGGTGTGGAGCTGCTCCCAAGTGAACGACTTCTTGACTTAGAGTATGCTGATGCTATTACCCTAATCTGTGACAGCTCCCAGACGTGCCAAGCGGTACTGGACAGATTAGCAGACTGTCCGTCACTTCAGGCTTTGCTTTGCACCATCGAAGTGCAAAGCGTTCCTCCAAGCTTGGTCTGTACCGCCTCCTACGCTGACCATGATGAGGATCAGCTGGAATACCTACAAAAATTCGAGTAACTGGGATGTTGCATCAGCGCCCGTGGGATTGAAGATGGGATCACGAACCGTATAGCAAAACCTCGAGGTGCTTTTGCTAACATTCGCCATTTATGGCATCGGCGCAACATCACTCTGGCCCTGAAGGGTAGAGTGTACAATGCAGCGGTACATTCGACCCTGCTGTACAGTTGTGAAACCTGGCCCCTTAGATCAGCGGACATAAGGAGGCTAGTTACATTCGAGCACCGGTGCCTTCGCAATTTAGCTCACATCTGGTGGGAACACCGCGTGATCAACGAGCTTGTTCGACGCCTTGTTTACGGCACAGGAAAGGGAACTGTACCGCTCAGCACCGTCATTTCACGTACCAGGCTCCGTGTTACGCATGCCAACCCACCGGCTCCCGCGATGTGCGTTGTTTGCGCGCCGGGGGTGTGGATGGAAGAGGAGGAGGGGTGGCCAAGCGCTGACTTCGTCGAGTGGAATGAAGGCCCTCACTTCGCAGCTGTCCTCAGTTAGAGCTTCTCGGATATCCTGGTTGGTGTCGAAAAGACAATGTACACGTTTGGGAGGATACACTTGTTGATATGGCTAAGAGCCGACCTCAGTGGCGTTCGTGCTGAGTTTCTTTATCCCTTCCCATCCCTCTTAGCCTCCCCTTCTAACAACCATCTCCTTATTTAGCATTTTATAATTTCGCATAGTAAATTATTTTTTTTCTACTATACAGTAGCCGGCAGGTAACTTTCCGGAACGATGCCCATCCGTTACCGGTAGCTCAGCTGGCCTGCATCTGTTGCATTTTATTTTCCTTTTTCTTTTACGTATTGTGGCACAATAGCTGAGACGTTTCCCATCTCTAGCTAACGTGTATATGTTTGTATGTCATCCTACCTCTCTGCACTAGAGCATATTGAGATTACTTCTTGAATTGAATTAGGGCTGCTGACCGTTCCCGATGATCTGCACCCTTTGTTTTTAAAGACGGTGTTTCAGCGCTTTGCTTCTCCTGTTTGCCAACTTTTTTGATGCTCCTTAGATGTTGGACGACTTCAAAAGTCTTGGAAGCTGGGTACTGGGAGGCCCATCTACAAGGGAGGAGATCTCCAGGATCCTGCAAATTACTGGTCGATCTGTTTGATATCGCTACTTTGCAAAATCATGGAAAGCATTATTAAGCGAGCCTTGAATCTTCAACTGGAGAATCTAATGCGCTAAACTTGTCTTTCGGCAGTCACGTTCCTGGGTCTAATTTGCTTGTTGCCAGAGTAAATTGGCAAGATCGCTAGATGCCGGCATTCGCCTGGATGTCGTTTTCTTCGACTTCAGCAGAGCATTTGACAAAGTTCCTCATGGACGTCTCCTCAAACTCCGGGAAATTGGCGTTTCTGGGAAGATTCTCTCCTGGGTCATTGACTTTTTGAATGACCGAGACATGTGAGTTAAAATGAGCGATACCTACTGCACTCCTGTTTTTATAACCTCTCTCCTTGGTCCTGAGCTCTTTGAAATCTACATCACTAATCTTGCATCAGAGCTCCAAACTGATTGCCTCATATATGCTGAGGATCTGAACTTAAGATTAGAGGTGTCCAAGCTTGACGATGCTGACCGGCTACAGAAAACGCTCCACTGCTGATCATTGGAGTGGAGGCTACCCATTAACCGTGCTAAGCATTCTCCTAATTGGTGCCCCGGACGCCTTTGGGCTTCCCGCTGGGGAACTCAACCTTGGAGAAGGACCTTGAAAATCTTGTCCCGCCAAACCTACGCACGACTCAGAACACCCTAAAGAAAGTTGCCGCTGCTAATAGGATGTTTTCTTTAAGATCTTTCTCCCAGCTGACTCCAGAGATGTTCCAATTTCTGTTTAGCTCTCATGTTCGACAAATCCTTGTGTACGGATTGCCAGAATCCTATCCTCACGAAAGCCGAATGCGTACTGATAGAGAAGGCTCAGTGGCGGGGATCGAAGTCCGTCATGACGCTTCGGTACCTATCTTACTCTCATCGACTTCAAAGGATGAACTTGTTCTCCCTGGACTATCGTCGTCGCCGTGGTGGATTGATGTACACACAACGTTTTCTCCGAGGTGAGATGGAGTATGAGATACAAGAGTTCTTTTGTCTTTGTGTGGATAGTGCGACACGATGCCACGTTATGTAGTTGTTTAAACCAAGGAGGCTTCGGGTCCGCTCTGGTGTCACTTTGTCAACCCGTGTGGTGAATGACTTGGAAAGTTTACCTGAGCTAGTCGTCAGTGCACAAACAGTGAAATATTTCAAGCAATTGCTAGACATCTGGACAAGCATGGATCTTGCTGTGTTGATTGTGACCATCATCATCATTATACACGTCAGCTAGAGGTGGGAAAACACCTCCGCTGTTGTACCTCAATACATGAAGCAACTACATACAGACATATAATACAATACACAAAGGGAAAATAGGTACAACAGTTGCATGCCAGCTGAGCTACCAGCAACGGATAGGCATCGTTCCGGTAAGCTACCAGCCAGCTACTAGGCAAAAAGAAAAAAGTTATTATGTTTCACCCTACGAAATGAGATCGTAGATGGAGGGGGAGGCTAAAAGGGATGGGGAGGGACAAAGAAACTCACGTTGGCTGTGACCGCAGTGCTCCCCTGTGGAACACTGCCGCACCCACTCACATGATCCTTGCGGTGAGTGTGAAGTGATGGGACTGACAAAGGATTTCCTTTCTACTCTACAAACCATTGAACCAGTGAAGCCATCTCACACTTGGTCCTCCATCAGCGGCTGTGACAATGCCGTCAAGCTCATCACGAGGTGTAACAGTCATATCCTCCATCCAGCTCCGACTTACCAGGTGGTTGAGATGTAACTGTCTAGCCGTCTACGAAGTATCTTTTTCGCCTTTCAACCCCACGGTCTATTACGACCCGTGTTCACTTTGGACACGGAAGCACTCGGAACCATCAACCGGACGCATACTACATATTTGGTGACCCTGCGAGCTGACCATACCAGACTCCGGAGCAGGACTGTGGTCGTTGCAGCGATCACCAGAATTTCCGGGCATATCATAAAGCTCAACAGTTTTGATTGCGTCAGCAGGTTGACACGAGTCAGGGCTTCTGTAGGCGCTGAGGACAGCGCCTCATAAAAAGGGAGCTAATGTGGCGCGTCACTGTCGCTGTAGCAAGTCAACAGGTAAGACGTCGGGCGTAGTCTTGAATGAACCAGTACATCCAAGAATGGAATCGCCAATTGCAGGACTTATTGCCGAAGCGGTGATGCAGAAATTGCAACGTATCACAATACCATTGATTAAACCTAACTTGTGGGTTCGGTATATCGACGACATGTTAGTCATAATCAAACGGGATACTATGCAAACTACGCACGAGCTAATCAACATTACACTCGAAGATATCGTTTGCCATCGAACTGGAGCAGAAAAACGAATTATTCTTCTTGGATCTACTAGTTCACAGAGATACGGACGGAAAACTTCAAACTCGTGTTTATCTGACGAAGGCACACATACCACAGCAACCACCCATTGAACCACAAGTACTGCATCTAAAGCTTTTTCAAGAGAGCCGAAGCACATTGCAGCAGGATGGAATTGAGAAAAATAAAGTATCTGTATGGAGTGTTGCAAACCAACGGATATCCAAGCAATTTTATCAGAAAGGTCATGATTAAAAGATTGCCTTCACAACAGAGAGCAAAAGTAGTCAAACGAACAGTGCTTCCTTACATTAAGAACGTGCTGAAACTAACAGCGAGATTGCTACCACCAAATATAATGTTGGCAGTCCACAAACCAAGTGCCACTTGGAGCGGAATGCTTTCAAGATCGAAAGATAAAACCAGACGGGGCAGCCAGAAGGATGTCGTATACAAAATAAGCTGGAAAGAGTGTGGCAAACCTTACATTGGACAAACTAGGCAGAAACTGTCAACACCGATCACCGAACCCAAAATGGCCATAAGGAGATATGGCCCACATCCCTTGGTTTCCATACATGGGGATCAGGAAGGCCACCACTTCGACTTAGAGAACCTCAAAATCCCAGCTCGTGGAAGTTCAAAACAAGCTAGCAAATTCTCTGAAGCGTGGTATCCTACTGCCAATTCAAGCAACAGCCACGTTAAAATAGATGGGATATACGCCTCACTACGAATGAAAGAAAACCAACTTAATCAACTAAATCGGAGGGAACAGAAAGCAGGACATGCATTTCGGATGATGAGTTCAATCGTAATGGCCCGTGTGCTGACGTCACGAGGCACGAATCAGAGGAATCAATTTCGGTGGTCATCTGCCCATCTAGCAATTCAAACTCGTCCGCCCGAACAAACGATTACTCCATCACTACTGCTTCGCATCGCGCTCCTCCGCTATATACCAGCGCATTGATGATGTCACCTCCAGTGGCGATGAAACATTTACAGTAAAACTGCCGAGCTCACCGAACACTTCGACCACCAATTACCGGACTTCTTAGTAACAGTTGCTGCCTGACTAACCGAATCTGTGGGTTTACCAAACTTGGTTATAATCGCTAGGCGCTACAACCCTTGAGAAAATCTTTTACGCAGCGTTATCGGTACCTTTCTACCAGGTAAGGCCACTGGTACACCAGCCTCATTTAGCGATAGCTGTACGCAGCCGTCGAGCCTCCTCAATCCTTCGCCAAATGCTTTAGGATAACGATGGGCGATATCCATAGCTAACTGACGTGAATGCACAAAGCGCTCTCGATTAGAAGAAACAAAACCAAGTTGTTGACTGGAGTAAACACCCAGGATGTGCACAAAATGTCCCTGTGTGACGACAAATGTGAGCTAGTGGTTGGTTCCATCTTTCGAATTGATGACGTTCAGCATGACATTGTCTTTCGGATGGAATTTTGTACCGTCCCACATTTTGAGACATTGTTGTTCTTTGTCGCGCTGCGTTCCAGAACAGTGCTTCTCGGTCAGAATGTTGACCGTGGTCCCCATTTCCAGCTGGACATGTACGGGAGGTTTTTCAGCGATTAGCGTCGCATCTACTTTTTTATCTTTTTGACGCCCCATGTTATTGATGGCAACTTCCAGGGTAGCTGGCGCATCGTCGCAGTCAGTTGGATTCACTTTCCTTGATCGGCAACGTCTCCTGCAGTGATTTTCGGGCATTTTGTGCAGATTTTTCCCCAAGCGGGACAACTTTCCTTTTGGGGTTATGACAACGACCACAGTACCGGCAGGTTGGTCCACTTGTAACAGTCTGCGACATCGCATACTTGGACTGAGAAATAGCACGTCGTTCAGTATTTGTTTGGGGCTTTATTTGGCGAAATCGGAATGCTGTTGCTGTTTCGCTGTTGCAAATGTCGATGCATTGTTCCAGCGTTAGGTTTCTCTGCTACAATAACTTTCGCTTAATCTCATCCTGAATACCCAGGACAACGATCTCACCAGCGAGTCGGGTAGGCACTCGCAAAAATTACATTTTCTCGCTAACGATTTCGGCTCAGTTACGTAGTTGGTGACTAGTTTATCCGGAAATCTGTTCCGACCAAAAAACAAGTAGCGTTGATACGTTTCATCGACCTTGCCTTCACAAAACTCACCAAAACTTTGGAGCACGTCGTTCAAACAGCTCTTAATGTTCGCCGCCTAATTTTTTTGTCTCCAGCGAACGTACTACTTCATCGTCAACAGCATGTCAGAACATCATCAACTGGCAATCAACCGGATGATTCTGCAACTGTGTCCATGTGACGAAATCCGTCCACTTGGATTTTCACAGGCACCACTTTTCGGAAAGCTAATCCTCTCTCATCTGTAGTGAAGTAGGCATCGCGGTAGACAGCTGCCAGCAAAAACAAAGCAAGTTGTAAAGAGGGTGACCAATCGACTTAAATTGTTACTTCAGCACGGTGTGATCTCAGAAACGGTGTACATTTCCCTTACGCCCATGGGTACGTGTACCCCACAAATGTACGGCCTGCCAAGGATCCACAAGGCTAACACACCATAAAGACCGATACTCTCCATGTGCAACTCCCCGTACCACAAGTTGGCACCTTGGCTTGTCCATGTGTTTGCACCAGTGAGACAAATGATAACGACCTACACCGTGAGAGACACTTTTGATCTCATTGATTGTGTGCAGGATGTGAATATTGTCCACAGCATTATGTGTTCTATGAACATAGAGTCTTTGTTCGCCAACATCCCATTAAAAGAAACAGTGGATTACTTGTGCGAGTTCATCACGAATAAAAAAGTAGCCTTGCGTATTCCAGTGGGATATCACAGGGATTTACTGCTATTATGCACAGAAAATGTGCACTTCTTATCTAATGGACAAGTTTATCGACAAGTAGATGGTGTGGCCATGAGAAGTCCGCTTGGTCCGACACTGGCTGTTATATTTATGGCAATGGTCGAATCGGTGTGAATCCTACCCAAACCAGATGTGCCTATACAGGCCATATATGGATGACACCTTGGTGATTGTACAGTGTTCAATCTCTTCTCAGTGCCCTCGACAATGCACCTCACAACACCCGTTTTATCTGTGAGCTAGAAGATAACAATTTCCTTGCTTTTTCTGGATGTTGTTGACAAGACGAGACGATGGCTCAGTAGAACGCTCTGTTTACAGGAAAGCTACATGGACAGGTCTATATGAGAACTTCAATAGATTTACGCCGGTTCCATACAGATGTTGACTTGTCAAGACGTTGTTCGATCGTGCCCGTAGAATATGCAGTGCTGACTGTGTAGAGTCGTAATTGTCGTTCATCACACAGATATTACGGGCCAATGGATATCCAGAGGCCTTCATCAGATTTCACAGTCACCTGAAGGAAAACAAACCAAAAGTACTTACTGTGCCAAAATGCCCGTCTATTTACAGCTACCCTTCAAAGGTACTGGGGTGATGGCTCGAATTGAACGACGAGTGAACACAGCTATTCGCCGTACATTCAACGCTGCTAAACTCTGTCCTATCTGGACAACCAAAAAGCTGCTAATGCCCCCATCAAATCTATTCAACCGGTCTCCGCCACGACTCATTTCGTTTACCAATTCGTCTGTACCTGCAGAAACAGTTACACTGGCAGAACAGATCGTTGTCTGAGTAAGCGGATTGGAGAGCACATTCCGAAGCGAATTGCTAGGTTGGTGTCACAACAAGCAACCCGACAAGGAGCAGCAGACAAACTACCGGCATCATCCATCGCTAGACACCTAGTCAGTACACGTCATCAAGTTGACCCTGTGTCAACTTTTACGGTTATCTACCAAAACGAAAACTCCAGGTTGCTTAAGTTTGCCGAGGCTGTGGCCCTAAATCGTTACCGTCCCACCCTTTGTGTGCAAAACCTACTGACAGTTGCCCTTAAGCTTCCTTGGGGTTCATGACTTTTGCTCCATCGCTACCAGCGATTGTTTTGCGTTTGTGTGCATTTTTTCTGAGCAACTTAAAAGTTCCTTTCCTTCCTTTACGTGATCTATATATGTTGTTAGTTTACAAGTGATCCGATAACACGAATTGGTGCCACTTTGCAGTGCTCGTCTTCCTATTGTTATGTTCAGACTGATACAGGGAGCACGATGCTTTAAGAACGAAGCTGTTGCTGCTTGTTCATCGGTTCCTGCGTATCCTCTGTCACTATGTCGTATTGCGCCCTCTGTGAACCAAAACATAGGCTGGTTGCAATCAAAATCTTCTTGGATCAGAAAGCAACGTATTATTTATTTGGTAACCAACACTCCGTTGAGCGATCCCTATTTGCTCTTCCTTAATTGGCTGCCTTTGGCGGAAACGTAGGATTTTCAACGATCGAGCCAGTTGGTCTTGCGCACTTACATAGTGTGGGGGTGTTATTGCTTTACTCAGCATTCATCATTATACACGATATATATATATATGTATATGTATATATATATATATATATATATATATATATATATATATATATATATATAGTACAACATGGAGTGATAGAAGAAAGGAAACCTTTTTGTCATCTTTTCCACTCACGGTTTTTCAGTTTTTTGTTTTTCTATTGGACGAGGGAAAAAGAACCACCGCAACATGCAGAGATACACGCCCACCACTGAGTTCGGTTTCGAATCTTGACTTTCAAGGTTCCAACCAACTGCACTCAGCATCCTTGGGACCCCATCCAGGTAGACGGGAGGAACCAACCGTGGCCAGCTGTTTTGTTACTTTTTTCATCTTGCTTCTCCAGTTGTAGGTTGTCCACCACACCGCCTCCTCCAACCCTGTCCGGCGACGGCGAACTAGGCACGACGCAGAAGACACTGAACGGACATACTCAATACGTGTCCGAACCGTCGTAGTTGGCGTAGCGAGACAAGCGACTCGAGAGAGTGGCTTTTTTCCTCCCAAGCCACGTTGTCTGATTACAGCTTTGCTTACGTGGTTATGCCACCACACACGGGAGATGGACCGCAAGCAACGGTTCTCGAAGACAGACAGTCGATGTAGATTATCGGTACAAGCAGACCGTCTCGCAACAGTACAGCGTGGATAGTATCACTACAAACCCGTCGTTTGTTGGAGAGACAGATGTCATGGTGGCGCCATGAATGCCTCAGCCTGGAGAAGGCGAGACGAGCTCTTGAGATACGCGGCGAAGTCTCATTTTCAACAGTCCCACCAGCAGTTATGCAGCTTCCCAGGTAGACAAAACCCTGTACCACTTCTAACGTTTTCCCATCGATAGTGAGTGCAGATAGGGGCGTATACCCGTCTTGAAAAAGCGCTTTGCACTTGGATGGTGAAAAGTGCATGCCATACTTAGACACTTCAATCGCCAGGCGGTTAAGTTCAAGTTGGACGGCTTGCGGACCGTCACCTAACAAGATGATATCATCAGCATAATCCAAATCAACCACCCGACCACCTGGGAGGAGCTCAACGCCAGCGTACAACAAGTCTTCTGGAGCTAGAGGTGGGAAACACCTTAGCTACTTTGCTGCAATACATACAAGAAAAAAGGAAGAAATTGCAAGATGCATCCAGCTGAGGTACCAATAACTGTTGGGCATCGTTTCGGAATGCTACCAGCCGGCTACTATGCAGCAAAAAATTTATTATGCAAAAATATATTTGTCTGAGCAGTGGGATCGTGGTTGGAGGGAGAGGCTAAGTGGGATGGGGTCGGACAAGGATTCACAACACGAACGCCACTGAGGTCGGCTCCTAGCCATATCAGCAAGTGTATCCAACCAGACGTGTTCATCGTCTTTCGGGCCCCAACCAGAGAGCCGAGCCACTCCGAGGCCAGCTTCAAAGTGAGGACATTCATTCCTCTCCACGAAGTCATCGTTTGACCACGTCTCCTCTTCTTCCATCCACACCGCCGGCGCGCAAGCAATACACGTCGCGGGAGTTGGTGGACTGGTATGCGTAACACGTGGCCGAGCCGTCTGAGTCTGGTGCCTGAGATAACGGTGCTGAGCGGTACAGTTCCTCTTCCTCTGCCGTAAACAAGGCGTCGAAGACGCTGGTTGCTAACTCCGGGTTCCCACTAGATATGGGCCAAATCGTGAAGGCCCCGGTGGTCGAACGCAACTAGCCCTTTTATGTCGTGTGATCTAAGGGGTCAGGTTTCACAACCGTACAGTAGGATTGAACCTACGGCTGCAGTGTACACTATACTCTTCAGGTTAACATTGATGTCGCGCCGGCGCCATAAGTGGCAGTTAGCAAAAGCACCTAAAGCTTTTGCTATACGGTTCGTGATCCCATCTTCAATTCCACGGGCGCTGATGCAACATCCCAGTTATTTGAATTTTTTAACGACTTCTAGCTGATCCCCACCATGCGTCAGCGCAGGAGGCGGTCCGGACCACCCTTGGAGGAACGCTTTGCACTTCGATGGTGCGAAGCGAAGCCCGAAGTAACTGACAGCCAGTGCTAATCTGTCCAGTGCCGCTTGGCACGTTTGTGAGCTGTCACAAATGAGGACAATATCGTCAGCATATTCCAAGTCAAGAAGTCGTTCACTTGGGAGCAGCTCCACACCTTCTAAGCCGTGTCATGTGAATGCGATTTTCATGGTCATCAATAGCGAACTTGAAGAAGAAAGGTGACGGCGGGCATCCTTGTCTTACTCCGCTGGTGATATTGAAGGGTGGCGACATCTAGCCGTAAGCCCTAACTGCCCGAGCTACGCACGTGTAATGCTCGGATAATATTTACACATTTCTCGAGTGCACCTTTCTTTTGCAGACAGTCTCAACGGACATCTGTCCACCGAATCGAATGCACCTTTGATATTGAGAAACACGATAACGGTGGGTCGCCAATATGTGTGACGGTGCTCCAACAACTGACGCAAGGTGAAGATGTGGCGGATGCAGCCGGGACCCCGACGAAATCCGGCTTGCTCTTCACGAATCTTGCTTTCACGAGCGCCAGTCAGTCTGTGAAGGCGAGTGATTTGGAGGCGGTGGAGATCAGACTGGTTGCTTTATGCCGCTTTCTTATCGTGAGTCTCCCTTAAAATTCGGGACTATAATGGAGCGGTTCCAGTCGGTTGGGACAGTTTGCTTCTCCCACAGTTTCAGAGCCTTGAATTTGAAGAGGGCTGGATGAAGATCATCCCGTCCCACAGATTTATTCAACTTCAACAATCTGATCTAACGTTTGACTTCTGAGCGAGTGGGCTTATCCAAAGGGACAGCCCACGTAGCAGGGCGATTACTGGCCAGTGAGGAACGGAATAATTACGGCCGATTAAATTGCTTTTCAAAATGCTCAGCCCAACACTCCAAACGTTTTGACAAATTGTGGATAGGCTGTCCACTCTCGTCACAAATTGTTTCACTAAAACCAGGTCTCCTGCTGCCCGTTCCCCGTATCAGACGGAATAACTTTCCATGGTTACGAAGAGCAGCGGCTACTGCAATCTCTGATGCATGATGAGATCACCAGGATTCGCGGTCTCTTTTCAGGCTAGTGCGGAGTTTTGCCCGGAGCTCTTTGTAAGTTTCATTGTGTTTGCTTCCAGCCGGAATATACTGGCGAGCATCGATAAGTTCCAAAGGCCGCGAAGTGACCCAATGTCCATGTTGGCTATTAGACTTACCACATTGAAGATTCACCTGCTGCTAGTAAGGACTGGTGAATATGAGACCAGTGAGCTTCAACTGCATCCAGTGAGCGCTTACTCAACTCGCATGACAGCGTACTTTGATAGGCATTCAGAACAGCTGGCTTCGTCAGTTGGCTGGTGTCAGTACGCTCACAACGTCGTCGTGGGCGTCCGCCAAAACACATCCGCAGGTCAGCACATACAGTGCATGGTCGGTGTCCACACCTGTGCTCCAAATCGAGCCACAGTTCTGGACGCAACCTCTCCATCGGTAACTTATCGCAATGTGATCGATTTGCGTCCAAAGGTGATGGGCGCCAAGTCACCCTTCGGCGGGTGCTGGGTCGGGAATTAGTGCTCCCAAGAAATAAGCGAGAATCTTCACCCAAATGAAGTAACCGCTCACCGTTATCATTACGGGAGCCTACATCATTTTGGCCGCCCAGATGCAGTTCATCATTGGATAATTTTCCAACTTGAGCGTTCAGATCCCCAGCCAGCACAACAGTGTCCGTGCTTTTACTGTGGCGAAGAAGCTCGTTCAATTGGCGATAGAAGTCGTCTGTTACCGAATCATCACTAGAGTTTGCGGGTGCAAAAGTAGCGATGACGAATAGACACCTGTTAGTCCCTCGCGACTTAGAAGCTTTGAACTAGCCAGCCAATGGAACAGCACACAACCGGCTACTGATTGGGATCCAACAACCACAGCAACTTCATCCCGGGGACTCAGGTCAATACCAACACCGGCTTGGCCGGTGCTCGAAGTTGCGTCGTCACCGGATAGGCACAAGGAAAAAGTGCTGCTGGTGTCACCTGAAAGGGATCGCAGAGTGAGCATAGAGCTCGAGTGTTGCAGGCGGTTCTCCGATAAGCAGCAGATATCGATCGAGAGGTCTCTAATGTTCGGGAAAGTGGTGCCTGTTGATCGATTTGCAGCAGTGTGGATACATTGAAGCATGCCAATCTGAAGGATGATCGAGGGCTTCAAATGGACGTCGATGAACTGGGCCTGACGGCTTGTCGACCGGGCAGGATTGTCGTTCCGCGTTTGCATGTGAGTTGAAAACAGAAGGTAAACGGCTATCAACGCAAGGTGATGTTTGGCCAATTCTTGGCGGAGAGGGTGAAAACAGGATGATAAAAGTGAAGTTGGCCGTCGCAATGAGACTGGACCTTAACGTGGTGCGACGGTTTGCGTACCTCATTGACCCATTGAGCTATACTGGGTGATGCCTCCGGGCACCTTGAGAGCTACTCCTACCAGGTTGATCAATGGTGAGTGGTCAGACAAACTCAGTCTGCTGGTGCTCCAGGTTGGGTGTTTGAAATGGGATGGCGTCCATTTCTGTAAAACTGAATCATTGCCACCTCCCCGCTGCATTGCGGACGGGGTTTGAGCCAAAGGCTTTGGATGAGGACCCTAATCGTCCTCCTGTCTAGGTCTGGGCGCCCTGGCAGTATCTCAACCCACATACAACCATGATTTTTCCTTCAAACATACAATTCATCTTGCATCGACCGTCGCGCAGATTATCAAGGGTCGCCTTATCTGCTGCATACAGCAGGGCGGATAAGCGAAAGCACGCTACTGCTGGCGCCTTCCTTCTTTCTTTCCCATCTTTCTCTCTTACTCCCACCCCGACCGCCCTTACTAAGCTTCCTTCTATAAATCCCAGCTTAATTGACAGCAATCGAAGTGCCACTGGGGTAGAACCATCTGCAGTCACCATCCCATCGCACCTATCAGACGCGTATCGGCAAAAGTCCCTTATAAGGCCACGCTATCTCGTTTCCATGGCGACATTCAACTTTCGCACTCTAAGACAAACCTGTCAACAAGCTGCTCTAGCACACACCTTGAACACAGTGGGTATTGATGTGTTGTGTGTGTCCGAAAGTAGGATCAATAACCCTAACGGGGTTATTGAATTGACTGCACCCGACTTTTCCTCTCGTTATTGGTTGCACGCATCCGGAGACGCCGATGCAGCACTCACCGGTCAAGCTCGTGTAGGTATTATTCTAAGCTCCAAGGCTGAGTCATCGTTGGTTGATTGGATTCCGGTGAACATCTGTTTATGTGCGGCACGTTTGACGACATCAGCTAAGGTGGATTCACGAAATAGTAAAAAGCGCTGTTTGTTTGTGATTTTCGCTTATTCTCCCATCGACTGCCGTTCTAATGCAGTCAAGGACACATTCTATGACGAACTGAACGTGCTACTACGCAGTGCTACTAGTTCAGATATTATAGTACTTGCAGGGGATATGAACGCACAAGTAGGGCGTCTGAGCTCTTCAGAAGCTCAACTGGGAGGTAATTGTGGTCTTAACTCCGAACGGTCTTTGCACGATAGCCAGCTGTTTGTGACGGTATATTGTCTACACTTTGTGTAGAAAATATACCAAACTGGGTGCCGTTGGTCCGTCTCGCCTTCCGGGTTGGAGTCCACGTGACTCACCTTGTGCTTGGCTCGAGACTTTACAGGACATGGCTCGCAACCGACACCAGTGGCGCGTCTGCTGCCGTCTCCTACTCGGATTGTCTGTTTAAAGTGTGTTTGGTGCTGAGTTATCTGCGGGGTAATGGCTGATTATGACGCGTGGGAGTGAAAGCCGCAAGGAAGCTGTCTCGCCGATGCCGCCTTATCTTTGCACGATAGCCAGCTGTTTGTGACGGTATGTTGTTAACACAAGGTGTAAGCGCCTTGACCCTGAATGTTTGCTTAGGGCATTAAGGTTTTCAGGTAAGTCCCCCTTCTCTCCCTCTTCTTATTCTTTATTTCAAAGGTCCTCATGGTTGTATAGCAGCGAAGCATCAGTTCAAATAGCTGATGTACTGTTGTTGTTGTTGTTGTTGTTGATGATGATGATGATGATTACTCCGAACGGACTGAGAACGGTTAGCGTCTGCTGCAACTGTGTGCGGAGTACCAGTTGTTTCTTAGTAGCACTGCTTTTAGACACAGTGGGCGCCGAAGTGCCACTTGGCGTCCTCCTGTAGCTGGCCAGCGATGGACCGAAATTGACCACATAGCCATAAGTTACAGGTGGCGTGGTTCCATCCTGGATTGCCGCTCATACTGAAATACCTGTGTCGACTCTGGTCATGCCTTGGTACGCTGTCGTTTCTCCACGAACTTTACCAGAAGGCGCAGCAAGTGTCCCCTGCGATTGGCAACGGAAAAATTGTCTCAGTCCTCGGTCAGGCAAGCCTATCAAGGAACACTGTATGCCGAACTTCCGCTGTCTTGTCCTCATGACACTGCGCTTCAGTGAAATAGGCTCTCGGCCGCCATGCACGATGCAAGAGCATGTGCTTGTGGCACTATCAGTCGTCATCGCACCAGTCAGTGGATATCCGAGAGGTCGGAATCTAGAAGACACCTCCCGGCTGGCTCTAAGCACAGTGTGACCAGACGGGCTATTAGGCGTGAACTAAAGCGGAGCCTACGTGCTGACAAGGAAGCCTGGTGGACCAGTAGGGCTCAAGAAATGGTGAAAGCAGGAGCAGTAGGCTATTGCCGCAAGCTATTCCAGCTAATCCGCACCACTGGTCCCAGAAAACCAGGCGTCAGTGAGACAATCAGAGACATCGCAGGTGCGCTGATACACAATAAGGAGCGCCGTATGGCTTGTTGGTCTGAACACTTTGAAGATCAGTTCAGCTGGCCCCCTGCTCCCGGACCTCTTCCTACTCCTGGGATGCAGGACGAGCCATGGACGGTTAGTTTAGAGCCTCCGTCGGAGGCCGAGGTCCGAAACGCGATCACAGCCCTCAATTGTTTTCGTGCGGCTAGTTCGGATTCCCTCCCACCTGCACTATTTAAGGATGGAGATGAGGTCCTCTGCAAAGCACTGGCCTCCTTATTCGAATGTATCTGGAAGGAAATTTCCCGGCTACTTGGAGCGAATCGGTTATAGTGGCAATATACAAGAAGGGCAGTCGCACAGACTGTGCTAACCACAGGGGTATTAGCCTAACGCCAGTTGTGATAAAATTACTGGCCTCGATTCTCGTTCGTCGCCTCACTGCGGAACGGGAATCTCGGATTAGAGAAGAGCAGGCCGGTTTCCGCCCAGGACGTGGCTGTATGGACCATGTATTTACTTTGCGGCAGGTGCTACAGCAGCGCCACGCATACCGCAGACCGACAATAGCTGTGTTGCTCGATTTCAAGAGTGCGTTCGATTCAGTCGATCGATCGATTCTGTTCGAAATACTTGCGCGGAAAGGTGTTCCCACGAAATATGTGAACATCCTTCGTGCTCTATACTCGAACACTAGAGGCCGCGTCAGGGTCTATGGTGTCCTATGGGATAGCTTTTCGACTACAAGTGGCGTTCGACAGGGTTGTCCGATTTCCTCATTTTTGTTCAGTTTCGTCGTGGATTCTATCATGGAGTGTTCCCTTGCGGAATCTCACGATGTAGGTGTTGAAGTGCTGCCTGGGGAAAGGTTAGTTGATCTAGATTATGCGGACGATATCGTCTTGCTTTTCGACAATGTTGAGGCGGCACAATCAACCCTGAATAGCCTGTCCAGAGTGGTCCCATTATTTGGTATGCACTTCGCACCTTCAAAGTGCAAAGTGTTGCTGCAGGACCACCAGCCACTCGATGACCCCTTGACGCTTGCTAACAAGAAACTCGAGGTGATTGATCAATTTACTTATCTTGGCAGCTGCATCAGCAATGATGGGCGCATAGAAACTGACGTGAGCTCACGCATTGCAAAGGCCAGAGCTGCTTTCTTGTACCTGCGTCATCTTTGGCGACAGAAGGGAGTTTCCCTCCGCCTGAAAGACCGTGTAGACAAGGTTACAGTAAGGGTCATTCTGCTCTATTGTAGTGAGACTTGGCTCCCTCGGTCTGAAGATCTGAGGCGCCTTCAAATCTTTGAACATCGTTGTCTGCGAAACTGCTTGTGTCGAATGGCACCAGCGTGTCCGCAACGATGATGTGCGTTGGCGAGTACTAGGTGGTGGTAATCATGCTAGCTCCCTAGATAGCACTGAATAAGTTGCGTTGGCTCGGGCACGTGTAACGTATGCCTGGTCACCGCTTACCTAGGAGGGCCTTGTTTAGTCTGCCAAATGTAGTGTTGCGCATGGCGGGAGGTGGAAAGTAGTTGACTTGGCAGCGGGGAATGAAGTCACTGACGACCAAACTGGGTGCGGTTAGTCCTCTTGCCTTCCGGGTTGGAGTCCACGTGACTCACCTTGTGATTGGTTCGAGACTTTACAGGACATGGCTCGCGACCGACATCAGTGGCGCGTCTGCTGCCGTCTCCTAATTGGATTGCCTGTTTAAAGTGTGTTTGGTGCTTAGTAATCTGCGGGGTAATGGCTGATTATGATGCTTGGCAGTGAAAGCCGCAAGGAAGCTGTCTCGCCGATGCCGCCTTATCTTTGCACGATAGCCAGCTGTTTGTGACGGTATGTTGTTAACACAAGGTGTAAGCGCCTTGACCCTGAATGTTTGCTTAGGGCATTAAGGTTTTCAGGTAAGTCCCCCTTCTCTCCCTCTTCTTATTCTTTATTTCAAAGGTCCTCATGGTTGTATGGCAGCGAAGCATCAGTTCAAATAGCTGATGTACTGCTGTTGATTATGATGATGATTAAAGTGAAGTTGGAACGGTACGATAAAGCGGAATGTGCGTAAGAAGGGGAATAAGAAGACGGGAAGGCTTGGGCAGTAGCATCTAACCTATCCACCCTGCTCGATGCAGCAGCTAGGGCACTGTTGATTATCCTCTGCGGTGGCCAGGGCATCAGGCAATTGGTTGAGGAACGATTCATACTATCACTCGACTGATGGGGGATAATCTATCGCGCAGCCTGTTCATCTGTTCGTTTCCAGTGCGTAGCCACACACAAACAACTGCCTTTACAATGCTCATACCACGGTCGTCATCAACGTGTTATGATCAATCAGTCATTCAGTTTTACACCACGGGGCTATTTTCTCTTCTCCTTGGCTTTGTGGAGTCTCCGAGATCAGACGAAATTGCTATTGAAATGCAAAAATATCGACCTTTTGACAAACTTTCGTGATTTTGGTGTGTCACGACCATATGTTTGCAGTTTAGCTCTCTACTACGATGTGCACCATTCGCGCGGTTCGTTGCCCTCTTCTCTGCTTTGTGTCTCATTGCGTCTCCTTTTTTTAACGTACATTGCCATTCTGAGTTATTATTCTCACCTTTCCGTTTATTTTAGCATATACTATATGCAAACCTACGCTAAACATGACACGCCCCCGCTCCCATTGGGCCAAGAACATCAAAGATAAAAGGATTGCTGGACAACTCACAAAAGTGGAACCTTTTATTTACTTGGCATGTTGTTCACGCTTTGATTCATCGAGTCTTGTTGACTTGGTCGAAGAGCCCTTTGCTGTTCTGTCTGCTTCACAAGTATGCTGCAATAGGCTTGTCTTTCTAGAAAGCTAGTCTGATAGTGGGCGACAGTTCAGAGTCTACGATGGAAGCGTTTGGATCACTTGCTTGCTTTCTTCGGATATGGGTAGTAACAAGTTCAGTTGCAGGTTATTCCGTATAATGTCTTAATACCATGACCTGTTATCTTTCAGCAACAAGTTCCGCTTTCGTGAATGTTACTACTGGCTTATACGGATATTGGAATATATAGTTCGCTATGAGGAAACACAAGTATACATGCGCTTATGATGACGTTTTATTGTAGGCTGAGTTCGTTTTAGTGGTGAGCTTGCTTTCTGTGATTCAAAAATTTCCTTTGAGAGATTTCAATTTATCTGCTATACCTAACATGTAGGTACGAGTTTTTGTTCCGTTTTAACCAACTGGGTTTTCCAAGCTCATAAACGTACGATGTTATGCTAACCGCCAGCTTCTGCCACTAGTAATTAGTTTCAAGTTGAACGAATACAAACGTAACGTGTCAGCTCTACGCCGTAACTGCGCTTCGCTGCCGTGCGATAATCACCAGTCGCACGAATGTGGGAATTACTACACCAACTTCCCAGTTGGGTCCAGATGGTACGCCTAAAATTTACGGTACTTCAAATTGATTTGCAATCCTGTATACAGCCACATTAGCCGTAACTGATAGGGATGTGTTCCATTTACGTCCACGGTTGGTCAGGTGTTGTGGGTCTCCAGGTGGCTGGCTGGTATCAGTATCACCGGAAGCTTGTACTTGAGACGAATAAGTCGTGATCGGCGCAGAGCTGAAGCATGCGTTCACGTTGTCCGCTTTGCGAATACCACAGTTATGATAACCACCGGAAGTTATGTTGGTCAACTTCATGTCTGCCGACCTGTGCGGATACGTTCCTGGCAAATACCACAAGGTCTGTGCGGCGAATTTCGCTGCAGTCTGTGGGAACATAGGTTGCTACGACGAGCAAGCAACGCCCGTTGACTTCACGCCTGGACGTTCGTACTGTTTCTGGTAGGATTGCGCAGACTAAAATATCAACCTGAATCCAGTCTAGTAGTGCAACTATCCGGGAAAAGTTAAGAACATCAAGGAAAACCCATTATTTAGCAATTAATCGATTATCGATTGTGCATTGGTTTCGAAGATTCCGGAATGTTCCATTCCTTCAGTGATTGTCAGCATACGGAGTTTTGGCCGGATGGCTGTTAATTTTACCATTTGACTTTTATTTTCTAGAAGCCGAAGGTCATTAAGCCACCTATATATTTTGCGTAGGTCTGCCATAGTTATACAATGTTTTGACTACGTTTGGCGGCGTTTTTGTTAACACTTTTTTTCGGGGTCAAAGTCGTTGGACTTCTGATTTTTTTCGGCTGGGCTAATACACTTGCGGAGAATTTTTGGGTGTTTAATTCGGCATAGCGAGAAACGTGAAGATCTACCAGTGGTGACAGACAAGCACGAAAATGTTACAAACTTTTCCGCCGAACATTTTCAAAAGCTGCTTCTTGTGCAGCCATCCCAAGTGGAAGCGCAAATGAAACTGATTGAAAGTTTGACGCAGTACTTGAACTTACAGTCCAACGGAGCGGCTACACGGGACACGCAGGCCGTTTCACTTGATTTTCTTACGGATGCAATCACTGCATTTCATTATGATGCTGATTCCGAATGCACTTTTTAGGCGTGGTTTAAACGCCGGGATGACATTTTCCGGACGGATTTCAGCCGTCAAGATGATTCATGGAAAGTGCTTCTTTTTCTCCGCAAGCTCCGTACTAAGGAACATTCACGATTCGTCGACCACATCCTATCCAAAGAGCTAAATGACATCACTTTCAAATGTGGGAGCAGGAGACTGTCCCAACCGACTGGAGCCGCTCCGTTATTGTTCCCATCTTCAAAGGCGGCTCGCGCTCGGAATGCGGCAACCATAGAGGAATCAGTCTGATCTCCATCGCCTCCATAATTCTTCACAGACTGACTGGCGCTCGTGAAAGCCAGATTCGTGAGGAGCAAGCCGGGTTTCGTCGGGGTCGTGACTTCACCGACCACATCTTCACCTTGCGTCAGTTGTTGGAGCACCGCCACACATATTGGCGGTCTACCGTTGTCATGTTCCTCGACATCAAAGGTGCCTTCGATTCGGTTGATCGATGTGCCCTTTGGAAATGTTTACTCAGGAAAGGTGTGCCCGAGAAATATGTAAACATTATCCTAGCATTATATTTGCGTAGCTCGGGCAGAGTGAGGGCTTATGGCAAACTGTCGCCACTCTTCAATATCTCCAGCGGTGTGAGACAAGGGTGCCCGCTGTCACCTTTCCTCTTCAACTTCGCTATTGACGAAGTCATGTAGTTTGCATTTACAGGACATGACTTGGAAGGTGTGGAGCTACTCCCAGGAGAACGACTTCTTGACTTGGAGTATGCAGACGACATTGCCCTCATCTGTGACAGCTCCCAGACGTGCCAAGCCGCGCTGAACAGATTAGCACTGGCTGTCAGCCGCTTCGGGCTTTGCTTTGCACCATCGAAATGCAATGCGTTCCTCCAAGATTGGCAGGGATCGCCTCCTGCGCTGACCCTTGGTGGGATCAGCTAGAAGTTGTATCAGTGCCCTTGGGATCGAAGACGAGATCACGAACCGTATAGCGAAAGCCCGGAGTGCTTTTGCTAACTTTCGCCACCTATGGCGGCGGCGCGACATTACTCTCGCCCTGAAGGGTAGAGTGTATAATGCAGCGGTACGTTCGACCTTACTGTACGGCTGCGAAACCTGGCCCATAAGGTCGGCGGACTTGAAGAGGCTAGCTACGTTCGACCATCGGTGCCTTCGCAGTTTGGCTCACATCTGGTGGGAACACCGCGTGAGTAACGAGCGTGTTCGACGCCTTGTTTACGGCCCAGGAAAAGGAAATGAACCGCTCAGCACCGTTATTTCCCGCATCAGGTTCCGATGGCTCGGTCACGTGTTACGCATGCCAGCCCACCGACTCCCTCGACGTGCGTTGTTTACTCACCGGGGATGTGGATGGATGAAGAGGAGGGGTGGCCAAGCGCTGACTTGGTCGAGAGGAATGAAGTCCATCACTTCGGAGCTAGCCTTGGTTGGGGCTTCACGGCTCCCTGGTTGGGGTCCAAAAGACGGTGAACACCTTTGGCTGGATACACTTGCTGACATGGCAAGGAGCCGACCTCAATGGCGTTCGTGCTGTGAGTTTCTTTGTCCCCCCCCATCCCTTTTAGTCTCCCCATCCATCTACGATCTCATTTCCTAGGGTAAAGCATAATAAAAAAAATTTTCTTTTTGCCTGTTAGCTGGCTGGAAGCTTACCGGAACGATGCCTATCCGTTGCTGGTAGCTCAGCTGGCATGCAACTGTTGTATCTATTTTTCCTTTTTGTATTGTATTATATGTATGTATATATGTATTTCTTTCATGTATTGCGACACAATAGCGGAGGTGTTTTCCCACCTCTAGCTGATGTGTATAATGATGATGATGACTTTCAACGAAGCAGTGACAATACTCAGAGAAATTTTTGGTGTCATTGTTTAGCATTCGCTACTAATGTATAAAATTGTTAAAATATAAAAAACAATTGTGTCAGCTGTGCGCCATAACGGCGCTTCGCTGCCGCGCGACCACCACCAGTCGCGCTCGGGCTGAGTATACCGCAATGACGCCCAACCCTATGCGGATTCGAACCGGTGACCTTGTGGTTGCAAAGCAAACATGCAGACCACTCGGCCACCGGCCGACCTACAATTGTTAAGCGGGATACGGATGAGTATGGGGCACTAGCAGGCATGGTTAACCCTGAATGTGAACGTTTCAAGTTACCGTGTTTGACGGATGACCAGTTGAAGTGTCTCATATTTGTCACTGCTTTACAGTCCCCACGCGACGCTGAAATCCGCACTCGGCTCCTTGCTAAGTTGGATCAAGATCGATATTTTACATTGAAGTCTCTTGTAGGCGAATGCAAACGGTGGATCACTTTGAAACACGACACTTATAATTAAGCAGTGTTGCCCCGTCATTGCCGATACTGTTCATGCTGTGCAGAAATCAAGAAAGGCTGGCTCGAATAAGCCGTTCAACTGAGTGCCGAACAGATCGTCTACATCTTGTTGGTCATATGTTGAATGCCATTTCGAACGATACTGTCCATTAAATCGACACGTTTGTGATAAGTGCCATGAGCGCGGCTACAAGGAAGACTTTTGCTATCAGTTCCGACCAAGAAACTTGAAGCAGTCCTACCGAAGGAAGGACTTTAGGAAGCCTGACGCAGAATCACCATAGGTGATTACCACTTTTCGCAGCGATTCTAGAACACGCTGCCGATTTATCATTGTGCTCATTAACGGGATCCCAACCAGGCTACAGTTCGATACGGCCTCAGATATGACTATCCTTTCCAACACTTGGAAGCACCTAAAGAGGCCGAAGAGGGTAGATTTCAACAAAGTCGCCCACAACGCATCCGGTGGAGTGCTGAAGATGGTCGGAGAAAGAACTTGCAAGGTTTCGTTCCACGGAGTGGAACAGACCGGAACCTGCTACTTGTCTGACCGACCAACCTTTAACTTACTTGGGCTTGACTGGATGGAAACGTTACAACTGGTTGATGTTCCAATGAGTCAGCTTTGCAATAGAGTCCAACCGATCCAGTCCATACATCATTGTTGGTAGATGACATGACGAGAAAGATAACGCAGCAATTTGCCTCCTTGTTTGAAGATGTTCTCGGTCATTGCACTAAGTTCAACGCAAAGTTGTACCTTCTTGAAGGAACCAACCGCGTCTTCAGGGCAAAATGACCGGTATCGTATGCAGCCATGGCAACAGTTGATCAGCAGCTCGACCTACTGGAGCGCGCTGGTGTCATCACACCAGTGAACTACTCTTCATGGGCTGCGCCGATCATTGCTGTGAGAGAGCCGAACGGTAAAGTGCGTGTTTGCGCCGATTTTTCGACTGGCCTGAATGCCACAGCCCCTTCCGAAACCAGAGGTTATGTTTGCCAAACTGAATGTTGGAAAGTGTTTCGACAAGCTCGACTTGTTCGATGCCTACATCGAGGTCGATGTTGATGAAGGCTCGAGAGGATTGCTGACTATCAACGCTCATCGTGACTTGTACCAGTACAACCGCCTCCCTTTTGGAGTGAAACCAGCACCAGCCATCTTCCAGCAGCTGATGGACACCATGCTCGCGGGAGTTTCTGGAGCCGCGGCGTACCTGGATGCTATCATTTTAATGGGTCAAATAGTAGCAAACCTATTCAAATAGCTCGCTGAAGTGCTTGAACGCATCTAGTCATATGGTTTCCGTATTCGTGAAGACAAATGTACATTTTTACACCAACCATCAGGTTCCTCGGCTCCATTTTCACAACAGCGGTCGTCGTCCTAATCCATAAATTTTCCGAGCTATTCGAAAAATGCCTCCGCCTTCGGACTTGCAATCGCTGCGTTCATTCTGTGGCGTAATTAGTCGCTACAACATTTTTCTGCCCGAAGTTTATCGCTTGCGTGCCCCGCTGAACAAGTTGCTGAGCAAGGGCCAAAGCTGGAATTGGACGTCAGAATGCCAGACTGCGTTCGATCGGGTCAAGCCATTGCTGACTTCGGACCTACTGCTAACTCACTTTGACCCGTCCCGAGGATTTTTCCTCGCCACAGACGCATCAAGTCTAGGGATCGGTACCGTAGTTTCCCATACGTTCCCAGATGGATCTCAGTAGGCGATCGCACATGCCGCCAGGACGCTGACGAAAGCCGAAAAATCTCCAGTCAGATCGAGAAGGAGGCATTGGCCGTAGTGTTTGCTGTTGTTAAACTTCACAAAGTGCTTTATGGTCGCCGCTTCGAGCTCTTGACGGATCACAAGCCTCTGCTGTCCATTTTCGGCTCAAAGAAGGGAATTGCTGCCTATACAGCCAGTCGACTCCAGCGATGGGCACTCAACTTACTGGGCTATGATTTTGAAATCCGTTACCATTCAATGGTTTCCATGGGCCAGGCAGATGCCTTGTCACGCCTCCTTGATTCCCAGCTATAAGAACACGAGGACACCATCATAGCCACAGTTGAGATCGAACCTGATGTCAAATTCCTGGTGAGCGAGGCATTACATGATCTGCCAGTTACGGACGAAGCTGTGCGGGCCGAAACGCTTCGAGATCCAATACTTAAGAAGGCTACACCCTTCCACAGAACCAGCTGGCCACGTTCCTGTTCATCCGCCGAAATACAGCTATTTTATTAGCGTTCTCCATTGTGAACGATTGCGTCATGTTCTCAGAGAGAGTAGTCATCCCGCAGGTGTTGCGAGAGTGCTGCGGCAGTTCCATGCAGGACATCCAGGGCTCAACCGAATGAAAGCGCTTGCCCGAAGTTATGTCTATTGGCCGTTTATGGACAGACAGCTGAAGTAGCTAGCTATAAGTTGTAGCAATTGCGCTACCGTTTCAAGGGCACCGCCGAAGACTGAACTCCACTCGCGGCCCAAACCAACTAAACCTTGGAGCCGTGTTCATGTCGACTTTGCAGGCCCAATCAATAGCCAGAACTTTCTAATAGTGGTCGACGCTTATAGCAAGTGGCCCGAAGTGTTCCTCATGAGAAGCACGAAAACCAGCGCAACCGTCTCTAGGTTGCGACAAATCTTCAGCAGGTTCGGCTGTCCTGAAACATTGGTGACGGAAAATAGAGCACAGTTTACTTCGGCCACATTCACGGAATTCTGCCAACGCTGCGCCATCAAACACGTGCGGTCTCCACCATTCCACCCACAATCGAATGGCCAAACGGAGAGGTTTGTGGATACATTCAAACGCGCTCTCCTCAAATCATTGAGGGAGGGAGACGTAGAGGAGGTGATCGACCGCTTCCTATTTCTGTACCGATCTACACAAAATCCACAAATACCGGGTGGAATATCACCAGCAGAGGCAATGATGAAGCGAAAGCTTCGCATACCATTTGATGCAGTTCGATCATCCTCAGAGTCCACAGCTGGCGAAAGGAACTTCAAGATGGAACGTGACTCTAATCGGCGGTATGGTGCTAAGCGACGTTCGTTTAAACCGGGTCAGCCAGTACTTGTACGTGATTACCGGGAAGGACACGCAAAATGGACGCCAGGCACGATCTTGGGCTGGCGCGCGAATGTAATTTACGACGTGATGGTTGGAACGCAGATATGGGTACGCCATGTAAACCAACTGCGGTCAACACTGTGTCAGTTACAAGCAACAGAATCTGCCGAGCTTCCATTTGATCTGTTGACGGGTAGCTTACACTTGCCTAAAGAGCCTGTGGAAGAACCCTATCATCAGACGAATGATATCAGACCGCAGAGCATGGAGCTTGAATCCAGAACACTACAAACAAAACGATGGACTGATGGGCCTAGAACACCTTCCAGAATGTTTCAGGTCAATCCCATGCCATCGTCATACACCACTGGAGCCGTTTTAGGAGGGCAAATATCCTGGGAAAGGTAAAAACATCAAGGAAAACCCGTTATTTTAGCAATTACTCGATTATCCTCGATTGCGCATTAATTTCGAAGATTCCGGAACCTTCCATCCCTTCACGTGATTGCCAGCATACGGAGTTTCAACAGGGAGGCTGCTAATTTTACCAGTTGACCTCTGTTTTCTAGTGGCCGAAGGTCATTGAGCCACTTATATATTTGGCGTAGGTCTGCCATAGTTGTAGTGTTTTGTCGGCGTTTTTGTTAACACTTTTTTCGCGATCAAGGTGATTGGACTTTTGATTTTTCTTGGGCTAAGCTAAAACACTTGCGGAGAGTTTTTGGGTGTTTAATTCAGCATAGCAAGAAAACGTGATGATCTAACAGCATAGCAATAAAACGTGAAGATCTAACAGCAACTTCATCACACTGTCATGACGGGCGGCTCTGGCATCTGAGTCTCCAGCTAAGCGCAGTGTGAAACTGCCAGCGGAACTCGCAAACAGTGAAAACCAGTCGTAGCGTTATGCTGTGGTTCTGTAATCAGGTTTCAATGAAGCAGCAGACATCAGTGGCAGTAGTGACTAGGGTGTGAACACGAATTGTCTGTGATCCGATTCGTATCATCCTCCGAGACTTAGAGGCTTGTTACTACCTCTAGGCAACGCGCGCTTGGACCTAGGTTCCTCGCCCAAGGCGACACGGTGTTGTGAGCTCGGAAATAGAGTGCGCAACCGATGATGGCATGATTAAGCAAACGTCGATTGATGTGTTTGGATGATGATGTGATGGAACGCGTTTTCGCGTGTTCAGTCGCAAACATCTCGGCTGCCGTTAGCAGTTTTACAGAGCAGAAAGGGCAAGCCTGGACTCGTTGAAACACTGGTCTATTTGATATGTTTTCATCTTACTGCCCTGTAGCTTCACCTGAGAAAGTGTTGGTTTAGGGGACTCAGCCCGGATCCTTGGGTCATACAGACCTGATCCACGAACCGTTGGGAACCGCCGACCAAACTCAGGGTAGCACGGTTTTCGAGTAGCAACAAATTACTCAGTGAGCGTAAAGAGGATGAGTACAGAAGCACAGAGGCCAATAAAGATCTTCTTCATCCCTGAGCTCGCCATCTGGCACAATGGCCGTTGACATTCAGATAGCTCATACGCTTTCACAGTGTCTACCTAGAAGAAACCAGTGGTTATGAAGATTGTTCACCCGCCCTCCGTCGGATACTTACTTATGGGTGCAGTTAAGTGGTCAGTGACCCTGTAGCCGACGACATTGGCTTTTACACACCATCTTAGGAGCATTTAATGAGGAACCAGATGACCAGACGAGAACCCACAACACTCGGAGACAATTCCGTTGATTGTCCGCGACTGCTTATTCATCTCGTTTGCAAACGAACTTGATTTATTCAGTTTCCTTCGCAATGAAAACGTTTTTTGATCCACAACCTGGGTACGCAATCGGTAGCGTGCAGGTCCACCGAACCAGCCATAGGTCGGTTTATTCCAACTTGACGAATGGGTTAGTATAACTGATTAATCTGAGTAAGGAGTGCATATTGCCTATCACACTACGCACGCTCGGCATCCGTTACTTGTTACAGCCCACTCATTTCTCTCCATCTTACCGTTACCTTGGTCAGGTCTCGAAGCCATTCAGCATCCTCACATTGCCAATGCTGCGGACAACAGACCGATTTTTTTTAACCTGATCAATCGTTTGTTCTCATTTTGTTTATACGCATTATTCCGTTTGATTAATTCCGTTTCCATTTCTCGCTTTTTGCAGTATGACTGCCGTCTCCGAGCGTCGCCTATTCGTGCAAGATCCCCATTCGTAAGTCTGGAAGTTAACTGTTTTAGCTTAGTTCTGCAACATGTGCTCTTTCCTCTGTTGTCCTCTACCGGTGCGATGCCTCACTGTCTCGGTTTGGTGGGAATTTTTTGATTTTTTGCTTCCAACACCTCTCCTTATCGTCACTTTGCTCTTGGTTTTTAACTTTCCATGTTATTACCGAGTTGGGACCCGAATCAGCAAGTTGGTTACTACTGTCATACACATAGTGACTGAGATGCGTTGTATCCTCCACAGCCTTCGCATTGAGCTTGCACGTCACAATAGCGGGTACCGTGACCAGGGATTTTGTTGTTTGCTGCTGCCAAACAGCCTTTATTTCATTGTTGAATGTACCATCCCCGCTCTTTCATTAGGCACTTGGCTTGTCCTTGATCTGATCATTTACTTATGTTTGTCTACAGGTTCCATCTATGACTCAGTAGTCTCTTGAGGCAGGCACTTCCGGTCACGTCGGGTTCCTCATAATCACATGACTGGTGAATCTCAATTGAGGATGCAATCATCCAATGTTTTTCTCTTTGTCAAAACCTCGGGGTAGCGATTCCTGAAGACAACCACTACTTCGACCCAGGCAACTGGGTAGTAGCCCGCCTAATGATTAACCAGGTAGCTGCACTACACTCTGTCGATCCATTGCTGACCTGCTGTCTTCCAACCATGATTAATTTTCACTTACGCACACACATCCTTCCGTCTAATCTTCTCTTGTCTGTCATTTACCCTTATTTTTGTCCAATTCCTCACTGGCGAACAGCACTACCACCGATGAAACTGTCGTTTTATCATCCCCTAACCCAACCATAGAATGCACAGCAAGGATTAGCCAATCCCAGGCTCCCCCCTTCTTAGTACACAGATAAACTTGGCAACGTTCAAGTTGCGCACTCTGAAACAAGTCGGATGACCAGCTAAGCTTACACGCATCCTGGGAACTCTTGTAATAGTTACCTGCTGCTGCTTGTTCGAATCACGAGTTCAGGACCCAAATTCAGTCCATCAATTGAAGTCACCGATTTGCCCTTTACATTTTCGTCTTTCTAGAGACGCCAATTCTACCACATCTGGGCAATTTGGTGTTTATTGTCCGATACCGCACTCCTTGAAGAAGAGGCTTTACACAACAGTCAGCTTTGTGCTATGATGCTTCATTGCTCGTGTAAGATTGACAGACAGGTAGACTTACTCTATTTTTAGTCTCTGCTTATGCTTCCACTGCCTAGCCCGGATACATTCGATAAGCTTATTCCATCAGAATCTCCATGATCTACTCCCAGAAGTCCCTAGAAAGCAACATCATTACAACGCGGGGTTTCCTTTATAACTGTCAAGCGAACGCCACGTTGTCGGACAGCGCAAATACCTAGAGGTTCGCTCGGCTAATGAAGGAAGTCTGTTCATTGTTTTCTGGTTACCAGTACAAACTTTCGTTACCCTAGACACCAATACGTTACTTGTTGCCCTCCATCGTCCTACCAGCGTTCGTCGCGAGTTGGCCACCTCGTTTTAAGTCAGCGGTAATGTGGCAGCAGTCGGGACCGCAAATCCTGTTGGTCAACTTGCGTCGAATTTGATCACGCACTTGTACGTGCGGTGGTTTGCATGCGTTTCTGTGCGTCACCTGGGATTAAAGAAACTCCACTGATTACTGGCAAATCGGGAGAGGTGGAAATGGAGTATCGACGGACAATCCGGGAGAATCTCACTTTCATTCCACCTCGGGACATTGCTCTGCGGATAGCGTCCGTCGATTCGACTTTTCAAACTCTTTTGCCAAATCATATTTGCTACGCTATTTGTAATGACGAAGCAAACTCCCTGTGATACTTTTTGCGAAATTGTCGACCATATAGCAACTGCTGTAATATGCTTTATGTGTCGTGTGTGCTTTCATATTTTGTGCATCGTGATCTTGAGCGAACTTGCGTGCTAATCGCTCACTTGTGTACTCATGTTTTTTTACTGTGGCTCAGCGGCCTTTTGTCGCACACTTTTGTATCAATACTTATTCGTCGTGCTTTTAAAAGCGCCACCTTGTGACACTAGTTTCTCGAGTGCACTCCGGTGCATTCAACATTTACCCTGATTCCTTTCAGGTGACACCAGCAGCACTTTCTCATTGCGCCTATCCGGTGACGATACAGCTTCGAGTACCGACCAAGCCGGTGTTGGTATTGCCCTGAGTCCCCGGGACGAAGCTACTCTAATTAATGGGATTCCAATCAGTAGCCGGATGTGTTCGGTCCGATTGGCTGGCTCGTTCAAGGCTTCGAAGTCGCGTGTGACTAACGGGTGTCTATTCATGATCGCTGCCTATGCACCGACAAACTCTAGCGATGACTCGTTAAAAGGCAACTTCTACCGTCAATTGAACGAGCTTCTTCGCCACAGAAGAAGCTCGGACACTGTTGTGCTGGCTGGGGATCTGAACACTCAAGTTGGAAAATTATCCACAGATGAGCTGCATCTGGGCGGCCAACATGGTATAGGTTCCCGTAATGATAACGGTGAGCGGTTACTTCATTTGTGTGAAGGTGCTCGCTTATTTCTTGCGAGCATTAATTTCAGACACAGCACCCGCCGGAGGGTGACTTGGCGTCCACCAGCTTTGGACGCAAATCGATCACATTGCGATAAGTTACCGATGGAGAGGTTGCGTCCAGAACTGTGGCTCGATTTGGAGCACAGGTGTGGACACCGACCATGCACTTGTATATGCTGATCTGCGGATGCGCTTTGGCGGACGCCCACGACGACGTTGTGAGCGCATTGACACCAGCCAACTGGCGAAGCCAGCTGTTCTAAATGCCTATCAAAGTACGCTGTCATGCGATTTGGATAAACGCTCACTGGATGCAATTGAAGGTCACTGGTCTCATATTCACCAGACCTTACTAGCAGCAGGCGAATCCTCCATGTGGTAAGTCTAATCGCCAACATAAACATTGGGTCACTTCGCGGTCTTTGGAACTTATTGATGCTCGCCGGAATATTCTGGCTGGAAGCGAACACAATGAAACTCGCAAAGCGCTCCGGGCAAAACTCCGTGCTAGTCTGAAGAGAGACCGCGAATCCTAGTGGTCTGATCGTGCTTCCGATATGCAAATGGCGGCTGCCCTTTGTAACCATGGGAAGTTATTCCGTCTGATACGGGAAACGAGCAGCAGGAGACCTGGTTTTAGTGAAACAATTTGTGACGAGAGTGGACAGCCTATCCACAATTTGTCAAAACGCTTGGAGCGTTGGGCTGAGCAATTTGAAAGGTAATTTAATCGGCCGGCCTGTGATCGCCCCGCTGCGTGGGCTTTACCTTTGGATCTACCCTCTCACTCAGAAGTCGAACGTGAAATCGCACTGTTGAAGTTAAGTACAGCTGCAGGACCAGATTATCTTCCTCCAGCCCTCTTTAAATCCGGGGGACCAGCTCTTTGAGCGATTTACGTGAGTTACCAGTCGAACTGTTGGAGCAGGAAACTGTCCCAACCGACCGGAGCCGTTCCGTCATAGTCCCAATTTTCAAGGGAGGCTCACGATCGGAATGCGGCAGCTATAGAGGAATCAGTCTGATCTCCATCGCCTCCAAATTACTTGCCTCTCTCACCCTTCACAGGCTGACTGGCACTCGTGAAAGCCATATTCGTTTAGAGCAAGCCGGGTTTCGTCGAGGTCATGGCTGCATTGACCACATCTTCACCTTGCGTCAGTTGTTGTAGCACCGTCACATATATTGGCGGCCCAACCTTTGTCGTTTTCCTGGATATCAAAGGTGCATTCGATTCGGTGTATAGACTTGCACTTTGGGATTGTCTACTCAGGAAAGGTGTACCTGGGAAATATGTGAATATTATCCGCGCATTATATGTGCGTAGCTCGGGCGGAATGTGGGCTTACAGCAAGTTGTCCTCGCCCTTTAATATCTCCAGCGGTATGAGACAAGGATGCCCTCTGTCACGTTCCATCTTCCACTTCGCTACTGATGAAGTCATGGAAATCGTGTTTACAGGACACGATTGGGGCGGTGTGGATCTGCTCCCAAGTGAACTACTTCTTGACTTGGAGTATGCTGATGATATTGCCCTAATCTGTGACAACTCCCAGACGTGCCAAGCGGCACTGGACAGATTAGCACTGACTGTCAGTCACTTCGGGTTTTGGTTTGCACTATCGAAGTGCAAAGCGTTCCTCCAAGATTAGTCTGGACCGCCTTTTTCGCTGACTCATGGTGGGGATCAGCTGGAAGTCGTTCAGAAATTCAACTACCTGAGAAGTTGTATCAGCGCCCGTGGGATTGAAGATGGGATCACGAACCGTATAGCGGAAGCTCGAGGCACTTTTGCTAACCTTGGCCGCTTATGGTGGCGGCGCGACATTACTCTCACCCTGAAGGGTAGAGTGTACAATGCAGCAGTACGTTCTTTCCTACTGTACGGTTATGAAACCCGTTTAAGACAGCGGACCTGAAGAGGCTAGTTACGTTCGATCACCGCAATTTTGCTCACATCTGGTGGGAACACCGCGTGAGTAACGAGCGTGTTCGACACCTTGTTTATGGCACCGGAAAAGGAACTGAACCGCTCAGCACCGTTATTTCACGCACCAGGCTCCGATGACTCGACCACGTGTTACGCATGCCAGCCCCCCGACTCCCGCGGCGTGTGTTGTTTGCGCGCCGGGGGTGTGGATGGAAGAGGAGGAGGGGTGGCCAAGCGATGACTTGGTCGAGAGGAATGATGGCCCTCACTTCTGAGCTGGCCTCAGTTGGAGCGTCTCGGCTCCCTGGTTGTGGTCCCAAATACCATGAACACGTTTGGGTGGACACGCTTGTTGATATGGCAAGGAGCCGACCTCAGTGGCGTTCGTGCTGTGAGTTTCTTTGTCCCACCCCATCTCTCTTAGCCTCCCCATCCAACCATGATCTCACTATATAGCCTCATATAATTTTGCATAGTAATTTTTTCGATGCACATTAGCCGGCAGGTAGCTTTCCGGAACTATGCCCATCTGTTACCGGTAGCTCAGCCGGATTGTACCAATTTCATTTTTCTCCTTTTTCTTTGTATTGCGTCACAGTAGCTGAGGCGTTTCCCACCTCTAGCTAACGTGTATGATGATGATGATGATGATGTAACTTATCACAACTCGCGAAATCGTTTGGGCTCCTGGCTGCCTGTCCGAAACCACATGAGTCGTCCTCGCTTGGTCCTGGTTGCTTTTAACTACTCGAATATTCTAGTCCGAAGTTCAACTTTTCCGGGCTATTGTAAAGTGGAGCGAGTGTTTTCTTGCATGATTTTTGCGACTAAGGCAGCACCGTTTTTCTGTCAACCAACACTGTTTACAGTACACTCGTTATTATCTTGCCTGGTCCTGATGTTGACTAGCTACGAGAAGTCTGCGCATGATGTTCAGGTCCTGGAGCCGCTTGCAGCGAATAACCTAGTGGTCAAAACCAGCCTAGAGCAACAGCTGCCATGCGCCCACGCAATGTGACCACTCTACAACTACTGCAAAATTGACTTCGATTGCCTCACATAAACCGACAATAAAATGGACTGGTCGCTGCTATGATCTGTCTCTTCGTATGCGATTGCGATTGAACTGAATTCGTTCTTTGTCTTTTCCGAATCCCAGCCGAAAATCAGATGTCGGCGCTTAGAGGCAAAAGTCTGGTGGAGATGCAGCTACCGAAACGGATACAAGTAGGGCAAAATCTAGTAATGTTCACGTTTCGGAACAGCTATTTCGTCTGCGCTGATTGATAATTCAGTTCCGCTATCCATTGAGGAGGTAGGTACTTGAGTCGTATAGACGTTAACGCCCCTGATACGAACATTTATGAAACGTTAGAAGCTGCACCAGGCCTCGCACGGGTCTACGGCAGTGGTTCTCAACTTTTCAATTCTGTTACCTACAAATCGGGTTCATTATAAACAATTACTCCTCAGAAGTTTAGTTTAAAAAGCTAATCATCTATTAACTATTGCATATTTTGCTTTAACTTGCAGAAAGTGAACACTATTTCTAAGTACTTTCAATCATTCAATCAAAGCAAACGCCAATTTTTGGGCAATTTCTAAATCGTCATGAGGCAAAACACGGTTATGATGCAGGTTATATTACTTAGTTCTAACAATCTCTGGTTTATTAAGTTCAGTTTCGCTTAATGCACATTGTAAGTCTGCTCCAAGTTCATTCAGTTCCTTGCGTTGGTGTGTGATCTCCGACCAAACGTGAACTGATGTCAGTGGCTTCTCAATTGTTTCAACCATCTCTTCCAACTCCGTCCTGGAGGACAGCTTCCCACCGCCACTCTGTATCGACAAGTCCTGTACACTAATCATATGTTTTTCCCATCTACCTTTCGCTCGCTTCTTTACCTACTCTGTTGACCTATGCTCCCATGTTAAGGTTCACTCAACCCTGTAATTCGATCCGGCGAACGACTGCCAGAATCAAAAGCATAACGAGCAAGCCGTTAGAGGCACCATCTAGCTGCGCTACTTTTCAGGCTTGTATTCATATTTTAGGTATAAAATCTTATACCAGCAATTGTCTAATTCACTAATCACTCGCTAATTATTAGTCAATAATGGTTAATCAACAGTGATTAAGTAGTTAGTAAAGACTTTTGATACATATGATTTTTTAAAAACTTTGTTTATTACCCACTTCTATTTATATTTACTTCTTGTAAAATTCCATTTTATCCCCTTTGGGGGTAATTACACCCAGGTTGAGTACCACTGGTCTACGGTGACTTATAAGGTATCTTTCAGGCAACAATTAGCGTTCTTAAGATTGTCCAATTTCACCAGTTTCGGTTAAAAAGAGGGGTGTCAGCAATAAGCCAGTACGCAGTACCGGCGCTTCGCTGCAGCGCAACCATCACTAGCCGCACATGAACTAAGGATAGTGCCAGAGTCACCCGGTCCATACACACGCTCGAACACGCACCATCGGACTACAAGGCAGGCTTGTGATCCTTAAGCCAAAGAGTTGGGAACTCCATTATAGATGATTTTCTTGCGGAATCTCACGATTCGGACGTTGAAGTGCTGCCATTTCTGTAACTAGTTGGTCTTGTTTATGCGGACGATGTTGTCTTGCACCAAGATATGGATATTGTCTTGCTGTTTAGCAATGTTGTAGCGGTCCGGTCAACCCCGAACACCCGCTTTAGTGTGGTCCCATAATTCGATTTGTGCCTCCCACCTTCTGAGGTCAGATTTTTGTTGCAAGACCACCTTGATAGCGAGGTACTCTTGGTAAGTGAACAATTCACTTACCTTGACAGCTGTATCAGCAATGTTGTGCGCATAACTACTCAAGTCAGTTCATATGTTGCAAAAGCTAGAACTACTTTTTTAGATCTGCGACGTTTGTGGTGTCAGAATGAATTGCCCTCATTGAGGGCTACCCTACCCTATGGGAGTGAGACTTGGTCCCTTCAATCGGAGGCGCTTTCACGTTTTTGATCATCATTGTCTGCAGAGCGTTGCTGGTGTCGAGTGGTACCAGCGTGTCCGCAACGTTGATGTGCGTAGGCGAGCTATAGGCAGTGTTACTTAGGCTAGCTCCTTAGGACAACAAAAATATTGAATAAGTTGTGTTGGCTCGTATACCTTGTCGCCGTTTGTCGAGGAAGGCCCTGCTTTGTCTGCCAGATGTAGGGTTGCGCAAGGCTCGAGATGGACAGAAGTTGACTTTGCAGCGGAAAATGCTGTCACTGACGTCCCACCTCGGTGTTGTTGGTCTGTCCCGCCTTCCAGGCTGGAATTTACGTGACCCGCCTTGTGCTTGACTCAAGACATAACAGGGCATAACTTGCTGTCGGCATCATTGGCGTGTCTTCTGTCATCTTCCAGTCGTATTCCTTGTTTAAGGTGTGTTTGATGCTAATATATCTGCGGGGTAATGGCTGATTATGACGCGGAGCACGGAAAGCCGTAAGGAAGCTGTCTCGCTGATGCCGCCTTATCTTTACACGATAGCCGACTGTTTTTGACCATATGTTGTTGACAAGGTATAGGCAGCCTGATCATGGATGTTTGCTTAGGGCATTAAGTTTTTCCGGTAAGTCCCACTTTTCTCCTTCGTTCCCTAGGTCATTGTGCTTACTCGGCAGTGTAGCATTCTATTAAATAACTGACGTCTTCCTGCTTCTGCTAATGACACCGTTATCGGGTGGCAATTGAATCACCCTAACGTCTACCTTCTGGTAAGGAAACTCGCTTGCTAAATATATATATATATATATATATATATATATATATATATATATATGGCTGCCGGCTTCGGATTTGCCTATCACTACGGCCAGCCACAGGACGCCTGTGCCTACAGAGGGACCATGGGTGGCTTGCGCTGCACCACCCACAGCTCCAACCACACACCCCATATACAGTGTAAACCCGAAGGAATAAGACCGGGAGGCATGTGGATGGGAGCCACGTTTCATCAACGGAGCCGGCCCACACTCCTTCACAGGCAAACACAAACACGCTGTATTTGGGAATCAAGCACACACAAGGCGGTGGCTGGACCGTAGTCCGCTCCACACTGAGTTCATGGAAACACACTTTGATCCTAACACGGCCACAAGGACTGTGCACCCTGTCCCCTCCAGCAACGACCAACTGTTTCCTGGAGCCAGTATGGACGAGGTAGTGGGTAATCGACAGATAGGCACCTTGTCAACATGCACATCAAGCGCAGCCACACCGGGAATATCAAGCAACAGCCAATCACTTGAAAGATAACAAAGAAAATACATCGAGTAATGGATAAGGAAACGTGACAAAAATCTTAAATTAATGGACATATGAAATAAGTTGTTAACAAAGCATCCCGGGGTCAGAAAGTATATTTTATGGAAATGACACAAACACGAAAATGTTATCCAAATTACAATTGCCTTAAGCGAGTTGTGCAGGTTTATAGAAGAGCGTTTAGGTGGTTATTTAATTGAGAAAGAGAAGCATTAGGACAACATTACAAACCCACCACCTGAAATAAAGAGACTTAGCATGCAAGCACGCGGTTAGTAAATCGAATGCAGCGTATCTACAGACGCTGCGCTGGTTCTGCCTACGTTCTCTGCAGGACCCGTCGTCGCTTCCGTAGTGGTCCCGATTGGCCTCGCTCATGCCTCACTAGGCCTGCCTGACTCAGGCACTCGCGACTGCATGTGCTACAGCACCATGCGCTTGATGTCGTTGGAGTACATCCCATCGGTGCTTGCCGCTTCCGCACCTGCCGTTCCTTCTCTGCATGTATGAGGGCTTTCTCCCGCAACTCGGCAACTGCCTTCGTGATTAGATCGCGCCATGCAAGCCGACCAACCGCCTTCGAACCCCATGATCTGCAAGCAAGATTAGAACGTGAGTGGCTCACTTTAATCATGTCCTGGTAACGTAACTTTGATTTCCCTACGTGTTTCTTCCCTATACTCAGCTGACCATATAATCGTTGTTTCGGTATCCGCGTCGAATCCATACGGCTCACATGACCGAGCCACCTCCGGCGTCAGTAAAAGTATGCAGTCCACCGTATTCATTCCACTTTGTTGCAACACTTTTGTGTCTGCATCTCTGTCGCCCCAACTGATGCGCAAGATGCGTCCCAAACACTGTTGATGGAACCGCTCGAGATATCGCACATCCCGCCGGTACATCGTCTTCGTTTCACTGCCGTATAGAAGAACGGACAGCACCATGGATTTGTACACCATCAGCTTCGTGCCAATGGTAAGCTGATGGTTGTTCCACACTCGGTACTCAAGTTTCCCGAATGCCGCCGCTGCCTTCGTCACGCGGATACGCAGCTCACTATGTACCTGCTGAGTAGTCGACATCACACTCTCAAGGTTGCAGAAGCGGGAGGTGGTTTCCAATACTTCAGCACCAATGTTGATTCGCGGCAATATTGAAGATTGCACCTCCTGTGACGGCTGAAAGAGGCAGACAGTTTTGCTGGTGTTGATGGTGAGCCCGAATTTGATCGCCGTCGAAGCCAGAGCACTAGTTATATGCTGCAACTCATCCGCGCTGTGTGAAAACAATGCACAGTCGTCAGCAAACAGCAACATACGGATAGTTGTCTCACAGACTAGAGTTCTCGCACCGAAACGACGGATGTTCAGCAACCCACCATCAATACGGTGCTCCACATGAACACCGTAAGCACAAACCGCATATGTATATATATATATATATATATATATATATATATATATATATATATATATATATATATATATATATATATATGTGATGCCCCATGTTGAAGCTGATGTTACATTCTTGATGTTTCTTCACCGCAGTTGGCCTAAACCAACTTAAACTAGGTCATTTTAAGCTGAATAAATTTAATTCCACTTTATTTGATTTGTTCTGTCTACCTGAATTATCTTCTATTAACTGGCCACGTTGCTTACGCTAATTGTGCTTATCTTCGGTAACTTTGTTGCGTTCTTAGCATTTTTAAGTAAGCTGTGGACATTTTTTTACTAATCGCGGATTCGTTTCTAACCAACTTTATATGGTTATTTAGCGAAGAGTTATGCCACTGTATCTTTATGCATTATTGGATTTTTTTATATTTCATGTTGCCGTTTCAAGTGAATGGCTATTGTTTGATATCCCCGGTGTGGTTGCGCTTGATGTGTATGTTGACAAGGTGCCTACCTGTCTATTACCCACTACATCGTTCATACTGGCTCCAGGAGACAGTAGGTCGTTGCTGGAGGGGACGGGGTGCACGGTCCTTGTGGCCGTGCTAGGCTCAAAGAGCGGTTCCATGCACTCAGTGTGGAGTGGACTATGGTCCAGCCACCGCCTTGTGTGCGCTTGATTCCCCAAATACAGTGTGCTTGTGTTTGCATGTGAAGGAGTGTGGGCCGGCTCCGTTGATGCAACGTGGCTCCCATCCACATGCCTCCCGGTCTTATTCCTTTGGGTTTACAATGGATATGAGGTGAGGTGTGTGGTTGAAGCTGTGGGTGGTGCAGCGCAAGCCACCGATGGTCCCTCTGTAGGCGCAGGCGTCCTGTGGCTGGCCGTAGTGATAGGCAAATCCGAAACCGGATGCCGCCAACCATATGTGTATGGAACTTATTCCTTGGCTGCGTTCTCACGATATTCTTTTGTTGATCTATTAGTATATTGGAGTTATTTTTTGGAAAGTTTTATTAACATTCAATTTCATTACCATATTGGCTGTTTGTGGATCACGTTTTGTATTTATTTTTCCGCAGATTTCGTAGTTCCGTTTTGCAAATTCTGCTTTACCATTTTACGTCCTTATTACGACATTTTCCAAAATGCCGTAGAAATCACCTTGTGCTTGCTGTTTGAAAATTGTTGGAAACACTCCCAATGCCCTTACGTTCTTTATTTGCTGCGCTAGTTGTCATTTTTCCTGTGTTTGATTACTTGCCGGTTCTTTTCGTCTTTTGCGGTTAACCAAATTTTTCACAACCATTGTCCCCGTCTAGGGCATCCAGGGAAACCTATAACGTTTGCCGATGCCAATTGGGGTCAAAAACTTTAGCCGCGGGCAGTTCTAAACTTAACGTCCTGCACATTAGCCTATGTTTCATCCGAGATTCAACCCATCCTTAATTCTGTTCTCCTCCTCTGACAACTCATTATCTCGACATCCCAATTATTCTGGCGACACGACACCAGCTGAGGCTAATGATCCACTGACTTAACGCTTTTTTTAGCTCTAAAGACAGATGAATGTCCAACGGTTGTAGACCCATGGTGAACTCAACGAAGAATGAAGCCGCGAAACGAGGTAAGGCTTCCGGTTTATGACCTACAACAGTCCAGGTCAAGCAAAGCTTCAGACCACCCTCCGCCCGTAGGAACCACTTCGAATGATAAGAGTCGATCAAATCTGACGCTTTTTCACGATCCAACAGTGCAACTCCCCAGGCACACTGTGATTTAACATGGAGTTGTTACAGTACCTGATTGATGGGCTCTTCGATGTGGGGGAGGATGGAGTGAAAGTGAAGCAAGTCATCCGCCACGGTAAAAGCACCGATGAGAAAGACCGACTTATTTGGGGAACTTTTGCCGACGGGGCCACTCCGAAGCTAATACTGTCTCAGCTGGGTAGACGGAAAGGCGATATGATGCATATTCGTTCGGATATCGATCCAGCTGACCGGGAGTGCTTCAAGTATGCTATCATCTTGTTACAGCGGCAAACTGGTGAGGTAGAAGCAAACCTACCTATTGGGAGTTTCGGGTGTTTACAAAACGAACGCGAATTCAGACAAATCGATCGCTCACACTTCATGCACCCCCAATTATTTTTACTGCAGCCCGCGTGTAGCCTTTACCCACGTTTGGAACAAGTTCGATAAGCTGTGCCGTTTCGTTGCTTTCTAGCGACCGGATGTAGTGGGACTCACAGAGACGTAGTTGAACGATGGGGTACTCACGCACGAAGGTGAGCTTAGTGGCTACTCGTGCTTCCGCTGTGATAGCCTATCGAATGCCCACGGTGGCGTCTTGCTCTACATCCGGTCTTTTTGGGGAGATTTGCGAGCGCTCATCAAAGCGAAGATGGCCTATGTGAACAGTTGTGGTGCTCCATCCACCTCAGGCGCAGAGAGCTGCTCGTTGATAGGTTCTATTGCTGTTCTCTGAGCCGTTGTTTGGTTTGGCTGCCGCATCTCCGAGACCATATAAGTCGCCGTCATTTTCTACTCATAGACGATTTCACTTGTCCTCGAATACGCTGGCCTGAAGTTGAATTTATCACCGGTTACTGTGAAGCCGAAGCAAAGTTCGCTGGTTTAAGTACTTGAAACTGGGGCAGGACTACCCATCTGTCTACCGACGCGCATAACGCTGTACTCAATTGCAGTTGTGTGCAATTTTTGCATGACATTCGGATCCTGGAGCCTCTGGCAGCAAGCGGCCACACATTTCTTATTGCCAACATGGAGCTGCCGCTGCAGCAATCCCGCGCACTGCAGCCCACTTTTAACTACTGGAAGACGGATTTCGACAGCCTGACTCCAGCTGCGAGCCGAGTGGATTGGTTTCGGCCGCAACCTTCAACTACCGAAGCTTGCTGCACAGTTTTAAAGGACAGAGTTAACGCATTGTGTAACCGGTTTGTGGCTCTCAAATGCCGGAAAGTCGAACCAGTTAAGCCACATTGATTTGACAAGGAATAAAGTTAGCTGGCTGGGCAGCGGCGCAGGTTATGGAACAAATTCCTTATTTCTGGCTCGGACGACTACTACGAAGTGTATAAAACGCAGCGAAAGATCTGCAACAATATGAAAACGAGCAAGTGCAAGCATTTCTAAGAGTAACTTTCGACCGCAGTGAAATCCGCCCTGAGGAGAATCTTTACGTATGTGAAGTGGCGCCCGAGACCAACAGGTAACCTACTAGTGATTTAGGCCGCGAGCGGACAGCCCCTGTTCTCTAGCACTGAGCGTGGCTCCGCCTTGGCGGAGCACTTTTCTTCAGTGTTTGGGAATGGTCAGGTGTCTGTGCCGAGTGCGGCGTGCACCATCCCTACCAAACTCGACAGTCTGGATTGTGATGCGAAAGAGGTGTATCAACTACTCGCCAATTTTGACGGCACCAAGCCTGCTGGGCCTGGCGGGCTCCACCCCCTGATTCTCAAGTCCTTTTCGGCCATCATGCCGTCTACCGTAACTGACCTGTTCAACAGGTCACTGCCTGAAAGTCCCTTACCGATTAATTGCATATGCTCAGTGATAAGTCCGATTCCAAAGGGCAGTGACCCCAGCAAAGTAAACAACTCCGGGCCACTTTTTGGCCACCTATTTTGGCCAAGATTACAGATAAGTTTATGAAGAAACACATAGCAATTGGGTGTTACTCGCTCGAAAATGCTAAACTTTTATGACGCATTTCGATGTTGTTTCATCTTATCAGATAGCGGGCTTCGAATCCGGGACCATTTGGATGTTAGTTGTGACTGCTACACCTAAGCCACCAAGTCACGACGGGCAACGCTTGTGAAGATGCGTTTGCTGCAGCTGTTCCAGTCGAAAGATCTACTGACGCTCACACAGCACGGTTCCATGCCTCGTCGTTCATGCCTTGTGAGGAGGCCTAAATGGTTGCAAGCGATGAACCAGCGGAAGTCTGTCGACGTGATATACATCAATTTCAACAAAGCGTTCGACAAGGTGAACCATGTAGTCCTCCTCCACAAGCTTCGGGTGTGCGGTGTTTGTGGATCTCTGCAACAGTGGGTCTAGAACTCGCTGGTTGGACGAAATTGGAGAGTACTTGTCGATAGCCATCTGACCAATTGGTATCCTTCAACCAGTCGCGTACCCAAAGGCACGGTGTTTGGGCCTACATTGTTCCTGATTTATATCAACGACCTACCTCAGCTTCTTCGGTCATCGTGTGCCCTGTTTGCAGACGACCTGAAGATGTGGAATGATAAGCACATCCGACAACTGCGGCTTGCTTCAGCAAAACCAAAGCCGCATTTCCAAATGATCTGCAGAAGTTCGCCTCCCGCTCAATCCATCCAAGTCTGTATTCATGAACCTGAGGAACGGTGCTGACGGCCGAATCTACACCCTCGACGGCCAACAGCTACATCCCACATCTTCTTTGAAGGACCTAGGAGTGCTCTCATGTTGCGAACTGAAATTCGCTGATAACACGAACTGGCTATATGGAGTTTCTGCATCTGGTCTGAAGAGATTGCCACTCGCTTCTTCTTCTCTTTCATCAGACCGTTGATGGAGTATGGATCGCCCGCCTATTACGCGACCACTCGCGGCAAGACGGGCAAAATTGAGCGCGTTCAGCCCGTCACTACCAGGCTCATCCCCAGTTCGCGTGGTGCGAGAGGCTGAGACTGTATACTCTGGCCTATCGTCAGTTGCGAGTTGACCTCATAATGACCTATCACATTTAACACCTAGTTAACTTCCCAATGCTGAGGCTGCTGCTCCACTTGCGATCGCCTTGCAGCACACGTGGACACTGGTACAAGCTTGTCGTTCCAGATCTGAAGCGAGTTCCCCATCCCTTGTGCTCGGAACGTCGAGTGGTAAATGTCTGGAACCGTTCGCCGGAACATCTGGTGCAAGCGAACTCAGTGCAGCAGTTCTATTGATTGTTGGATGTGCATTTCTCAAATGTTAGCTTCCACGAACGACTACCTGCAGATATCTCAGATCTCTGAGTCTGATGTGTATTAGACGCTTTTTTATTGCCATGACGTGGGAATGTGCAAAACGATCGTTGCATTGACAAGTGGTAGTTTGCTTTTTTAACGGATTTTGGTCACATTACGATGTGGTTGTACAGATTCAAATTTCGACTTGGTTTAGCCCATCTGCGGGGAAGAAGCATCATGAATGCAACATCAGCCTCAGGATGAGGTTATATATATATATATATATATATATATATATATATATATATATATATATATATATATATATATATATATATATATATATATATATATATATATAATGTATATATATATGCATCGCCGCTTTTAACTTTCTAATCATCCTGCTGCTGGATTTTCTCATTTACGCTTTTACGGCAAACTATTATCACATCTTCACAAAACTTCAAGTCCCAAGCCGATGAAATCAGGTCGCTAAATCCCATTTGGTTGTACAGTCAAACCTGTCTAAAGCAGCCACTCAGGGGACCGGCAGACAGTGATCGCCATGGACAGGTTCATGCATAGGGACATTACTCATAGGAGAAAACGTTGGGAATATTTTTGGCTAGTCATCATAGCTTGTTGGACTGTATACTACGATTTGAAATACCCTCTGCGTATTCTCACGTTTCGTTTCCTGTATTTCCGTTCGCTAAGAGTATGAGATAGCATTGCCTCTGTTTCCCATTTGCGTCTGCCAGTAGGCATGACTGCCACTCCCTTCATGAGTGGTATCAAATATTTCCCAATTATTTACACCAACCACCTTACTGATCCCACAGGTGCGTTCAGGAAGCCTTGACTAACCTACTTAGACAGTACGGACACATCTGATTGCAGTGTATTGTATCGTTGCGTCCGGTATCTAAAATAATAGGTGAATTCTAGTATTACTGGTCCTGTGTTGCCAAGTGATATTTTATAAGCAGTGGTAATAAAACCGGCAACTTTCGCTCTATCTTCCCACGACGTCTGTGCCTATAAAATCATACCGCAGCGCGCTGCTACGTTACGTTAGTCGCACGACTCGGTACTCACAAGCAGGAGTCGTACTTATTACCTAGGGGACGGATGCCATGAAAAGCCATCTGAAACTCGGCAATATGTGCACTCTCACTGATTCAGTCCTCATGTCGACATAGTTCTTCGTGAATGCTAGTGATAACGCCGTTGTTTAAAGCAGATCAACTTCCGATCTCTTTTCCAATCAATATAGAGATCTTGTTACACCGCAGAGCTCGTAATGTTAGCATAAATTAGAAATTACTGGGTAACGCAAACCTTCACAGGTCAGGCTCTCGAGTTATTGCCTCACGCATTTACTTCTTTCGCCGTACCTACGGTAATGACTGCTATGGCCGAACTGAGAACAGCGTGCACAAATATTTAAGAGCATAATCTACGCAACCTGGCTGCAAATGGTCCAAATTTGCTCGCCATTTTGGTCGTCCAGCACATACTTTTTACCCCGTGTGCGAACCCTTGCATGAACCATTTAGACTGGTCGACAGAGTCTGCCCGCCCACTTCACTTTACCGAGCTTTCAGCGATTCAGCTACTTAAATGCACCATATGTTGACCGAGTTCGCAGCAGACCTTACTTTACCTTGCTGAGGCTAGTGACCACGTTCGTCTTAATGGATATGGATAGACTGAAACCGGTATCGATTCACTAATGATGTTGCGCTTTGACTGTCTTTCTGTGGCAACTGATCATTCAGCGAATTACATGTGAGCAACTGACGAAAATACACGAAATCCCGTAGGGATATATAGGGATAATATCGAGAGAACGTTTTATATAATATTTTGAAAGAGCTTATCGCTCTGGAGGTATTGCACTCGTTGGATGCTCATCATCATCACACGTTTGCTGAATGGGGGAAACACCACAGCTCTTGCGCCTCAATACAAACGATAAGACATGAAACAACGCGATAGTGAAGATTGCTGCCTACAAAATAAAAACCAAAATAGGACTAATATAATACCTAGTATCATAGTATGCATCGAATATGAGATCTAGGTTGGAAAGGGAAACTAAACGGGCGAAAGGGGGACAAAGTAGTTTACAATAGTGATGTCATTAAGTTCTTCGCTATGTCAACAATGGTATCCAATCAAATGTGTTCATCGTCCTTGGGATCCCAGCCCGGCAGGCAGAAAGCACCACCCGACGGCAAGCTCGAGACGAGGGTTTTCATATCCATCTCCCATTTCATTGCCTGGCCTCCCCTCCTCTTTTTCCATCCCCATCCCGTTATCGCAAATAACGCACCTCGCTGAAGTCGGTGTGCTGGCATGCATATCGCGTGGTCCAGCTATCAGAGTCTGGCGCGTGATATGGCAATAAACTCTGTCTCTCATGGCGTGAATGATGCCGCGCCGGCGCCACAGGTGGCGGAGACTACAAAAACGCCTCGACCTTTTTATACGCGGTTCCTGATCTCAGGCGCTTATGTGGTTGCTGAGCTACTTGGATATCTGGTCGACTACTGGGTAATCCCCACCAAATGTCAGCGCAGGAGGCGGTCCGTGCCAGTCTTGGGGAAAGACATGGCATTTCGAGGTTTTAAAACATAACTCAAAACTACTGACAGCTAGTGCTAATTTATCCAGTACAGCTTGGTATGTTCGTGGGCTGTCACAGTTCAGAGCAATGTCGTCGGCGTACTAAAAATCTAGAACTCGATCACATGAAAGCATTTCCACATGTTATGAGGTTGATGTTCAGTTCGAATACCTATGTGTACAATTTGCCTACCTACAACTTATGACGTTTGCGGTTGAACTATGGCTGACGTGGTGGATCTTGTTAACCGATTTCTCACTTCTGAAATTGGAAATGCAACATTATAACAAAACGTCACTGCGGTTGGCTCTCTGTTCGCCCCAATCAGGGCGGATGTGTTTGGATCACCGGTCGCGGCGATGGGGTCCTGGCTTCTTCGTATCGCTTAGGAGTTTCGATCAGCCTGAGTTGGGATGCCTCAAATTGTGCTTGTTGCTGCAGCAGAAGGGCCTTGAACTCGTCAGCCAATATGAGCATCTTGATTAGGATTCAACCCGTCGCCAGCTGAAGTGGTCGTCCCTCGACTGAATGGACGCTTGATTCCCAATCAAACCCGAAGTCGCTGGCCCCCCACAGGACAGAGAGAAGACCGGGCCAGACGAGCAGAGCAACAGGGATATATTAGCGATTCACACCGTTCAATATAAAGATGAAATGGAAAGTTCGTGAATAGTATTTAAAGCGACCGTGGCAAGCTCTGGAAAGGTCAACTTACAGCCAATAAGGGAACTTCAACCTAGCGTTCATTGGCCACTTCTCCCGGTTGGCTCTCTGTTCGCCCCAATCAGGGCGGATGAGTTTGGATCACCGGCCGCGGCGATGGGGTTCTGGCTTGTTCGCATGGTGTATTCCTTCCTAACAGGGTCCTTAATGGGATTCCAGCGAAACGGTAACATGGTAATATTGATGCCTGGTAATGGAGCAGGAACATGTTTTCATAGAACTGAAGAAGTTGAGATAGCGCTAGTTTGTGATTTCGAAAATCCGAGGAAGATTGGTTTGATTAACAGGACAGCTACAACCCAGCTTTATCCTCGTACGGGCAGATTCCTTCATATGGACTCATAAGGAATATTGCATCTAATAACCTTAGTGGTCGGTGTACTATATCAATAATTGTTGCAATGGTAAGTCAAAAGTATCGACTCTATTGACGTGATCCAACCGGACACAGTCTCATGAACACGTTCAGAGTTGTCAACAAAGTGTCGGATTTTAGCATAGTCTCTTTTGATATGTGTTCATAGTTCGCCAATATCCACATTCAAAAGATTTTAGTGATAATAGACGCGCATGCAAGTAATGTTAATGTTCTGCCTACAACGATCGTACACGTAGGGTGTTCAGCTTAGGTTCGATGGCACCCTATATCGACTGGTTAATGGTGTGGCATGGAGCATTCTATGTGGGTCTATTCTATTTGATGCATTCATGCGCCATATGGAAAGCACTAAATTACCCATTCATTTGCAAAACGTAGATGGGTTTCCGCCCTGGACAGGGTTTCCGATAGGCAGCAGATATTGACCAAGATGGTCTCTAATGTTCAGGTAAGTGCTGCCTGTTGACCGATCTGTAACAATGTGCGTATCCTGAGGCATGTCAATCTGACGGAGGATCGGGGACTTCAAATAGAAGCCGGAATGGTTAGATCTCTCACCGGCCAGTGATCGCTCTCATCCCTGGGCTGTTCGTTTGCATCCGCCTTCGCTTAGATGTCGAACGTTATATCGGATTGTTGAGGTTAAATAAAACTGCGGAACCCGATGATCTTGATCCAGCCCCCTTCAAATTCAAGGGCTCTGCTTTTGTTGATGATGTACACAAATTACTAGTGAAACTGTGGGAGTAGGAAACTGCCCCAACCGACTAGAGCTGCTTCTTCATAATTCTTACTTTTAAGGAAGGCTCACGATTGGAATGCGGCAACCATAGAGAAATCAGTCTGATCTTCATCGCCTCCAAATTGCTTGCCTCTGTCATCCTTCACAGACTGACGGGCGCTCGGGAAAGCCAGATTCGTGAAGAGCACGCCGGGTTTCATCGAGGTCGGGGCTGCGTCTATCACCTCTTCACTTTGCGTCAACTGTTGGAGCACCGTCACATATATTGGCGGCCCACCGTTGTCGTTTTCCTGGATATCAACGAGACTGGACCTTAACGTGGTGCGACGGTTTTCGTACCTCATCTACCCATTGAGCTACACTGGGTGATGCCTCCGAGCATCTTGAGAGCTACTCCTACCAGGTTGGTCAATGGTGAGAGGTCAGACAAACTCAGTCTCCTGGTCCTCCAGGTTGGGGGTTTGAAATGGGATGACGTCTATTTCTGTAAAACTAAATCACTGCCACCTTTCCGCTGCCTTGCGGACAGGCTTTTGAGCCAAAGGCTTTGGATGAGGACCCTAATCGTCCTCCTGCCTAGGTCTGAGCGCCCTGGCAGTATCTCAGCCCACATACAACCATGACATCTTCTTCAAATATAAACTTCATCCTGCATCGGCCGTCGCGCAGATTATCAACGGTCGCCTTATCTGCTGCATACAGCAGGGCGGATAAGCGAAAACATGCTACTGCTGGCGCCTCCCTTCTTTCTTTTCCACCTTTTTCTCTTACTCCCATCCCGGCCCCCCATTACTCACCTTCCTTCTATAATTCCCAGCTTAATTGACAGCAACCGAAGTGCTACTGGAGTAGTACCATCTGCAGCCACCATCCCACAACACCTATCGGACGCCTATCGGCAACATTCCCTTATAAGGCCACGCTGTCCCGTTTCCATGGCGACATTCAACGTCCGCACTCTAAGACAAACAGGTCAGCAGGCTGCACTCGCATGCACCTTGGACACACTGGGTTTTGATGTGTGTTGTGTGTCCGAAACTTTGATTAATGACCCTAACGGGGTTATTGAATTGACTGCACCCGGCTTATCCTCTCGTTATTGGTTGCGCGCATCCGGAGACGCCGATGCGGCACTCACGGGTCAAGCTGGTGTAGGTATCATTCTCAGCTCCAAGGCTGAGTCATCGTTGGTTGATTGGATTCCGGTGAACAGCCGTTTATGTGCAGCCCGTTTGACGACATCAGCTAAGGTGAATTCGCGAAGTAAAACAAAACGCTGTTTGTTTGTGATTTCCGTTTATGCTCCCACGGACTGCAGTTCTAATGCAGTCAAGGACACTTTCTATCACGAACTGAACACGCTGCTACGCAGTGCTACTAGTTCAGATATTATAGTACTTGCAGGGGATATGAACGCACAAGTAGGGCGTCCGAACTCTTCAGAAGCTCAGCTGCGTGGTAATTGTGGACTTAACTCCGAACGGACTGACAACGGCGAGCGTCTGCTGCAACTGTGTGCGGAGCACCAGTTGTTTCTTACTAGCACTGCTTTTAGACACAGTGGGCGCCGAAGTGCCACTTGGCGCCCACCTGTAGCTGGCCAGCGATGGACCGAAATTGACCACATAGCCATAAGTTACAGGTGGCGCGGTTCCATTCTAAATTGCCGCTGGTACTAGGTACCTGTGTCGACTTTGATCATGCCTTTGTGCGCTGTCGTTTCTCCATGAACTTTACCGGAAGGCGCACAAAGCGTCTCCCCCGATATGCCACGGAGAAGTTGTCCCAGCCCACTGTCAGGCAAGCCTATCAAGAATCACTGCGTACCGAACTCTCGCTGTCTTGTCCTAATAACACTGAACTTCAGTGGAATAGGGTCTTGGCCGCTATGCACGACGCAGGATCATTTGTTTGTGACATTATCAGTCGTCACCGCAGCAGTCACTGGATATCCGAGAGGTCCGTGAACCTGTTGGAAGCTAGAAGACAGCTCCCGGCTGGTTCTGAACACAATGTGACCAGACGGGCTATTAGGCGTGAACTAAAGTGGAGCCTGCATGCTGACAACGAAGCCTGGTGGACCAGTGGGGCTCAAGAAATGGAGGAGGCAGGAGCAGTAGGCAATTACCGGAAGCTCTTCCAACTAATGCGCACCACTGGTCCCAGGAAACCAGGCGTCAGTGAGACAATCAGAGACAGCGCGGGTGCGCTGATACACAATAAGGAGCACCGTATGGCTCGTTGGTCTGAACACTTTGAAGATCAATTCAGCTGGCCTTCTGCTCCCGGACCTGTTCCTACTAAGGTGATGCAGGACGTGCCATGGACGATTAGTTTAGAGTCTCTGTCGGAGTCCGAGGTCCGAAACGCGATCACAGCGCTCAATCGTTTTCGTGCGGCCGGCCCGGATTCCCTCCCACCTGCACTATTTAAGGATGGAGGTGAGGTCCTCTGCAGGGCATTGACCTCCCTATTCGAACGTATCTGGAACGAAGAGAGTGTGCCGGCTGATTGGAGCGAATCGATTATAGTGGCAATATACAAGAAGGGCAGTCGCACGGGCTGTTCGAAGCACATGGGTATTAGGCTAACGCCAGTTGTGACAAAATTACTGGCCTCGATTCTCGTTCGTCGCCTCACTGCAGAACGGGAATCTCGGATTAGAGAAGAGCAGGCGGGTTTTCGCCCAGGACGTGGCTGTATAGACCATATATTTACTTTGCGGCAGGTGCTAGAGCAGCGCCACGCATACCGCAGACCGACAATAGCTGTGTTCCTCGATTTCAAGAGTGCGTTCGATTCAGTCGATCGATCGATACTGTTCGAAATACTTGCGCGAAAAGGTGTTCCCACGAAATATGTGAACACCCTTCGTGCTCTATACTCGAACATTACAGGCCGCGTCAGGGTCTATGGTGTCCTATCGGATAGCTTTTGGACAACAGGTGGCGTTCGTCAGGGTTGTCCGATCTCCCCGTTTTTGTTCAATTTCGTCGTGGATTCTATCATGGAGTGTTCCCTTGCGGAATCTCACGATGTAGGCGTTGAAGTGCTGCCTGGTGAAAGGTTAGTTGACCTAGATTATGCGGACGATATCGTCTTGCTTTTCGACAATGTTGAGGCGGCACAATCAACCCTGAATAGCCTGTCCAGAGTGGTCCCATTATTTGGTATGCACTTCGCACCTTCAAAGTGCAAAGTGTTGCTGCAGGACCACCAGCCACTTGATGCCCGCTTGACGCTTGCTAACGAACTCGAGGTGGTTGATCAATTCACTTATCTTGGCAGCTGCATCAGCAATGATGGGCGCATAGAAACTGACGTGAGCTCACGCATTGCAAAGGCCAGAGCTGCTTTCTTGTACCTGCGGCATCTTTGGCGACAGAAGGGAGATTCCCTCCTTCTGAAAGGCCGTGAATACAAGGCCACAGTGAGGGCCGTTCTGCTGTATGGTAGTGAGACTTGGCCACTTCGGTCTGAAGATCTGATGCGCCTTCAATTCTTTGATCACCGTTGTCTGCGAAGCATTGCTGGTGTCGGATGGCACCAGCGTGTCCGCAGCGATGATGTGCGTTGGCGAGTACTAGGTGGTGATAATCATTCTAGTACGCTGGAACGACAGATAACACTGAATAAGTTGCGTTGGCTCGTGCACGTGCTCCGCATGCCTGGTCACCGCTTACCTAGGAGGGCCTTGTTTAGTCTACCAGGTGTAGGGTGGCGCAAGGCTCGAGGTGGACAGAAGTTGACTTGGCAGCGGGAAACGAAGTCACTGACGACCAAACTGGGTGCCGTTTGTCCGTCTCGCCTTCCGGGTTGGAGTCCACGTGACTCGCCTTGTGCTTGGCTTGAGACTTTACAGGACATGGCTCACAACCGACACCAGCGGCACGTCTGCTGCCGTCTCCTAATCGGATTGCCTGTTTAAAGTTTGTTTGGTGCTTAGTTATCGGCGGGGTGATGTCTGATTATGACGCGTGGCAGTGAAAGCCCGCAAGGAAGGTGTCTCGCCGATGCCGCTTTATCTTTGCACGAAAGCCAGCTGTTTGTGACGGTATGTTGTCTACACAAGATGTAGGCGCCTTGACCCTGAATGTTTGCTTAGGGCATTAAGGTTTTCAGGTAAGTCCCCCTTCTCTCCCTCTTCTTATTTTTTATTTCATAGGTCCTCATGGTTGTATGGCAGCGAAGCATCAGTTCAAATGGCTGATGTACTGCTGTTGATGATGATTTGATTCGGCGGATCGATTTTGCCTTTGAGACTGTCTGCAAAAGAAAGGTGTGCCTGAGAAATATGTAAATACTATCCCAGGATTATACGCGCGTAGCTCGGGTGGAGTGAGGGCATATGGCAAGCTGTCGTCGCCTTTTAATGTCTCCAGCGGTGTGAGACGTAGATGTGCCCTGTCACCTTTTTTATTGAACTTCGCTATTGACAATCATGAAAATCGCGCTCACAGGACACGCCTTGGAAGGTGTGGAGCTGCTCCCAGCTGAACGACTTCTTAACTTGGAATATGCTGACGATATTGTCCTCATCTGTGACAGCTCACAAACGTGCCAAGCGGCACTGGAGAGCTTAGCACTGGCTGTCAGTTACTTCGGGCTTCGCTTCGCACCCTCGATGTGCAATGCTTACCTCCAAGGTTGGTCCAGACCGCCTTCTTTGCCGACCATTGGTGGGGATCTTCTAGACGTCGTACGATAATTCAACTATCTGGGATGTTGTATCAGCGACCGTGGGATTGAAGATGCGATCACGTACCGTATAGCAAAAGCTCAAGGCGCTTTTGCTAACCTTGGCCACTTATGGCGAAAGCGCGACGTCGATGTCGCCCTGTAGAGTAGAGTGTACACCGCAGCCGTAGGTTCGACCCTACTGTACGGTTGTGAAATCTGACCCCTTCAATCACACGATATAAAAGGGCTAGTTGCGTTCAACCACCGGGACCTTTTCAGTTTGGGTCACATCGGGTGGGAACACTGTGTGGGCATTGGAGCGTGTTTGACGCCTTTGTTTATTGCGCAGGAAGAAACGAACCGATCAGCACCGTTATTTCAGGCATCAAGCTCCGATGGCTGGGCCACGTGTTGTGCATGTCGGCCCGCCGACTTCCGTAACATACGTAGTTTGCGCGCTAACAAGATGTAAATTCTGGCCGCGACTATTGGCAACGGTTCACTATGCTCTACTCCATCGTCGCGAACGACCTCTGGTGCGTGCGCAAAAAAACTTGTTTGTCCCATCGATCCACACGGGTTGCCGCCCTTCTGCGTGTTAATGCAGGAGCAGCAAGACAAACGATTACTACCGTCTTTTGTTCTCCAACGTGTTCATGGACTCTGGAATTGCGTGCAACTTTTTGACCTTATTAGTCGACCGTTTAGGTATCTGGTAACAGTACTAGTGCTGACCTCAACCTCGAATTCCACATTTGGAGGCAACTGGTGATTTATGAGTGTTACTGTAGGTTCTTCAGTCACTCATTCAACCAACAATTCGACGTGGCTTTCAGTTAGAGCTCTGCGACAGACACCACCGTGTTGTTCTCTGGGCTCCGTCGATTCCAACAACTGTAGCCAACTACAGCAAGTGTCAACCTGAACATCCAGCAAACTTGCAACCTGTTTCCAATTGGCTCCTTTCTCATACGTCTGCAGTACTCGGTTCCTCGCTTCCAACGTGTAGCACGCGTAGGGTCCTCTTCGTGGCATGTTCGGTCGCAGAAATGTGCGTTCCATGTCGAAACGCTATTATATTTCGTCACGACTCAAGGTATGTGCATCCATTTGTCCATGCATGTGGTTCCCCATCGCCATCGCAAATTCGTCTGCATTGGTACGACAGAACTGGCCACGACCAACTTGGCGAGGCAAGTTAGGGACTTCCGTATCCGATGGCAGCCATCTGCTTTTTGCGCAAGAGATACCGTTAACAGTTTCGCTAATACCTGTGGCTATGTTACAAGGGTAGTGTGTGACCGACGCGATAGGGAGACAAAAATATCCCTCATCCTTGCCACTTGGAATCGTGGCACTGTGCCATATCGTTGTAACGAGATGACGCATCCAAAACAGACTGCCCGATGATAGGTCACGTCATTAGCTGACTACATGTTGTTTACGAAGGGAATATACATGCGCCTAGCGACGAGGCTGGATATTTCCGTGGTACGACGGTTCGCATATCTCTGAGACCCATTCAGCTATATCGGTCGGTTTCCGAGTGCAACATGAGAGTCAGTCCAATTAGCTTTTGCAATGGTTAGAAGTTGGTTAATTATGACAGATTTATGACCAGTGTCCTTTTTAATCCATGTATTTTTAAATGGAATTGCTGTTTTCTACTTCATCGTCATGTGGGTTCGTAGAGCAGGATCTTCAACCTGTTTACATGCGTTCCGTTCTATAGATAGAGGTCCGTTTCATCATATCATTCGCAATAGAAATTGGAATGGATTCTTTCTCTACGTTTGTACGTTACATGCGGCAGGCATTGTCTTTAATAACACGATCCACCGTAACAAAGTTTTTGCACCACTGCGAAATAAGCGCCACCCACACGAGGCGAAATAGTCATGAGTCATTGCAACCACGGCAACCTCGGGATACGTTAGGGAAAGTTGGTCTTAGCAACATCTGTAGCACTAGAAACACGCATACAATACATTCTTCCTGCATTATCCACGGAAACTTGTGCTTCTGTCACACTTTTCCTCCCACTCCTCGAATGACTGCGTTTACGATTTAACACGAAACACCTTTGAAAAAGTAGCATATACATTTAAACAAACAGAAATTCAGACGAACGCCTCCTTGGTTTGCGCAACAAACAATGCATCATCTGCTTTTAGCATGCTTTGATTGAGAATATTTTTACATGCGTAGTTCCTTTTCCTTACTCTGTTAAGACACGGAACTTATGCCACAGATTCTGCGTACTAATGATTGCTCCGCTCTAAGGATCGTATTGCGCTTGTCGGTAGATATGCAAAACTCTATTTATCTGTCTATTTCACAACTCGTTTACCATTTGACATGCCTCTCGGCTGGGATGCAAGTGGTATAAAGAGGCAAGTGTTTTTCACTCCCCAAAACGGTCATACAGGGCAGTGTCCTTAGTAATTTGCTATTACTAATTTAGGTACATCTTATCTTCAGCCTGATGAAGCATTTCACGGCATTCTTGTTTACAGACGAACTACAATATACGTTCTCTTACAGAGAAAGGAACACACGGGAGGTTTCACAACATATCTCAGACGATCTTACATCTCTTGAAATTTGATATCGTTTACGGTAAATTTTGTTTGCGTCTCACGACACCCTGCATGGTATGAGCATGTCTCAATGCAGATGCGTTCGTGACTTTGGCTCCGGTTGCAGAAAGTGTACGCATTGTCAATTATGTTATGTTGCTCATTAATGAGCCCAAGCCTGTCCAAGTCAGACGAAATGGCTGATGAGCTCAATCAGTGCCGGTTTGCCAAAAGGATAATTGGTTGCTCCGCAACCCTTACAGTGAGCGCTGTACTGTCGTTGGACCGCAATCCTTTTAGCCGCAAACAATGATATCAAACCTGTGTTTTCCGTTACTGTCCGTACGTTACAGAGCTCACACCGGAGGGGTCGGTTTGTCTATGACGCAGGGTGGCAGATATTCCATACGTGGTGTAAGTTGCGGGAACATTATTCCAAGGACGAAAATAAGAATGAAAACTTTCTAATCACTGCGTACTCCAAGGGTTGCAACAAATACTCCAAAACAAGGGTTTCAAATGTCTCGCATGAAATATCTTGCTGTACACCACTTCCTGTTTATGTTACGGATATCTCAGCCTCAGGAAACGGTAATCGACAATGGCTTCGATGTCGAATATGGACAAACTTGCCATTTCTTGCATTTCGTTACTCACTGTAAAAGAGTTGCTTCAAGTTGAACATGGTGGAACAATCATATTGTCAATTTTTGTCTTTTGGAAAATTGTAACTGTATTTCACGTTGGAAGATGCCTATATTCATCAATGTAGCATGAACCAAAGTACAATAACCATGATTGCTATGTGACGAAAGCAGATTTATAGATGCTATTGTATGAGTATGAGGAACCCCTCCCTCAACACTTTTCCCGGGCATGCTCAACTACTTCCATTAGTCAGCTCATGTTGGAGTGAATTCTCAATAAACCTATGTTGTAAGGTATTGTTTGTGAAACAACTATCTTTTGATCGGTAACGGCGCGAGCCGACTCGCGCACCCTCGTGAAATAAAGGATTCACTGATTCATTGTATTAGTGCGCACCGGTCAGGTTGTTGATGTGCATTGGTTCACATGCGGCTTCCCGATCACACTACAGACAACCGTGACCCAGCCATTCTATGCGCAACGCAATCTTGTTCCACTCGCAACGGGCAAGCGCCTAGACCGAGGCCATTTACGTCGTAATTGTTGACCCAAGTACTCCCATTGTATCGTCTATCGGCCGTGACATTGGCGCAGCTTACATCCTCGCCAGAGGTTGGTGTCCTCCGACATTCACATTCTCACCCCGTCATCGCGCAGGTGACAACCACCCGTCACACATGCCTAAATTTCTCACATCACCCACTTCCCATTTCCAATTGACTTAGGACGGCCGAACAATGAGGCCACTGCGCGCAATCACGGCCGAGGCCAACCTCACGAACTTGAGAGGATAACAGACGATTTCCCTTCGTGATCAAACGAACGTAATTGAACTATTCACGAACATAGGTGGGAAATAGTATAGGGTGGTCCCATTGTTTGACATGCGCTTCGCACCTTCGAACTGCAAACTGTGGTTGCAATATCACCGGTAACTTGATGATGTCTTGACCTTTGATAGCGAGTAACTCGCGGTAGTTACTCCTTTCGGTTACCTTGGCAGCTGCTTCAGCAACGATTGGCTCATAAGCACTGAAGTCGGTTCAGGTATTGCGAAGGCTTGAACCGCCTTCTTGAATCTGCGACATCTTTGGTGATAGAAAGGGGTTTTCTTCGGTCTAAAAGGCCGTGTTTACAGGGTCATAGTGAGGGCCGTCCTGCTCTATGGAAGTATTTTGGCCTGTTTTATCTGAAGACCTGCGGCATCTTCAAGTCTTTGATCATCGTTTTCTGCGAAGTATTGCTGGTGTCGGATAGCACCAGCGTGTCCGCAACGATGATGTGAGTAGGCGCGCTGGGTAGTAATAACATTGTTCAATAAAAGAATATTTTCTGTAACAGAAATGCCAGTGTCTCTACATCATGGATTGCACTCCGCTGATCGCAGGAATGTATTCCGATATTACCGCGCACCTCAGAGTACATTGTTATTATCTTATGATTATTTTCTTCGGCCGGTGGCCGAGTGGTATGCGCGTCTGGTTTGCAACCAAAGGTCACCGGTTCGAATCCACGTAGGGGCGCGCATCCTCGCGGTATACTTAGCCCACGCGCGACTGGTGGAGGTCGCGTGGCAGCGAAGCGCCGTTACGGCGTGCAGCTGGCCATTTATTATTACTATCATTATTATTATTATTATTGTTTTTATTATTATTATTCCCAGTAATGTCCAGTCTAGATCGTACGAATTATATGTAAATGTACTGATTTACAACATATACAGAATGCATCTGTGTGACAAATACGTTTAATACATCACTGCTACACTCCTCCCTAACAACTGCTTTTCACTGCGTAATGATGACTTCGCATAGGTCATCGCTTATATGACCAAGTGCCCTCAAGCTGCAGAAACTAGCAAAGGTCACCTATCATAGAAGGCGTGCACTTGCGAATTAAGCGCTGCTCCATGACTGAAATGTCTTGCTGGAAGCGCTCACCATGTTCATCGCTAACAGCTCCCAACTTTTCAGGAAAAAAGTCAAGGTGATTACGTAGAAAGTGATTCTTTAGTGACATTCGAGCACGAGCAGCCTGATAGTCTGCAATGAGTTTTTTTATATTCTTTGTAGTTCTCTCACCGCGTGAGCAATGAGCGTGTTCGACGTCGCGTATTTGGTGCAGGAAGAGCGCGTGGACCGCTCAGCACCATTATATCACGCACCAGGCTCCGATGGCTGGGCCACGTGTTGCGCATGCCAGCACACCGACTCCCGCGACGTGCATTGTTTGCGCGTTGTGAGTGCGGTTGGAAGAGGAGGAGGGGAGGCCAAATGATGAATTGGTCGAGAGAAATGAAAACCCTCACTTCGAAGTTGGCGTCGGTTGGTGCATCCCGACTGCCTGGCTGGGGTCCTAAGGACGGTGAACACGTTTGGCTGGACACACTTGCGGATATGGCCTGGAGCCAGCCCCAATGGCGTTTGTGTTGTGAGTTCCTTTGTCCATCCCCCTCCTGTTTAGCATCCCCCTCCAATCACCATCTCACTTGTTAGGCATAATACGATTCTCTTTTACGGCAGCCAGCTGTTAGCTCTCCGGAACGATGTCCATCCGTTACTGGAGACTCAGCGGGCGTGCCACTGTTTGTTTTTCTTGTCTTGTCTTTTGTATTGCGGCACAATAGCTGAGGTGTTTTCCACCTACAGCTAACGTGTAATGATGATGATGATGATTTGTAGTTCTCTGCCTTTGTTCTGCCCTAAAATCATATACACATTGCCTTGAATGATCGCCACGCTTCTAACTCAAATGAATTCAACTGACATTCGAAAGCACTGTCTGCCATTATCCGGCGAATAACTGGCTCAATAACTATCCCTTCTTTGAGCTTTGCATCACTGATCTTCGGAAACATTTGTTTCAGTTAGTGAAATACAAAACCATCTCGCCTGAAGCTTTGACGAAGTTTCTAATCAAACCAAACTTGATGTGCAGGGGTAGTAGATAGGTATGAGCAGTTTGCACAAGACGTGTATGCTTTACACTCATTTTCTATGTAGCGTACTCCGTCCTCTCTGGCCACTTCTGTGTTATGTACTGCTGTTGGTTTGCTCTACTGTCCCACAAGCACAAAAAACGAGAATATTTTGTGAAGCCTCCTTGCACACCCATTAGGAGTCCATTGATGTTCCAACAGTACTTCTCGTACTTCAGTGCAGCAAATATCCTGGATACCTTCATAAGTCTCCTTCATATTGGTGGCATGCAACAGAGGCACAATTGGATACACATTTCCAGTGTGGAGCAGTATGACCTTAAGACTACTCTTGGACGAGTCATTGAACAAACGCCGTTCATCACTGATATGCCTCACACCAAGCTCCTTCATCAGTCTTTCCATGTCGGAACAGTAGCAAAAGGTTTCTCTCGTGTCATAGAAACCGGACAATTTAACACTTCGCTTTCTGTATGGATTGATCTTAGTGTTTGCAGCAAGTAAGTGGCACTGCTGCAATCGAGATGCCAACTACTCGGCCTTGTCTTCAGGCAAGCCTAGGTCACTTATCAAGTCATTCTGCTTTAATTGTTCAATTAGATATAGCTTGACATCATCAAAGTTTTCACAGATATCAGATGCAGTTGACGATACGAAATCACTAATCATCATCAGTAACATGTTCACTGGAGGCACTGAAATGAGTGAGATGCAATCATGTGGGACAGGTCGAATCGATTATGGAAGATCGGGGTAATGAATGTTGTCCTTGTTTCGTTTGGAGATTCAAATGACATTGGTTAGGCAGATGTAGCAGTCTGTCGTGTGATCCTTCGTATTCCTCCCCACAATGGGGAATGCAAAAGGCATCTTGCCTTTGCTCTTAAACCACTGAGTCAGGTGTAGATTGCACGATACACAAACAATATGTGACGCCAATTTCTTATTCTGATCGCCCAGTTTCATCCCGAACTATGCGCGGTAGGCAGACTTCAGTAGTTAAGAAATGCGTCTGCATTGCGACTTTGTAGCCAACTGTCCACCTACTTAACAAAATGATTTCGGTCGTTGACACGGCAGCGTCTCTTAGCCATGATCAAGATAACACTTAAGGAAACACGTCTCACAATCGACTTTCAGTATCAGGTGGATACCATGGCCAAAAGGACTTCTTTTCCACGAGTACAGGGAGCCATTGGACCAAACACAGGCGAGCATTCCATGCATCGAACGCATTGCTCAGCTGAAATTAAAAACCCGATGTGATACAAACATTTGGTTTGCATATTTGTGATTAGCTCGGTTGCTACTAATAGCAACACTATCTCACTTCTGTCATAATAATGATGTTGAACCGTGTAAGCAGGCTACTTCCTTAGAGCAACATATATATAATATATAATCGCCAGCCTTACGCCGTAACGGCACTTCGCTGCCACGCGACCTCCACCAGTCGCGCGTGGGCTAAGTATACCGCGAGGACGCCCGCCCCTACGCGGATTCGAACCGGTGACCTTATGGTTGCAAACCAGACACGCATACCACTCGGTCACCGCCCGGCAGAACAACAACAACACTAAATAAGTTACGTTGACTTTGGCACGTACTACGTATGCCCGGTCACCACTTACCGAGGAAGCCCCTGTTTTATTTTCCAGATGTAAAGTTGCGCAACGCCCGAGGTAGGCACAAATTAACTTGGCAGCAGGAAATGAAGTCACTGACTTCCAAACTGGGTGCCGTCGGTCCGTTTCACCTTCCAGACTGGAGTCCACGTGACTCGCCCTGTGCTTTGCTCGAGACTTTACAGTACATGGCTCGCAGTAGACACCAGTTGCGCGTCTGCTGCCGTCTCCTAATCGGTTTGCCTGTTTAAAGTGTGTTTGGTGCTGAGTTATCTGCAGGGTAATGGCTGATTATGACGCGTGGCAGTGAAAGCCGCAAGGAAGGTGTCTCGCCGATGCCGCTTTATCTTTGCACGATAGCCAGCTGTTTGTGACGGTATGTTGTCTACACAGGGTGTAGGCACATTGACCCTGAGTGTTTTTAAGGCATTAAAGTTTTACCGTAAGTCCCCCTTCTCTCTCTCTCATTTTGTCTTTCCTTTTTTGGGTCACTGTGGTTGTACGGCAGCGAAGCATCATTTCAACTGGCTGATGTGCTGCTGTTGGTGAGGATGATTTGCACTTTGCTTTCATGGACACTTCTAATTAAGTCGAACATGTTCTGCGTGCTCCAGGCAACTGTCACTCCGAGATCGAATAAGTGATCGAAAACAAATCTGCTGGTCACAATGATTAGCGCGCCGATTGCTTGCGAGTGCTAGGCCAATATGTCCGTGATTTTCACATAACGGTATTTTTTTATCATGTGGATGAAGACTGCTAACCAAGTTACATTGACGAACTCTCATTACCCAAGTTGTACTGAATACAGCCACTAAGCGAAGAACTCGTGGGTCATCTCTGACGTCCACCAACCTCTGAAATCTGTCATTGGGTCCAGTAGTCTTCATTACGTTTAGCAACACCGGTCTAGATAGGGTCTTTTAATATATGAAAGGCGTGTCCACCGGATTCACGAAACCATGGGGGCATTGCAGATGACCAAACTAAATGCATTCAAAGTGATCAGCCTAGATTTCAAGCCCCTTAGTCTGAGAATGGATTTAGCATCTGCTTCCTTTCACTATCGCACCACTTACTGGTTTCACGAGTAAATGGAAACAGTACTCCTCCGCACCCGATTTTTCGGGCTTCAGCTGCTTTACTTGCCCTTGTTGTACACACACTTTCGTTTACTCTTGAGGCTGCAAATCAGACATACATCTGGAGTCTTGCGGATGGAACCACTTACTCCGTTTGAAGCAGATTCATCGGTCCTAGTAATATTCATCATTTGGACACCACTTACTGAGCCACCAAGCGGTCACCAACACCTTAATCGGAAACTGGAAGGGATTCGGTGCCGCAGGGGTTCAGGTGGCCGACTTGCAATATCTTCACTTTTACCATGTTCTACGCTCCGCGTCAGTATCCACTGCAGTCGCTTACGGTTATATAGTAGTGAGGTACCAGTGCAATCTACAAATGTGCTTGTGACAATCTTGACGCCCACTAGCAGTCGGCATTCGACTCGTTCGGTTTGCTCATTAGTGGTGGTAGCTGATGTATCTGCCTGGAGCGATGACGAGATTTCTTGGGTTATTGGATCAGATGGCGAGCAAAAGGTTTCCGAGTTGGAGAGTGAGTAATATCCTATTGCATTAATGCTTGACCGGAATCTGGGCACGTGCACCGCATCGACCGGTGCCCTGATATTCACATGTCCCATTGTGGTCTATTTGGTTAAAGAGCACAGTTTCATTCGGTGTGTACCAACTGGGGTGTTTGTGCTACTAATATGGCGGCCGATCATTAGTTGGAGAAAATGATCCTCATTGTGGATACCGTGAATGTTAACTTTTATCTAAGCTATGATCCTTTCTACTACGCAATTTCAGTGCCCGGTAGGTGTGTTTTCTCATACTTCCATTGAATCCGTAATGAAAACGACCGGTTAGAACATTTAAAATTTGTGCATACTGCGCCAAGTTTTACGTTTCCAACTTTGCTATCTTAGGTAAGTTAGTAGGTGTTTTGCGTCCGATATTTGGGCCTTCCTTCAGGTTCTGTGACAACTAACATCCACTATCACTGATACGCACCTTTTGACCAGCCATCTTCATTGGGGACTATTGACCAGCTAACTGCCCCAGTAGGTTACTTGCTTCTGTCATTTGTGATACTACCTATAATCCTTTGCACGACTAAGTGTATAGCCCTCGTCGCGTACGGTTGGAGCTATCTTGGCATTTATCTATTTGAAACATATTTTGAAGCGACACGAATTCAAACACTGCGTTCCACTCTTATTGTCGTTTCGGTCCGATTTTGACCTACTGGCTTTCAGGCATCTTTTGATCATACAGTTTCGTGTTACCACACCATCCCTGTCAGAACGGGATGGCTGAATTCTACAATTAAAACATTCTTCGCTCTCAGCGCGTTTTGCAATTTATCTAGCGCTCAGTTTCTTTGTCTTATGCCACATTTATAATTTATCAAAATTGATTCCAGAGCCCTTTTCCCCTTTTGTCTGTTATGTCCAACCAAAACAGTGTACTCACCTTAATAACTCTGCTTTTGAAATACAGTCATCGTCATAGAGCCTTACCATTCGTATCCTCTTCATCCTTTACCCAAAGTTTACATTGTCGCACCAATCTCTAAGGCCTTTACTACCTCGTTAATTGTCATCAATAGATTTAGAAGGTGCACACAGCCCTCTCTAACTTCGCTGCCGTTACTCTTCGCTTCGTGTTTGAGCCAGCGCTTACGGCATCTTCAGTTCACACACACGCATCCTTTGCATGCATTTGATTAGGTGCGATATCCACTTTCTCCAATCGTGTTCTATCTGGTATAATTGAAACAATATGCGAAGACGATGGCACCTTAATCACCAATCTTCAACGACGGTTGGAGCGATGGGCCGAACCTATTGTCTCACAGTTTTGTTGGCCCCCAGCTCCATTTACTACCTCTGGCGCTAGCGCTTGGGGCGAGTGGTCTACCCCCACAGATCCTTCTTCTTACCAGGAACTCGAGCAGGAGCTCCGATACATGAAGCGTAATAAGGTCCCCGGCCCTGATGGTCTTCCTCCAGCTCTATTTAAAGATGGTGGCGCTTCGGTGGTACGAGAACTCACCGCTTTGTTTTTGAAACTTTGGTCGAAAGAGAAACTTCCATCACCTTGGGGTGAGACGATAGTCGTGCCCATCTTCAAAAAGAGTCTGGACACAATCTGATCTAACTACAAAGGCATAAGCCTAGTCCCCATCGTTTGCAAATTTCTGGTGTCCATCATACTTCGCAGGCTATCCCCAACGCGCGAAGCGTTGCAGCGAGAAGAACAATCTGGGTTTCGCCCTGGTCACGGCTGCATCGATCAAATCTTCACACTCCGCCAGGTCCTCGAGCTCCGCCATGTGTATCAGAGGCCAACGACTGCTGTGTTGCTGGATGTCCGTGGAGCCTTCGATTCTGTCGGTCGTACGGTACTGTGGCGCTGTCTACTGAGGAATGGTGTCTCGGAGAAGTTCGTCTCCATACTGCGCGTTCTCTATAGTCTGACCTCGGGCAGGGTTAGGGCTTATGGCAAGTTTTCGCCTACCTTTGTGGTCTCCAGTGGAGTTCGACAAGGATGTCCTATCGCTCCGTTCCTATTCCACTTTGCCATTGAAGATGTCCTGAAGAACGCTCTAGACGATTTGTTGAACGCTGGCGTTGAGCTCCTCCCAGGTACTCGAGTTGTTGATTTGGATTATGCTGATGATATCATCTTGCTGGGTGACGATCCACACGTCGTCCAACTTGCACTAAACCACTTGGCGATTGAAGCATCAAAGCATGGTATGTACTTTTCATTGTCCAAATGCAAGGCTCTCTTTCAAGACTGGCTGGTGCACCTGCCTGCGCTCACTCTTCGTGGTGAGACACTAGAGGTTGTGGAGAGCTTTGTCTACTTGGAAAGTTACATCACTACTGGCGAGGCTGTTGGAGACGAGATTTCGATGCACATGTCGAGAGCACGCCTCGCTTTTTCTAGCCTGAGGCACTTGTGGCGTCGCCACGACATTCATCTCTCCATTAAAGGGCGGGTCTGTTGTGCAACCGTTCGTGCTATACTGTTGTACGGATGCGAGATCTGGCCCATTCGTAAAGGTGACTTGCGCAGGCTATCCGTCTTCGAGTACCGCTGTCTGCGGTCCATTGCCCGTGTGTGATGGCGGCACCACGTAAGCAATGTGGAAATTAGACAGCGTGTCTTGGGACGTGGAATCCACTCGCTCGAGGAGCTCGTCTTACTGCATCAACTGCGGTGGTTGGGACACGTATTGCGCATACCTGTCCAGCGTTGTTTGCGGTTGCTTAATAGGGCTCGGCAGCCTACAACATGGAGACGCCAGATGAAAAAGCTGACCAAACAATTGGCCTCGGCGGGTTGTTATTGACTACCTGGTTGTGGTCCGAGAGATGCGGATACTTGCTGGTTGAATACCTTGGAAGCCATGGTTCACGATCGATGTCAATGGTAGACGTGTGCATCGGTGTGTTGCGATGTCCCTTCTTCCTCCCTCTAAAAATGAACAAACTAAAAAAATTTCAAAACTGTCAGTGGTAAACTGGACAAAAAGGTTTTGTTGTGGTTTCCCTTTTCTTATTATTCATATTGTTTTCGTATTCAGCCATGATTCCGATGGCACAATATCTGTACCACAGGTTATGTAAAATATCTCTCTCTCTCCAATTTTGTCCCAATGCAGCTTGTCTGTCACCGGCCCTACATGTGAGCCTGAAACCGTTCACAACACCACGCTGCCACTTAGTAACGCATCAGTTCCTCTCCCTGGAGTGTTTTCCGTATCTCCTGTTCATACACTGTCATTGGTAAGTTAGTACACACGCTCGGTTGAGTAGAATATTTGTTTTACGTAACAGATGTTGTCCTTCATCTTGCTTTTCTTTGGCCATCTTTTTGTTCAATACTTTGGTGTCCATTTCGCATTAGTGGCTTCCCTCTCCTGAGGTAGACCGTGCACTGCTGTTTCCATCGTCACTTAGACAGGTGGTCTATTTCTCTCGAGAAAGCGCCCGGTTGTAGGGCAAGCCACGTTCCGGTTATTTGTTAGTCCATCACAGCGCAAGCTGTAGCTGCAACCGAGCTCGACTTCCTGGTTGATTACGTTAGAATAAAGCCAGGTATCTGCGAGTCCTTGTTCGTCTGGCCACTCAGAGATAACGTAAAAGCATAACTGGTGCCATCTGTCCATAAAAGGTCGGCCATTAGCTAAGGGTATATGTAGGGCACGTTTAGAGCCGCCTGGCGCCGTTGAAGCATGGACAATATGTTGGTCTTTAATCCAGAAATTTTGTAATTGTAAAACATTGAGGTCCTTGTACATGTGTAATTGGGCTAGGTTAAGAAACTGGCTGACAAGGCGATGGCTCTCTGGGTATGTCAGACTGGGAGACAAGAGAAAAGGATGCCAATTCCAACGTTGGCCAAAAAATTCGGCGCTAGAACTTTTGCCGATGTTTGCACTTCTCAGTTGGATTATCTGTGATCCGACAGCTTTCCGGAAATTTTGGGCTAGACGTAGAGCTTCTTTTTGGTGATTTAAAGGCTATTTCGTTGAATGGGATGAGCTGTCTGCACTGGGTATACAGCATCTTAACATCCAATGCATCTGTTAGGTTAAGGAGCACAAGCTTGGATCAATCCATTGAAGATGGTTTAGGCCTTATCCCTGAGACTATCTGCTCTTTTATGGACAGGTGACTTCAGTGTGTTAGATATTTGCCATTTCGTATAACGAAGGTATATTTAGAGCTACGACTTTTGCAGTTCGAGTATTAACCCGGGGAAGATGTGTCTAGTTCTTGAGCAGGTTTAATACAATTTAGTAGGGAGTAGGGCAATTTGTTCTTGCGTTCGAAATTTCGTGCGTAATCGGTGTTGTGGTTAAGTCAACAGACTGGGGTGTACCTAAGTACATTTTCGTTCACAGTTATATTCATAGATGGGGAACCAAGGTTAGAGGCAACCTATGCGGTGTGGTCTCTTGCAGATTCGACGTGGACGTCGAGCAACTTCAGGGGCACAGATGTCAATTAAAATGTGTTGTCATAGGTAGTTCTCTAGATTTTGAGGCTAAAGGGACTAGTAAGGCAACGTCTTTAGCTCGCATTTCTCTTTCAAGTGGGTTACGATCCGCTCTTTTTAACTTCTGCGTATGGAATATTTCGCCCGGCTTGTAGACTCGCCGGCTTCTCGGCTCGGCTGTTTGTGACTGCACATTGGCTTGGAATTTCCTGCATAATATTTGGAAAAAGTCATGCTGAATTTCAAGCAATAGTTTAAGATGAGCTTAAGACAAACCAATACACGAGATGTGGAAATTCACACGACAAATAAGGCATGTAACAGCATTGGCTCCATGCCCAACTATTTTGCTACAAGTGATGATGATTTTCTATTGGGATTTATCATACGCCATATCTTTTTATTGCTGCACAAATCCTTAAGTATTTCTCATCTTGGGCTAACGTGTAATGATGATGACTAGTTCTCTTGAATGCCGTATCCTTCTCTGTATCCACCACATTTACTCGTCATGAATTTTTAGAACAGACACTTTTAAACGACCGATGATAACGATGTTCGCTGATATGAGCGTCTAGTTCGACTTAGTTGAACGTGCCAGCTGGTGGCGCTGCTTATGCTGAGATTCCTTTGGTAATCTCTTTTCTATTTTTGATTCCCCACCGTAACCCTCGATGCGGAATAAGCTTTTATGGGAACCTCTCTTTTGATTAACCGATGACAAGTGGGGATTCCTCAGGGTTTTCCCACATTTCCTTTCCTCCTCAACTTTATGATCAAAATGGTACTACGTGACAAGGTGCTTTCAGACTTCACTGGAGTTTGAATTATGCCCGTTGATCAATTAACAAGCCATGAGTATGCGGACGACACAGATCTCATGTATGACGCATTGGCTTCGCAAGCACCACTAACTAGAGTGAGGCCTAACGTTGTTTGGTTCATCGTATGCTTTGTAGCTTTATAGTGAAATATACTGTTGCGGGACTGGGCGGACACACCTCCGGTTCTAGGTGTCAATAAACAAACACAGGAAATGGTGAATCTTTTCACTTGGTAGCTTTGTCACTTCTGGTGGTCACAGCACTGAGGAAGTTACTTCGCGTATCAACAAAGCTCATGTGGATTTCTAGAGACTCAATCATCAATGGAGACGGCGGGATATCACCTCGTCTGTGAAGGGTAAAGTTAGCTCGTGTAAAGCTACGATAAGACCAATGCAATTGTATAATTTAGAAATGTAGCTGATTTACATTTCGTAGGAACGCCGGTTTAGTGATGCTGAGGTCCGCGAGTTGGTGTGTAACAGAAACCCCTTTCGTGTATGCCCTTTGACCGACTTTCTTGGATTCCATTATGTGCCATAGTTGCATGCATTTGGGTGAAGCCTCAAGGTGACTAATCAATAAAATAGCATAAAGGCATACTGAAACTGACTGAATGACTTGGTCAAGCTCTTGTTTGTTGTCTTCGTGACTGTGAACCTCGGGATGATCCTTATCATTGTTTAGAGACTCTGTGTGCATGACGCAGCCAGTGCATTCGATTTCATAGGCCAAGCTGTTATTATTTATTCGATGGCGATTAGTTTCACGCATTTCTTTCTCACCACTTTCTTCTTCCGTTTTACGTCCGACCTCCTTCTCTCACTACCGTTCTTCTTTATTATTATGCTGGTGACGCGAGTCTCGGCAAGTGGATCGACCACACTTCGGTGCCCGGATCATAGTTGTTCAACTGAACTGTACTGGAGTTGTTCATCTTGATGGCATCCGTCTCATCAGGTTCTGCTGTTCATGAAAACCCCAGAAGCGCTATGGGTATCGCCGTCTTTTTTTAGCACACTTGTGCGACACCACGGTCGAATTGCTGTGCAAACCCGATAGTTTTTCGTTTAGCTGATTGCGAACCGGGGCTCTTGGGTTACTTCCTATCTCTCACCACCTTCTACATATTTTTTGTCCTCAATGTCAAAATTGAAGTTCACTACAGAACAACGGTTAGTACCGCATTTAGTGTTTATATATATATATATATATATATATATATATATATATATATATATGCTGTTGCTGACGTCACAACACACGGTCTCACCAATATAGAGTGGCATAATCAAAGTGTGATTTGTCGGTGATCATCAACATCCTTTTGCATGTTAGCCATAGGAGAGAATCACCTCAGGTATTATCAGTACTGCTCCCGGGTTTGTACATGGTTTTAATTTTATGGAATTTAGGGTGAGACTGACCGATAGGCCGCATCTTGTTTATTCTTGTCATCGTCCTGAATGATGCCCTCAAGATTGACCACATCAGTTGCTGGAAGGCGTTTTTCGTATGTCTCAATACCTGCTCCAGTTAGTCTTGCTCTTCTCTCTATTTTCCACGGGCATTTTGTTTATTCACGTGTTTTTAGGTGTGTCAACTGAACCCAGACTGCTTTAACATTCGTAACTTATTCACTAACTTGAGCTCAACTAACATCTTTCGCTGGATCATATGTATGGTCTGCATGCTTCCTAGACTCGTTAAATTTGTGTGTCCCCCCATGCTCATGCGCGCACTTTATTCAACGACATGCATTTCAACTCTGTTCGAATTATTGTCATGGCTGCTCGCTCGAGCTGCTTAGTGTGTGTTATCATCTCTTCAATACTACATACTTTAACGGTAGTTTCGTCACACTTTTTAAATCACTGCAATTCTATTTTAGAACGCCGTCGATGAACATCGCAGTATACCAACCTCTATTCCTTCTGACCAAATCAGTACTGTGGAAACAACAGCTGACACTCGTTTTACTGTGAACTCCGATGAAGTCTTGTCCGATGTCACTCATAGGTCATTCTCAGAAATGATAGCAGATCGTTCTCTTGGGGGCTGTTCACCTACTCCTTTCTCGTACGCGCCAGATACTGGACGCCGAAGCGTAGCCGTTGTTGCCCCAATGTCAGCTTCAAGCTTTGGATCATACTCGTCAGACGGATGTGAGTACTTTCCTCATCGCCATCCATTATTTGCTTGCTGTTCGTCAAGTCTCTACCTTGTTTCGCATTTTCTTCGGCCTATGTGAGCCCACACAATGATGGATGCTGGACACTGCTGTGTCGCAATACGTTTTAACCGTTCCACGCAAACATTGCCCCGGCGATTTTTATACTACGCTCGCTAGACGCATAACCTCCCCGTGGTGCCAGTTGGGTCGTTCGGGTTTACCCCGTTCCAGCAACTAGTTCAGCGGCATTGTTCTAGGACGTGTTGGGTTTTCGCCTGGCAAGCCTTCTCCTTACAAAAAGCCACAAACGTCCGCTTAACAACACTGTGATGTGGCAGATGTGGCTGGCCACTAGTTAATGTCACTGCCTTTTATGTATCCGGATGATCTAACTCAATCCGCGGACAAGGGTCATTCAGTAGGAAGATTTCATTTCACGTCTTCTCACGACTGAACGAAATCAATCACAAATCAGGCGTCACATTTACAAATTCAAGCAACAAAACCACGCTCATCCTTAACTGCGTGCATTCATAATATGGATCCTTATGTTACTTATAAACTTGTGCATCTTTTACATTTACCAGTCCTTGTCATATCACCATGGTAATGTCTATGCAAGCGTGTCTCGCACTGTGGAGAATAAAACATCTATTTCTTTGTTTACTTATTTACTTTTGTGTCCACCAGGTCTTTTGCTACGCGACGCATTCTGCCATTGGTTGGCGTTTTAGGTTTGAGTATGGATTAATCATTCTTATACCTCCATCACTCTACTTTCTGCATTCACCTCTCTGGGCTTGTAGTTGTGTTTCACCCTCAAGAGATGCGAATGTGGCTAGCTTTACCTACCGTCTCATGCGTTCGTCAGCTTCCACACGTTATTCCCTCACTCCATACCCAGAAATTCCATCGGATCAGTTTTGGTACTTGTGCCTCACAGTCATACTCGACCGTCTTAACGAGAGAATGGGAATTTAGTGGAAATCGTGTATGGTCTGAGCAAACTTTTAGTCATGGCACTGGAACACTGTCAACAACACACGATCACAGCTAGCTGTGAATCACATGAGGTATCAGGGAGAAAATCTCTTTGTGGGTTTTACTTTCTGGCACCATCATCGCCTTCACTCTCCGGCTACTCAGGCTCCATACAGCCTTCAAACAGGCAGCTCCGATTAGAGAACGACAGCGTATACTGCTTGTTGTCTGCTGCACTCCCTCGCAGTATCGTTGGCCCACGCACGATTGGTGGTGTTTGCGTGGCAGCGAAGCGTTGGTACAGCGTAATGCAGATGCTTTTTCTGCCTGTTTTGCAGGTGCTATTCGACCTTTTGTTTCGGACAGCCTACTGCATGGTTCTCCTAATCCACCCCAACTGTTCGACTCCCCCTCTACACTGGTAAAGACCCCCCCGCGGACACCTCTCGTCCCTTCGTTTGAGCCGAGTTCAAATGAGTGCACTCCGCGAATACCTTCCTCTCCGCTTCCTCGACAAGAAGCACTTGAAGCCGTGAACGTACTCGACACTGGCACTGCCTTCGACACAGCCGCCACAGTATTGTCTCCTGCAAGTGAGTGTAGGATCCATGTTGCACACTTGTTTATCCACGTTGTCGCTATACAAGTAGTCCAGCACGCATCGTATTCGCCGTACCTATATACCCGCTACTGACTGTTTTTCTCATCATCCTAACAAATTCAGTCTTTGCAGGGCTTATCTTGTAGATACTCCCCCATAAAAGTTCTTACGTCTAGTGTGTACTACCCTTCCATTTGCTTGTCAATTTGCCTATTTCCATCATCTACTATAGACGCTGTCGATCCTCCTTTTTTGGGCTAAACAGCTTTTGATTGAATTGTTGTCCAGCCGTACTGTAGAACTTGGCTATTTGTCTTCATTTGAATTTCTGTGCCGTCTCTTCTGTTTTGGGCTTCATTATTTTGATCACTGATTGCTCATTCTTTACACTATGAATCCGTAGATGTTTTCATTTTTGTAAACGGCGCGATAGATCAACACCTACTTTATCTTGTCGATTTTCTTGTTGCTTACTTTCCAAGAGTTTCAACACTTTTTCTCGGTATCAACCTTTTTGTTATGGTCTCACAAGGAGGAACAAATTCTGATGGGCTCCCATCAGCTCTTAGTCGGTATACCGTGGTATCCTCAGAACACGGGATACTGGTTAGTAGTGTGTATCGGCAAGGTGAACACAAAACCAGACAGTGCAGTTGCCAATAGTACAAAATTGCTGTGTATCATAGTCGAAACATGTATACAGCAGGTGGGCTTTTCACAAGTGTTGTGCGTTGTGTGGGCCAGGTAATAAGAACAATATTCTGTTACACAAAACAAACACAAGATTCGTGGGTTTTGGTGGAAACCTGCCCACTGTGTACACCCACCTGACGACAGTTTTACACTCGGACCATGTGGTTTATTCACTTTTTGTGGCCCAGTAACACGTTTCGAAGCCACTTCCGTGACGCCGTTTTTGCTCCGGTTTTTCGAAAACCAGATTTCACTCTGGTTAGGTTGTCTCTAACCCTAACAGTTTTCTTGTCGCCAATGTTTTTTCACGATTTGCAGACTGCTGTCAAGAAATCGCAGCTGAACAAGTTTTACCTCCTCTCTCCACTTCTCCTGTCCAAGAAATTGCGCGGCCGAACATCACATCTTTATCTCACGTAAGCGCTACTTCAGTCATATGACTTATGTTTTCCAGTACAACACACCAAGATACCACACACACACACACACACACGCACACACACAAACTGCGGTCAAGTTGTTTGATCGCGGCTGCATCAATGTATCGCAGCGCGTGAGTGTTATTTAAATCATAGATCACGCTGAACGTACACGTGTGGGATCAACACATTGTTTGTCCTACTTGTTTGTTCGCCAGCAGGTGGCGGGCGATTGATGTCGCAGGCGTCTTGTACGGCTGACTGCTTGCGCACCTGGGATGGGGGACTGGGCTAGGTTCGGAAGTTGGTTCCTGACCCACGATGGGATATGTTCTTCAACACTGACGCTCTGTCGTGCATATATAGGTTCGTAAACGACAGTGGTAGATGCCACTGGTAGCAGGTGGCTCTTGCGCCTCCGTAGAAACCGATGGATGTCAAAGTTGTTCATCCGCCCTCCATTGAATACTCACTGCCGGCTGTAGAAGTGAGTGGTCCATGACCTTATAATCGGCCACATTGGCTTTGACACAGCGTCTTACGTGTATTTAATGAGAAATCAGATCACCTACTCAGAACCCTCCACGCTCTAGGACGCTGCAGATGCTTGTTCGTGACTGCACATTCATTTCAACTGCGAATAATTGCTACTTATTCACAGTTAGTCTCACAAGAAAAGCCTTCCATGATCTACAAGCTGGGGACGCGTCCGGTGTCGTACACCTCCGCCGAACCCACCACTGGTCGGTCTACTTCCGGGAAGCCCGCTAAAAGCAACTTGCAGTCGGTCCACATCGCAGGTGCATCATATAGTACCCCTAGATATGCACAAATGGGTACTGACCTTGAACGACTCCAAGAGTACACTAGAGACTCTTCCGAGTTGGACCTGCCACCCACTGTTTATTACGTCTGTTAAAGGAGATAGCGGACATAAACCATTCATTGCAATTGATGGGCAGTATTCTTTTCGCTTTTTCAGCCTGTTCTCACCTTGACCATCAAGAATGCATCTCTGACTTCACCAGCCGCGTTAACAAGGAAGACAAGGCGCTTTATACACCCGGCATGCCAATGTGCATTGGGGTTTTCAATATCCGCTCCCTATGTGGGATCGGCTATCATGCTACTTCCCGTCACAAGTACTCACATCCGCTCCAAATGACGCACGTCATTTCCAATTTATCGTTTGATATAGAACTCTCTCTCCATTGTCCACGCCCATGTGGCACTTAGTCTTCCATCTTGGGCGGATTGGGCACCTTCCGAAGGGTTCACCGTAATCTGTATTCGATATTTACGGAATAGTGACATCATTCAGAATCGTAGTCTCGGTTTCCATCGAAGTGCTTATTTGATAAACTAACTTCTTCAATACACTGTGCAGAACGGACTCTAACCAAGCTATTTATACCGCTGACTCTAGGCGGAAGCGCCTAAACCTGTTGGGAGCCTCTTTTCCTGGCGCCGCTCCTTTACGATGCTGGCTTGGGAAGTAGACTGTTGGCTACAAATTTTAGACATAGGTTTCGGCTTGTCTGCATGATTACACGCATCACATTACAATAACTTAACTATCCAGTTAGTGTTTGCTTGATAGAGATTGTCTGCGTCATTCTGATTACTGATAGAGTGGATGCACGAAAGGGGGACCTACTCCAGTAAGCGACGTGGTTTTTAGTGGTTTTCTTTGCCTAATCACAGCATTCGCTCATTTTCCCGAGTGTTACTGCTCAAATGTGAGTTAAGACATTATCGTTGTGTGCTTTGATGCAGGACTTTGGTAGAGGAAATGGGACTTGTAACTTTTGGCAATCTTCTCTTACTGTAATCTGCGCTTGGCCATTCGGCGCACTTGAACACACTTCATGTCGTGTCTCTCATCTTTCACCCTGCTTATTATTTCACTGTGACCCACTCTCTCACTGCTTATCGCCTTATTACGTACTCAGGCTTAATATTTTTTTATACCAAACCTGGTTCATTCCAAACATTTTTGGCCCCTGAAACTTCTGATTCCTACTCAGCTGTTAGTGGTTCTAGAGACTGGTACATCATATAATGTGAATTCTGTTAGAAGTGTTACGGATACCAACTGTGGTGTAAGCTCTCGTACAGTTTTAACCCCCTTTTAACATCATACAACTGCAACGAAATGTGGTAAGCACTGCACACACTTTTTCACAGCCCACCTCAACGATTGCTCAATGATTCTATAGTGATCGTTCTGAAATGCTCAGATGTTCTCATAGGATTAGCAGGTTTATTCCAGCTAGCTTCAACCTCAGAACGCTACTGCGGGAACATTTCCATTTCATTTAACCAAAAGCCGCCTGCCGTAAGACAATGTTTCACCTGTTATCACTATTCTAGCTTCTGTTTAGTCGTACGAGCAAGCTTCTGCGTCGTTTGACCGGTGCATTCTCCTACGTTATACCGACCGGGGACGGCACACATGCTCGCACTTCGGAGGAGAAATCTCACGATCCTGATTGCGTAGTAGAGCTGGTCAAGCATCCCAAACGCAACCACAGTTGGCACCTCCATTACGTGAGTGATGCGTGTCGTTTTTGCACTTCTTGTTATCGCAACCATAAAACAAACGCGGCTTACAGACGCGCCATCGTAATGCCATTACCGTTTGTCAAGCAAGCCGCATCGATCTTCACTCCGAATTGTTATCCGTTCTTGCCGGATTTAATTACCCGAGGTTCGAAAAAAGTTTTTTTTGGTTATTTATCTAAATTTCCAATGTTGAATTTGGTACAGATAGTTAATTTGATAGTAACACCTATTCCAGTTACATATTTTACGTATGATGCAAAAACGCCATCTTCTGCATAAATCATCAAAATAGTCGGATCAAACGGGGGACCAATGAACTAATGACCCAAAAAGCCAAAGCATCTCCCAGCCAATCGTTTTGCTTTATCTGCCAGGTGATTGATCATCAACTGCCCACTAGGCCATTACCTCCCCACCTTCGGCATCCTAGATGTGATCCGCCATTGTGGTGGTATCTCAACAAATTTACGATCGCAGCAATTTATATAGTTACGGCAGGCAAGAATTAGCAAATACGCCACATGCCCTAATATCGCTAATAACTACAAAACTCTATCTCAGGTCATACATCCTTTAACATAAGCAGGACAAATGCACACTAAGCAAGTATATATTTTTTTCTTCAGCACAACTTACTTCGATTTTTATGAAACATCCTGAGTATGAGCCAAATTTCGCGCATAACCACGTTTACACTCACGACTTCAAGTAGTTGTTACTTCAACACAAACTGCGGTGATCTGTGATGATGATAGAAGGATATGTAAGTCCCGAAAATTCCACACCCGGAGCTGAAATAAAATATCCCCATTGTTGGTCCCGTACTGAGCCATCCTGGCAGGCTGTACTGTACAACGCATGATTTGTGGCGGAATGAGCAACGTGTGCATGCGCTGTCGGCCTATCGTGAACGCCATAGGATAGACAACGCGCACTCAGCCTGGGCAAGAAAACGCATTTGCTCGGCTGAAGTGTCAGTGCCTGCTCTGCGGTTGGCTAACCCAGACATTCTCAACGGGAACCATATAGCCTTCAGAGGGGCATAGATAATTTAAGTCAAAATAGACTTTATGCACCTTAATGGGTTCATTTTCAGCTTTTACACCACCAGTGCGGACAGCTGGATGATAATAACAATAGACATGCATGGAAATAAAAATGGAGAATGCACAACTGTTACTACCACAACCGCTCGCGCAGCGTATTGGTGACTTTCGCTGGGCCAACAAGCAAACGTGAGAGAAAAGGCAAAACAGTATTCCGATACGATGAGATGCGGTGTGGTACGTTCTGAATTGCCGCACGTATTGGAATACCTACGTCGACTCTGATCATGCTTTGGTACGCTGTCCTTTCTCCATAAACTTTACCGGGAGGCACACCAAGCGTCTCCTCCGATTGTCAACTGACATATTGTCTCAGCCCTCGGTCAGGCAACCCCATCAGGTCGCACTGCATATCGAACTTTCGCTGTCATGTTCTAATGACACTGTGCTTCAATGGAATAGGATGTCGGCCACCATGCACGACGCAGGAACATCTGCTTTTCTCACTATCAATCGTCACCGCATCAGTCACTGGATATCCGAGAAGTCGGTGAATCTGTTGGAATCCAGAAGAAAACTCCCAGTCGGCCCTGAGCACAATGTGACCAGACAGACTATTAGGGGCGAACTAAAGCGGAGCCTGTGTGCTGACAAGGAAGCCTGGTGGACCAGTCGGGCTCAGGAAATGGAGGAGACAGGAGCAGTAGACAATCAATTCAAGTCAAAATGAGCTTTCTGAACCCTAATGGGTTCATGTTCAGCATTTACACTGCCACTGCGGATACCTTGATGATAAGTTAAATGCTTGGGGAGAAAAGTGGGAGAAGTAGCAAAACTGTTACTCCAACAACCGCTCGTGTAACATGTTAGCGCTTTTTGCTGTGTCAACGGGCCAACTTGAGAGATAAGGCAAAAGAGTATTACCACACGAAGACGTGCGGGAGAATAAAATTCTGAATGTCGAATGAATAGCAGAGGAAGAGAGCGTTTTGAAAAGATCGTTGTGAAGTGGATGAAATCACTCAGTTAATAACTTAGACGAAAAATCATTTCGGGCATCAAGGTGTACAGAAATGATCAACTCAACTGAAGTATCTCTAGACAAGCCGTTGCATTTAGAAATATGCTTTATAGAGCGTACCGAAAAGATATAGTCTTTTGAAGCAGTCGAGGGAAATGACAGGAGAGCAGTATAGCCAATGGGGAATAATGCAAGAGGTCACAAACCTGAATGTTCAAGTACGAGGTTCTGAAAGCACGTTAAGTCTAAGGGGCATAAAAAGTAAGGTTCCTGATTTTTAAAAACGTTTACAGACATACTTGGACCAGGAATGGTTCTGGGACGAAAGGACGCCGATATTTGACGGCAAAAGAGCTCGGTATAGGATTGTCATTCACAGTAAGGGTGGGAGAGAAATCAATAACGGACTGCAACTTATCGCCGCGGAGAAAAGAAACTATTGCATCACTGCATTTAGAAGCATTAAGCGTAAGAGATCTGGATGAAGACCATTCCACCAGATCTTCCAACCCATTTGGAAGTGATGAGGAATCCTGCTTAGTGGGGCTATACATCCCAGCACATCATCAGCATATTTACACCCTATAAACGTGGGTTGTATATGGAGATGTTCAACATACAGTGAAAATACAAAAGGTGAAAGGATCGCTTCCTGCAGAACACCACAGTCGGCACGGAAGACAGAGGGTTTCTTACTATTCAGCTTGGTGAAGTGAATACGATCTGTAATATAGTCACGTAACAGACTACACACACCAGGTTGAACTCCATTTTCTGATAACAGGTTTATCAACATTGACCTATCCAGGCTTCTAAAAGCATTCGATTAATCCAGGCAGAGAAGCCGTACGGATTTACATTTTTTATCTAATGCCCAGGCTATAGAATGAATAGGATATGCCACTGCATCCAATGTGGAGCGTTTGGGTCTATGCGCAAACCGTTAGGTATTATCCCCAGAAGCGACTGAGCAAATCCGCGGAATACTTTTAAGAGCACAGATGTACATAAAATTGAGCGATGCTTTTGAGATCCAGTTTTTGGTACCTTAGTGATACTGGCCGTTCTCTAAATGTCCGGGATCACATCCGTAGTAAGGCATTTGTTAAGGAGATCTGTTAAATGCTGTGTGAGAGAATCAGCACACTCCTTCAATGCTGATGGTGACAGAACATCCGGACGACAAGCCTTGTTTGCCTTTAATCTTTTGAATTCCTTGTGAACGTTGCTTCGTTCTTTGAAGGCAGCTGGATTCGAGCTAATGAAGGAGGGCATGGAAGGTGAACCTAATGAGGCGGAACTAAACTCCGAATTCAGTTTATCCACCTTCACTTCAACACTCTGGCTGCAAACCCTATTACCACAGAGCTGCCTCAGAAGCGCCCATAGATCGCGACAGTTATGGTTGCTTAGAACAGCTTCGATATATAATTGATTTAGTCTTTTTATCTCGGATTTAATTGCCGTGGTTAGGCTTTTGACACGGGTAGCGTTCTTGCACTGGTAGGCCCATTCTTTCATCCTTCGAATTCGCTTTAGTAGCGGTGATGAAAAACTATCTGCACTTAGATAGATCGTTTCAACAGGGCAACACATGTCAAAGCAATATTTGATGTAGACCGTAAGATAGTCACATTCGAGCGACATGTACTTGTCGTTGAAGACCGAAAAATCAGTTAACCAAAACATCGTCTGGAGCCTCGTGATATTTTCCAAGGAGCAATTCCGCCGTTTGATGATCTTGTAGGGACATCTGGTTAGCGTTAAAAAGTTAGACCTGCGGTATATGACTGGACACAGTTTTAAAATACAATGGTCTGAGCAGCTCACAAAAGCCCGTTTTAGTATGAAAAACAACTGTCGTTTGTTTGTAAACACAGCGTCCAACTAGGCATCTTTTCTGGTCGAAACTGTCACTAGGTCTACCATGCCAAGTGTCTTCAAGAATGTTGTATCCTTCCTATTGAAGTCGCCAGCAACATTAGAGAGTGTACAAGCTAATTTAAGCAGTAGCTTTGAAGAAACTTGGTCCTCAAAAAGCTTCAACTCAGATGCAGATGTGTCCGGAGCAATGTATACGTTTCTAACCATGACTGATCGAAGGTCACTTAGCAACTTCGGTTTGTATTCAATTAAATGACAACTTATAGAGATTGTTGAGTATATGAATATTACGGTGCTGAGTTGCACCGACATTGATTAACATGTTATACCGGAACCATCACGAAACTGGGGCTTTCTGGGGCGGTCAGACCTGATGGGAAAATAACCATGGAGTTGAATTACCCCTGTTTTGCACCTCAGTATGCAACCAGCTTTCTTGTAACAGAAGGATTCCTGTATTAACATACTCATTTCGCTGCATAATGGCACTGAGATCCCTGATTTTACTAAAAGTGAGCGAACATTTCTGGAAAGTACAAGTGGGGCTTACGATTTATCGACAGAACAACGACTGAGGCTAGATTACCAGCCAGTACGATGCTTTCGCTTTTTTCCGAGACCTTTATTCCTAATTCGTTTGAAAGTTTTTCTGACTTTATAACCGTATTTGATGAAGCACGAATTTAAAGCAGTAACCGTAACGTTTTCATATGGTTAACGGAAATAATAAATAATAATAATAATAATGTGTCAGCTGTACGGAATTGGACAACATTGACTTTGAGACTTCATCAGCAAAAACAAATTGCTTCAAAGTTGAAAATAAGATATTGAATCCGCAGTCTGTGGTGTAAAATAATCCAATGAGACAGCAACGGCCGAATTTGAAGGCCCCGCGTCGAAACCTGCTGCTTCCAGGGGGCCCTTGAATGCAAAAGGTTTTTAGGTGGCCATGTGAAAATGCGTTATGAAAGCAAAGTAACAACATTCATCTAAAAATTTTCTGACATTTTCTCTCTGCGCACTATTCTCCCCTGGTCAATACCAGTCAGTAAGATGGATTACGCGCGCGCAAGTTGCTGTTCACGTAGCTGTGAATCCAGACTGGGCAGACTTTCTGTTGCAAAGCTGGCATAGTTCTTATAAACTTGCGCAGATTTCACTGAGCTCGTCTCACATACAATCACCATACGGCAACTCAGACTGTGTAACTAACAACCGATTCGTCCTGATGACTTTGATGCCTATCCACAGTGAACCGACTGAGCTTTGCTTAGGACACTGGTGCAAGCTTCAGCGAACCTAGCGAACTCTCGTCAGTACACTGCGGCAGTTACCACACAAGGCCACACTGATACTAACTGTGTTTTCCTCAGGACACTACCACTGTGTGACAACTCCAGTGCCGAGAAAGAATTCTCGTTAGGTCTCAGTTTAGTAGGGCTAGGTTACACGTTTTTCGTCTCCAGTCTCAGCTCGCTCACAAGTCTGGTGGGGAGGTTAGGTTAGCCCGCAACTTTCCAAATTCAAGTGGCTACTTTGCTCGCATGGTGTACTAATTCTGAACAGCGTTCGTTCGTTCCGAATAAGAGTCGAACCCGCTGAAACGCGTTATATCGCTTTCTTTACATTCAGTTCAGTTGGAGCATGCAAACTGGAGTGCACTTTGGTTAAATGCGTCATACGTGTGGACATCCGGTTTTCTTGTTGAGTATATAACATAATGTGTACATAAAGACATTTCTCCTAGTACTCATCCTAGTCAAATGCCTTACTCGCATGCCTTACCTACCGCTCGTCGGTTATCCTCTAACTTTCGCGTTTTCTGTGAGACCCCAACTGTCGTTCTAGACCTAACCAGCCGATTCGCAGTATGATGGCGATTCTGTCCGTTCTTTATCAAACCAATTTATGATAGTTTTCTGCAATTGTTTATGTTCTGGTATATTTCTGAGATCGTGTGTGTTGTAGGTGGTTATTCACCTGTCAATGGTGCATAAATCAATTTTTGACTTGATTTGAGTTAACTTGTATAGCCAAGATATATTTCCTTACTTTTTCATCCACAAACTTTGTTAAATGTAGATTCAGCCGTGCTTGCTATAACAAATAATAGAAAACGTTTGAACATCACAGTAAGTATGGAGTCAGGTATAGAGCCGGATATATGCAAGCTTGCTCAAAAACATCTAGCTCAAGGATTGCATTCATGCCCCGACAAACATATTATTACAAGGTTACTACACTTCCGGAGAGATGGCAAGCTTTAGAGTTAAAAGCCAACACTAAATACAATTTCCAGCTATTAATGATATCTTTTGTTTTACAAATGAGTGCCTTGAGATTGCCGCACAATAAATGTTATCTTGAGGCTGTGAAAGTTAGCAAATGGTTTATAAGAAAAAGAGCAGTGATACCATCATTAAAAGTTTAGCCATCCGAACAAAAGATACCAATATGATCACTGGAAATCGTGGATTTACGTCTGTTGGGCACTGAATTGTTGAACTTGTGGTAATGAAGGGTGGGGGCCATGTGAAATGAAAGGTTTTAAAATGGGGGCATGGCTGAATAAAGGTTGTGAATTCCTGGACTGACCTCTTCGTCATAAGATAGATTGTGGGCATTCAGGCTGACTAGTCAAAGGAGTCTAATTCTTGCCATTCAGTTATCGGATCACTGTCTTGGCAATGGAGCACGAGCATATACTGCCGTCACCGACTTACCTACAATCCGAATCGCGTAACCTGCTTGTTAACCTGCGATTGCTTATTCTTCGTCCGTATGACGCGTGCGGGTCAAACGCTGAAGAAACTACCCGCCAATACAACACTATCCAGAAGCCATGCTGCCCATAAACGGACAATACGTGCTTAGGCTGTTGATCGGGGATTTTCAGTTACTTCGTGGATAACACCACAAGCCGAAAACACATCCGTAGTTGTACGATGCCGGCCAGTTTCCTGGCATTGTAAACACTACTAGTTTGTTCAAACTTTTGTACCAGTTTCAGAACGTAACGGGCCCTTATGGGCCGCATTCCCGCGTTCATGTTGTTGTATCGTCGGGCAGAGTTCAAAATGTTGCCGGTCTTACCCAGCACTGGGATGGTGAAACAACTGTGTATGGCGCAAATGGATCATAAGACAGCGAGGCGCTGTGTCCTGTGTACGGTGTAGACAATGGTCGTGGTTTATGTAAAGTGAAACCGATTTACTGTAACCCCTGAGATCGCGGGAGTGCACAAGCGAATGCATCACACGGTGAATATGGACGGCGTATTATTATTTACATATCGAAGATATTTTCTGTGTTTGTAGTTTATAGCGTTTCGATGTTCGCACTGCTGCAGTTTGAAAACCCCTGTTGTGATGGCTTGCTCGTTCGCAAGATACATTTCCTGTGTTCAGAGGGATGGCAGTAAGGACCTTAAAAGTTCGCTTGTCTAAAGCTGATGTCCTGTCATTGCCATGTTTTACAACTTTCGACAAGCGCCATAAACTGTTACTAACGGAATATTACACACCCAAGTCGCGTCGAGTGATATATGTGCCTTACATTATCCAGCTGTTTGGCGGTACTTCGCATTTGTATGACATGTAATGATATTTGTCACAAATGGCATCAGGATTTAAGCGCTGATCGATTGTCACGACACATGATCATCTTGTCCATCGTATTGGCTCATTGTAACATTTAGTCATGTGGGCCACTCCGGCTGAAGAGTTACTTTCTATCAGACAATGGGGCAGACACATCCTCTATGTCAAATGTGGTAACATCCATATATTTACGCCAACTGCACCCCATTTGTTTACGCATGCTGTTGGGTCAAGTGATGGATCGTGCGAACGATCAAGACGGTATCCACTTCTCTCTGGATGGCTTTTCGGGCCTTTCGATCATGTAAATTAAATTGGGTTTGCTGTAGGAATGGTTGACTTAATCCCCAAGCTGCAGCTTCCGAACCGGTTAGTGTGGGTTTCGAACTTAACAAACCAACCTCCAATTGGTTAACGGAGTATGCGGACGATGTTGCCCTTATCTGTGACATCTCCCAGACGTGCCAAGCTACACTGGACAGATTAGTGCTAGCTGTCAGCCACTTCGGGCTTTGCTTTGCACCCTCGAAGTGCAAAGCTTTCCCCCAAGATTGGCAGGGATCGCCTCCTGCTCTGACCCTTGGTGGGGATCATCTATAAGTCGTTCAGAAATTTAACTGCCTGGGAAGTTGTATCAACGCCCTTGGGATCGAAGATTAGATCACGAACCGTATATCAAAAGCTCGAGGTACTTTTGCTAGTCTTCGCCACCTATGACGCCTGCGCGACATCACTCTCTCCCCGAAGGGTAGAGTGTACAATACAGCGGTATGTTTGACCCTACTCTACGGCTGCGAAACTTGACCCCCCAGCTCAACGGACATAAAGTGGCTAGTTACGTTCGACTATCGGTGCCTTCGCAGTTTGGTTCACATCTGGTGGGAACACCGCGTGAGGAACGAGCATGTTCGACGCCTTGTTTACGGCACAGGAAAAGTAAATGAACCGCTCAGCACCATTGTTTCACGCACCAGGCTCCGATGGCTGGGCCACGTGTTACGCATTCCAGCCCACCGGCTCCCGCGACGTGCGTTGTTTGCTCACCGGGGATGTGGATGGATGAAGAGAAGGGGTGGCCAAGCGATGATTTGGTCGAGAGGAATGAACGTCCTTACTTCGAATTTGGCCTCGGTTGGAGCGTTACGGCAACATGGTTGGGTTCCAAAAGATGATGAAGACGTTTGGCTAGAAACACTTGCTGATATGGCTAGGAGCCGGCCTCAATGACGTTCCTGCTATGAGTTTCTTTGTCCTTCCCCATCCCTTTTAGCCTTCCCTCCAACCACGATCTTACTTCGTAGCATAATATAATAATAATAATGATAATTTTTGCTGCCTAGTAGCCGGCTGCTAGCTTTCCGGAACGATGTCCATCCGTTGTCCAGTAGCTCAGCTGGCTTGCAACTGTTGCATTTATTTTCTTTTATGTGTTGCGGCACAGTATTTGTGATGTGTTACACCTCTAGCTAACATGTATAATAGATGCAAATGAATGAGTAAGGCGCCAGTACTCTCTAATACAGCGGACAAACATCGCACGTATACGGTTTTGATTAGATACACGATACATTCGGTCAGTTCCTATGACGACATCTTGTTTAGTAATGGTCGCCTTTGCGAACTCGCATCTGCGCATCTATCAGTTCCTCTCACTCGTGGAAGAGGCTGACATGACGTGTTCAATAATTTCCTACTATTTACTATTCAACTACCCACGCTGATATCCCATACTGTGATATATCTCATGGTTGCTCCACCCGGCATACTCACTTGGTCCTTCAGTGCACTTTCCAAGAATCATAGTTTTCCGGATAATGAAATCCTATTTACATTATCTCAGGCTGATCATTAACAAGTAAGGCGCGGCGGATATCAGCACGAAGACATGGCTCACTGGATGCCTGTCCCGTGTCATTGCTTTGCGCTAGACATCAGATATCGCTTCAACCCCCGTACGAACGCATAACCTTGTCTACGCACATACATCTTTGCCTAGACTTTGAATACCCACGTGTCCCTACGCGCTCCCCGGGACATGTGCTATACAACCGGATGCGCAGAAAATAAGCCAGCAACGTGATCGAAACATGTCATCATTTTTATACTATTTAGGAAAATGTGCACGGATATGTCGAATGGCATTACGACATTCCAGTACGCTGATATCGCTGGTTGCTGCTTTGACAATGCGCTCAAGGAACTGCAGCCTCCATTCCTTCTGCGTCATGAGTTTCTGGGGATCCTCGGGGAAATGTTCCTCATAGTGCAGTCTCACCTCACTCTGGCCTTCACCATCTGCCAAACCTTCTCGATAGGATTGAGGAACGGGGAGTATTGGCTCACTCTCAGAGTGGTTACCCCCTCGTATCCATCTACTGTCGACAGTTCTTTTAGTCGTGTGTGACATGGTGCATTGTCGCATACCAGGACAACCTTCCTGAGCTCCATCTCCCGCTTCAGATTGCCTAAATAACTTCGCGACCACTCGAGAGATAGGGGACTATTGAACCAGCCTCTCCGAGTAGTCATCGACACCTTCCTTTCTATTGTGAGTGCACCGAGACCTCTACTGTTGACAACTTTGCAACAGACCCTCACTCCTCTGGGCGTCCGATCACGAGTACGTTTGCAGTAAACTTTGAAGTTCGTTTCGTCATTTCAAATGAAGAACTTTCCATCGTTCTCAAGTAGGAGAAACTGCTGAATAAATTCCCTGCATATCACTTTACTTCGCTCATTGTTCATTCGTTCGGGAATGTGATAGATGTTCAGGTGCCAATCCGCATAGGATATGGCCTTTCTCTGTCATCGAGGAGCAAGCTGACACAACTTGTTCAGTCTTTTTTCCTGCTCTAGATAACTGATTTGCGTACCACTCCAGTTGTTGACACACTTGTGCCAGTTGGCACAAGTATTGAAAGCGTTCGCTATCGGCGGACTGTAGCACTCACGTCTCATTCTTTTGGAGCCCGTATTCTTTACTGGTGTCACGTATGCAACCTCCTGAGTAATAGTAAACCCTCTCTGGCACCAAGTTTGCGCAGCTTAGGAAGGCGATTCTGGTTTCCACCATACATGTTCACATTTTAGTGGTTGCAGGCTTGCCGTTACAAAAGCAGATGCCGAAATAAAGGGATTGTTTAACCGTCATTTAGTTTCTTGTAAGTGGAATTGATTTGTAAGTGCTCTTGACTATTTTATTCTCAGTCAGCGGTTAGGAGTTGGATTCCATGTTCTTCCCTGACCCATTGTGTTGGATGGGCTGGTGTGGGGTAAGCGGCTGGTTTGGCTCGCAGCGCTTCGGAAACAGCTTCTAGCTCCACCTGTTTATAGTTCTGCTCTGCCCCGAATTCTATTGTTCTCCTGTTTTCGCTCGCCCACCATACTGTATGTATGGTATGAGGTGACCCAGTTAAATCTACGCAGCTGCCGATGCGGAGTGAGGCTAGTACCTATCGCGAGAAGCATGATTGTATCCTGTATGTGAGTTCGAACACGATCAGCAGAACGTTTATGGTGTCTGGCCTTTAGCTCCACGAGGTGAACGTTTAGCTGCAAGGATAATGTGACTGTTCACAATATGCACTGTATTCACAAAACTGTTTGCTGCCGTAGCTGGAACCACTAATCTAGAGTTCTAAGCGGCCGTTGGTTTGACATGGATCCGAGGTCTCATCTGGTAAGAAGGATTCTCAGTTGCGGTGAAACTGGACCTTAAGGTGGTACGACGATTTGTGTATCTCTTCGACTCATTAAGCCGTACTGGATGGTACGCTTGTGCACCTTGGGAGTTACTCTTACCAGATTGGCCAAGGGTTTATGGTCAGACGGACTTAGTCTCCTGGTTCTCCAAATTGTGTGTTGGAAGTAGAATGGTGCCTGTTGCTGTATAACCGAATCGTTTCCACTTCCCTGCTGTCTTACCAACACCTTTTTATCTAAAGTCTTTACTTGAGGACCCTAATGATTCTCCTGATAGTATCTCAGCCCACGTTCAACCATGACTATTTCGTCAAACTTCAACCACATGCTTCATCGGCCCTCGCGTAGCTGTACAAGAGATGCTTTGGCTTCCTCATACAGCTGGGCAGATAAGCGAAAACATGCTACTGCTGATGCCTCCCTTGTTTCCTTTTCACCTGTTTCTCTTACTCCCCTCCCGACCGCCATTACTAAGTTTCCTCCCATAGTTCCCGATTTAATTGACGGCAGCCGCAACACCACTTCAGTTCTATCATCTGCAGCTACCTTCCCGCATCACTCATTAATCGCCTATAGCCAACAGCTTTCTATAAGTCTACATTGTCCCGTTTCCTTGGCGGTGTTAAACGTTCACACTCGAAGCCAACTAGGTCAAAAGGTGCACTTGCACGCAGACACACTGGGTATCGATGTGTGTTGTGCGTCCGAAGCTAGGACCAGCGCCCCTCACGGTTTTTGAACTAACTGCGCCCACTTTGTCCTCTCGCTCTTGGTTGTACGCATCCGGGCGAGCGTTTGTTGCATTTGTACGCTGTGCCTCGGCTGTTTATCACAAGCGCAGACTTCATACTGAGTGGGGCATTTATCAGCCACTCGCTGTCCTCTGATATATGGTCAGCGTTAGGCTTAAATAGGCCACATTACCATGCGTTTCTGGTGGCGTGGATCTAGCCTGCACTGCTAGTTTTGCTGAAACATGCTAAAACTTTGATCATGCCATTGTTCAGCGCCGACTTTGCATTACTGTGAAGTAATCACAGGCCCGAGTCAAACAAAATTAACAGGATACCGTGCATCCCAGGCTTTTACCTACTTATTTCGAAGATGGGCTTCTATGGAATAGAATCTCCGCTGCCATGCACGACACTGGAGTCTTCTTGCGATACTATGTTTTTCGCAGCATTCACTTCATATCTGAGAAGTCATTGAACTTGTCGGAATCCCCAAGAAAACTTCTGACTCTCAGCACAATATGACCGAACGAACTATTAGGTGCGAACTAAACTGGAGTCTCTGTGAGGACAAAGAACCCCGGTGGTTCCTTCAGGATCATGAAATAAGGAGTCGTGAGCAGTAGACAATTGTCTCAAACCAACGGATCCAATGTGTTAGTCCCAGGAATTTGTGTCATTGAGGAAATTAAGGACAGCCCTGGTGCACCCAATAAGGAACGCCTTCTGATTCGCTTGACAGAGCACCTTTGAAACCATTTTACTTGACCTCCTGCTCCTGGGTCTCTTTCTACTCTCTTGTGATGCAGGCTGAGCAGTGGCGGGTTAGCCTCCTTCGGAGGCCGAGCTTCGAAGCGTGATTATAGCTCTTAACAGTTTTCGAGCTGCTAGTTCGTATTCTTTTGAACCTGTACTGTTTCTTGATAGAGGTGATGCCATTTACAAAGCACTGACATCCTTGTTCTAGCAGGTCTCGAAGAAAGAGTCCATTCCAGCTAACTCGAGTAAATAGATTATAGTGGCAGTATATAAGAAGTGCAATCGCACCGACTGTGCTAACCACAGGGCTATTAGCCTAACGCCAGTTGTTGCAAAACTAACGGCCTCGATTTTCATCTGTCACCTCAACGGAACGGGTGTCCCGGATTAGGGAGGAGCAGGCAGGTTTTCGTCTGCGTTGCGGCTGTCTTCACTCTGTAGCAGGTAATAGAGCAGCTTCCCACGTACCGCAGGCCGACAATGGCTGTGTTCTTCGACTTCAAGTGTCGTTTGACTTAGTTGTTCGATCCGTTCTTTTCAAAATACTTGTGCCGGAAAGTGTTCCCATGAAACGTGAAAATTTTACGTGCCGTGTACTCGAACACCACAGGCCGCGTCAAGGTCTACGGTGACTCCTTGGATATCTTTCTGACAACAACTGGCGTTCATTAGGGTTATCGAACTTTCTCTTTCTTTACGTTTATTGTGTGCCCCATCATGGAGTGTTCCTTTGTGGCATCTCATGATGTAGGTATCATAATGCTATCTAGTGGAAGAATTTTTGATTTGCGTAATGCGAGAGACATGGTCTTGCTGTTTGACAGTTCCACGACAACTTAGTCAACCCTCGATAGACTCTTTTAGTGGTCCCATCATATGGCATGCGGTTCGCACTTTCGAATTTTACAGGACCACCAACCACTTGATGCTCTTTTGTTTTTTCGTGACATGGAACTAGAACTGATATACTGTTTCACCTTGTCAGCTGCCTCAGCAGCGATTTGTGTATGGCTATTGGCTGTGTTTCCGCCAGTCTTCGGTTTAACTTCGTTTTTCCATTGTTCGCGAAATTCTCTTGTGACGCTGCATCGACGTACAGGCTTTCTTACACTTGAATAGATATCGGCGTCTGCCTTTTCATCTCAGCTGTGAAGAAGGATAGACGAAAGTTACAGGGCATCTTACGCGGGTGGTATGTTTTGGCGATGAGCTCAGACCTGATATTTGGATTATTCTACCACTTCCCACGTTTCTGCGTCTTATGTTCGCGCTCGTTGCCGGTATGTTCCGGCTTGTGATAGCGATTGGTAATCCTTCAACTTTTCCATCCACAGTGTTCAGATACAGCGACCTACAATTTAAGGGTTGGACGTATCAGAGGACTTTTCCTTCCAAACGGAACCTCACTCATACTGTCCAACACAACGCAAATTGTTTAAGTCGACTTCCACTTATTCATCCTTTGGTCTACGTTAGAAGACGCTGCATTATTGACTAGTGCAGGGACGTTAGTGCATTCTGCTCCCCTCCCTTCCGAGTCTTTTGTGTGAGCTCAATCCATATATTTTACTCGATCGATTGAGTGGGAAAACACCTGAAACATCTAGGATGGTACTATTGTGTTGTCGAACGGCTTGCTTCGTAACCGTCGTTGGGCAATATACCACAACATTAGTCATTCACACTGTCCGCATGCCAATCCTTCACCGGCACTCTCCTCAGTCTGGCGCATAAGAATGAAGGAACCAACCCTCCACATTCCACTACCAGCTCTCACGAGCTGTTTGAGCTTTCACCAACTTTCCTGGACCCAGGTTCGTCTTCAGTTTCTCTGCTTCTTACTCCCTTTCCAAGTTTGTACCCTGACAACGCCCCTCCTATTGGTTAACGCGAATGCATGCTGCCGACCGTTAACGCTACTCATGCTACAGCTGCAACGGAGGATTCCATAATTTCCTTTGCGTTTGCGAATTTACATAAACCTCCGTTAGACTCACGTACATCCTTATCATTATACACGTTAGCTACAGGTAGAAAACACCTTGGCCATGTTGGCGCAATACATAAAAAACATGCAACAGAGGCACACCAGCTGAGCCATCAGTAAATGTTGGGCCTAGTTAGGGCGAGCTACCAGCCGAGTATTTGCCTTAAAAAAGTTATCTTACGTGCCCGAAATGAGATCGTGGTTGGAGAGGGACAAGAAAACTCATAACACAAACGCCACTAAGGTCGGCTCCTCGCCATGTCAGCAATTGTGTCCAGCCACACGTGTACATCGTCTTTCGGGCCCCAACCAAAGAGCCGAGAGGCTCCAACCGTGGCTAAATTCGAACAAAGAGCCTTCATTGCTCTTGACCCTGTCTTCGGTTGGTCCCCTTTCCTCTTGTTCCATCCACACCCTGGTCGCGCAATCAACGCATGTCGCTGGAGTCGATGTGCTGGCATGCGCATTATGTGACCCAGCCATCGGAGCCTGGGACGTGATAAAACGGTGCTGAGAACTTCACATCCTCTTCCTGTGTCATAAACAAGGCGTTGAACATGTTCATTGCTCACACAGTGTTCCCACCAGATATGAGTCAAACTGCGAAGTCGCTGATGGTCGAACATAAGTAACCTATTTATGTCTGCCGAACCAGAGGGTCACGTCTCGTAACCATACAGTATATATATATATATATATATATATATATATATATATATATATATATATATATATAATACACAATATGTGGTACAGATATTGTGCCATCGGAATCATGGCTGAATAGGAAAACAATATGAATAATAAGAGCAACAAGAAATGCTTTTTTTTGTCAAGTTTACCACTCACAGTTTTTGAATTTTTTTCTTTCAGTTTGTTCTTTTTTAGGGGGAGGAAGATGGGACACCGCAACACACTGATGCACACGTCCGCGATTGACATCGATCTTGAGCCATAACTTCCAAGGTCTTCAACCAGCAAGTATCCTCATCTCTCGGACCCCAACCAGGTAGTCGACAACAACCGGCCGAGGCCAGTTGTTTGTCAACTTTTTCATGCAGCTTCTCCATGTTGTAGGCTGTCCACCAGACCGTCTCTTCCAGCCCTGTCCAGCAAGTGAAATCAACGCACGACGGGGGTAACGCTGGACAGGCATGCGCAACACGTGTCCCAACCACCGCAGTTGATGCAGTGAGATGAGATCCTCGAGCGAGTGGCTTCCACGTCCCAAGACACGCTGTTTAACTTCCACATTGCTTACGTGGTGCTGCCACCACACACGGGCAATGGACCGCAGACAGCGGTGCTCGAAGACGGATAGCCTGCGCAAGTCATCTTTACGAATGGGCCAGGTCTCGCATCCGTACAACAGTACAGCACGAACAGTTGCACAATAGACCCGCCCTTTAATGGAGAGACGAATGTCGTGGCGACGCCACAAATGCCTCAGCCTAGAAAAAGCGAGGCGTGCTCTCGAGATGCGCATCGAAATCTCGTCTCCAACAGCCCCGCCAGCAGTGATGCAACTTCCCAAGTAGACAAAGCTCTCCACAACCTCCTATGTCTCACCACCAAGAGTGAGTGCAGGCACAGGCACCTGCCAGTCTTGAAAGAGAGCCTTGCATTTGGATGACGAAAAGTACATACCGTACTTTGATGCTTCAATCGTCAAGCGGTTTAGTGCAAGTTGGACGACGTGTGGATCGTCACCCAGCAAGACGATATCATCAGCATAATCCAAATCAACAACTCGACTACCTGGGAGGAGCTCAACGCCAGCGTTCTTCAGGACATCCTCAATGGCAAAGTGGAATAGGAACGGAGAGATAGGGCATCCTTGTCGAACTCCACTGGAGACCACAAAGGTAGGCGAAAGCATGTCATAAGCCCTAACCCTGCCCGAGGTCAGACTATAGAGAGCGCGCAGTATGGAGACGAACTTCTCGGGGACACCGTTCCTCAGAAGGCACTGCCACAGTACTGTACGATCGACAGAATCGAAGGCTGCACGGATATCCAGGAACACAGCAATCGTTGGCCTCTGATACACATGGCGGAGCTCGAGGATCTGGCGAAGTGTGAAGATTTGATCGATGCAGCCGCGACCAGGGCGAAACCCAGCTTGTTCTTCTCGTTGCAACGATTCGCGTGTTGGGGATAGCCTGCGAAGTATGATGGACACCAGCAGCTTGCAAACGACGGGGACTAAACTTATTCCTCTGTAGTTGGAGCAGATTGTGCGCAGGCCCTTTTTGAAGATGGGTACGACTATCGATTCACCCCAAGATGATGGAACCTTCTCTCTCGACCAAATTTTCGAGAACAAAGCGGTGAGTTCTCGGACCAGCGATGCGCCACCATCTTTAAATAGAGCAGGAGGAAGACCATCAGGGCCGGGAGCTTTATAACGCTTCATGTGCCGGAGCTCCTGCTCGATTTCCTGGGAAGAGGGAGGGTCTGTTGGGTTAGACCACTCGGCCCCAGCGCGAGCGCCAGAGGTAGCAGATGGAGCTGGGTGCCAACAAAACTGTGAGCCAAAATGTTTGGCCCATCGCTTCAACCGTCGTTGAAGATTGGTGATTAAGGTGCCATCCTCTTCGCATATTGTTTCACTTATACCAGATCGAACACCTTCGGTGACTCGAAGGAGATGGAAGAGTTTCCTGGTATTACCACAGAGACTAGCAAGCTCCATCTCCCTAGCACGTTCACACCACCAAGCTTCGCGGTCCATTTGCAGACTCCTGCGCAACTCTCGACCAAGGTATTGGCGTTTTTCAACGTGTCTGGAATCCGATGGGATCAAGCGGCGTCTGTCCATCAGCGACAAGGAGTCGGCGGAAATCCAATGTTTCGGTGGGTGACGGGTAACTCCACAAGTGTCGATACTGGCGGAAACTAACGCATCTTTGATATGCGCCCCCTGCGAATCGAGATCACCGTCAACAGTTGAGCCAAGCAAAGTTGACAGTGAGGCTTGGTACCTGGTTAAAACCGCAGCGTTTTGTAGATTCGCGACGTCCGGTCGGTAGTGGGCGCGCTTAGGTGATCCTCCGAAACGCATGCAAATCTTAGCACGAACCAATGCGTGATCAGAGTCTAGAAAAGTTGACCAGTACGATCGGCAGTCCGTTACGCTTCCGCGCCAAACGTGCACTTCAAGCAGAGAGTAATGTCGCGCAGACGTCTTAAGTGGCGGATGTTATCAAAAGCGCCTCGTGCTTTTGATATACGGTTTGTGACCTTTTCGATTCCACAGGTGCTGATACAACTGCCGAGGTAGTTGAATTTTTAACGACTTCTAGCTGGTCACCACCAAGGGTCAGTGCAGGAGGCGGTTCGTGCCAATTTTGGAAAAAAAGATCACGTCGAAGGTGCAAATCATAGCTCGAAACAGCTGACAGCCAGTGCTAATCTATACAGAGTCGCTTGACACGTTTGTGAGCTGTCACAGATGAGGGCAGTGCCGTCAGCATACTCCAATTCAAGAATTCGGTCACCTGGGAGAAGTCCCACACCTTCTAAGTCGAGTTCAGTGAATGCAGTCTCCCATAGCGAAGTTGAAGAGGAATGCTCACAGCGGTCATCCTTGAAGGGTGGTAACGGCTTGCTGTAAGCCGTCACTCTGCCCGTGCCACGCGAGTACAGCACTCGGATAATATCTACATATTTCTCGGACACACCATTCCTGAGTAGACAGTCCCAAAGTATACATCGATCCACTGAATGGAAGGCACCTTTGATGTGAATCGCCAGTATATGTCACGGTGCTCCAACAACTGACGCAAGGTGAATATGTGGTCGATGCATTCCCGACCTCGACGCAACCCGGCTTGCTCCTCACGTATCTGGCTTTAGCTTGCGCCAGTCAGTCTGCGAAGGACGATAGAGGCAAGCAATTTGGTTGCCGCATTCTGAACGTGACCCATCCGGTCGGTTGGAACAGTTTCTTGCTCCCACAAGTTTACTGGTAACTCGTTCGACTTCTGGACGTGAAGGTGGATTAAAAGGGTATAACCCAGGGAGCAAGGCGATCACTGGCCGGTGCGAAATCTAACAATTCCGGCCGATTAAATTGCCTTTCAAAGTGCTTAGCCCAACGCTCTAAGCGTTTTCACCTGTTGTGGTTAGGCTGTCTACTCTCATCATATATAGTTCAACAAACATCAGATCTTTTTCTGCCCTCTCCTGTATCAGACGGAATAACTTTCGATGGTTACCAAAGTCAGCGGCCACTTCTATCTCTGACGCATGATGAGACCACTAGGATTCACGGTCTCACTTCAAGCTAGCACGTAGTTTGGCCCTGAGGTATTTCCGAGTCTTGTTATGTTGGCTTTCATTGGGAATGTACCGGCGACCACCTATAACTTCCAGAGACTACGTACAGACTCACTGTCCATGTTTTCCATTAGATTGCTCACATGCGGATTTACCTGCTACCAGCAATGTCTGGTGAACATGCGACCAATGGCCTTCAACCGTGCTCAGTGAGCGCTTGCTCAAACCGAACGCCAGCGTACTTCGATACGGATTCAGGGCAGTTGGCTGCGCTATGTGCTGGCAATGCCTTGAGTGTCCTCCAAAACGCACCCACAAATCAGCACATACAAGTGCATGGTCATTGTCCACACATGCACTACAAATCTAGCGACAATTTTGGACACAGCCACTCCAGCGGTAACTGATCGCGATGTGATCGATTTGCGTCCATGGCTTATCCGAGGCTGGTGGGTGCCCTATCACCCTCTGGCGAGTGTCGTGTCGGAAGTTAGTGCTCGCAAGTAATAAGCGAACATCTTCACACAAATGAAGTAATCGTGCACCGTAAACAATACGGGAACCTACACGCTGTTGGCCGTCCAGATGTACCGATTCAGAGAGCAGTTTACTGACGGGCGTTCAGAGTACCACCCAGCACCACAGTATCCGTACTATTTCTGTAACGAAAGAAATTGTTAAGTTGATGGTAACAATAATCTTTCGCCGAATCAGTTCTACAGTTTGTGGACGCATAGGCCGCAATGACAGACAGGCACTGTTTGCCCCTGCGCGACTTCGATGTTTTGAACGGTCCATCCAATCTAATGACACGTATCTGGCTGTTTATTGGGATCCAGTCGATCAGGGCACCATCAGTCCGAGTCTCGAAACAATGCGCACGCCAGCTTGACCGGCATTTTAAGCTGCGTCATCACCAGACATGCGCAGTGAAAAATACCGCCATATCGCATATGGGGGATCGCAGGCTAAGCGCGCAGCTCGAGTACTGCAGGCGGGTTTCCGATAAATGATAAATTTCGATCGATAGGGTCTCCGTTGTTCGGGCAGGTGCTACCTTTTGGCCAATCTGTAGCAAAATGCGCACGTTGAGGCACATAAGTCTTATCGAGGACTCCGATGAGAGACGGATGAACTGACGTACGCTTTGTTGAACTTCGACTTATCGACTGGACTGGAACGCCCCGCTGCGATTGCGTGTGATTTGAATCTAGAAGACAAGCGACTGTTGAGGCAAGATAAGGAGGTCCAAGTATTTTGTGGTTAAAAACTGGAGGTCTGAAAGTGAGGTTAGATTGGAGGAACAAGCGCAAGAGAGGAAATAAGAAGACGGGATGGCTTGGTCATTAGCATTCAGATCCCTATCCACCCTGCTCGATGCAGTAGATAGGGCGCCGTTGATCATTCTCTGCGACGGCCAAGACATCAGGTTGTATGAGAAAAAGTCATTGTGTTGTATTGTGTGGACAAAACGCTAAAGAGAAGCTACTGCTTATACCTCACAGAGGCTATCAGACTCTTAACGTACTTATTTTGCGGGTGAGGAGGACTTTGTTTGTGGGCTCGCGAGAAATGGCCTCTTTACCACTGGCCACCGTTTTGTTTTACTGACTGATCACTCCGCCTTAACCACTCCCCTGAAAAATGGATTTATGGGGTTCTGCCCGATGCGGATCGATTGTTAGCACGCCAGACTTCTCTGTTATTATTTCTAAATCGTTTACCGGCCAGGATGGCAAGCAACTCGCGAATGGATTATCCCGCCTACCTTTAGAACTGGAGGACAGAAGATAAATACTCAGAGAGGCAGCAATGATGTCCAGTCTTGGATCCGATTTGTCTGCCCTGAGGATTAGTGAATTACGAACTAAGATACAAACGCAGCTCATGTTAAGGGAGGATGGCCGATGAACAACAAAGTTTCATGTGAGTTTCTTCCGTAGTGTGAAACCTGTGAAAAACATTCAATCCTAGATGGTCGGCTCATGCAATGCCCGGCGTTTTTAGCTCCACTGTCACTGGTTAACAAATTAATTGCTTGAGTCCATAGGGGTCATTCAGGTATTGTCCGATCTAAAGACAGGGTCCGACATTACTTTTGGCGGCTACCAGTGGTAGCAAGTATTGAGGCATTTGGGAAAAACTGTAAGACTTTTCGGTTGGCGGATAAAAATTTTCTACCTGTTAGGGTCCCCAGACAACCGACACCATAACCGATTATGTCGTGAGTCAAATTTGCCATTGATGTTATCGGCTCCTTCGCCATTGCCCCAGTGAATAAGAAAGACTTGCAGGTAGTCTGTAGTTCATGTATCTGACCGAGTGACTTCTTCTGTAGTGCTGTGCTGGCCCAAACATATGTGTTCAGTCGTTTCGGATTTCCAGAAGATAATGGTCCACAGTACTTTAGTTAGGATTTCAACACCTTCCCGGACTGCATCTTACATTCTCACAGCTAATGGCAAAGTGGAGCGGCTTAACCGGTCTCTCAAGGAACCATTACAGGGCATCCAATTAGCAGGGGGAGAGTAGGAAGAAGCTGCCTTGACGGTTCTGCTATCATTCATAACCTGTGAACATAGAGCCATAAGGAAAACGCCTGCGGAACTAATGATTAGAAGGCCCAAACGCACCAAACTTCATGCTGCGGATAGTATATCCTTTCTTGTAAATCCCGAACGGCACAATAACTTACCATCAATTCTACGCCAGATCCTCGATTCCATTGCAACCGGAATTCTTTGTTCAGATTAAAAATCGACGTCCTTTACAGCGTCACGCAACGCTGTCTGCGCCGCTGAGAACCATCCACGCGTGTGTGCGCCTACCACGTACCGATTAGCCAACGGCTTGATTATCTACGCTCGTCGGCTGTACCTAACAACTGGACCGGCCTTTCCGTCCAACACTGAGATGCCTGTGAAAGTCAGACGGTGTCGGCTCCACCGTCACTTAAATTACCCAAATCCAGACGGACACCAAAGGCAGGTGATCGATACGAACCTGCATGAAGCAAAGTCCCAAGCGAGAGAAGTGATGTAATTCGCCTGCGCTAATTGGTTGAATCGATTGGTTGATTTTTGAAAAGCTTCCCGTCACGATCTGAGTGACTGGGTGTTTACCTGTTACAATGTACATCCGCCGCGTCTTCGTTGTTCTGCTACGTCAGATATCCTCGTTGTTGTCACTCTGGGCTTCTTTTGTGCGTTGAAATATGTTGGGTCTTTTCGTATAAAATTGCTTTTTACGCCCCCACACCTTTCTTCCATATCTCCATCATGTCTACACTGGACGCGGTGTATCTATGTGGACTTATGCGTGGTGCAGGTCCAATCACATGTATCTGCTTGAGTTATGCGGCCGTTCGCAGCCACTGGAACCGCAATGTCCTGTACCGCTTTTGACGCTAGCCTTATGTTAGCATCTCATGCGGTCTGACGCAATTGCTGACCTCATACAGTTCCATGAATATTTTCATTTCATTGTTTTACTTTTCTCAATATTCCTTTTGGTTTATATCATAGAAATCTTACCTCTTTGGATGACGCTTTTGTTGCATTTAAACTGTTTAGCTCGCAGTAAATCTCCCTGTTACATATCTTTTTGTCACTGCTATTGTTTCTCTTTATAAGGTTTCACTCGGTAGGTTGGTACACTCGCTACTGCGAAGGATTCGAGGTGGCCTCATTGTCTCTCGTCAGAAACGTCTGCGGATGGCCGATCGCAGACACTCAGCTCTGTTGCGTGGAGCGGTACGCGAGAGCATGTGTTTGGGACCGTATGATATCTCTGTTGGATCGCTGTACAAACCAAAAATGTCGCTGGCTTGGACTCCTTTACCTTCTGATATTGATTTGGAAGTATCAGCGTCTAGCTCGCATGCGGGAGTCTGTCGTAGCTTGTCAGTACTCTCGTTGCCGGCACATATCCTACCGGTAAGAGTCCACTGTTATCTACCTTCATAATGCAATCAATACCGAGGGTCATATTGATCACCACGTCTCCTTAATGTATGCAAGTTAATGAAGATCACTGTTACTCTCGTATTAACCCGAACCCACCATTTACACTCAAACGGGTTCTTTCTACGCTTGGCGCATGGTTTTAACGTGGCGGGGTCGAAGCCCCCAAATGAACTGTAATCCCTAAGGTCATTCCACTTTCTCGTAATAAATTTATCTACATCAGATTCAAGTGTTCTGAGTGAACAATCCAGCCATCAGTTCCCTGTTTCGTTTGGTTGTCGGACTGAGCTTCATTGTGCCTCCTTTCTGGTAGCCATTAAATTCGTCTGATAGGCAATTGTCAGAAACGTGAAGGATGTTTGTGAGTAGCGTAAGGTTCGTGGAAAGTAGAAGTCACGATTAAACCGCATACAATAATCTGCCTGTACGGGGAATCGAACCCCTGTCCATGAATTTCCGGTCTGCTGCTCTACCACTGAGCTACCGAGGGTTGACGATTAGGTGTGCAATTTAATACACGACTTCTGCTTGGTGTGCGACGTATTGCCAATGGGCTCACAGTAAATGTCCTGGTGTTGCAGATTGGCTCACTCATTCATCACTTCCCAAGTGACCGAAGTAACTGTCCTGAAGTCCAAAGGGCGATGGTAGATTACTTGAAGGATGTTTGTGAGTAACGTAAGTTTCGTAGAAAGTAGAAATTTGAAATCGCCTAACCGTTCCAGGTGCGTGTGCACTCAACTCTTGATCTACCATCGATTGATTTCGCCCCATCTGTTCTTCCGATGAATTGGCTCGTACATGCTTCAAGTTAAAAATGGTTTTATGAACCTGACTGGGAACACTTTCAGCATTTTACACCTGCACTGCGGATATTGAGACATGAGTAAGCATGGAATTGCAATAAAAGCCTAAAAGGAGTGGAAAATGCATACACATCACTCAAGTAAACGTTCATACGTGGTGCTACTAAATTTATTGGAGTCCACAAAAAACGGGATAAGTCCTGTAAGAGAGTTGTGATAATGTGTTGTGCGAGATAACAAATCCCTAAATTTAGTGTGGGTAGACGAGCAGGAGAGGGGCGTTAGATAAATCAGCTTGAAGTGAGTGAAAAGGGTCATTAAAATATTTGCTGAAATGTTGTCACATGCACTAAAGTGCTTAGTGAGGATGCATTCAACTACACTCTGGACAATCCACTGTACTTGGAAAAGAGCTTAATAGAACGCGCAATCAATGTGAAATCTTTATGTAGAAGACCATGAGAAACGATCAGCAAGCAATATATCCAATGGGGAGGAGCACAGGCAGTCACAAATTTGTAAATTAAAGAGCAGGGTACTGAAGACATTTTGAGTCTGAGAGCATAGAATGATAATTTTCGCACCTTGCGGAACGTTTCCTTAACGTGTTGACCAAGAAAGATTGTGAAGTAAATGTATACCAAGGTACTTAAGTGGGTGAGCTGGGTATATTGTGGTTGCTTACGACCTTGAGGGGAGAAGTGTTTGCCATACTGAGACGTTTATTAATGCGAAGTAAAACAAAAGTTACAACGCGGCATTTGAACAGTGATTTATCACGGGATAAAAGCAAGTACTTGACACGTCCCGTAGGATGGCTGGGCTGAATACGATGGAATCAAAATATATCTGGGTCATCTACCGAACGTCTGCCTCGATGAATACTTTGATAAATAACGTCAGTTTAAAAGAGTAAAAAATCATGTGTAAGCATGCAGAAATACACAAGGTTCAGTGATCGTTGATGTAAGGCGTGAGAAAGTAAAATGTGGTCGCTCACTTAGGTCCATTTGATACATAAATCCTGTTGAAATGCATGCTTGGCGTAATCCACAATAGCGCAGTTTAGGTAACAAAGTGCTGGGACCTAAGAGCAACATCTAATCGTTTTTTGAAAAGGTCCAAAGTAGGAGAGGATACAACTGAGTTTGCGAGTGCGTTCCAGGGTTGACAAACCCGAAGGGAAAAATGATTCCGTCGACACTCTAGACGGCTATATTGTTCCTTCAACTTTAAGCAGTTACCCCTGAGCTGCGCGTTGTGGCTAAGTTTCAGCAAATGGCGGCATACGTGATTGGGGTCACACAGTATCTGATACGCTAATACGAGATCCCCGCGCAGCCTTCGATAGCGTCCGCTGAAAATTCCAAGCAACTTCAGCTTTCGGTGGTAAGCGTGAAAGCACAGACCTTTTAGATCCTTTGTTGCTCTACGTTGTGATGCCTCTAACGCCTCTAGGTCGCGCTTCAACCAAGGTTCCCAAGCTTGGATAGCGTATTCAACGTGCGGGCGCACGTAGGGATAGTGCACCTTTGCACGGATTGATGGGTTAAATCTCCCAAGTGCCATTATCAGCATACCGACGTGATGGTTGCCTCTTTTGAACACTTCAGGTGACTCTGTACAAGCATGCCAAGGTCATATTCCTGGGGGTTGGTCTGTAATCCGTGTGCCCCAGGCAAAGACATGTAGTCATGTCTATGGCGTAATTGCACAACGCGACATTTGTCTACGTTGAAAGGTAGAGCGTTTTGAACTGACCAATTCGACATCGCCTTAAGATTGTACTGGATACGGTTGTGGTCGTCCGGTTCTCTGATCCTTCCCCATATCTTGATATCATTCGCGAAAAATTGGAAATCGGAAGCAATTGATCTCGCCAAATCGTTACTGAGCGTTCGGAATAGACGAGGTTGGGGCATCGGGCTTTGTGGTACATCACACACCACATCGATTACATCGGACAGTTTCCCAGACTCTCATCTCCACGCGTCGTTCGTGTAGCAAATTGCTACTCTAAGTCGGAATTGGGTCGCTAATGCCATAGTTCCGAAGCTTGTAAAGGACGATTGAATGGTCTAAGCGATCAAACGCTTTTGAGAAGTCCTATCTATCCTCAACTATTACGTGCGATCAATAGTTTAGTAGACACGAACGCTTTGGACGAAAGTCATGTTGCTCTGGGGCTATTAAGTTGTGGCTTTCCAGATACTGCATCAACGCATCTGCGATGATTGATTCCAGAAATTCGGATAGCACAGGAAGCAGCGTTATTAGACAGTAGTTGGTAGGGTCAGTGCGGCTATCCCCTTTATGTATAGGTGTGATGAACCCTCGCTTCCATACTGGTGGAATATGGTTCTCCTCTAAATATCACTGACAGAAATGGCCAGTGGTTCTGCTAGATCACTAGCTACTGCCTGCAGAGCTTTCGGTCGGATGTTGTCGACTCCAGGAGAACTGTGAATACGCAAGGTTAACAGGTTCTTCAACACAGCTTCCGCAGTGAAGGTGATGTTGTCTAAACCTGACGGTGGAGTAATCTAAACGAGAATAGTTGGGTTCGTTACATGCTGGAAAGTTTGGGAGGAATGAAGCCATAGGAGATCGGCTGCATCCATTGTTGACCGCGTGCATCCATCGGCCGTGACTAGTGCTGGAATCCCGCGTTTTACCTTTCGAAGGCCGTTAACGTGCCTGTACTAAATTTGCGGTTCGTGCAGAATCGCTTTATTAACTCCTGCTGATGCTTGATCTTGTCCTCGCGGATCAATTTACACAACAGTTACGCTGTGTCATGTATGCAGTCCAGGTTTCGGCATTCGGGCAGTCCTTGTGACCTCGCCATGCCAAGTCCCTCAGTGGCATACATTTGCGTGTTCTGCTCCTCAGAAATGGCTTATATTTCTTTTTGGATGGGAAGGACTTCTGTTCCGATGTGTGCGCTACCAGTGTGCTAAACGTCCTTGTAAAGGTTTCCCAGGCAACATCTTGGGGGTATTCGGTTAAGAAAGTCCAAGATGTATCCTTAACAAGCTTTTGATAACACGTTATAGGGCGTGGCAGGATGCACTTTATCATCCTCCTTTTCTGCATGTTCCGCATAGCATAGAGTTACACGGTCACTGCGACCCAGTGGTGTGCTTGTAACTGTCTGTCAACTAGGAGTTCTTCGTTAGTTAGCACAAGATCCAGTATCGACGGCTTGTTAGCAGTCGGAAATCTGGTGGGCGAGGTTACGTGGTTGTACAAAGGGTGGCTAGCTATTAGCTCTTGCAAGCAGGCTTTAAACTGCACACCATCGGTTGCTGGCGCTTCCATGTCGTGCACATTGAAATCTCCAACGATAAGAATGTTGGTATAAGACTTCTTCAAAGCAAACTGAAAGGCATGGTTCAGTGTAGAGTCCATTTCCGACGTAGAGTTTGATGGGCGGTAAATTACGGCTGGTAGACATGTGTCCTTGTTCCGCAACCATACGTGGCACCAAAGGGAATCAGACGTGCGGATTTCTGGGTGATCGATAACTTCACATCCTAGGTTTGTATTATAGTAAAGAATCACGCCATCCCTTCCAGTTCTACTGTTCTGAAGCAGCGATATACCGCGTAAATTTACCTCAGAATCGGTTATCTCAAGGTTTACCAGATCTCACTGATCACGACGATGTCCCGCGGTCGTGAATCGTGATGTTCTCTACGTTCGGCATGCTTACTTAGAAGACATGGGACGTTTGTGCATATACAGGATAGTGTTTTTGTTGTTAGGAATGCTTTGATGGATCTCAAATTTGTTTGCCTTTAAGCTGACTGTTAGGTGACCGGCTTTTAATCGTTTTTTGGTTTGTGAAGTTCAGTCAAGTAGCATGGCATTGTTGAGCTTTCCTGAACAGAAGTTTCACTCGTGCTGTGCTCTGTCCTGTTGTGTGCCGTGTGTACTGTTCTGTCGGTCTCTCCGCAGGACTGTGCGGATCAAGAATTTGCTAGTTCCATCAAATTGCTTACGACTCTTGGTCGTGCGCCTGCTACCTTTAGCTGGATTTCTGTTGGCAACCTGGCTCTAAGCATTGACCACTTATTCAATAGGACTTGCGTCATTCTCTCGGAGTGTAATACTACTTTTATTATTCTTGGACCGCGGCCTTTGTAGTTAGGTGATGACAGAACTCTTGTCAAGGATTTGGCAATAACGTGGTCTAGAGATAGTGCTTCGCGGATCTAACACCATTGCTCTCGGTTATGTGTTTGCGCATCGTGATCAGGAGAATCCAGAAGCTCGGGCACACCATGAACAAATCTGATTTTCATGCTATCACTATTAGGAAATCCGCGTGGGTTACCTCCTTCCTTTGGACGATGATTCCAAGGGAGATCGGGTATTATGTGCACTCTGCTCGGTGACCTGCGAAGACGAATCGATGATGGCAGGACAGTCTCTGTCACATCTGCTGAGTTAATAAATAAATAAATAAATAGTTTATTCTCAGTTTCATAGAGACACACCAACTCAGGCATGATCAAGGTTTAAAAACAGATGTGTATCACGACGATACATCGGGTTCAATCGTGTATAATTGAAACGGTGTCGGGAAGAGTTGATATGTGAGTCTAGTCGACTTGCCACTATGTAGTTGAGGGCAGTGACTTTATTCAGTGGCGAGTCACATCCGCCACGTCGCAGTGTTGTTAAACAGACATTTGTGACTTTTTATAGGGAGAACGCTTGCCAGGCGAAAACCCACCACGTCCTGCAACACTGCCGTAAAGCATTTTGAACATTAATGTTGAACTGGCAAAGCCGCTTGACGACTGGCTTTATCTTCGGTTTTTCGCAGAGTAATGGCTTCTAATTTCCTCTGTTAGTTGGACAGGTAATTTGATCGGGGTCGCCATGATTTTTGAGGTCGGTGGAGGAGAGGGACATCGCGATTATTCTTCTTGTTGTATGTCCAGGTGAGCAAAAGTTCAACTTTTTCGCTGTCCAGATTTTTCAGATGTATAATGTATGGGAGTATGAGGATATGTCCAGTTCTCCATACTGGACAAAGGTTGTGGTGATTGTAGTTCGGTCCTTTCGGAGTTCTGCCATGCTCCATGAAGAATTCATGGTTCACCAGAGTGCACTGAGGTCGCGCTACGCGTTGCAGGCTCAACCCGAATACCAATCGCCTCGCAGATGGAACTCCACTGGATACGATCGCCTACCAACTTGCCTTTTATTGTGCCAGATTTGGACTCGGGAACATTGGTACATACGAGAGTTAATGCAGCGTGGTTTTGTCTGGCAAGGGTCATCTTTAAAGTTGTTGTTGTTAATTTGGGCTGTTTAGAAGGTACCAATGGACTTGACGGGGAATGCTGCGTTGCCCCATTTGTGTGTGGTACAGAAGATGGACCTACGTTTGCCGCTCCCGCTGTTTATCGAGGTTATGGACACGTACGTTACTTGCTTAGTATCTGCACCGGATTGCCTTCGGCTCTGAGCTGTCGGTGTCATGGCTGAACCTTTAGGTGAAGCGTCTAGGGTTGGAGAAGTGGAAGTACGCATATTTTTGGCTTGTCCGCTTGTGGGAGTGAGCTGACCCAGTGGATTTAGAAACACAGACGCTGCTGTGCGGTTGGAGCGTCCAACTCTCTTCTTCGGCTTAGACTCAGAGCTTACTTTGGCTGGTTGAGGTATTAGTGTAGCTATAGTTACCTCTGTGGGAGCGATCTTAGTATTTACAAAATGCGTGATTATTTCAGTCAACCCAGCTTACTTTTTCATTAGCAAAGGTAGACAGTCGACAACTGAAATGACTTGACATGTTGGACCAAACCAAAATGTGTCAGTAACTTTGTTTTTCTGTCTCACTTCTTGGACGGATTTGCCTACACATTGTGGACAGTACGATCTAATGCAGCTAGAACAGGTTACCCCGATCTTAAGGACTTTACTGCAATTATCTGCTGAATATGGGCGACGTTGAACCATTGTAGTGCTAGTGGTCCTCTTATTGTTTGCAGTTAGCAATATCCGAGCGATCTTTGTGGTCCTCGTACTCACATTCGATAATTGTTCTATACGCCAGGCGTTACCCAGAAGCACGTCAAAACACGCACACGAGTTGAGAGTTGTTCAGCCGCACCAACGTCAGTCGTCCGCGACAGATGGATGTCTTACCGCTCGGACTATCGGTTCAGCGGTCGAACGACTCACGGTTGAACGCACACACCCATACAAAGCGGTAGTGTGTATTGATCGGGCGATACAGTTGGAGCGCTGATAAAAGTCCCTAAGTACCCCGGACTAGATGTTCGGTTGATGAGCGAACCAAAATGACTGTAACTGTTATGCTGCAACATGCACGGATGCTTGCCGCGTAGTTTGGAAGTTTTCGGCTTCTTCTTCCGAATGAGACGAAAACGTTTCCCCCAAAAGCTTCGGTTTGATGTGGTTACACAAGTGGAACTCGGCAAAGAATATGCCAAAACTGAGAACTGGAGCAAGAGTATAATCCACACGGGTTAGATCCAAGAGTTGGGAAGCACTGAGTAGTGCTTGTCGAACTGGTTCGAACAAGCGCACGCACCATTATTGGGTGGGGAGAAGTGGAGTGGGCACAGAGAGCAAAGGGACAGCCGAGTTAAAGTGCGGCCGTACAGCGTGACACCAATGCAATTAAGAATAAGGGACCGGGACAAGGACCACAGCTGAAGCTCATCCAGACTGATTTGCAGAGTTGTTGATGATGCAGCAGTTGGAGCAATGCTGCCTAAGACTACGTCATCCGCGTACTTACAAATAATAAATTTGGGGGATTTGGAAGCATTTCGATGTATAGAGAGCAAGGAAGAGGCAAGACACTGCTCCTTGTTAGACGCCCATCATCTTTGTGTAAGACTTTTTACCGTTTAGTTGGGTAAAATGAGGTCGGTTTACGAAGTAGTTACTCATTAGGTCGCACACCACTGGTTGAACACCATTCGCAGAGAGATGATTAAGCAAGACTGATCTGTTGACACTACTAAAATCGTTGACGTAATCAAAGAACTGGAGCCGCACATTCTTGCATTTCGCATCCAGTGAAGTGAATAACACGCTACGGCATTCAACATGGAACTTCGGGGTCTGTACGCAAACTTAGATACGTCCACGGCTGGAATGTATGTTAAGAGCTAAGGCACAAGTAGCCGTTCGAAGACTTTTAGCATGACGGATGTACAGGCGATCGGACGGAATTTCGTAGATCCATTCTATGATACGGACGTTATTCTGACAGTCCTCCAAATGTCGGGAATAATTCCACCTTGTAGGTACCGATTAAAAAGGTCCATTAAGGGCATGGTGAGCGTATTGGCACTCTCTGTCAAGACAACTGATGAAAGAGCATTCGGTCCATTAGCCTTCCTTGAGGTCACGGTTGACTTCAGCGTGTTGGAATGTAATTTTTAAACCAGAGCCAGCGAAAAAGTCATAGAGGATGAAGGGGTTGTGGGTGCTTCCAGTGAAGAACAGAGCTCAAAATTGAGTTCCTCTACATCCACAGATCCAATCTGCTTGTTAGGGCTTTTACTACAAAGCCACTTTAAAAGTCTCCATAGGTCTCGGCAGTTGCGCTTGCACATAACCGCGTCGCTTTCTAAATTATTCAGCCATGAAATCACAGTTTTTATTGCTAGATAGAATTGTTTGACACGAGCAGTCATTTTAACTCTGTAGGCATGTTCTTTTTTCTTTCTACGTTGTTTGAGTGTTGGTGAGGAAAATCTATTGACTCCTAAGTGGATGGTTTCGACCGAGCAGGGAAGATAACAGCCAAAGTTAAGATAATCAGTGAAATGATCACATTGAATAGACAGATCTTCGCTGTGGAAAACTGTAGAAGTCAGCACTATCTGCACTCTCTCAGTATTTGTTGCTGAACATTCCCGTCACCTCACAGTTTTGAATGCCTTATTAGCCAATGAACCAGAGTGAGTATTACCATATACGACGTAGCACACTTTTATTATACAATGATCGGAATTATCGAGTGTGGAAAACAGCTAAGCACGATTGGGAGGATGAAATCTAGTTGCGTTTAGAATCTGCTCGAAAAGGCCACTATGTTAGTCAAGCCAAGTGCTTGAACGAATGAGGTATGGATTTTATTGAAGTCCCCGGCGATGACATCGACTGAGCGGCCAAGTTTAGGTAGTAACGCTGAGGATAGCTCATCTGCAAAAGCCTTCAAGTCTGATGCTTGTGTGTCGAGGGACACGTATACATTCCCAATAATAACAGAAATAAAACCACTCAAAAACTTTGGCTTACATTCAAGTAAATGACAGCTGATTGCGACTTTGGTGTAAGCAACAAATATATAGTTGACGAGTTACACCAGCGTTGATGGACGTCAGTGATGGCACTCCTTCCACGATCTTGAGGCATTCCGTGGCGGTCGGCTCTGATGGGAAGATAACCAGCAAGTTGAATAACGTTGTCTTCTACCGCAGCATGTAACCGGCATTCTTGTAGCATCAAAATGCTTACATTCGAATATTCAGCTTGTTGTATAAAAGCTTTAAAATCCGCCACTTTCCAAGGAGTGCTCGAATATCGCTGAATAAGATCAGTGGAATTTGTGTCTTGTCTACTGAACGATGTCTAAGGCTTACTTGCCAGCCAGCACGGTGCTTTCTCAATTTACAAAAATGTTTCTGCATAACTCGTTTAAAAGTATTTCGTACTTTGTTAGCATACTGAATAACACGCGGATGGGGAGAAGTGTATCGCGGAGAAACTTCAAAATGTTGACGGAATAGGACAACCTCGAGCTCAAGAAAGAGTCCAGCTAAACAAACTGGCAGAGGTGTTTTGTGAATTGGATAATTCCGCAGTAGCTAGAATAAAAAAGCTCTTCATGGAAAAGAGCGACGATCATTCTGAATGCCTCGCTTGTATCATACTGAAATTTCGTACTCGATTATATGAAAACTGACTAGATATCATATATTAACCCTGTTTACAGTCCATTGGGCTATATACAGGGCATTTTAGGAATGCGTTTAGGGCTACACGTTTCAGATTAGCCCAAAACTGGAAATCCAACGAAATCAGTCTTAGTATCCTTCACATTTGTCTAAAAGCAGGTAAGGTTGTTCTTTTCCTTCAAAATCCCACCCTATTATACAAGCTCTCGCAGGTTCACTTTAAACTGAGTATGGGGTTTCTCGATTACTGTGGCGGTAAGGTAACCTGGCTTTCGCTCACCTCATGTCAAGCAGCTGCTTGCAAGTGAAGTGCTAACACCTCTAGACGAATTGCCTGCGACTGATTGCGATTACATGTGTATCTTCGAATATGGGCGGAGGACGTTCTTAGCTAATTGCAAATCTCCCAAAGCTTGTCATCACCTAATTCTGCCTTCGTGCTCGCCAAACTCTTTTACTCCCACTTTTTGATACCATTTGGTGGCCCCTCACTCCATAACCAACATCCATTCAACCGGCTCCTTTCATATACATTGCCTAGCCAAAGAACTTAGCATGGAAGTTCAAATGGCGACTTGACTTTTTAGTTTGAGCAGCTAAAAAATATCGTCCACCCGAAATGTGCTTTGTCTCTTTCTCACTTTCTGTTCCTTGCCAACCCCATGTTCTAGCTGCAATTTGTACAAAACGACTTTATCTCCCTTAATGCGATCAATGGGAGAACTAAGTCCTCTCTCTAATCTTGGTCACATCATATCGTTATACCGATGGTAACGGGAATCTGCCATTATGTGCCAATCACATCACAGGTTGATACAGTATCCCCTTCCAGCATAAGCGCTCATATTGTGTTGCATGTTGGTTACCTAATGGTTCCCTTGACTGGCTCTTAAGTGACCTGGGTGATCACGCCGTTTTCGTTACCTAGAAAGCATAATGCGATAACCCAACACAGGATATCCGATTAATGAATGTTTTCCTGTGATTCCGACTTGTGCACTCGTAGCACAACAGATAATCTAGGTGCGATGTCAGTTTAAAAGGCTCCTCGACGCTGTGAAGCAGCGAGCCTCCAAGAACCACAAAGTCGATCGAGAACGTCAGTGGATAGCCATGTTCCCCGAGATTGCGAAGCATAATATCATGAGGAACGGTTGAACACTGTACTATTTCCCCCGACCATACGAATACAAGAATTGCCCTCGTTTCTGTATGAGTCGCGACTGCACTGTTCTTGCACAAAATATGGATATTTTCCATCTCCATGTTTTGTTTGATTTCATATTGAATGGTCTGCTGCACCAGCTCGGTGCTTACGGCAGCTCGGGTTGTTTCATCCTTGTTCATCCTGGTTGTCTTAATGTTGGTGGGATGCTCTGTTGGTTGATCGAAATATACTGAATTCAATCCAAGCTAATCGTTTATGCACGCTTAGACTATCCACTATGTCCGCTGTCACCGCTTCTTGGTCTGTCGATACAGATGACGGTGTGGAGTCCTTCATTCTGATGTTCTCCTTTCTGTTGTTAAACCTGAAGCTGGTTGTTACCCATTTTTATGTTGCTAGTCTTTACCATCGTAACATTTCTTCTCACTTGTCTTGCTGCCAACGTCCAATTTCAGACCACAAGTCATCCGGGATCTGGTCAAATCAAACCCGTGTCTTTCACCGATGTTGAAACTCTACTGCGTACAGTCAGTGCAGCGCATCTGTTTCACCTTGTTTTTGCACATCACTTTATCAACTTTTCACAATGTGTTGTTGCGAAGTAATGGTCTTTAGATGCTGAAGATGGTTATTCTTCTCTAACTTCACGTTACATCCGTTTAAGCGCTGTAGTTGAACCGTTACTCTGCCCTTAGTATTAACCGTCAAGATGCTGCATTCGACTCGTTTGATGGACCCACGTTTTTTGCGCCGCTTACTAAGGAACGCGGTCCCGGACTAGTACACTACCATCGTGTGAGCATTCTACCTCTTCGTCTCCGGCAAAATGGGGGTCTATATCAAACTTTTATTGTCCTTCGCTGTCAACAGTGATGTACGACAGAGCTGCCCTATACCCCTGCTCTTGTTCAATGTCGCAATTGAAGACGTCTTGTCGAAAGCTCCATAAGGTTTAAAAAATTTTGACCTGCTGCTGCTACCGCGTAAGCATGCGAGCGACCGACTTAGACTATACTGATGATATCACGTTACTTGGTGACGACCCGTAGAGTATAAAAACTATTCTGAGACGATCGAGGCATCTAAGTGTAGAATGTGCTTCGCCTCGTCGAAGTGCTGCTCTAGAATTGGCACGCACGTTCCCATGCGTATTCTTAGTTATACAGCTTGAACACTTTTATAGACTGTTTACCTAGACAACTGCATGGCTGCTGGTGGCACTACTGAAGGGGAAGTTTTACTCCGCATCGCCAAGGCGCAGTCAACGTTTGTCAACTGGAAACACATGTGTCTTAGCTTGGATGTCTCCTTCTTGGTAAGGGGTTGTGTTTACAATGCCACCGTTCGGGCGGTGTTGCTACATCAAAACGAGTTATAGCCAGTTCGCTTGGATGACATGCGCTGGCTGACGGCTAACGACAATGGGTGCTTAAGGAGAATTGCTGGAGTGTGGTGACAGCAACGTAGCAGCACCGGTGAAGTCAGACGTCGTGTATTAGGAAATGCGAGTATTCCCTTCTACAAGCTGATTTCACTGTGGCAGTTATGTTGGCTCGGTAACGTCCTGCGTGTAAGCCGAGCGTTTGCCCCATCGCGCCCTGTTCGATCGTGCAGGACTCGGCTGGAAGAGAGCACGCGGTTGTCAACCGTCCACCTCACAACGGCATATGAAATTGTTGGATCCGCATACCTGCCTGCTTCGGGAGCAAAGGACGAAAAGTACTGATGGCTCGAATCACTGCGATATAGCACGCAATCGTAACTAGTGCAAGGTCGGTGTACATACTTGCTAAGCTTCGGATGTTTAATGCCAAGCAACTGAAGACAAAAAACCAGCAGATATATGCAAAATAACAGAATGTCCCGTTTTTCTTTCCATTATTGTGTTCATCATCTTCCGTCGACTCCTATGGTTCTGAATGCCTCTATGTCCATTCATTTGACTTTTGCATGTATATGCAGGTTACCATGCGCTCTAGGAGTTCTCCTCCCTAGGTGCTAGTATCCATACGGTGACCGGAGCTCAAAAGCATTGGAACACGTTCATTTGTGTAGTACGACAGTGGTTTGCAGTCTCACTCACCGGTAATTGACAATCTATGAAAACCTACTGTCCGACCTTAGTGCCGCTCGAATTTTCTTCAAACCTTTGTGTGAGTGTTGCTGATTGTGAATGTCAGCAACACATAGGTCGTCCAGTTAGCCCTCCTCTGTATCCACAGTTGAAATGCCACAAACACGTATGTATGTGTGTCGGATTCGAAGGAACACTAATGAATCCTTTAGATTGGTAGCCTATCCTCAAACATTCTCATCTTAAAAGTCAGCGGTAGTGGTGACGCCGCTAGCGTAAATGGGCCACGTTAACTTTTGGCTACCAAGCCCTTGCTGTTTACAATGTTCCACATTCGTCCGTGCATTCGATTGAACACTTGGGTGTAGTGATCAAGTACTCTACAACGTCTCGCTTTGGAAAGGAGTTTGGAAATTCAAGGCCCAACAATTTTTGTTGCAAGTGTCCACACGTTGACTCGTCCGTCTAAGCTGATTAATTCCGACAAGTAACTGACTAGCGATTAACGTGCTGATGTTGATACCACATGTTCTCTTTCATATATTAGTCACGAGAATGATTGTAGCTGTTTATCCATCATACTGAACTTAGGTGCGCTTAGGAAAAGGCAGCTATTATCGAGATAAGCTGCAGAAGGGCAAAGGTGCCTGCTACAATTTGAATTAGAATTGGCCAATTATCTAGATTGACTTAGAAGTAGGTTAGTCCAACTAGGATGGTATGGTAGTGTTTAAACAAATAATTCATTGAACAATTAATCCATGCACAAAAGCGATTGATTTGTAGCGCAGAATAACTTTGACCGGCATGTATGATGACAGATTGTGAGTAAATTGTGAGCGGCAGAATTAGGATGAGAACCGCAGACTGCATGGGAATATCATACGTTAGCGAACCATTTTATCTGCCCCGTCTGTCGAGGCACTTGATAACCAATTATTTGTCTACCCTCATGCGATTAACTATGCAATGCTCAATGTTTTCATTGCAAATCATAGCATGGATATAGATATTCTTTGTTTTCCTAGCCATGTCTGTTTCCATTCCAACACTCGCTGCTAGATACGTCACGTGTTAGATGCTGTGTAATCTGCCTAGGTGTCCAATCACATACCAATTTGAGAGATTCACCAGTCACAGGGGGTCATCCACCGTATTATTCCCTTCATTCACCATTTGCCCGGAGACACACTATACCCATCATCCTACGCGATCTAAAGCGAATCAATTGCATAGGGTTGTTGGATCTAGTAAAGGAGCTGATTTGCCTTCATCCGACGCATTGCAAAGACCCGGTTGCATTAGGACTGAGGTATGTACATATTGCATTTGAGTTGTATTTCATCTAATGGTACCGTAAATAAACGTCTCGGCTTCCTTTCTTGATTGGACCCGAGAGTTTTCACGTGTTACTCAAGTCTCCAAGCGAGTCTGTCGTTTACATAAATAGCTTATCGCCACCGTAGAGCATACAGTCACCTCTGCCAACGGTTGAGTAATTGGATGTTATGCACAGTACTTCTCGTAAATCGGCTAAAACAGTCTGAGCACTTTCCGAAAGCCGAATGTAAGACGACGCAGCAGGTTTTACTAGATATATTGTTCCTGTGACCGCGTTAAAGCGGTTTGTTATTACCGAATTCGAACGCATGTAGCAGACGGCATCTACAGCATGCAATAACGATAAGTCATCACTCTTTTACTGTACCTATTATTTGTACATCATTCCACCTGGTAACCATATTGATATCATTTGCTTCCTTATTCACATCTCTGTCTCTAGCTATTGTTGATGGCCACACTTCTGACTAAGTTTATGACTGCCATTTAGCTTCACATATAAACGGTAACTAATCACCGACAATCGTATTGGTTGCTTATAATTGTACGTGCGATCTTCCAACACTAGAGAGATATGGCTGTTATTATTACATTTAATCCGTACTCATGCACCTTTCCAGTTTTATTGCTTATGAGGGTTATTGTTTCTCCAATCCAATTTGTGGTAGTGAATATACAAGCGTGAACAAATCCGTACTCGCAACACTGCACTGTGTACCAGGGACCTCATGTGGAATAGCTAAGTAGAAGCCATTTAGAAATACTTATAAGCGCCATGCTTGACAGACTGATTGCATCTTCACTCGCGTGACGCCATTATCTGCTGGCTAAATGTCTAACTAGGACTCGCCGAAATTACAAGTCGCACAAACATCTGCTTGTGTCTCGCTACATTCTCACTTGACAGATGGGTCTTATTACATTTTTTCTCGTGTGACACCGTGACTTATTGCGGGTTGCAATATGAGGTCAATGTATCCCATCTAAATTGCCTCTATACACCCTCTTGTACTGCTTCCGTCTTCAGGTAAGCGCACTGAGATTCAGACAAGTCATCAAAGTTGATTCCGGAACAGCGGCAACATGATATGACATACAAATCGAAACGCTTGACTACAGATAACATTCTAGGCACTGATGAATTGGTCGAGATATGCTAGCGGTCAGAACGAATGACTAGGGGGGAATAAATAGTGACACACGACGGACTGCGTGGTGGTTCCACATACCAGTTACTTTTCGCTCACCTCGGACACGAGACGATCATATTTGGCTCTGGTTTACCTACCTGCAGTTAATACATGAGACGGCATTCACAACACACACCAACGATAAGTGTTATCACTGTTCCACTGGGCTTCGACGTACTCGTTAAAGTGAGCATATCTATACTTCCCGATCTTTCATCGCGGACTTTAACTTAGCTGGGCTTATAAAAATCAGTGGACTTGATCGCACCATTTCCCTACTATCTTGTAAAGTTGCTTAATCCATCTCCATCATCTTTCTGTTATCCTTATTCTATCGCACATGTAAGTCGCGCTTGGGGACAATTTCACTCTAGAATGTTTAACCACTTGGTGCTATGTAGTATATTTACTGCATCTGCCTAGAAAGTATGAGTCACATCTAACTTGCCTTTATAGGGCTTACCTAACTCGGTTGTATTTCGTGGTTATTTCACGTGTTGCCCACTACATTGTTGTACTCATCATCATCGATGATACCCTTGCTCATTTTTCAAGTGGAGTTTAGTACGGTGACATACCAAGACGGTGAGCTACGGCATCTTCCTCTTCGTACTATTATTCGGCCGCGATTCATATCACTATGTAGGCTCTATGGTATTGCTCACCAGACTATGCTACCTACATTCTGCTCCTTGAAATGGATTTGTAGATTACATGACCCTAGGTTGACCAGCAGCCCAATGCTAACTAGCACGACGCTTAGATAATCGATGTATCGCCGGACAAATGTTCGGTCTATCCATGTGCTCATTCGTATTTGACTTGCGCCCGGAGTTTCCGAGTGAACTGTGCTACTGATACAGATTTTTGCTTTACCATGCTGGATTCTACCTTTGCTTTGGAAATACTGTGTTATACGGGTTTTCTCAGTGTGAATTTTGCACCAATAGTTTGCTTTTGGTGTATTTTTCATCTGTGCGAATTTGGTGGATATTATCCGGCTACTGTCGGAGATCTTACTGATTGACCGACGGCGTTTGGACTCAGCACACCTGAGCAGAAGTTGCAACGAACGGATTCCGCAGATCTGACAGTCACAATGGCACGTACTGGTTGCCAACGGAATGCTAAGCCCAAAGCTTCCGAAATAAACGTTAGTTGTACCGTAGACAGCTGTGTAAAACTTGTGCGATTTGGAATAGAATGCAGAAACTGCCGAAAATACTTCTATTCTCAATGTGCTTGGCTTAAGCTCAGCCAGATAAAAAAGCTTAATAGTACGACCGATTCTCTCTGTTTCTGCGCTGAATGTACTTCTCTTTCACACGTCAGATGTGTTGGCGCAGAAGTACGATAGGCTGACAAAGATTGTAGAGTAGGCAGCAGACCTGAAAGTGGTCCCACTTGAACCAAAGAAATCAGTGCCTCGAACTCGATGCTCAACATCAAGCTCCAATTTAGCAGTGTAAGAGTAACGATCCAGTATTGGCCACCCCGACACTAGCGTCTGCTCATAAAGATGCGTTCGCCACACATTCCTCAACAGAAGCACCCGCCACACTAAACACCGTTGGAGGGCCAACAACCTACGCGTCCGTTGTTGCTACTTATAGTACGGAGGCACCTCCCATTGCAGACCCACCTGCTGCCAAACCAGTTACTACTGCCAATACCACCACTTTACTCAAGACCCCATCATTTGTCCAACCGAACAAAGCAGCCACTGATCCCTCGAAAAAGGAGAACATGAAACACTACCATAATTCTCTAACTGTTATTTGCTCTAATGTGACTGAATCCGGGGCGAACTCCATAAAAGATAAGATACTAGAGGACAAAAACTGTGGGACTCCCTGTGTCAACTAATACGGGTTCAAGCTAAACCAGTCTGTATGCTGCGTCTGGTCCGTCATCCATACTCCGTACACCATGGTGAACCGTAGTTACTCTAGGTAACACTTCAGTCAGGTAATGATGCAGAGGCAGTTCTCTTGTCAGCCACGCGTCTCCGTATCTCGGTCATGCACTGTTCGAAAATTTCGATATGTTCCTTGGAGCAAACGCCAGAAACGCAAACAAAATCCGGATGGCTTCCGTAAACAATAAGATGCAAAATCTCCCCTGGTTCACGGTGTCTCCGAGCTCCAGTTACTAAGCGAGCTAGAGGTCAAAGCACACGACTGGGAAGAATGGCGTTTTATTCGTGAAGTACTCTCATTCGAAAATGTTATCGCTAATTCGACATCAAGGTTACCGCTATTACCTAACTACGAAGACTGTAGTTACCGAGTGATGAAAGTATCATTGCACTCCGAACTGATGGCAGGACATGTGACCAAAATGTGGCACAAAAAAGCGTAAAATGCTGCCATCCGAAATAGGGATAAAGGCAATTGGCACCGGGGCACAGATAGACAGTGTAACACTGAGCAAGCAACTTACCAATCCAATTCTGTCACCGCGTAGCTCAGAACGAAGACAATGCCAAAATACATCGACAGCTGAAGCAGGACGGGGTAGTCACCCACTTGTTGGCGCTGAGACCTCTATACAACAATCTGAACTGGCCCTAGGGACTGTGTCATCGGTCCTACAAAAAGCGACCGGCAGCCGACCCTTTCGGATCCGCATAAACCCGCACCGGAAACCAGCGTTCACAAACACGCTTCTGACCACCGACGCTTGTATACCAATGCACAAGATCTTCTCAGCAAGCCAACCGAACCCCGTATTCGTCAGATCTCTACGTCTTGGGACCTAGTTATGGTCACCGAAACACGACTGAACACGATCACGATGCTGAGATTGCACTACCCAGCATGACTTCCATACGAAACGATCGACTTACGGGAGGAATGGGAGTGCTCCTGTGTTATCGATCCGACCTACATGTTGATGTCATTGAGGACCCAGAAACGTAAGTCTTCGATTCTCTTTGGTATCGTATGTACCTAAAAAGTGGTGATGTGTTTACAGCAATTGTTTATCGCCCTCCAATGTCCAACTTAGAAATGGATCAATGCCTAGCTTCTGCGATGAAACAATACCTGTCACGACCATACAGACATGTCCTTCTGGTGGAGACCTTTAACCTGCACGCAATCGAAGTTCCAGCATCGCACAGGGAACAATTCAAAGCGGATTTATAAGAGGTGATCGCCGATGTACTTCTGTACAACCATGTCGCCTCTCAGATGCGATTCCGAACGGGTGACACACCCTCTGTTTTGGATCTTCTGTTCTCCAACGAGGAACTAGTGGTCGACACCGTGACCATAGATGTACCATTTGACCGTAACGATCACGCAAAGTTGCTCTTTTGTTACTTCTGTTACTCGGAATACAGCAGTGAGAACAACGTGGAAAACTATGTCGTTACACATTACGATATACTGTCCAACCTCGTTCAAGAAACCGACTTGTCCTTCCTGGCCGAGAAGCCGCCCGATATCGCCTAGATGTTGTTCGTCACCCAGCTCACTGGGCTAGTGACAAATGCGTTAGAAAGCAAGGTATTTCACCCGAAGCAAGTAAATTCGTTCCTAAGGAGGCGTACTAGAAAATGCATGACCTTAAGGGATTCAGCCTGGCGCGCTTACGAAGTTTGTCCAAGTAACATGACCTGGGGTGCTTACACAACTCAACGAAATCACTGCGTCAAATTGATGCCAGAAGGCAAATTCCAACACCAACAGAACTTAGCGGCGAAATTCAGTATAAATCCCAAGTTGCTGTATACACACGTTAACAAGCTCCGCAGAGTGCAGCACGGGATTCCGGTTTTACGTGCAACAGATGGTCTTGCGCAAACCACACGAGATGCAGCCAGCGTATTTCGCCAAAAATCACTCCGTACTTTCCGGTATGAATCATCATTTCGTCTGCTTTTTACACAGCTTCCATCTACACCAGAGTTAAACCACGTATTATTCATGGCAGCCATTGTAATGAAAACGCTAATGTCATTGCGCGTGCACAGCTCACTTGGCGTGGACGACATCAAACCGAAGGCCTTATAGACAGTGGCCATGAACCTTTTCGAACCCTTGGCTGGGTTCTTTCAACGTTGTCTTGACGAAATGCAGGTTCCCACAATGTGGAAACATGGACTAGTCACTACTATCCATAAAAGTGGTAATCGTTCGCAGTCCTCGAACTACCGTCCAATCACTCTCCTCTCAGTTTTCTCCCACGTAGTGGAACGTATAATTGCAAAGATACTCATGGGATATTTTGCGAGCAACAACATTCTAGTGTCACAGCAACATGGATTCCGCCAAAATCGATCCTGCACTACAAAGTTGCTGCTAGCCCGAGCAAGCTGGGCAGAGTCAACCGATATCAGAGTGCGCGTCGACGTTGTCTATCTGGACTTCTCGGAAGCGTTCGATCGTTTGGACCACCGCATTCTCCTTCACAAGCTTCGAAGCTATGGAATCAGTGAGCCTGTGCTCGGTTGGATCGGCAACTTCCTCGCTCAATGTCAGCTGAATGTGAGAGTCCGCAGCTCTATTTCCGACCCAATTGACGTCCAATGTGGCGTGCCTCAAGGATCGGTACTGGGGCCACGTTTATTCCTCACATTCATTAACGATCTTGGCAGTGTACCGTAGTCAGATCTCTTACTATTTGCAGATGCTGTTAAAATTTGGCATGATGTCATGACATCGGATGATCACATGTCATTACAGTGCTTATGCGTGGTCATCCGACAACCCGCTCCAGTTCAACGTGACTGAGTGCAAAGTCGTAGGCATACGCCGTCAGCTTATCTATGAATACCGACTTGGGGACCAGCAGTTACAGCGTGCTTCCCAAGAAAACGACCTCGGGGTGATCGTCCAGGACGACCTTGGTTGCTCCAGACAGGCTGAAAAGGCATCAAAAAGAGCCAGTCAACATGTTGGACTCTTACGGAAGGCTTTCACGAAATTTGAGCCAGCAATCTTTCCGCAAATACTGAACGCCTACATGAGACCTCACATGGAATATGCGATCTAGTCCTAACGTCCAGGGCGCAAGCGCGACACCATTGCACTTGAAGCTCCACAACGTAGAGCGACAAAACTCGTTAGAGGATTGTTTCATCTCTCCTACCAACGCAGACTGCAATCCCTGAGATGGTACAGTGGTGAATATCGACGTCAGCGAGGAGACTTAATCATTGTTTACTTAATACTGACGAACCCAACTCACCCATGTCGCAATCGGTTGCAGCTGAGCCAAATACTAATCTGAGAGGACATCAGCTCAAACTGGCTACGCACTACAGTCGTCTTGATTGTCGACGCAATGTTTTCTCCCTCCGTGTGTCCCGTGCCTGGAATGCCCTTCCGACTCACGTTACTCTTGCCCCTATATTAAGGCTATTCAAAAAACGCCTTGATGAAACGCTTCCTAACATGCATTGCTTGATATAGTCCGTTCCACCTGGAGGACGAAACAACGCAAAACCTAACCATGTGCTTAATGGCCCTCTTCGCAACGTGGCAGTGAGGATAAATGCAGAGATGTCCATGTGATTGGATTGGATGGATCTAAACGGGATCAACATACCACATCTGTCAAATGAAGCAGCACACAAGTGAACGCTGTCTTTCCTTTTTTTCTCACGCATTTACTGAACTATAGCTGCACTATACCGTGTAAACATCCCATTCTCACTTCAAACTGTCGTTATGCAGCAGTGCATTTAAATCGGTAGACACTTAAAATAACGCTTTACTTATTCGATGATCCTTCAAATGTTAATTTTTACTTCAACCATCCTACGGGACTTGTCAAGCACATGCTTTATTTTACCCGTGATAAATCAATGCTCACTGTTCAATGCTAGGGTGGCAAATTATTTAGTATGTTTCCAGTTCGGTAGATACGTGTGAACTCAAAGGTTTCCAGCGCTTGACCGCTGACAGTACGCATAGTGTGTAAAGTTTTACATCTGGAGCACATATTGCTCAACGATTGTCCCTCGTATGACCACAAAGAGAAATTACCCGGGGAAAATCCGTGGCAAGTGAACAAGTCCGGCAATGAATGATGAGAGTGAGCATATCTTTATTTCTCGTTGTTTATTAGCCATACTGAATTTACGGGGACTTGTGGAAACGCAACTACCAAGCGGATTGAAGACGGAAGCGCAGAGATGCTAACCAGTAGTTAGAATTGGACATGCCAATCTTCTGGATAAACTAAGAGAAAGGTAATGCCAATAGTAATTGTACGTCAGTGTCTCAGTATATTACATCGGAAGTGAATCGGCGCATAGGGACAATCGTTTTTGGAGCACTGAATAGCTGCACCCGAGACGTACGATGGAGATCGTTGCCAAATAGCTTATGAACACAGCGGAGTACACTGCAGTATGTACAGGCGGTTGAGTGCTTGGATGACAGCCATGCTATGTCTTGAACATTTGTGAAACAGTGCGCACACTGTTTAGAAGGCCGCATGTTTGACAGTGAGCGGCGGCATTTAGTTTATGCGTAGTGGCAATAGTTGTCTTTCCAATGAGGCCGTAAGCAGCGAATATGTGGTATTGACACCTGGCGGTGCTTGAGGTTGCGCAACAATCGTTCCTCGGACAACAGATCATCGGTGACACCGAGTGATTGAAGTGAATACCCAGTCGCATTCGCACGCTGTGCGATCTCCCACATCAGGTAGACAAACCAGATTTTACATATAGGAGGCAACACTCAAGTACACACTATTTTACTGTATCACTTCTTTATTAATCATTCTACCTGGTAACCCTACTGATGGCGATTGCGTCCCTATTCCTATCTCGGTTTCGTTCAAATCCCTTCTCCCTGCTAAGATCCAGGACACCAATCCGCATGAGTCAGTGAACTGACCATGTGCTAGACCCGCTGGCTTTCGGGTGTAAATTTACTCGAAGTCTTAGGCTAAGGACTCGAGTTGTTTCCCTGTCAAGTGTGGGCGCCCTGCCAGTATCCTAGTCCATCCTCTTCGGAGGTTAGGAAGTGGCGATGGCCCTCTTCCCACAAAACCTAACCATGGGAGACAACAGGTCTACAGGTTATAAGCTCACAACTCGAGTCGCGTATAACACGAGCGCCACGCATTGTCACTGATGGTGGGATGGCACTTCCGGGTGTGCCTGCGCGCAAAGCACTCATCCTTGGGTGCAGCAAAGTGCGCACAATACTGGACCGGAACTCCAGTGAGCGCCCGGAGCGACGCACTGCACTGGTCGCGATGGAACTGGTGCGCTCCCACATGGATATTGCAGCGCTCCATGAGACACGGTCCGCTGGGCACGGTGAGTTGCATGAAGCTGGTGCCGGCTACAAATTCTATTGGGCGGGAACCCCGCCTCAGCCCCACGTGATCATGGGGTCGGATTTGCAATGTCCGATCGCCTCCATGGCCAGATGATGGGTGAACCAACAGGCATCATCGCGCGACTGATGACTGTTCGCCTACGACTCGAAAGCGGTAAATTTGCCACTTTTTTAAGCACGTGCGGTCCGACCGTGTGTTACCCTGATGACACGCGTGATCAATTCTACACAGCTATCCTCCGTGATATGGTCTGTGCCGAGGAGCGGCCGACTATTTCTGTTGGGTGATTTCAACCTGCGCGTTGGGCGTGATGCATCGGTGTGGACAGATGTTATCGGTCCGCATGGCATTGGTTCAGCGAATGCGAACGGTGACAGGCTGCTCTCACTGTGTGCCACTCACGGCCTGACGATCACGAACAATCGGTTTGCACTGAGTGCGACTGATATAGCAATTTGGACGCACCCACGAAGTGGTTACACTCACCTGCCCGACTATGTCATCGTACATCAGCGTGATATGCGTGAAGTGCGCATGATACCTGTACTTCGTGTAGCTGAGTGTGGCACTGCTCAAAAATTGGTGCGGACTAAATTGTACCTACGTGCGGAAATGTACGCACTATGTACCTGTCGTGAACCGGAGGTGTAGATTTCACATGTTCTTCCTCTGTACTGTGGAAAACCTATTAAGCTGGAGAAAGTGATTGCTGCACGTCTGTATAGTGTGGAATGCATAGCCACAGTGGGCGACCTGTGACACCACATTCGCGACCAGGTGACAGCTGCTGCCGAGGAGACCATCGGGCGAACAACCTGTAAGCGGCCTGATTTGTTTGATGAGAACAATGCGACGATTGGCGCATTGGTGTGTGAGAAGAATGCAGCATTGGATGCGCATGTCGCATGACGGCGACTGACGCGAGAGCTCCTTCGCGTAAAATATCCATGATGGACGGCGAAGTGGAAGCAGATGGAATGCTACTCCGAACGTCACCAACACAAGGAATTCTTTGGTTTCTTAACGGCGGTGTATGGACCGAGATTGGAGCCGCTGAGGACACTGATCGATGGTAGTTCAGGCGCTACCTGCACCCAGACTGCAGACATAATGCAGATCTGGCGGAAACACTTTGTCTCTTGAACAACCGTTCAGGGTTCGATTGGCCTAGTTTGAACGGCCTGAAGTAGCACGATGTGAAGACGAGTCTGGCGGACACGCCGACACTGGATGAGACGCAGAGAGCACTTGCTCAGCTGCGAAACGGAAAGCGTGCCGGTGCCGACAGGATCAAGACTGAAGTATTAAAACACGGCGGACCCGTGTTGGTGACTGCGCCGCATCCCTTGGTGCAACGCGTGTGGATTGAGGAGAAGATGCCTCCTTAGCTGAGGGATGCGCTTGTGCTACCACTGTAAAAGAGTAAAGGGAGCGAGCAACGTTGCACGAATTATCGTGGAATCAACTTGCTGAATTGTGTGGGCAAGGTGATTGTCCGAACCCTGCTCAACCTCCTCGTCAGTCAGGTTGTGGAACCTAACGTGGCGGAAGAGCAGTGTGGATTCCGATCGGGTCGCATCACTATAGATATGGTGTTTGCGGCTCGTCAGTTGCAAGAGAAGTGCAGAGAACGACACCAGCCATTGTACCCGCTTTTTGTTGATTTTACCAAGGCATTTGATACGGTGAACCGCGAGGCATTGTGGCTGGTGTTGGGTAAGTTTGGTTACCCGCGTAAGTTTGTAAGTTTACTTGAATGTCTGCACAGTGGTGTGCGGACAAGGGTGCAACTGAGCGGAGAGACCTCGGATGACTTTGCAGTTTTCTCTGGTGTGAAGCAAGGCTGTGTCTTAGCTCCTGCCCTGTTTAATATGTATTTTCATGCCATGATGTCTTGCTCTTTTGATGCGGCTTGTGCTTACGGTATTCGTGTGGAGCACCGTATTGATGGTGGGTTGCTGAACATCCATCGTTTCGCTGCGAGACATTTAGCCGTTGATTGCTGTTTGCTGACGACTGTGTGTTGTTTGCACACTGCGCGGATGGGTTGCAACACATGACTAATGCTGTGGCTTCGACAGCGGCTAAATTCGGGCTCACCATCTACACAAGTAAAACTGTCTGTCTGTTTCAGTCTTCGCCGGAGGTGCACTCTTCAATATTGCCGCGAATCAGCATTGGTGCTGAAGTATTGAAAACCACCTCCCGGTTTTTCTACCTTGGGAGTGTGATGTCGGCTGATCATCAGCTTCACAGTGAGCTTCGTATCCGTATCGAAGGCAGCGGCAACATTCGGAAAGCTAGAGTACCGAGTGTGAAACAACCATCAGCTTACCCTTGGCACGAAGCTGATGGTGTACAAATCCATGGTGCTGTCCGTTCTTCTATACTGCAGTGAAACGTGGACGATGTACATGTGGGATATGCGATATCTCGAGCAGTGTTTGCGACAGGATTCTGCGCATCGGATGGGGCGACAGAGTTGCCGACACAGAAGTGTTGCGACAAAGTAGGATGTATGAAGTGAACTGCGTACTTTTATTGAGACACCTGAGTTGGTTCGGTCATGTGAGCCGTATGGATTCGATGCGGATACGGAAACAGCTATTATACGGTCAGCTGAGTATTGGGAAGCGGCATGTGGAGAAACCGAAGCTTCGTTACCAGAACATGGTCAAAGTGAGCCTCTCACGTCCTTATCTTGGTTACAGGTCATGGGAATTGAAAGCAGTTGATCGGCATGCATGGCGTGATCTGACCACGAAGGCAGTTGCCGAAATGCGGCAGAAAGACCTCATGCATGCAGAGAAGAAGCGGCAAGCAGCGATGGGTTATATTCCATCGACATCGAGCGCATGGTGCTTTAGCACATGCGGTCGCAAGTGCCTGAGTCAGGCAGGCCTAGTGAGGCCACTCAGGATCACCACCGATGCGACGACGGGTCCTGCAGAGAAGGTAGGCAGAACCGGCGCAGCGTTTGTAAGTACGCTGCATTCGATTTACTAACCGCGTGCTTGCATGCTAAGTCTATTTCTTTCAGGTGATGGGTTTACGTTTTTGTCCTAATGCTTTTCTTTCGCAGTGAGGCTGGACCTTACTGTGGTGCGATGGTTTGTATGCCTCAGCGATCCATTGAGCTATGCTGGTGGTGCTTTTGCACTTTCAGAGTCACACATACCCGATTGGTCAATGATTAGAGGCCAGACAAACTCAGCCTCCTGGTCCTCCAGGTTGGGGGTTGGAATGAGGGTGGCATCTTATTCCTTAAAACGGACTCCTTTTAGCCCAACGCCAAACCCGCTGCCTTGCGGTTAGGTTTTTGAACTAAAGGCTTTGGTTGAGAACCCTAATCGTTCTCCTGTCTAGGCCTGGGCAACCTGACAGTATCCTGCCCACGCAATACTATGAATTTTCCTTCAAATAATTTCTTGATGTTCTGGCCACCGCAGAGGATAATCAACGGTGCCCTATCTGCTGCATCGAGCAGGGTGGATAGGGGTTTGGATGCTACTGCTCAAGCTTTCCCGTCTTCTTATTCCCCTCTTACGCTTTTTCACTCTTACCGTCCCGTTCCAACTTCACTTTTATCTTCCCAGTTTTCAACCCCCGATTCTTTGCCCTCTTCCACCTTGTCTTGCTAGGCATTTATCTTCTAATTTCAACTCATGCTGACGCGCAGCGTCACTCCTCTCCTGTCGACAAGCCCATATCCAACCAAGCGGTCCATTCCAGTTCATCGGCTTCCATTTGGAGCCCTCGATCCTCCTTCCGATTGGCATGCTTCAATGTACGCACACTGCTACAGATCGGTCAACAGGCAGCTCTTGCCCGAACATTGGAGACCCTCTCGATCGATATCTGCTGCTTATCAGAGACCCACCTGCAAGACTCGAGCTCTGTGCTCACTCTGCGATCCCCTTCAGGTGACGCAAGCAGTATTTTCTCATTACGCCTATCCGGTGACGATGCAGCTTCGAGCACCAGCCATGCTGGTGTTGTCACTGCCCTGAGTCCCCGGGCTGAAGCTGCTCTGGTTGGTTGGATTCCAATCAGTAGCCGGATGTGTGCGGTCCGATTGGCTGGCTCGTTTAAAGCTTCGAAGTCACGCGGGACTAATAGGTGTCTATTCATCATCGCTGCCTACGCGCCCACACACTGTAGCGATGATTCGATAAAGAACGACTTCTGCCGCCAACTGACCCATCTCCTTCGCCACAGAAGAAGCACGGACAGTGTGGCGCTGGCTGGGGATCTGAACGCACAAGTTGGAAAGTTGTCCACTGATGAAATGCATCTGGGCGGTCAGCACGGTGTAGGCTCCCTTAATGATAACGGTGAGCGGTTACTTCATTTGTGTGAAGATGTCCGCTTATTTCTTGCGAGCACTGATTTCCTGCGCAGCACCCGCGGAGGGTGACTTGGCGCCCACCAGCCTTGGACGCGGATCGATCATATTACTACTAGTTACCGCTGGAGATGCTGCATCCTGAACTCTCGTTCGATTTGGAACACGCATATATATATATATATATATATATATATATATATATGTTGGCGATAATCTACAAATAGACATAGAGTCATCCAAATTGTCATGGAACACAAAAGAAGGTACAGTTGTCTTAAAAAGAATACACAGCACAGAGAAATCCATGAGTTCGTCAGGAGGCACGATACTACCCGGTTGCCTAAGCCGAGTTAGGATATTGTCTTAAGGAGCACCACCCCGAGCTTTGGCCGAAGGGCCCACCCGCAAGGCAGCGTAGCGAGTTCAGGGAATCGAGGTCGTTGGGAGCCGTTGATTAATTGCTCAGTTTATACGCATTTCGTTTGGTCGGTTGCCAAGCAGGGATTGAATCGTCCCCGAATTTTCAGCATCACGTCGATGGAATACGATGCTCCGCCAGAGTGAAACTAGGGTCAGTCGCTTTATTTAGTGGTGAGTTACATCCGCCACGTCGCAGTTTTTTCAACGGATATATGTGGATTTTTATGAGCGCACGCTTGTCAGGTGAAAACCCACCACATCCTGGAACACTGCCGCTGAATCATATGATGTAACGAGAGAAATCCGAACCACTCAGCTGGCACCACATGGAAGTTGTTCGTCAAGCTAGCAGAGACGCCTCACAATTTGTGATTACAAATCAAATACCGAGAGCATCCAGTGTTGTGCAACAATTTACACAGTCCTCTTCGTCTGGGCACTATGTTTGACCAAATGGTATGGAAGTCATCCGACTATCTTAGGCTTTCAATTCCGCTATCAAGATAAAGTTGTAATCGAAAGCGTAAGGTGCGTGGTCATTGGCTATCATACGAACATGACACCTAGACTGGTTGGCTTCAGATTACTTCCCTACATATCGAGTTACGATGTTCTGTGTACATATTGAATAGCACTGATTCATTGCGCAGAGCCAGTGGAGCGATTTTTGTGATTCACGTATGGCCGCGAGTCAATTGACGACGCATCAATTTCACCTTGCGGGGATCCACCGCCTTTTACCCATACCTCTTCACCTCGTCTCACATTCAGAATACGACGACATATTACGCCATCGGTCTGATTGTTCACAGTACATTTTCACACACTGCACCTCTCCTTTGCGTTCACCTGTTGTTGTGTGCTGTCGTCGTCGTCACTGCACCACTTGCTGCTTTCTCGATAGCTCTGCTCGTATCGGCCCCTCCCTACTGCATCACTGTAACTAATCACCTGAACTTGGTTCCTATAAATATGTGATATTAAGCGATCATTTTTTGACCGTTGTACCACTTAGTATATCTGCTCATTTGTCAATATATATATATATATATATATATATATATATATATATATAAACAGCAGTCTATAATTTAGACATTAAGCCAGCGAAAACCAAGAAACCGAAGTAATAAATACAAAGACCACAAATATAAAAATGCGTTACAAAAACGTATTTCTTTTTTATTTCTTTTTTTCACACGCCGTTTTCACTTTTTCGCCTGTTTAATGTTTGCGATTTATATCAAGAAAACCGAGACAAATGTTTGTCCATGTTTTCCATTGGGCCCGGTTCTGCGCCATCTCCAAAAGAGTTTCCAGCCAGTGGTGTTCTTCATCTTGGATCCCCCAGCGCGGAAGACGCATGAGGACCTACGACCGCAAATTGGAAGTCAGTGCTTTACTCGTTTGTCGCCACGTGATAGGCTGATCATCGCGCGATTTATTCCAGTCTGATCCTGTGCGAGCGAAATGAGCGCGTCGGGGCAGCCGTTCGCATGGCATGCATAAAACATGGCCCATCCACCTCAGTTGGCGCAGCGGTACCAGTCTGTCAAGTGGAAGTCTCGTGTTACCCAAGACTCGACGTCTAACATCGTCGTTGCGTACGTGGTTCATCCACCACACTCGAGCTATTCTCCGCCAAAATCCGACGCAAGTCATTCACACGAATCAGCCAGAACTCATTCCCATACGGCAGCACCACGTGAACACAGGCATTGTAGACCCTGCCCTTTCTCAAAATGAAACGTCACGGCGTCGCCACAGATGCCTTTAGTTGGCGAATGTCGAACGGGCTTTGGCAATGTGGAGGGAAATTTTTTTTCCAATGCTACTATTAGCAGAAACACAGCTTTCCAGACAATCAAAGTTGTCCTTGTTCAAGCTGCGTACCTTGAATTGTGAGCACTGGGGCAGTTGGATGCCAATCCAGGACCAGGACTTTGCATTTCATAGGGGCAAAGGTCATTCCATATTTTGTTGCTTCAATCGCTAAGCGGTTTAGAACGGCTTGTGTGCTCTGTGTGTCATCACCAAGCAAGGCAATGTCATCAGCATAATCTAAATCGTTCACGCGATTGCCAATAAAATGCTCTACACCAGAACCCTGACATGCTCGATCTCAAAATTGAAGAGAAACCGGGACATGTGACAACGCTGTCGTACACCGCTAGTGACGGCAAAAGGTGAAGAGAGCTTACCATAAGCCTTCACTTTACCTGAGACATTGCAACATAATGCTCGAAGGATGGCGATATACTTTTCGGATACTTCATTCGTCTATATGCAAAGCCATTAAGATGGCCTATCGACGGAGTCGAAAGCGGCTCCGTCGATGTCCAGAAAAACGACGATAGTGGGCTGGCGGTAAAGATGACGCGTTTCAAGGAGTTGGCGGAAAGTAAATAATATGGTCTATACACGAATTGGTGGTTCGGTGTTGCTCCTCCCAACCCTGAGACCCCATGACCGGTTTCGTCCTCCTTTGGACTCATCAGATGGAGATACCCTAAGCTGGGGTGGACCTCGAGGTGTAGTGTTCAAAGGTTGACGCCCTGACCACTATGGCTCCTAGGTCCGCGAGCAACTTTTGGCACAGCGGTAAAGTATTCCAAGTGGCATTTGGTGTACTCGCTGTGTGGTTGGATTGCGACTCGCAATCTCTATTCAGACCTCGGTCCTAAGTGGACCTTGGTCATTACGATCACAAGGACCGTAACCGAATTGGTGGTTCGGTGTTGCTCCTCCAAACCCTGAGACCGCATGACCGGTTTCGTCCTCCCTTGGACTCATCAGATGGAGATACCCTGAGCTGGGGTGGACCTCGAGGTATAGTGTTCAAAAGTTGACGCCCTGACCACTATGGTCTGAATAGAGATTGCGAGTCGCAATCCAACCACACAGCGAGTACACCAAATGCCACTTGGAATGGTCTATACACCTTTGACCGAGGCGGAAACCAGCCTGTTCTTCACGGGAACCCAATTCTCGAATTGAGGTTAGTCTGCCGTGTAGAATGGATGTTAACAGCTTGGTGGCAACGGACATTAGACTGATTCCTCGGTGGTTAACGCATAGGGTACGGGCACCTTTATTGAAGATCGGGACGATAATTGACTCGTCCCAAACGGATGGAACTGTTTCTTTACACCAGATCTTAGAGAACAGAGCTGTTAGCTGGTTGACAATTACTTCGCCTCTGAACTTGAACAGCTCTGAAGGAAGTCCGTCTGGGCCAGCAGACTTGAATCGCTTCAAGTGTCGGAGCTCAAGGCAGACCTCAGCTTCAGTGGGTGGTTCCAATGAGACGATCCAAGGTGCACAACTAGGTATAATCAATAGGCTCGCCGGCGGAGGAGATCAGCTGAATTGAATGCGGAAGTGTTCAGCCCAGTGGTCAATCTGCCTGTGTAAGTTGCTTATCGGCGTTCCGTCAACCTCGCAACTGACCTCACTGATACCAGGTCTTTTGTGACCAGTGGCCCGAATGACCTGGCAGAGCTTGAAGTTTCCAGAGAGGGCTGCCGTTTCCAACTCTGTGGCGCCCTGGGACCACCAAGTTTCGCGATCTGCACGCAGATTTTGCTTAAGTTGTTGGCTGAGAATGCGACCCAATGCACTGCTATTCGAATCGCCCGGGATAGCTCTACGACGATCAAACAATTCCGCTCCGCTCCCAGGCCAGTTTATTCCAGTTTTTTGTGTCAGATATTGATATTTGTGATCAGAAATTATATAATTCTGTATAATTTTTGATTCTGAATTATCCAGTGATAGATTTAGATCCATTTCTTCAGTAATTTTCTGTTTTTTTTTGTCTACTAAGTGTTTCGTCAACCCTAGTGTTATCTAGCTTGTGTCCTTTGAAGTAAAATTTAGCTCGTTGTTTTCATTATTATAGCTGGTTCGTCCTCTGGTGTGTGTAATTCACTCTAGTTAATTCTTTGGCGTTTTACGACATTACTACCTTTAATAATTTATCCAAACTTCTGTCCCGCTTCATAACACTGATTTTCTCTTATCGATCGGTACCTTTTTTGAAATGGCGAAATGTGGAATGTGCTGCAAAGTCGTTGGGCATCGAGCTAACGCAATTACATGCAGTCTCTGCTGTATTAAGCTTCATATTTCGTGCGTTGGTCTTACAGTAGACCAATTTCGTGTAATCCAGGGTATTCAGAACGAATTTTTGAAGATCGTTTGTAAACTGTTCCAAGCTAAACTTGCGCAGAATAGAACCAACACATCTAGCAAGTGGACCAGTACAACGAAAAGCTCTAAAATGGCCAGCTCGCCTTGTGCTACACCACAGGCAGGGAAGCAACCAGTGCCTAGTACATCGCGTCCATCCCGGAACCAAGATACTAAAGTTCCGTCAGGATCTCCCTCAAGGCCGGCAATGTGTTCAGTTGACAGCAAAACTCCAGTTTGCAATAAACAAATTGATGATAACGAATGGAAAATACAAACATCGAAGAAACCAAGAGCAGTGTCTAACGACCTGAGGCGCCGTAGCCTCATGATATTTCACGCACCTGAATCAAGTGATTCCAACCTTCAGGTGCGCTATGAGCACGACGTCGAGTTTCTACAATCATTGATTGATAGACAACTCGATGTAAACGAGGGCGGGCTCAAAGTTCAGCAGATCGCCCGTCTAGGAAAAAGAATGGAGGGCAAAAGTCGGCCTATGAGGGTAACTTTTGTCGAGGAAACAAGTCCCAAGTTACTCTTGTCCCGTCTTCATAGGCTGAAGGGTTTAAAGATTCACGTGCGCGCTGGCTTAGACCCGGTAGACAGAGAAAAGCTCAAGTCTGCTAAAATTGAACTAAAGCGACGCACGGAGGATGGAGAACCCAATCTGCGAATTGTAAATTTTCGGCTAGTTGCCCGGATTCCTCCACGAATCCGGATCAACAGGTCTCTAATGCTTCAGGCGCGCCCAACGGTTCCTACCGCGATCTGCGCGTAGCCTTTACTAACGTATGCAGTCTGATGAACAAGCGCGATATGCTGTATGACTTTGTAAGCTCTCAGCGACCAGACGTATTAGGCCTTGCTGAGACATGGTTAAACTCCGAGGTAACCGTCCAAGAAGTGTAAATCACCGGCTACTCATGCTTCCGCTGTGATAGACCATCAAATGATCGCGATGGCGTTCTACTTTACATAAAGTCTTCCTTGTGTGGGAGACTAGTGAGCGCCTACCAAAGCGCTGATGGTCTATGTGAGCAGTTATGGTGTTCGATTCACCTCAGACGCTGCGAGTTGCTCGTGGGCGTGGTATATCGCAGCCCACTGAGCCGCAGTTTGAACTGGTTGCCGCATGTCCGCAACCACATGAGTCGTCAGATGTTCCTACGCATGGGTGATTTCAACTTGCCCCGAATATAGTGGCCTGAAGCTGAACTTCTCCCCGGCCACTGTGAAGTCGAGAGGAAGTTTACGGAGTTGCTATTTGAAACTGGGGTCACACAGCACATCAACCAACCGACACGCATTACTGCGCGCGCGGCTCCATCATGCTTAGACCTACTTTTGACTAGCTGTGAGCAGCGTGTGCATAACATTCAAGTCTTAGAGCCTCTTGGAGCGAGCGACCACTCGATGATTATAGGCAGCTTGGAACTACCACTGCCGTATTCTCCCCCACTGGAGCCAACCTTCAACTACTGGAAGGCCGACTTTAATGGCCTCATTGGAGCAGCGAGCCAGATAGACTGGTCTTTACCACAGGATTCATCTATTGAAACCTGTTGGACTATCATTAAAGAGGGAGTGAAATCGTTGTGCGCCCGATTTGTACCCCTCAAATTTCGGAAAGTTGGGCCAGTCAAACCACATTGGTTCGACAAAGAGTACAACATACTAGCCCGACGACAACGCAGACTATGGAACAAGTTCGTGTTATCTGGCTCTGATGAGGACTACAATGCGTATAAGGTCCAGCGAAATCGCTGCAACGACGCGAAAACAAGGAAACGCAGAAGCTTTGAAGAGGAGCTTGCAGCCGCCGCAAAAACTGCTCCCAAGAGGATCTTCGCATATGTGAAACGGCGCCTGAGGCCTGTAGCCAATGTCCCAGTGTTAGAAGGCTCCGATGGGCAGCCCCTAACCTCGAGTACAGATCGTGCGTCCGCATTGGCGGCGCACTTCGCCTCCGTATTTGCAAGTGACCAGGTGTCTGTAACGAGTTCGACGAGTACCGCTCCAGCCGAACTTAACAGCCTGGACTGCAATATTGAGGATGTGCGCAAGCCTCTAGCAAATCTTGACGGGACGAATCCTGCTGGGCCAGATGGTATACACCCACTGATCCTCAAGTCCCTATCGGCCATCATCGCGCCTTCTGTAACTGAACTGTTTAACAAGTCATTATCCACTGAACTGTTACCAGACGACTGGAAATGCTCAATCGTAAAGCCTACACCGAAAGGTGGTAACCCAAGTAAAGTGGATAACTACCGGCCGATCTGCCTGACTGCTGTTTTGCCAAAGACGCTTGAGAAGATCGTGAAGAAGAACCTTCTGCAGCTTCTCGAGTCGAAAAACCTGTTGACATCCGCACACCATGGTTTCATGAAAGGTCGCTCGTGCATCACCAACCTACTGTTGACAAGGCACGAGTGGTTACAAGCGATGAACCAAGGCCACTCAGTCGATGTCATTTATATTGACTTCAGTAAGGGTTTTGACAAGGTTAACCATGCAGTGCTCCGTGACAGGCTGAGGATGTACGGTGTTGGTGGTTCGCTACACAAATGGATCAGAAATTTCCTTGTGGATCGGAAGTGGAGAGTCCAGGTGGACAACCATCTAACGGACTGGTATCCATCGAGCAGCGGCGTACCCCAAGGCACTGTACTGGGGCCGATATTGTTTCTGATCCATGTAAACGATGTGCCTCAACTACTCCCATCACCTTGTGCGTTCCTCGCAGATGACTTGAAGGTGTGGAGAGTAATCCGCACACTCCATGATTGTGATTTCCTTCAGCAGGATCTCGACAGGCTCTCAACATGGTCTGCAGAGGTTAACCTTCCGATCAACCCTACTAAGTCGCAATTCATGAGGTTGGGTAAGTGTGAGCACAGCCGAACGTACACAATGGCTGGTCAACCGCTGCATCCCGCGTCTTTCGTGCGCGACCTCGGTGTGCTCTCACGCTGCGACCTAAAGTCCATTGACAACACGAATAGGCTGTACCAAAACAGCCTTCGGATACTTTGGGCGCTCAGGCGCAGCTTCAGCACTTGGTCCGAAGAGATTGCCACTCGCCTCTTCGTCTCGATAATACGACCAATGCTAGAGTACGGCTCTCCCGCATATTGTCCCATCACGCCGGACGAGGTAGAAAAGCTTGAGCGGGTGCAGCATATAGCCACCAGGCTGATTCCCAGCTTACGAGGTATGCCATATGAAGACCGATGTAAGAAACTAGGGCTGTACACTCCAGCATATCGTCGGCTGAGGGTTGACCTCATCATGACGCACCGGATATTACATCTGAGTGATTACCCCATGTTGAGAAAACTGCTTCATCTGCGAACACCAAGCAGAACGCGAGGACACCGGTACAAACTTATCGTACCGCAGTTGAAGCGGGTCGCTCACAAACTCTGTTTCGAACGTAGAGTGGTGAACACCTGGAACAACCTGCCGCAGCCGGTAATAGAGGCGAATTCAGTGGCCGAATTTAAGAAGCTTCTAGACAAACACTTTGCAGAGATAAAATATAAAGAGCGGAACGATAATTAATACGTTAACGTTCAAGAGCGACAGTTGATGCAGCTACACAGAGTATGCTCTACTTGCTGCTTCTAATCAGTATCAGAGGGCGCCTTGTGATTCCGCAGATTGAATGACTGGAAGTTAGCATCGCTTCACGCAGGTAACCAATGATTTTCGATTTCTCGAGGTGGAGCACCAATGAATGCATGCGATAAGGAAGCTTGATAAGTTGATCGAGTAGAGAGGTCAGCTAACCTGTTGGTATCGAGCTTATGCAGCTTTCGTTTTGATGGGCCGCCGAAGCGCATGCAGATGTCCGCGCAGACCAAAGCATGATCTGAATCGAGATACGTAGACCAATTCGATCTGCAACCACGGACGCTGCCTCGCCATCTAAAGCTGATTGCAATGTGATCTATTTGTGACCACGCCTGCGTTAGTGAAGGAGGACGCCAGGTGACTGCGCGTCTTCTGTTATGCCTAAAGTCCGTACTTGCGAGAAAAACGGTGGTCTTCCCATAACGTAAGAAGTCTATCACCGTTGTCAGAACGCATCTTATCCAGCGCGTGACTGTCACCAAGATGACGTTCGCACGGAAGCAGGCAACCTACTCGTGCATTGAGATCTCCGACAAGGACGATGACATGTGACTTTTCGGCCTTGTTCAAAAGGTTTTGGAGACCACGATAAAAATCATCCTTAACCGTCGCTTGGAGCGTGGGCAGAAACGACTGACAAATTGTGACTCTCTTCACGATGTCTGTTAATTCTACATGTGCCTTGAGGCCGTACTGCACACAGCCGGATCTCATTTGGAAACCAGTCGAGTAATGCAGTTTCTGCTTCGTGACTCAATGCAATACCGACACCAGCTAAGCCGAGTGCTGCTGCCTCCATGTCATTAGACAGACGTAGGTAATATGTGGTCTCAGGGGCAGCTGGGGATGACAATTTAACCACTGTGCAATCAAATCTCGAAAAGGCAACATACATAGATGGCGAGGGATTCTAGAATGCGCGCCAGGCCAGCCTGTTGTCCAATCTGTAGGACGGTCCGAACATTGAACGCTGCCAGACGGAATGAAGTACGGGGTCGAAGGACAGCTGATTTGGGTATCAGCGAGACGGCATTGGAAGTAGATACAACAGGTTTTTAGATTATCAACAAGAGAAAATTTGGCATGTACTGGAGAAGCACGAGTAGCAGCAGAAGTAAGCGACGTAGTAGTAATTGCGAAATCCATAAACTATTCTAACCACCCGACTAAATCAGAGTAGGTTAGCGCATCGTTTAACTTTAAATTATAACCACACCTTGTAAGTTGTTTATTTCTCAAGTCCCCATTTCCCCCCACAGGTAGTTCGCGATGTGTCCGCCATTCACTGGATTACCATTTCAACTTCCAGTCGAGCGAGACTACAGCGACTGTTGGGACCGCAATAATAACGATAGGTGATTCCATTAACCCGATTATTCCATGTTCCTAGTTTCAATTGTAACGCCTTGACTGGAGTCCTCTTATGTATCCCCCCCTCAAGAATGTCAATTTTTAATGGTTTTCCTCAATTCCACACACATTATTTACACCATGCAATATATAGCTTCACCGGTAATTCTCCTAGTTCTATATTACGTATGAGATTTCACTAAGTATAACATGTTAATTGCTGTACTAACTCCGCTTGGTGCTGCAGATCTTTTAATGTATTCTGGAAAATTTGCCCTTTCTATTCAAATCACACGACGTCCTTAGCGGACTCTTGTGTTTCGGTGCTGTTCCCCACCACCACAATTTCGCATTTGTCCCTGCTGCACTACAACCAACCTCTAGTGCAAATTTATATTCCAATAGACATGTGGGCGGTGCTTAGATATTGTTCGTTTGTCCGATACTGTGTTGACCAAACCACGGTTCATATCACCCGGTGAACGCGGATTATAGCTCTCAGTGACAGTGTACCGATGTATCCTTAAGTCGTTCTCCAGACGCGGGTTATGTCGCTGTAGAATTGACGTGCAACGTGAACGCGTCTCAACATTGGCAAATTAAATAATCCCATACCTTTTTTCAAGGCAGTTACATTCATAACGGACTCGAATTCCTTTAAAAAAATCGTGTTCCTCCGTAAGGCTACTTACTTCATAACACAAACTCTATCCATTGATTTATATATATATATATATATATATATATATATATATATATATATATATATATCAACGGAATACGATTTTCTTAAAGAAAAATTGAAATCCGCTGAGGCTTGTGGCGAGATCTTGACCGATCGTCTACCCGCTGCTGCTAATGTGCTATGGGCTCATGTCCTGGACGCCTTGTGGCGACCGCTTTGTGGGTGGTGCGTTACATCCTTCTAGCTAAGACTCAGAACACGCAATTCCGCGTGAGTCGGTTCACTGACTCATGGCGCTCGGTCCGCTGACCTTCGGGTGTATACTTTATCGAACGCTTTGACTGAGGACCGCAGTCGTTCTGCCAGGTTTGGATGCCCTGGCAGTATCCTAGTCCAACCCTTCTAACCATGAATTACGCCAATACTAATACATCCATTCTGCATTGGCCGTCGCGCGGTGGCCTTAGGAAAAGAGTCGCCTTATCTGCTGCACACTGTAGGGTGGATAAGCGAAAACATGCTACTGCTGGCGCCTCCCCTATTTCTTCTTCACTTCACATACTCTCCCCATTCCCGCTACATTTCCTCCAATCCAGCGTACCAATCGTGCGATTTCCCACCAACGCAACCGTGTACGTCCGCACAAAGCGCTCAACATCGCGTGCTGGAATGTGCGCCCAGTGCTCGATCGTAATACAATTGAGGGTACTAAGCGACGCACTGCTCTGGTCGCGATGGAACTGGCGCGCTACGACATCGATATTGCGGTCACGAGGGGTCTAGGACAACCTGTGGAAGTGTCACAGAGAATGGTTCCTTCCGTGCTTTGGAGAGGAACAGGTTAAACATGCAGTGAAGTGGACTGCAAAGTGTGTTGTATGTCTTCATCTTGAGTCTGAGCCGATGCCATGGCGGCAAGGTCGACGGTAGGCAAAGACTGGAAAGTGAGGCGGACGCGCGAGAGAGCGTCGGTGACGGGATTGTCGACACCTGAGACATGATGTATGTCAGCAGCGAACTGCGTGACAAAGTCTAGGTGTCTTGTTTCCCGTAGTGAGTATTTGTCGCAAGCAAAGTTGAAGGTAAAGATGAGGGGCTTGTGGTCAGTGTGGACCGTGAAAGCGCGGTCTTCGAGTGGGTGCCCGAAGTAACGAATGGCTAGGTAAATGACGAGTGGTTCTCTGCCAAACGTGCTGTAGCGGGATTCCGCTGGCTGCAGGCGCTTGGAGAAGATCTCAAGGGGTTGCCATTGCCCACCAACGTGTTGTTGGAGGACGACTCCTATCGCGACATCTGAGGCACCAGTCGTAATAGCAAGGGGTGCAGTCGACTCGGAATGAGCGAGGAGGGCTATGTTGAAGATGGCATCCTTGAGCTCGGCGAAGGCTGCCTTTGTCGTGTCAGGGAAAGCGAATTTACGTTCATTCCCTCTGAGCAGGTCGGTCAGAGGCTGCATGAGCTGCGCGCAGCGCAGAATGAAGCGTCGATAGTTGACCAAACCACAAAATCGACAAAGGTGCTTGAACGAAGTCGGAGCTGGGAAATTCTTGATTTAAAACAGTTAGTTCCCTTCAGAAATTTGAAAAACACGGTAAGAAGACGAAAACTGGTAGATGCATGCATCTCGTATTGTCTCCTCAGTACCATTAACAATAACCGGTATGCAACTATATACTTAAATATGCGTGTGACCGAATAAGCATGAGATGAAAAATGAATGGCGGAAGTTCCACCCCTATGTCCACGGCAGTCTTAAGCAGCAGATTGTCCAGTTGGTGCAGCAACTCAACTGCGCACATACCAACTTGCGGGTCACCTGCGAAGTGGAACAGAAGAACTGTCTGCCATTCTTAGACATCCTCATCAGTCGCAGGGATGACGGGCTCATTAAAAGGTCTATCTACAGGAAAGCAACCTGGTCCGGCCAATACCTGCACTTCACCAGCTTCACACCAGTGCGGTACAAGCGGACCCTTGTGAAAACTTGAGTTAGTCGTGCTGGACGAGTTTGCTCCGCTGATTGTCTAGCCGACGAACTAGAGTTAATTACAACAACACTCGTTGCAAATGGTTATCCACGTAGATTTATAGAGAGACAGCCAACAACGAGGCCCGAAAGACTTGGCGCATACGGCAGCCAAGAAAAAGATCTATATCGAGTTGCCATTCAAGGGTGACTTTACTGTATTGAAAACCACGAAACGTTTAATCTCTGCTACGCAGAGAAGTTACTGTGCTGCTCAGGTTGTGGTCATCAATAGAACCTGTAACTTGCCGGTGCCTCCAACAAAGGAAGCTCAACCGATAGGGGGCCAACTCACACTGCATATACAAATTTGTATGCGATTGCGCAGACAGTTACATAGGCAGAACCAATCGGTCTTTGACTTCCCGAATAAAGCAACACGTGCCAAGGTGGGTTCAACGTGAAATCGACCAGCATCTCTGTCCAACTGAAGTTCCGTGCTTGCGCAAGCCGCTAGCTTCCTCAATAGGTAAACACCTACTGACTACGCGTCACCGGATAGAGCACGGATCAGCTTTCACACTTGTATTACGTCACCCTAATCCCCCCCTTCCTCCGTTTCGACGAGGCCGTTGTGATAAGCCGGCCCTGTGTGTTCAAAAGCAATTATTTATCAGCTTAAGACTGCCGTGGACATAGGGGTGGAACTTCCGTCATTCATTTTGCACCCCATGCTTGTTCGGTCACACACATATTTAAGTATATAGTTGCATACCGGTTATTGTTAATGGTACTGAGAAGACAATACGAAATGCATGCATCTACCAGTTTTCGTCTTCTTACCGTGCTTTTCAAAATTCTTGATTGCCTGGATCTTATCAGCATGAACTTCGATACCAGACGATGAAACGAGGTAGCCTAGAAATTTTACCGTTGATTTGCCGAGTTCGCATTTAGTCGGGTTGACTGTGACAGCGTGTTGGGCCAAGCGCTGGAAGAGAGTTCGAAGATGCACGAGGTGGTCTTGTTCCGATGAGGTGGCTGCTAAAATATCATCGAGGTAGGAATAAGCGAAGACCAGGCCACGATTGACATCGTGGATGAAGCGTTGGAAGGTTTGTGCGGCGTTGCACAATCAAAATGGCAAACAAGCCTAAAGGAGTGATAACCGCTGTTTTGGGAATGTCATTTTCTTTTACAGGTATCTGGTGATAGACGCAAACCAGATCGATCTTGCTGAAGATCGTTTTACCTGTGAGTCATGCGGTAAGGTCCTGCATGTGTAGGATGGGATACCTATCTGGAACGGTTAGGCGATTGAGTGCGCGGTAATCACCGCAAGGGCACCAGTCACCAGATTTCTTGGGGATCATCTGCCGGGGCGAGGACCAAGGGCTGGCGGAAGGGCGGATTGTTCCAAGTTCGAGCATGTGCTCAAACTCCGCCCTAGCTACTATTTTCTCGGGCGATAGTCGGTGTGGACGGCATGAGACGGGTGGGCTAATCGTCCGTATGTGGTGCGTGACATGGGATGCAATGGGCAAAGCTGCGTTCATTGGCTGAATGAGCTTGGAATACTGCGAAAAGAGGTTGGTGTAATCTGGCGAGGTATGTGGAAAGGCGTAGACTGGTGTTATAGATGCGATATCGGCGGTGATGCCACGTACACTGAGTTTCGTTGCAGTGTCCAGTATCATCTGGCGTTTCGCATTGACCAAGAGGTCGAAATGCCTGAGAAAGTCAATGCCGATGATGGCAAAGGGGACTGCAGCGATGGTGAATACCCAGCGGAACATGCGCCGAAGACCTAGGTCCAGGGTAAGTGATCGATAACCGTAGGTGGCTATTGGCGTGCCATTGGCGGCACTTGTGCTTCTCGGCAAAGGAGCGATAGGCTCACTTGGCATAGGGGGAATGACGCTGACTTCCGCCCAGGTATCAACTAAGAACTGGGTCTCGGAATCATAATCCCTAATATATATGAGACGACTTTGGGCTTTGTCGACGTTTGTGGGCTTTGCAGGCCGGCGTGGCGGATCATCTATAGCGGAGTAGCTACACAGCGAGTGGTAAAAGCAGCAACCTGTGGTACCAGTTTTTGTGCGAATGGGCGATGATCCAGAGCGGTCGCGGTGCTTACGGTTTAAAGTGAGTTCCTCGATTTGGCGCTGAAGCGATGCTATCTGCGATGATAATGCGTCTATTGCCGACGGCTGGCTAGTCGCGGTTGTCGGTGTGGTTGCGCCAGCACAAAGCTGCTTGGGTGCCTTAGTTTCATTCTCTGGCTGGTGTCGTTCGATGACGCAGTCTGCCAGATCTGCAATTGCTATGATTGGCAAGTCTCTTGCTACTGCAAAGATAACCTGAATGCTTTCAGGAAGGCGTTGCATCCACAGCTCGCGGAGTATCCTACGTCCAGGTTGGACGTGCCGATGAGCTGTTGCATTTCGCGGAACATGGCTGAGGGCATCCTATCTCCTAGTTGCATGTCACTAAATAGTTGCTGCAGGCGGACCTAGTCAGAAGGCGTGATTCGCTGAAGAATAGCCTGTTTAAAAGTTTCGTATTTCATTACAAGAGCGGGGCAAAATATGATATATCTCACCTGCGAGATACTAGCTGATTATACATGGCGAAATCAGAAGAAATTCCATGAATGTAAAAAACGGATTCTAGGTGCAAAAATCATAACGAAGGATCATTCTCCCAAAACGATGGAGGGGTTAACGGAACATGATTGACTATGACAGGCTCAACAGCGCTAACCGCGTATTGAGATGGCTCATCCTCTAGATAATCCATTGCAAAAAGCGATTAAAATTTAGGTGAGAAAACACTATCATCACAAGTAATGAATCACAAAATCACTGGAACGACCTCAGCAGAATGAAAATTTAAAATGGCGGACGGCGTGTTCTGGACCGGGGTCACCAATTGTTGGGTGGCGCCTAGGATACTAGTCGTTAATAGATGACACGTAGAAGTGTCCACTACGGAATAGTATAGAAGTTGGAGGCGACTGAACCCAACGTATATTGTGCAGACTACGAAAGTAGGAAGCAAATCAACCAGAGCCAAAACGGTACAACAAGGTACTCACCAAAACGTTTTGTGTCAACGGACGTGCCGTCAGTACAACAAGTGGACGTTTTGAAGGTTAAAACAACCGTAAAATCCAATGTTGCACAATACGGAAAGCACGTGTTTTCCGATACACTACACTCTCTAACTGCTGTCTCCGGTCGTAGTTCTGAAGAGTCCGTTACATAGTAACTGCCAACTACGGATTGAATTCAAAGCCATCTGTTGTGACTGTACCATTAGTTTCAGTATCCTAGGGTCACTGCCTCTGTAAGTTGGCGACACGGGTAACCGTGTAGGCGACTGAAGTATGACGTCGCCCGCACAGCGCTTCACGGGTGTAACGCCATTCTTCCAGGTCATGAGCATGGGCTTCTTCGTTGCTGGTTGTCGGTAGCTCGGGCAAGCCATGAACGAAAATAATTATTTTGCTGCTCTCCGTGTGGTGGTTGTTTGAATTATTTTCGTCTCGCTGGCGTTCCATCCATGGAACGCCCGAAAATATGCGTATCCCACTGGTTTCGATCCGCAGGCAGTATGCCGACAAAAGCACTATCTCGACATCATCTGTTGATCCCAATGCTACTCGCATTAGCCGGGACTCCCCGTAATGAATCAAGGTTGGATGTCTAGTGATGCGCATTATATTAGTCGGCCTGGCTTGAACTCCGATTATATCACAAAGGAAATTCCATTGCTTTAAAACATCCGGCTGTTTACTCCTTAAGGAGTTTGCGTTGGGCTCAGGAACGTTGGTGCATAGAAGTGTCATGGCCCCGTAGTCCCGCCTGGTCTTCGATGATGTGGGAAGCACGGTTATCGAGGGCTTGAGTGACGTATCTGCAAGTTGCACCTGGTCCTTAATCCGTTTTGTTGCTGTACTGAGTGAGACTACTGATGTCGCGCTTTGATCATATCGAACAGCAACGGTTGCATAGGTGGACCGGCCTTTAGAGCCCTTGGGATTTCGTTGGTCACTCGGAAAGGTTGGCGTTACCGATGTCGCATCAGTCGATACCTTGGATAAAAGAATGTGGACGTGGGGTAGGTACGGTTCTATCGGTCGCGAAGACGATTTGGTTCGTGGTTCCCAAGGTTCCTAATACTGCGTGGCCGTGTGAACGCCTTGTCCTCTTCCTTGGTTTCGAGGCAGCAATTAAAAGAGAGGTAGTGTGTTATTGTCGTCTCGAACGGAGCAATTTTTGCATGCAAACGATGTTTAGTTTCGGGGACTAGATTGTCGTACTTTTGTGTTAACGTAGTACGCATTTTACTAGTGGAACCGCTGTGCACTTCGGACAGAACCAAAGTGAACCCAGCATAGTGTGTTTTTTATGTCGGTTCTATAGACGTTGATGTATTTCGAATGGTACCGGTCAACACAATTTGTACAGGACAACCATACCTTTGCTACATTAGCACAAGTTCGATTAGCACAAAATACTGCGTTTCGGTTTACAGGTGTGGTGGTCATGATAGCGATTATTGTAGTACAAATCCAAGACGGCAGTTTGGCCAACCAATTAGATCTTTGAGATTAGTCAGAGAACAGACACCAAATTTGAACAGATTGAAAAATACATCAAAAGAAAAATATTCGTGCTCAATTCACACAGAAAAGAAGAGTATAACACAGTAATCCAGAAGCAACAGTAGAATCCAGCACAGTAATTCAACAATCCACGGCGTCCGTGGGTAAAACCACTTAGTATCAATTGGTCTAGAAATCAGCGTAAGAAAGATGACCTCAATTTCTGCAGTAAATAGAAGAAATCTGAATAGTGCTGAGTGAAATCGCTTTCAGCCGTGAATAAAACTAAGGAGTGTCGGAAATGGGGTTCAAGTGGCAGTATAGTTGTGAGCCTGTTCAGTCATATCTTCCACTCCGTCCACAGTCAGTTCAAATGTCGGACACTTGATGAATTGCGAAATCAGGCTGAGGACAGCGTATGGCTCATCTGCGTGAAGCCAGTGCCCTGCATTCCGTATGCAAACAAATCGATTGTTTGGGAAGTAAGGAAGGATTTCAGGAAAGTCGGATAATCTGCAAGGAGCAAGAGGAATAAAAATGTGAAATATGTGACAAAAAGGCGACGTATGCACCTCGAAATAGATGTATGAATCGGACAAATGAGCATTCTGTGGAAATAATAGTCATACCAAACACGGAACAGAGTCGAATAGCGGAACTCAAAGACATAGTGATCATGACGATAGCCGCGTCAAGTTCTACTCTTAGCCCAGGCTATCTCTACTTGATGAGTCAAAACAAGGATGAAACGCCTCGTGGAGTGCAGTGACGGAAGAGAGTAACACCGAAACCCCCCACAACTGAACAACATTTGGCCTCACGTACCATCATAAGCGGCGAGAGTAAGTGAGACGACCTAGAAGGGACGTTACAGTTGGCTGCATCAGACAGAAACCGCGTATCTGGGTATGAACCAGACAATCAGCCTGCCTTTTCGATAGTCACAAATGACGATAGATCTTTAAAAATTGGAGAAAGAATGCTCGGATCACATGATTGAGGTTAGGTAGGCTTGCGAAGTGCAGTCATTTCCTTCCCCTCTAATGGCCGGCCACGGAAGTTGCAATGATTGCAACATTATATTCTAAACACATAGGTCGGGGTCTGTAAGCCGTGTACATATTGCTTCGCAGTTGGGAGTAAACTTCCTCTTACTCGATACATATGCCTAGGCCGTATTCTGTAGGGAATCTAAAACGGTGTTGAGTAGATGGCTTGTAATTGCGCCATAACTTGTCCTAATTTCGTGATTGAAGAGCCAACTTGGGAGCTGCTCTTTGATTCGCTTACCTGAATGCCCGGTAGTACGCCCAACCTACCCAACCCAACATGGGCAAGTGAACCGGTAGATAAACACTGATTGGAGATGACAATGAGAAACGAAAAGGTACAGCCACGCTTCTACTAGTGTATTGCCGAAAGTAGAAGTGATCGGGTTACAGGGAGCTCACAAGGTCATGATTTCAGATGAAGCATATTGTAAATGCCGATTAAGAACTCCGACTTTAGCTGAAGAACTATGATCCGGGTACAGAAGTGCGGTGGATCCAGCTGCCCCAACTCACTCCAGCAGGATAAGAAAAACAACAACTGTAAGAAAATGAGGTTGAATGCAAATCGAAAATAAGGAAAACGGATGGAATGAAAGTTAACAGCTAGATGCTAGAAATCGTATGCAGAAACGCCACTGACTACGCGGTGGCCGATAGAGTCTTTCACTACTGGTGTGGACCATCCTGAAGCCTTTCCTCTACGAAGAAGGCATGCACTAGCATGAGCAAATCTCTCAGTAAATTTCTTCATGCCCTTGTACCAAGGAATCAACTGGCCACCTTGCGGTTTCGCCCAACTTGGTGCACGTCGAGGAATCTGGTCAACCGGAATACGGATAATATGAACCGGAAAACATTGTTTGGAAGCATGTAACAATGAGTGAAACAGCGCAACCTGGATCGTTCAGGTTGACTTGTTTCAACAGCCTTCATATTCTATTTTATAAAGCAGCCTCGTATGCACATTTACTCTGTATAAATTCACTTCCTGCTGACTGTCTTGTGATCTGAGATCAAAAGCAAAAATGATTTATTAATACGGGGACAAGAAAGATCTGCTTGATCCCCTCCGTACACTGATAAATGCGTAACATTTGTTCTAGAATTCTCTTCGTTACATTTTTTTGTAATGCTAATCACTTTTTCTTCCTTTTAGAAGACGATAGCCTAGGAACATTTGCCAAATTTCAGTGCTTGGATATACCGAATTACCTACTGATCGAATGCCCGCAACTAATGTTTTTGAAAATTCTTTTTTGTGTCTTTTTGCCTATGGACATCACGAACAGGTATCAGTCTTCGGCTATCCCACCATACAATTTGATCTTATGATCCGTCAATCATTCTCGCAATGATTCGAAACGTGACATTTGTTTATTTATTAGCGTTGCTATTCATAGTATTATTATACATTATCTTTATTTCATTTTTGGCACGACTGGGCTGATTTCCTGAGTTGACGGATTGAAGATACTAAGCAAAAAGTAGACACATTCAAGGCACATTGACATTGACTCGTTGGCGTACCATAAAAGTGTCATTTTCGAAAGAGCCATATGACAGAACCGGATGGAGCTTAATCATCCATAGTATATGCATAGAAAAACAGCCCCAAATACTGCTAAGCAGGTGTTGGCTTACTGGCTATTTTGCCACACCCACGCAACACTACATGAGACGTGGAAGTGCGGGTGAGTTATCGTAGGCAATTACCACAAGCTCTTCCAGCTAATCCGCACCACTGGTCCCAGAAAACCAGGCGTCAGTGAGACAATCAGAGACAGCGCGGGTGCGCTGATACACAATAAGGAGCGCCGTATGGCTCGTTGGGCTGAACACTTTGAAGATCAGTTCAGCTGGCCCCATGCTCCCGGACCTCTTCCTACTCAGGTGATGCAGGACGTGCCATGGACGGTTAGTTTAGAGCCTTCGTCGGAGGCCGAGGTCCGAAAGGCGATCACAGCCCTCAATCGTTTTCGTGCCGCCTGCCCGGATTCCCTCCCACCTGCACTATTTAAGGATGGAGGTGAGGTCCTCTGCAAAGCACTGACCTCCCTATTCGAACGTATCTGGAACGAAGAGAGTGTGCCGGCTAATTGGAGCGAATCGCTTATAGTGGCAATATACAAAAAGGGCAGTCGCACGGACTGTGCGAACCACAGGGGTATTAGCCTAACGCCAGTTGTGACAAGCATACTGGCCTCGATTCTCGTTCGTCGCCTCACTGCAGAACGGGAATCTCGGATTAGGGAAGAGCAGACCGGTTTCCGCCCAGGACGTGGATGTATAGACCATATATTCACTTTGCGGCAGGTGCTAGAGCAGCGCCACGCATACCGCAGACCGACAATAGCCGTGTTCCTCGATTTCAAGAGTGCGTTCGATTGAGTCGATCGATCGATTCTGTTCAAAATACTTGCGCAGAAAGGTGTTCCCACGAAATATGTGAACATTCTTCGTGCTCTATACTCGAACACTACAGACCGCGTCAGGGTCTATGGTGTCCTATCGGATAGCTTTTCGACTACAAGTGGCGTTCGTCAGGGTTGTCCGGTTTCCCCATTTTTGTTCAATTTCGTCGTGGATTCTATCATGGAGTGTTCCCTTGCGGAATCTCACGATATAGGCATTGAAGTGCTGCCTGGGGAAAGGTTAGTTGACCTAGATTATGCGGACAATATAGTCTTGCTTTTCGACAATGTTGAGGCGGCACAATCAACCCTGAATAGCCTATCCAGAGTGGTCCCATTATTTGGTATGCACTTCGCACCTTCAAAGTGCAAAGTGTTGCTGCAGCACCACCAGCCACTTGATGACCCCTTGACGCTTGCTAACGAGGAACTCGAGGTGGTTGATCAATTCACTTACCTCGGCAGCTTCATCAGCAATGATGGGCGCATAGAAATTGACGTCAGCTCATGCATTGCAAAGGCCAGAGCTGCCTTCTTGAACCTGCGTCATCTTTGGCGACAGAAGGGAGTTTCCCTCCGTCTGAAAGGCCGTGTATACAAGGCCACAGTGAGAGCCGTTCTGCTCTATGGTAGTGAGACTTGGCCCCTTCGGTCTGAAGATCTGAGGCGCCTTCAAGTCTTTGATCATCCTCGTTTGTGAAGCATTGCTGGTGCCGGATGGCACCAGCGTGTCCGCAACGATGATGTGCGTAGGCGAGTACTAGGTAGTGACAAACATGCTAGCTCCCTAGAACAACAGATAGCACTGAATAAGTTGCGTTTGCTCGGGCACGTGCTACGCATGCCTGGTCACCGCTTACCTAGGAGGGCCTTGTTCAGTCTGCCAGGTGTAGGATGGCGCAAGGCTCAAGGTGGACAGAAGTTGACTTGGCAACGGGAAATGAAGTCACTGATGACCAAACTGGGTGCCGTTGGTCCGTCTCGCCTTCCGAGTTGGAGTCCACGTGGCTCACCTTGTGCTTGGCTCGAGACTTCACAGGACATGGCTCGCAACCGACACCGGTGGCGCGTCTGCTGCCGTCTCCTAATCGGATTGTCTGTTTAAAGTGTGTTTGGTGCTGAGTTATCTGCGGGGTAATGGCTGATTATGACGCGTGACAGTGAAAGCCGCAAGGAAGCTGTCTCACCGATGCCGCCTTATCTTTGCACGATAGCCAGCTGTTTGTAGCGGTATGTTATCTACACAAGGTGTAGGCGCCTTGACCCTGCATGTTTGCTTAGGGCATTAAGGTTTTCAGGTAAGTCCCCCTTCTTTCCCTCTTCTTATTCTTTATTTCATATGTTCTCATGGTTGTATGGCAGCGAAGCATCAGTTCAAATGGCTGATGTACTGCTATTGATAATGATGATGATGGGTGAAAGTTATCGAAAGAATATCCTGCATGGAGCTAGATCCCTAAAAGAGACTGTTCCGTGATACTTTGAACGTTTGGTTAAATCTGCATTTCTTATTATTCGCAACCTTCACAAGGTTTTTAATACATCCAATTTGGCAGACTCCCAAAAGCTGAACATTTACCTGCTTTATGCAATCCCGCTTACAAAGTGAGTAGATCATTCACTTAGACATTGCGTCGGTTTGTTAAGGAAGACACTGTTTATTTTTCATTTAGTGTTATTGAGTCAATGTAAGTGGTTGACTTTGCAAATAAACCGACCGGCGGAAACACAGCACTGCTCACCCGGTGTTCCCACCAGACGCCGCAAATACTCCGTAAGCACGGGTGGTCAAACGTGGTCAAGCGTTTAATATCTGCACTGCGAAATGCCAGGTCTCTGGTCCATACAGTAACACCGTTCTCATCGCAGTGTCATACATTCTAGCTTTCACTGACAGGCTGATATCCCACCACATCCATAGGTAGTTGAATCTTTGATAAGCCACACGGGCCTCGCTGATACGAGAAATAACACCCTCACCGATGTGACACAGATATCAAGTTAAGTGGACCGACCCACTATTTCCAGTGGCTGTTCGGTGATAGCAACAACCGGTGGCGTATCAGTCTAGTCATGCAACAGTACTTTGCACATTGAAGTGGGAAAGCATATACCTAAGCGTGCAGCGTTACGCGTCAGTCTATCCAGTAGTGCCTGCATAGCTGACGTGTCATGAGAGCTATGCCGTCTGCATATTCAAGGCTTGTCAGTCGGTCACCTAACTGACTTGTACCATGGGAGAGTCGGAGAGAATGAACTCCTTGATGATCATTCCGATCACGAAGTTGAAGTGGAGAGGCGATTTCCACTTGTCGTAGGGAACTATAGAGAACGCTTCCCCTAGACAATTACGCAGTCTCGGTAGTGACTTCAGAATAGAAAGGATTTTTCGAGGCACTCACTTCACAGATAGGTAGTGCCATAGGCCGACACGATTAGCAGACTCGAAGATGGCTTCAAGATCAAGGCAAATCATTATAGTCGGTTGTCTATAGATGTCCTTGCTCTCACACTTGACGAAGAGTAAACGTATCACTGGTGCAATCACGGCCAGGGCGAAAGACAGCATGGCTATCAGGGATCCGGTTCTTACGATGACCGGTGAGTCGCTGAGAAAAAATAACCCCGTCAGGCATTTGGAAATACAGCTAATGCCCTGATGGTATTTGCACAAAGTACGTTGACCAGTTTTAAAAACGAGCACGATATTTGACAGTCGCCAGTCTGAAAGCACCATTTCAGTGTCCACAATTGTTGTGTCGGACTTTGCGAGAATAGGCTAATTCTCAACAAGGACAAACAGAGCGAGTGCGTGACAGATGGAGTACATTGGAGACCAAAACGTAAACCAGACGTGAGTTAGATTATGGCGAAGACAGACTATGCTAAGTACAGCTGGATCGACCATGGGTATTGATTTCAAATCAACATTAGTCTGTCGATGTGTTGCAGTCTGACTGTTGGTCGTCAGTTGAGTTTGAACTTGGCTTCCGCGTGTTGTGGTTCGCTGGTCTGCGCTAGAGATGCGTACTCTCCTAGCACAAATCGTGTGGTATAGAGCGTTAAGTCCAGTCAACAAAAAGCCAACATCCATTTTAGCACAGAAGGTCGTCGAGTCCAGAAGCCTTGTTTCGTTTCAACACAACTAGATCATGCCAAATCCCTTTTGAAGTTGGAAGTGTGACATCAACTTTCTACACAGGCTCAGCTGATTCGGTGAACAACAGCGTCACAAGCTATTGAATATGTTCCGATCAACGAGTTAATTCACGCGGCTGGGAATGGATTAGTCATTTATCACTCTCTCCGCTATTGTCTCTAACTGAAAGAGACCCGTGTTCCGGATGAGCTGTGATAGCAGTTCCCATTAACATAGCCTTCAGAGCGACTGCGAACTGGAAATCAGGGCCACTAGCCTTGTTTAGTTTCAGTCTTGTTAGTTCCCTGTAAATACTGATGTGGTCAAATAAGGTGGGAGGGTCACTGATGGAGAAGGAAGGTAGGAGGAAGGTGTTTGATGTTAAACAGTTGAAATCTGTTTTGAGCTTGTCCACATCGACAGTACCGAATGGGTCATTAGAAATTGTGGCCGTGAGTTGCTTCAAGAGCCCACACAAGTCTCGGCAACTGTGATTTCCTAAAACGTCTGTTTAACCTTTTTATCTCAGTTTTTATAGCCACAGACAGACATTTGACACAGGCCATTAATTAGTACTTGAAAGTGGGGTGCTTTACGAGTGCAGCTGCTTGAGTAGTGGAAATGAACATCTATCAATCCGAAAATAGATGGTCTCAATGGGGCAATAAAGATCAGCAGTAAAGATCTGTGAGATGTTCGCATTGAGCTGACAGATACTCATTGGTGAAGAATGAGAAGTCGATGGGATTGAGCGGTGATTTGTGTTTCGCAATGTCTTCAGTTGAACAGTTTCACCGCTTGACACATGAGTGGCCTACTTGATATTGTAATGTAGTTGGTCTTACAGTAAATCTTCGGGCATATCTTCACGATGCAATGGTCCGAATTGCCAAGTGGGGTGCGTCTGTGTGGAAAACAGGTTGTTTGCAAGTAAAATCTAAATCTAAATGTGCCTCAATTCTGGTGGGGTAATCTACCAAGTTGGTTAGACCCAGCACTTTAATGAAGTCTGTGTCATTTCCATTGAGACCACTAACAATGATGTACAGAGGTGCGTTAGACATTATATAAACGTTCCCAACTACAACAGATAGAAAACCAATAAGAAAATTTGGTTTAACTTCAAACAGGTGGTAACTTAGTGAAGCCGTTGAGCAGGCGAACAGTTGTGAAACCCATGTATAGGGTGTTTTATTAATCTGGTCCGGAGCTAGAAGCGGCTGCACTCAGGTGTTGACGTACACCGGTACGCTGAATTGCTAACTGTCCAATGGCACAAACAGCTTCATCGGCAGGCGTGAGATGGGGCACCGAGACACGATATGTGTGCCTACGATCGCAGGACACACCGAGCCGTTCGGATGTGAAGAGTGAACGTTAGCACACACCGCAGCCGCAATCGACGTGTCATGCGGGGATCGCAGGGCAAGAGTAAGGGAACGCACGCCGTTCGACTGTGAGGACTGGACGTGAGCCAGACACCACAGCCGCAATGATTGTCATGCCTCAACCGCAGGGCAAGACTAACTGAACGCACCCCGTCGGGCAGTGAGAACTAGACGTTAGCCAGACACCACATAAATGCACTCAACGTGTCATGCTTCAATCGATCGATAGTGAGCCTTCGCGAATGTGAAATGCCAGCAAAATAGGTTCCCCGCGAGGTGGTGGTTCGCTGTGCTAGCAATAGAGAAGGAGCTTACATCCGTGTCGTTGATGTATCATCAACCGCAGTCACGTAATTTGCCCGTCCATCAGCGCGTGGTCATTGTGAGTGTGGATCCAATGCGGCGGAAACCGCAAGGCGCTATAATAGTGTGCACCGCATTACGTGGCCCATTAACGAGCTGTATGTACTTCGAGTGGTGAAAAAAATTGCAGAAACTGGCAGCGTTTGCAACATCAAACAAACCGGACGGCCTCGCACCGTCACGGATGAAGCATCAGCTTGCGCGGTTGCGTAAGAGGCATGCAGTGACAGGCATCTCAGCATTCGACAGCTCGCACAACATTGCGAAATCACACGGTATGTTGAAGGAAAAAATTCCGACGATGGTGCTCTGGAGGTGCAAGTGTTGAACACATTCGATTCGCAGAAACGTCTCGAATTCGCCCGTTTGTTTTTAAACAGTCTGGATGTGCATTCCATTTTGTTCACCGATAAGGCTGTTTCCCCCTGCATGACCGAGATACGCGACACGTTTGGGCAACAACTAACCCACGGCAATGTAGCGCTTCACGTGTGTAACAGCGCGAAGCTCATGGTATGAGCTGGGTTGACTGGCCGAAAAATCACTGGATCTTTTTTCCAGGAGTGTGTCCGGTAGGTCGTTGTTTAACAGCACTAACATTTTTTAGCATCCTCGTACATGGAAATGTTGCAGAGCAGCGTCATTCCGCAGCTATAGTAGGAAGGGTTAATGAACAACGTTTGATGGCAAAAGGATGGCGCACCTGCACATTCGGCGCAATCGGTTCGTGTCTACCAGAACGAGACATTCGGTTGACGTTGGATCGGTCGCGGAGGACCGATAGAATGGCCTACGCGAACACCGGATTTGAATCCCATGGACTTTTTCCTATGGGGATACTTGAAGCGCAGAGTTTATAGAACGAAACCCAACAACATGGATGAAGTGAAAGAGAATATGATGGACGAATGTAGGCGAATGCTTCTCTGTACCCAAGAAGACGGAGGGCACTTCGAACATCTAATTCGTTGATATTTACAGACATTTCACGTATTCCATGTAAATATAGAAAATGAATAAATGTATATTCTCGATTGTACATGGGAAACACCATCGAAGGCCTGATCAATCTGTACAACTAGCAATTGTCTGACTGTGAGGGCAATAGTTGTATTC
>OX104066.1:80748469-80790859 GCA_944474145.2 Dicrocoelium dendriticum | reverse complement strand
CAATTTACTTGTTGACCGATTGTACATTACTCCATCTTGTTTTAATCTTACAACCGGCTCGAGACACAACTGCCTCGTAAGTCCCCGTGCTCACGTGTACGCTCTTGCCTCGTTTCATCCGTCCGCTTCTTGTTGTAGTCCATTGAATACAGTCCGCTGTGTCCGACTCCAATTGCCTTCTGATATCCGCGCTTAATTCCGCGCATCGTTTCGGACTAGTATTAACTAGTCCTATACGCCCATCGACCGGTCATCAACATATGGCCAGGCCGTTTTCCTCAGTTGCGAGCACAGCGACCCACTAGGCACTTCACAGGGAACCTTTTTGTTGCCTTTTTCACCTGGGTGAAGGCCGACTACCGGTCGATCGAAGTATGATACGTTTAGTGGAGCTATGTGGTGTCTGGCTCACGTCCAGTTCTCACAGTCGAATGGCGTGCGTTCTCTTGGCCTTGCCCTGCGATCCACGCATGAAGCGTCGATTGCGGCTGTGATGTGTGCTAACATTCACCTCTCACAGCTGAACGGCTCGGTGTGCCCTGTGATCGTAGGCACACATATCGTGTCTCCTGTCGATGAAGCAATTTGTGCCATTGGGCAGTTAGCAATTCAGCGTATCGGTGTATGTCAGCACCAGAGTGCAGCCGCTCCTAGCTCCGGACCAGAGTAATAAAACACCCTGTACATCAAGCTTCGCTAAAGTACCTGATCACACCCGCTTCACGGTGCTGAGGCTTACCTGGGCGGTCGGATCTGATGTGTCGGTAGCCATCGAGTTTCACGACTCCATCTACAATGTCGAAATGTCACCAACTTTCATATATCTGCGTTCGAGAATTCTCTTCGTTGTAATAGGCTCACGAGATCACTAGTTTTCTCGATGGATTGACAGGATTGATGGACAGGAGAAGCGGAATTTGTGCATTGTTGGTAGGGCAGCGTCTGAGTCCAGATTGCCAATCAGCGGAGCGTTTTTCGTTATCTCCAAACTTTTGCCGACAATTCCTTTGCAAGCGTTTCTGATATTTGTTGAATTTCAGGTAATTCCGCGGAGCGAAATCAAAGTCAACATTACTAACTTAAAATTGATTCACTTAATCAAATGGAAAATAAATTGCAGAAACAAGTGGAAATATCCGCAGTGAGTAGCGTAGAACAATATTTCAATCAAAACAGCAACGTATGGATTTGAAGGTCTCTCAGTGATATTACTGGTACCAGCCTGTACTGCTTTGTTATAAGGTGGCGCGTTGGGTAAATCCACACGACAGCCTATGTCAACGAAACATAGGTCGTGTGGTGGTGTGAGCATTTAACTTCCCTCAACGCTGTCAACTCCGTTGGCATCGTTGAACTGGAGAATGGCCTGGCCAACAACAGATTGGTCAACGTCATCTGCGTCGTTAATGGGGGACATGCAAGATCCCCTTATTGGCAATTTAAAAACAGCGCAACCGGTGTGATTTAGCTTCAGCTTAAGCAAGACGTCAGTAAATCTACTGTGTTGAGGCTCACGTAGCAAGCGTGCCATGTCTTCAAATATAATCACGCTTCTAAATTTCGGAATAGACCCAAGAGTATTTAGGCCTTTAATACACGTGCTTGCGTGATCTTCGCAACAGAAGACGAACAGACTGGCAAAGAAAACGTAAAGGTGTTGGCTTGGTCTTCTACAACTAATATCGTTTTGAGCTATGTTGCATGCTCTCGATACAGTATACCAAATGTTGTCGATCGAGATATTGTCGGGTATGTTGAAGGCGATGGCATTTTCTCTTCGCCTGCACCTTTGGGTAATCTCAGAAGCAACTGCACTTAGGAAGTTCAATGCTCTAATTTCGTGCTTTAGCTATGAATTGCCCGGGGCCTAAATTAGTTACGAAACAGGTACAAGGATATCCACCAATAAACCAAGCGTCACTAAGTTTGCATTTTGTTTGACCAAGTGCTTCTAGAAACGCCTTTATTTTGTCTGACAGTAGAGTTAAGGTTGGCGGCATTCGGTTCTGGATTTGCCTGTCACTGTGGCCTCTACGGGGACAGCCAACGGACGCCTGTGCCTACAGAGGGACCATGGGTGGCTTGCGTTGCACTACCCACAGCGCTAACCACACACTCCATGTCCAGTGTAAACCCGAAGGAATAAAACAGGAAAAGATGTAGTTTGGAGCGACGTTTCATCAACGGAGCCAGCTCACATTCCTCCAACATGTACAGTAGCAGCATTTCTGTGTATCTATGTAGGGAATCACGCGTAGCAGACGTACATAAGGCGGTGGCTTGACTCTAGTCCGCTCCACACTGGATGCATGGAAGCACTTTTTGAGCCTAGCACAGCCACGAGGACTGTGAACCCCGTCTCCCTCCCAGTAACGATTCAGTCTCCTGGAGCCAGTAATCGAAGTGAAGGGTGTTAGACAGGTAGACGCTTTGTTAAAATTCGCATCAAACGCAACCACACCAGGGATATCAAACAACCAACACAGCATTTGTAGGAAAAGAAACACGCAAAATTAACACGGAATGTGCAGCAGAATAACAGTACCCAGCAAACCAAAGAAAGTGGAATACTTTTTATCCTGAATAAGAGGGGTTAGTTTAAGTGTAAGTCGGTGTAGCCCAACTGCGGTGAAGAAGCATGATGTATGCAACAGCAACCTCAGCATGAAGCACTAGACAGTGGAGATATAAGGTTACCAATACAAACCTATTTCTCAATCACTGGTCTTTCAGACTCAATTATCTGTTCTTGTGCCTCAGAGGACGGTTTGTGTGGTACAGGGCACAGGTTCATTGAAACCCGTTGCGCCTGCAACAGCATTGCCTTCCGCGGCTACAGCACTTCTTCGCATTGCATGAGTGTTAATGGCAGTCACTTGATAGACTATCTTATATCACTGAATAATCTGGGTAATTGCAAAAGAACAGGAGTGTACAAACTATCTGATAAATCATATAGCGCGGTGTGGTTCCTGAGGTCGCAAAGATGCTTCACGGCGAGAGACTGACCTTTTCAGCATTCCACGAATAGGGCTGGTTGGCGGACTAACGAATCGGAAGCGCCGCGTCAATCCAACGTCCGACCTCACGATCAGAGCAAGCTGGTCGTAAGTGGAATGATCACGCGTTTCGAGGTGAATCACGAGTCGACATTACGAATTCGAAAGCGACTTATCGATATATCGGTGTGAATCTTAGGTTGCACCGAAGCGAATTGCAAACAATGCGACTGTTATCGTATGGGTAGGAGCAGATTTCTTTCAATCATCGCCTTGCAAAGCAACCGATTGGGAGTAATATAGAGAGCTTGCAGATTGGTATTCGAAAACGTGCTTGTTATTCTCACGGGCGTGAGTTTAACTAAGGCACATCAAAAATGCTGTCTAGGGATGAAGATCCGTAACGAGTAGATCCAAAGGGTTGACATAAGATCCTCGATTGGCCTAATCTAATGAGCATAGGCACCTAATTGTACCATGAAAATTGGTACCGCAAATCGATGTCGAGTAAGAGTTCAAATAGTTCAACCACAGGCAGTTACAGAGTTAGTTTGGCGCTTAACCAATGACCTGTATGGCATGAGTGGCTATGTAGGCAACTGGATAATACTACTCAACGTAGCTCAATGGGTAACACAGATAAGCAAGCCGTCGCACTACGTTAAGGTCCAGTCACGCCGAGATGGACCAGCTGCACGACGGGGACCAAAAGGACAGACGAGTGCACGATGTTAAAATGAGCCATGATGATAGGAGGAAATAATTCAACTGCGCAGATATTTCATGTCAGGCTATCCGCGCAAAACATATCTGCCTGATCAATAATAAAAGTTTCGGTGTCCTGATAAATTAAAAATACGTGGTTTTGTGTGTGTTACAACAATGCGTTGAGAAGATCAGAGCGAAGTTGACTCACATTTTCGAATGGAAGTGCATATCACAGTGGGGGCAACTACGTTACAAAGTAAGGTCATGGGAGGTTGAGCATGCCAAAGCATCAGATGCCCAGCTTGTATAGGTAAAATGATGACATGCGCGTTGTCTACTTACTTCAAATGATCTGAACGACCACCGGCCACGAAAAGTGCGGGATTCTCAAAGACCCGTCCTTGTAACTCAGTCGTCGGAAACTTCATGATGGCATGCCAGCAGGACTCGAGAACAGGTAGGTTCACACGCCAAACAAAGTCTTTACCGCTTTGATCCAGGTTGGTCAACAAGAAGGACCTTATCCTGTCATCCTATGGGACGAAAATAACAGTATACCGGACGTGGATGTTTATGATAAAGACGTGAACGTGAGGATCTACAATGCTTTCACGAGCAAAATAATCACCGTGTTAGATCGATCGCCGTGGACCAACAAGGATGCTTGAAATCGGTGGCAAACGAAACTAGGAATTCCTTGTTGGATTTTGAAGTACAAGCTCTGAACGTGCAAAAGCACCACGCAGCATAACTCAGTGGATAGCTGAGGCACGCAAATAGTCGCGCCACGTTAAAGTCCAGTCTTGCCGAATGTCACAAATGGAACCTCTTTAAACCGAGGCTCCAATTTCACTCTGTTATCTTTCTATCCATGTTGGTGGTAAAAGACTGGAACTTCTTACAGAGATCGTAGTCAAGCTGCTGTTGTACTCCCACCTGGGTCCAACCTCAGGACTGTATGGTTTTGTTGCCATTGCCCCCCGAAGGACTGCTGGCTGCAACGACATACATGCTTCTTTTTTGAACTAAAGGTGACGGGGCTACGTGGGACCTCCTTTCGCCCTCGGAAACTCAATAAACTCGGACAAAGTGGCCTTGCTTATTGCCATGTAGATAGCTTACCAGTATGTGATCTTTCCAATGATCCGACAACCATTGACGCACTCCACCAAGGCTTCCATCACTTTCTCGCTCAGCTCGGTAGAGATCAGTGTTCAACATTAGTTTCAAGTAACGCATGATAGAATGCTGTGAAGCTGGAACGGGGGAGCTGTCCAAGACAATCATGCGACTAAATTTGGCTGACTGAAATAGGTCAACGTGAAGAGAAACCTACCTCTAAAAGCGCAGCACACATTGCAGCTTTCCCTCCTAAACTGTGTCCGACAAGGCATACATCTTGTAGCTTCAGATCGTTCACCACTTTAATGATATCATAGGCCATTGAAAGCAAGCTCATATCGGTAGAACGAGGGCTAAGACCATGATTTCTTAAGTCGACTGCACATATCTGTAGACATGGATAAACTGCGAAATAGCCGTTACCGAGCCGCAGCGATCTTTGTGCAATGCACGAGACATGCTTTTCCAGTTCTGTTTCGATCCGAACAACCCATGGCAAAGAAGTACGCTGTTCTTGAGCAAAGGGTCCACTGCCCGGATAAGAGTGTAAGCCAGATCAACTGCGACATTCATGAGTATGGTAGACTTCTAACAAGCACAGTACCACGAAAGATCGGGGGAGTAACGGCGCGAAAACCGTGGGAAACGTGGAGTGCTGAATCAATCGAACACTTGAGTAATATGCGCCCGGTGGAGGATTCGAAATGCTTCCGTGTCCGTTGTTTAAGTTGGTCGTAACAGACCTGGGGGGCTGCAATACAAAACAAATACCTCGTAGTCGGTTGGATGCCCGTATCACAACAACCTAGTAAAAGACCACATTTATTGCGACTAGCTAACACCTCTCCTCATAGCACGAGTGACCAAAACGTGTCCACCGGAGTGACTTGGAACTCTCTGAGTGACCGATTTGTGTAGCCCTGGCCGTCCCAATTGGACACTTTGGGACGAATTTCGGCCACTCAAAAAGTCTTTCCCAACGCACACTTACCATATACTGTGAATGCATTTACTGCTTACAAGTATTCTCTACAGTAAGCGGAAACCAATTCCCAAGTTGTAATTACGTAATACCATGCCAATTAAGCCAAACCAAATAATCAACAGCGGTCTGTTGGTGCTTTAAAAGAGCACACCGAAACGATATGTATGCGTGATTGCTAGACCCTAGACGTGCACCGTATGAAACGTCAGTCACGAAGTCGATGGAGTCAGCGAAAACCAGATTAAAGTAGATGGCATTTGGTTGTCCATATACCGAGTAGGGAAGTCCACGAGATGTTGCAAAGTCAATTGGAGAGTCAGCTCAAGAAAGCCTGCACCGAATGTTCCTGACGCCGATTTGCAAGAAAGATCAGACCAACAGACTTCCGGGAGGATGAAATCCCCTAGAACTAAACACTTAATCATCGCAACGAGACTGGACCTTAACGTGATGCAACGGTTTGCGTACCTCATTGACCCATTATTGAGTTATACTGGGTGATGCCTCCGGGCAGCTTGACAGCTACTCTTACCACGTTGGTCAATGGTGAGAAATCAGACAAATTCAGTCTCCTGATCCTCCAGGTTGGGGGTTTGAAATGAGATGGCGTACATTTCTGTGAAACTAAATCACTGCCACCTCCCCGCTGCCTTGTGAGCAGGCTTTTGAGCAAGAGGCTTTGGATGAGAACCCTAATCGTCCTCTTGTCTAGGTCTGGGCACCCTGGCAGTATCCCAGCCCACATACAACCATGACATTTCCTTCAAACATCATCCTGCATCGGCCGTCGCGCAGATAATCAAGGGTCGCCTTATCTGCTGCATACAGTAGGGCGGATAAGCGAAAACATGCTACCGCTGCCGCCTCCCTTCTTTCTTTTCCACCTGCTTCTCCTACTCCCATCCTGACCCCCATCACTAACCTTCCTTCTATAATTCCCAGCTTAATTGACAGCAACCGAAGTGCCACTGGAGTAGAACCATTTACAGCAACCTCGCAATACGCACCGGAAGCTTATCAGCAACAGTCCCTTATAAGGCCACAATGTCCCGTTTCCATGGCGACATCCAACGTTCGCACTCTAAGACAAACAGGTCAACAGGCTGCACTCGCACCCACCTTGGACACACTGGGTACCGATGTGTGTTGTGTGTCCGAAACTAAGACCAATGACCCTAATGGGATTGTTGAATTAACTGTACCCGGCTTATCCTCTGGTTATTGGTTGCACACATCAGGAGACGCCGATGCAGCACTCACGGGCTAACATGGTGTAGGTATCATTCTAAGCTGCAAGACTGAGCCATTGTTAGTTGGTTGGATTCCGGTGAACAAGCGTTTATGTGCAGCCTGTTTGACGACATCAGCTAAGGTTGATTCACGAAGTAGTACAAAACGCCGTTTGTTTGTGATTTCCACTTACGCTCTCACCGACTGCAGTTCTAATGCTATCAAGGACACATTTTATGATGAACTAAACGCGCTACTACGCAGTGCTACTAGTTCAGATATTATAGTTCTCGCAGGGGATATGAAAGCACAAGTAAGGTGTCTGAGCTCTTCTGAAGCACAGTTGGGTGGTAATTATGGGCTTAACTCCCAACGGACTGACAACGGTGAGCGTCTGCTACAACTGTGTGCGGAGCACCAATAGATTTTTAGTAGCACTGCTTTTAGACACAGTGGGCACCAAAGTGCCACTTGGCATCCACCTGTAGCTGGCCAGCGATGGACCCAAATTGACCACCCCGCAATAACTTACACACAGCGTGGTTTCATCCTGGATTGTCGCTCGTACTGGAGTACTTGTGTCGACTCTGATCATGCCTTGGTACGCTGCCGTTTTTCCATGAACCTTACCAGGAGGCGCACCAAATGTCTCCCACGATTGGCAACTGAGCAATTGTCTCAGCTCTCCGTCAGGAAAGCCTATAAAGGCACATTGCGTACCCGAAATTTCGCTGTCTGGTGCTAATGATACTGAGCTTCAGTGGAATAGGATCTCGGCCGCCATGCACGACGCAGGAGCATCTGCTTGTGGCACTATCCATCGTCGCCGCACCAGTCACTGGATATCCGAGAGGTCGGTGAACCTGTTGGAATCTGGAAGACACCTCCCGGCTGGCTCTGAACACAATGTGACCAGACGGGATATTAGGCGTGAACTAAAAGAGAGCCTACGTGCTGACAAGGAAGCCTGGTGGACCAGTCGGGCTCAAGAAATGGAGGAGGCAGGAGCAGTAGGCAATTACCGCAAGCTCTCCCAGCTAATCCGCACCACTGGTCCCAGGAAACCAGGCGTCAGTGAGACAATCAGAGACAGCGCGGACGCGCTGATACACAATAAGGAGCGCCGTATGGCTCGTTGGGCGGAACTCTTATGATCAGTGCAGCTGGCCCCCTGCTCCCGGACATCTTCCTAGTCAGATGACGCAGGACGAGCAATGGACGGTTAGTTTAGAGCCTCCGTCCGAGGCCGAGGTCCGTAACGCGATCACAGCCCTCAAACGTTTTCATGTCGCTGGCCCGGATTCCCTACCACCTGCACTATTTAAGGATGGAGGTGAGGTCCTCTGCAAAGCACTGACCTTATTCGAACGTATCTGGAAGGGTATCCAGGCTAATTGGAGTGAATTGATTATAGTGGCAATATACAAGAAGGGCAGTCGCACAGACTGTTCTAACCACAGGGGTATTAGCCTAACGCCAGTTGTAACAAAAGTACTGGCATCGATTCTTGTTTGTCGCCTCCCTTTGGAACGGGAATCTCGGATTATGAAAGAGCAGGCCGGTTTCCGCCCAGGACGTGGCTGTACAGACACCAGAGTAGCACCACGCATACTGCAGACCGACAATAACTGTTTCCTTGATTGCAAGAGTGCATTCGATTCAGTCGGTCGATCGATTCTGTTCGAAATACCCGTGCCGATAGGTGTTCCCACGAAATATGTGAACATCCTTCATGCTCTATACTCGACTACAGGCCGCGTCAGGGTCTACGGTGAGCTGTCGGATAGTTTTCCGACCACAAGTGGTTGTGCGATTTCCCATTTTGTTCAATTTCGTCGTGGATTCTATCACGAAGTGCTCCCTTGCGGAATCTCAAGATCTAGGCGCTGAAGTGCTACCTGGTGAAACATTAGTTGATCCTGATTATGTGGACGATATCGTCTTGCTTTTCGACGATGTTGCAATGGCACAACCAACCCTGTATAGCCTGTCTAAAGCGGTCTCATTATTTAGTATGCGCTTTGCACCTTCAAAGTGTTGCTGCAGGACCACCAGCCACTTGTTGACCCCTTGACGCTTGCTAACGAAAAACTCGAGTGGTTGATCAATTCACTTATCTCGGCGGCTGCATCAGCAACGATGGGCGCATAGAAACTGACGTCAGCTCACCATTGCAAAGGCCAGAGCTGCCTTCTTGAACCCGCGACATCTTTGGCGACAGAAGGGAATTTCTCTCCGTCTGAAAAGCCGTGTATACAAGGCCACAGTGAGGGCCGTTCTGCTCTACGATAGTGAAACTTGGCCCCTTCGGTCTGAAGATCTGAAGCGCCTTCAAGTCTTTGATCATCGTTGTCTGCGAAGCACTGCTGGTGTCGGATGGCACCAGCGTGTCCGCAACGATGATGTGCGTAGGCGAGTACTAGATAGTGATAACCATGTTAGCTCCCTAGAACAACAGATAGCACTGAATAAGTTGTGTTGGCTTGGGCACGTGCTACGTATATTTGGTCACCGCTTACCTAGGAGGGCATTGTTCAGTCTACCAGGTGTAGGGTGGCGCAAAGCCCGAGGTGGACAGAAGTTGACTTGGCAGCGGGAAATGAAGTCACTGACGACCAAACTGGGTGCCGTTGGTCTGTCTGATCTTCCGGGCTGAAGTCCACGTGATTCGCCTTGTGTTTGGCTCAAGATTTCACAGGACGTAGCTCGAAACCGACACCAGTGGCGCGTCTGCTGCCGTCTCCTAATCGGATTGCCTGTTTAAAGTGTATTTGGTGCTGAGTTATCTGCGGGCAACTGCTGATTATGACGCGTGGCAGTGAAAGTCACAAGGAAGCTGTCTCTCTGATGCCGTCTTATCTTTGCATGACAATCAGCTGTTTGTGACGGTATGTTGTTAACACAAGGTGTAGGCGTCTTGACCCTGCATATCTGCTTAGGGCATTAAGGTTTTCAGGTAAGTCCCCCTTCTCTCCCTCTTCTTATTATTTATTTCATAGGTCCTCATGGTGGTATGGCAGCGAAGCATCAGTTTAAATGGCTGATGTATTGCTGTTGTTGTTTTTCTTTTGTTTTAAGCTAAATCAAAAATGTTTGCGTTACCGAAATTCGTCCCAAAATGTCAAATTGCGACGGCCAGGAGCATGCAAGATACGGTCACTCAGTGCGCTCAAACGGTCACTCGCCCTGACTGAAAGTACGATTTTACTAAAAAGTAAAAGCTCATAAGCAGTGAAAAATGGTGGTAAAGATGTATAATATTGTTAAGCAACATATCTGGACCTATCACTGGATATTTGTGACCCAACCAACCTGTAATGGAGAGCTCAAACGAGAGAAGACATCAGCATACTGCTCGCAGAGTATACAAGCTTTATCATAGTCGGTATGTACACGGGTGGTGGGAGAGCATATGATGCGCTGTTTGTGACGGTATGTTGTTAACACAAGGTGTAGGCGCCTTGACCCTGCATGTTTGCTTAGGGCATTAAGGTTTTCAGGTAAGTCCCCCTTCTCTCCCTCTTCTGATTCTTTATTTCATAGGTCCTCATGGTTGTATGGCAGCGAAGCAACAGTTTAAATGGCTGATGTACTGCTGTTGATGATGACGATCATGGTTGACCGGTGACCAAGTTGTCGGCACGCCTGGCTTGCAATCATAAGGTCACCGGTTCGAATCCGCGTAGGGGCGGGCGTCCAAGCGGTATACTTAGTCTACGCGCGACTAGTGGTTTTCGCGCGGTAGCGAAGCGCCATTACGGCGTACAGCTGACGCATTATTATTACTACATAACTTCATGTAACTATTCGCGACATCCTATCGACAATGCGATGTGTAGCGCTAATTAGTACCCACTAATCTCAATGCGATACCAGAAAGAGAGGAAACCGATTCATATTCAGACCACTTTTAAGGGCCTCTATCGTATTACATTTTACTAATGCAGGGGAGTAAATTTCAACTACGGACTACGCGGTTAGTGAAAAATTTTGCCAGTAGATCCAGCCTGGACCACTGCTTCAGGCGCTTCAGATGGTCCCCGAAGGGGGTCCGAGGTAGCAAGTTCAGAGAGATCAGTGGGCTTAATGCCACTGAGATCATCCATAATTTTGAATGTTTCTATCAGCTCTCTCCTTAGTCTGCGACGTTCCAATGAGAAAAAGCCTAAATAAGCCAGTCGGTCAACGAAGGACTTTTCACACTGGCCTTCAATCATTCTGGTGACCAGACCTTGTGCCCACTCTAAGAAACCGGCATGCTTTCGAAGGTACGGTTCCAAAGCCTGAATACAGTACTCTAAGTGCGGTCGAACCACCGGTTCGTATAAAGGGAGAAGGATCTCAGGTTTAGTATTATGCAACGCTATCCTAAGGCAGAAAAACTCTTGCTGCGCTCTGTTAGCGGCATATTGGCACTGAGCGAAGGCCTGAAGCTGTCTACCATGACGGCGCCCAAGCCCCTCACCTTGCCTAGACACTGCAATGTCAGGGACCTTGTGGATGTTTGCACCGTAATCCCAACGTTAGTGTACGATAACAGCTGACGTCTACGCGTTCAATGGCAAGTCCCATAATGCAGACCACTTTTCTACAGTGACCAGGTCTTTAGAAAGTGTATTTCTATCTCCCCTATTGGAAAGCTTTACATCGTCCGCAAAAACAAAACAAGGGTTCTCGATGAGTGAAGCGAGATCATTCATAAACCTAAAAAAGAACAACATCCCTAGTATTGAACCTTGAGGTACCCCGCTATGAGCAGTACCAATGTTAGATTTTACCTCACCAATTCTGACACTGAACGTTCTGTCACAGAGGAAATAAAACAATCAGGTCATCAGTCGGAGATGCAACACAAACGAGGGCAACTTCTTTCCTAAGAATTGACGAGTAACCGAGTCATGCTTTACTGAAGTCTAGGTATCAGATCTCTACTGGAACCCAAATATCGAGATACTGTTATTTCGTACAAGAAACGAATCATGACTTCTTTCTAATGAAACCCTGCTGTTCCGCTCCAATTAAGTTATTAACAAGTGATCACAAATTCAGTGACTAATACGCTTTTTCAGGCACATAAGCAGAACACTTGTTAGAATGACGCGCCTGTAGTTCAGTGAGACATAATTGGAGGTCCCCATATGAGTTGCCACAATAGTCACCTCTTTCCAGTCCAGTGGTAGCCTGCCTTCCAGAAGTTGAAAGGACCCAAAACGGAATACTGGAGAATATCAGCGAGCGGTTTAACTATCGTCGGATAAACGTTGTTAGGCCCTATAGGTTTATAGGGGTTTAAGCCAGCCAGCACCCCAAAGACCTCTGATGCGGTTATTACGAAGTCTTGCATGTCAAATGAGAAGTGTGACTGCGAAGGGATTGCACAGCCACTGTCGCAAGGTGCGGGTTCTGAGAGACATGCAACAAAACCTCCACCTTAACTGCGTCTTTCGCAAACTCATTATCATCCTCTTTCTTAACCAGGTTATCAATACCCTCCACCAAAGCTTTGGATTGTGCATAACTGCAATACAAGTTTGGATTTCTTTTTGAATGCTGAGCTAGCCTGAGCTCATATCGACATTTAGCTAATCTCTGTAATTTGATTGCTCTATCCCGATATCATTTATAGTGTGGCCACTGTCTAAAACCCCCGGATTCCTGGAGCCTTTTCCATCAACCATTACGTCTCTGAAACAAGCCTGCAATTTTACGTCTCCACCACCGGGGCTTATTCCTGCTTCTATCGGGGTGCAAGGGGTCGAATTCATGCAGCAATTGCATGAGGTTACACATAGGCATTCCCCATCTTTCTCCTAAAGCGGCCTGTTTTTGTGCAAAAACATAAGGAATCTGGAGGGCCCAGTACCGCAAATGAGTAATAGGGATTCGACCGAACTTTCTCTCAGGTCGTGGTTTCAATGGAAGCTTCTGCATATTGAGCAAAATGGTAAGGACACTGATCACTCCTATCTATGGGGCCACGGCATGCATCAGTTACACAGTCATGTCTAGTGTTCACGACATCTAAAGTTAACAGGGTTGTCCCAATTCGATTTCTCGTCGGAAAGACATGTTGGACGAACGCATTCTCGTGTATCCACTTGAACAATTTCCATTGCAAAATATCTGTCACGGTGACATAATACTCCTAGTCTGCAGTGGAAGATTTAAGTCACCAAACGTGACAAAATTCGGCGCAGCTACTGTCGCCTGCTTCAAGAGGTTGCTGAGCTCCTTGTCCTCCACTCTTGTGGTGGAAGGGCTACGGCACACAGACAAGAGTTTCAAACTTACCATCTACCCTCAAAAAGGAAGAAACAACCCGAACATTTGACGTTGTCATAGAGAAAGGAAGCTAGAGCTTCCCAGTACTTATGGTTGTGTTGGACAAGAAAAAACCACCTCTCCACTAATCTGTTGCTCGGGTCGATTCACTTTATGACTGGAGAAATCAAATAGTAAGGTGGTAAGTTGAACAGTAGACGAGAGTCAGGTTTCAGTCAAAGCGACAATATCGAAAAGTCTGTAACGCACCGTTAACTCCTCCCACTTATTCCTAACGTTACAACAGTTAGTGTACCATACTCTCAGACCCCCTCTTTGAGGCTTCCTTCCTCTAGCTGACAAGGAGGCTGTATTTGTCTGGGTACGGATATAAATTATAAAGAAAAAAGTAAATAAACTAAAACATAAAGTAAACAACAACAATAAATAAATTATAGTGTGATTTCATTTTATACATAGGAAATATACAAAGCCTGCGAGTTGGAACGTTGCCTATGTGTGTATAGTATGCGCCGGTCGAGGATTCCAATGGTTTCCGTGTCCAGTGTGGACGTAGATCGTAATAGACATGGAGATCTGCAGTGAAAAACAAATACGTAGGGTGGCAGGATACGCAAACCAAAACCACCTAATAAGAGACCACACTAAACGAAACGTGAAAGTAAAAAGAAGTTTAGTACAGTTCAGTTGATCAACTATGATCCGATGACCGAAGTGCGGTGGATCTAGCTTCCACGGCTCATATCGCAAGAATAACAAGAAATAACAACAGTCAGATAGTAGAGTTGAATGCAAACAGGATGCGGAGAAAATAAAAGCAAGGAGGAAATGCCTTAGACTAATCAGAAGGGAACAAAAATTAACAACCAGATGAAAAAAGCCGAAAGCAGGAATGTCACTGACTTCGTGACTCCATGTCTGACACGTCCTCAACCATCGGTGTGGACCGTCACGAGGCCCCCATAGAGGAAGAAGGCACGCGCTAGCCTGACCAAGTCTCTCAGACAATTTTTTCAAACTTATATACCATGTCATGGACTGACCACCTATAGGTTTCACCCAACTTGGTACGGCCACGGCGTATAATGCACGACGAGCGAGCCGATCAACTGGCATGCCGAGGACACGGCCTAGCCAACGCAAGCGACTAAGATTTATCAAACACTCGAGAGAAGCACCAAAAGCTAACTGGCGGACTACAGCATTGCTCAGTGTTCCCAAAAAACGTGAGCAATACTCCGCAAGCACCGGTGGTCAAACACGGTCAAGCGTTGAATATCTCCATTGCGAACTGGACAAGTCTCTGATTCATACAGTAAGACCGGCCTTATCCCGGCGTTATACACCCTACCCGTCACTAACAGGCTAATATCCCACCATCTCCATAGATGGCTGAAGCTCTGAAAAGCCACACGGGCCTTGGTGATACGCGAGGTAACTTCCTCTGTGATGTGACCACCAGAGGTGACACAGCTACCAAGGTAAGTGAACCAATGTACTATTCCAGTGGTTGTCCGGACGTAGTTAAAAGCGGTGTGTCGGTTCGGCACTGCAACAGCACTTTGCAATTTGAAGGTGCAAAATACATGTCGAAGCGCGCAGCGGTACACACAAGTCTGTGCAGTAGTGTTTGCATAGCCAATGCATCGGACCGAGGGAGAATTATGTCGTCCACATACTCCAGGTTTGTTAGTCGGTCGCCTGGCAGAACTTTTACTCCAGAATAGCCTGAAAGAACAGAGTGATTCATGATCATTTCGATCATAAAGTTGAAGAGAAAAGGAGATATAGGACAACCCTGGCGAACCCCACTTGTTGTGGGGAACTCAGGAGCGAGTTTCCCGTAGACCCTTAAAAGGCCTCGGAAATTACGGTAGAGGGACTTTAGAATGGAATGGAATTTAGCTAGCACGCCCTTCAGGAATAGGCAGTGCCACGTTGGCGCAGTCAACAAGGTCGAAGGCGGCATTCAAGTCAAAGAAAACCACCATAGTCAGGCAGTCTGTATGTGTCTCTGCTCTAACACTTGGCGAGGAGTAAGTAGTTGGTCAATGACACCACGCCCAGAGCGGAAGCCAGCATGGCTTTCAGTGAAGCGGTCCACACAGGGACTAGTAAGTCGTCGAATAATGATACCCGTGAGAAGTTTCGAGCTAGCGAAAATAAAGCTAATGCCTGAATGATTTTCGAATAAAGTACGTTGACCCTACATGAAATGGGCACGAAAGTTGATAGTTGCCATTTTAAAGACACTTATTCAGTGTCCCCAATCGTATTGAAAATAGAAGCAAGTCCAGTCAACAGTCACCACTAGCTATCAGCAGAGATGGGTAAAGGTCATCGAGTCATGGAGCGTTGTTTCCTTTTAAGTTCAAGTTCAAGAGGGACCGGAACAGTAGGAAAATCCCGCGAATGTTCCACCTTCGAAAACGTCGTTGATCTAACAAGGAAACCGGTGCCTTGCTGCGCCAAAGGAGAACCAAATCCACATATGATTCACCGGGGCAACCTCGTTCAGATGTAGTGACCCGGAGACTGTCCTGTTTGTCCGTGTAAAATATTATTAAAACATAATAACATTATGTACCTAGAAAACTTAGGAAGCCTGTCTGTTCCCACGATGACTACGTGTGTTTGAGTTATCCAGACGAATCGCATTCGCTCGCTTCTAGCTTTTTCGCCTAGAAGGGCGTTTGCTGCGTCTCGGCTGGTGACTATACCTTTCCCCTAGGTAGACCCTGTTAGGCGGAGCCTGGGATACTAGTCGGTAAGCAATGACACGTAAGACGTGTAAAAGACGACAGTATAGAAGTCGGAGGCGACAGAACCCAATGTGTATTGTGCAGGCTACAAGAATAGGAAGCGAATCAGACAGAGCGAAAAACGTGCAGCGAGGTACTCACCAAAACGGTTTGTGTCAATGGTTGTGCAGTCTGTAAAACAAGTGGACGTTTCGAAGGTTAAAACAACCGTAAAATCCAATGTTGCAAAATACTGAGAGCTTTTTTCCGGTACACTACAAGGGCCTCCCCCTAGAAGGCTGAAGGATGGAAGCCTTCGATGGAGCTGTTAGTGGGGGAAAACGGAAGATGAGGGCGGATACGAATATTTGCATAGGCTTGAGTAAGGGCTTTCAAGGTGGGGTGTGTAGCAGAGTTCGCTGGGTTCAGGCTTTTGTTAGTTATTATTTATGGCGATCGTGTGGACCAGAGTGCATCATCGGTGGGCTGTCGGGGCGGGCTAGTCGGACTGCAAAAAACTGGCTAGTCCAGAAAAAAGGTCGACAGGATTTTCCCTTTGCTGCAGACCCGACGGTGCGCTTGGGAGGTGTCACTCCCCCACCGCACTTTAGTCTACCGTCCTCATCCCACGAAGAAATCCAAGCGTCCTCGTCCCACGAAGAAATCCGGCGTTCTCGTCGGCAATGCCTAGGCGGCGTTTGGGGACCAATCCGTTCGTGGGTGTCTGCGGCTGAGGGTGACTGTCTGTTCCTTGGGTGAGGAAGGGGGCCTTGGGTCGGCTGGCGAGTCACTCGGGGGTTGCGTTGAACCGGTTGGCGAGTCATTCGAGGGTTGCCTAGGCAGTTCCGGCGGTTGAGTTTCTGGAAAGTAGAACTCAGAGGGGGTGGGCAAGGGTCGGGGAAGTGGCTTGACGCCGGAGAGGGAACATGGCATGCATGATAAAAGCAAATAGGCTTTTTAGGATTTCAATATGTTTTGGGTTTTCTTGTCAATTTTGCAAAACGTTTGTGGATGAGACGCAGGATAACCACTAAAGACGAAAAAGGCGTGTTAATGGAATCAGCAAACGTCCACAAAATCTGTATCACAGACCCGACGTTTGATCTGTCTACCATGTCGGTCGGTTACCTGGGGTTGTGGCGGGGCAAGTTGAGGGTCAATGGGAACGGAGGGTTTCGGGATATCCAGTGCACGGGAAGTCCCCGCAGGTGCGGGTGCTTGTGTAATAGCATCAAGATGGAATGCAAGTGATTCGTCAAAGAAAACCACTTTGAGGCGGTCGATGGACATCGTTGTTCGGTGACCACTTTGATCCAAAATGCTTCCGAGTCCGTTGCCGAACTCTGAAAGGGCCAGTGTAGGGAGCCTGGAGAGGGCGCCGCACTGCGTCGGTGCGGAGGAAGACGTGAGTGCAGGTAGAGAGTCCGCTGTGCATTTGCACATCTCTAGTCTGTTCATGGGGCGGGGTCGGGCGTAGTGAACGCATGCGTTGAGCTAGGGTAGATGAAAAGTTAGACGGAGGCATACCCGAAGATGCGGGAGGTGAAACGAACGCTCCAGGCAACTTGAGCGTCGTGCCGTAAACCAGCTCTGCTGGTGCACATTGCAAGTCAGCTTTGATGCTGCTGCGAATGCCCAAGAGTACGAGCGAAATGTTTTCGCTCCAGCTAGGGTCGGAGGAGGCGCAGAGAGAGGCTTTAAGCTGTCTATGGAAGCGTTCAACTAACCCGTTGGGTGCTGGGTGATACTCTGTGTAAAATGAATGCGGCGACAGCCTAAAAAGTTGTAGAACGTATCAAATTGTGAAGATTCGAAAGGCGTTCCTCGGTCAGTTGTGATGGTGGATGGGCATCCGTAGTGCGAGACCCACCGGTCCAAGAAAGCCCGGATAAGTCTCAGCTGTGCAATCTGTTACGGGAATGGCTTCTGGCCATCTGGTGAAGCGGTCGACACATGTAAGAATGTATACCAATCCGCGTGACGGAGGTAAGGGACCTACCAGGTCTAAATGTACATGCGAGAACCGAGAGTCCAGGGCAGGGAATGAACCAAGGGGATTGCGGGTGTGACGGTGTACTTTGGAGCGCTGGCAGTGAAGGCAGGCGCAAGCCCAGGTACGAACATCTATGTTTACGCGTGGCCAAAGGTAACCTTCGGTGACCAGTTTCAAAGATGCACGGATACCAGGAGGTGATAGTGAGTGCAGTGCGTTAAAGACTGCGTCTGAAGGGGACGGGCACGAGAGGTCTAGGACAACCTGTGGATGTGTCACAGAAAATGGTTCCTTCCGTGGTTTGGAGAGGAACAGGTTGCACATGCAGCGAAGTGGACTGCAGAGTGCGCTGTATATCTTCGTCTTGAGCCTGAGCCGACGCCATGACAGCAAGGTCGACGGTAGGCAAAGACTTCAGAGTGAGGTTGACGCGTGAGAGTGCGTCGGCGACGGGATTGTCGACACCTGAGACATGACGTATGTCAGCAGCGAACTGCGTGACAAAGTCTAGGTGTCTTGTTTCCCGTGGTGAGTATTTGTCGCAAGACGAGTTGAAGACAAAGATAAGGGGTTTGTGGTCAGCGTAGACCGTGAAAGCGCGGCCTTCGAGTGTGTGCCGGAAGTGACGTATCGATAGGTAAATGACGAGTGGTTCTCTGCCAAACGTGCTGTAGCGGGATTCCGCTGGCTGCATGCGCTTGGAGGAGAACCCAAGGAGTTGTCATTGCCCACCAACGTGTTGTTGGAGGACGGATCCTACCGCAACGTCTGAGGCATCCGTCGTAATAGAAAGGAGCGCAGTCGATTCGGAATGAGCGAGGAGGGCAATGTTGGAGATAGCATCCTTGAGCCAGGCGAAGGCTGCCTGTGCTGTGTCAGGAAAAGCGAACTTACGTTCATTCCCTCAGAGTAGGTCAGTCAGTGCTGCATGAGTTGAGCGCAGCGCGGAATGAAGCGTCGATAGTAGTTGACCAAACCACAAAATCGACGGAGGTGCTTGAACGAAGTCGGAGCTGGGAAGTCCTTGATTGCCTGGATCTTATTAGGAAGAACTTCAATACCAGACGATGAAACGAGGTGGCCTAGGAATTCTACCGCTGATTTGCCGAGTTCGCACTTAGTCGGGTTGACTGTGACACCGTGTTGGGCCAAGCACTGGAAGAGAGTTCGAAGATGCTCGAGGTGCTCTTGTTCCGATGGACTGGCTATTAAAATATTGAGATAGGAATAGGCGAAGTCTAGACCACGAGTAATGTCGTGGATGAAGCGTCAGAAGGTTTATGCGGCGTTGCACAGTCCAAATGGTATTCTTAAAAATTCGAACGAATCGAAAGGAGTTATGACGGTTTATTTAGGAATGTCAATGTCATCCACAGGTATCTGGTGATAGGCGCGAACCAGATCGATCTTGCTGAAGATCGTCTTACCTGTGAGTCATGCGGTAAGGTCCTGCATGTGTGGGATGGGATACCTATCTGGGACGGTTAGGCGATTGAGTACACGGTAATCAACACAAGGGCGCCAGTCACCAGATTTCTTGGGAAACATCTGCAGGGGCGAGGACCAAGAGCTGTCAGAAGGGCGGATTATTCCAAGTTCAAGCATGTGCTCAAACTACGCCCTAGCTACCTTTAGTTCCTCGGGCGACAGTCGGCGTGGACGGCATGACACAGGTGAGCCGTTTGTCCGTACGTGGTGCGTGACTTGAGCTGCCACGGGCAAAGCTGCGTTCATTGGCTGAACGAGCTTGGGATACTGAGAAAAGAGATTAGCGTAGTCTGGCGAGGTCTGGGGAAATGCACAGACCGGGGAGATAGACTTGACATCGGCGGTGATGCCAAGTACAGAGTTTCGTTGCAGCGTCGACTATCATCTAGCGTTTCGCATCGACCAAGAGGTCGAAATGCCTGAGAAAGTCAATGCCGATGATGGCAAAGGGGACTGCAGCGACAGTGAATACCCAGCGGAAAGGGCGCCGAAGACCTAGGTCCATGGTAAGCGACGGATGACCGTAGGTGGCTATTGGAGTGCCATTGGCGGCACTGAGGCTTGTCGACAGAGAAGCGATAGGCTCACCTGGCATAGGGGGAATGACACTTACTTCCGCCCTGGTATCAACTAAGAACTGGGTATCGGAGTCATAATCCCTAATGTAGATGAGACGACTTTGGTCTTTGTCGTGGGCTTTACAGGCCGGCGTGGCGGATCATCTATAGCGGAGTAGCTACACGGCTGTACGCACTTACGGGCTTTAGTACCGAAACGTGGGTGGTAAAAGCAGTAACCTGGGGCACTAGGTTTTGTTCGAATGGGCGATGATCCACACCGGTTGCGGTGCTTACGGTTTAAAGTGAGTCCCTCGATCTGGCGCTGAAGCGATGCTATCTGCGATGATAATGCGTCTATTGCTGACGGCGGCTAGTCGCACCTGTCGTTGTGGTTGCGCCAGCGCAAAGCTGCTTAGGTGCTTTGGTTTCAGTCTCTGGCTGGTGCCGTTCGATGACGCGGTCTCCCAGATCTGCAATTGCTGTGATTGGCAAGTCACTTTCTACTGCAAGGATAGCCTGAGTGCTTACAGGAAGGCGTTGCATCCACAGCTCGCGGAGTCTCTACACCCATGTTGGACATGCCGATGAGCTGTTGCATTTCGCGTAATAAAGCTGAGGGCATCCTGTCTCCTAGTTGTAGATCACTAGATATTTGCTGCAGACGGACTTTGTCAGGAGGCGTGATTCGCTAAATAATAGCCTCGTATTTCATTACTATAGGGGGGCAATGTATGATGTCTCTCACTTGCGAAAATATACTCTGAGGAAAACGAGATATTAGCTGATTATACATGGCGAAATCAGAAGAAATCCTACGAATATGAAATACGGATTCTAGGTGCAAAAAGCATAATATAGGATCATTGTCCCAAAAAGGGGGAGAGCCTAACGCAACAGAATTGACCATGACAGGCGGAAGGGCGTTATCCGTGCATGGAGACAGTTCAGTTCAGATGGGGACTGGAGAATCCCGTGAGTGTTCCATCTTGAGTGGATCGTTGAGCCAGGAATTGATGAAGTGCTCAGTTATTGATGGATCTAAAACGGAAACACCCGTATCGCACCCTGGCCAACCAGTTAATGCCCACGTTTCCTGCCCTAGCAGTCCCTGCTTTGGCAGTCACGTGAAATAAGCAAAGGATAGGAAGAGAAATCGAAGGTACAGAATAGGGAAGTGCACTTAAATAAGAAAATAATACCAATACGTGAAGAAAAGTAGAGAAAAGAAAATCGAAGTACGAAGATGCGAGTTACTCAGGAAAATGGAAAGGTTTCGTGTTGCCACCCAAGAGCGTCAAGTTGCCGCTCAAACCCCTTGACCGTAGATTCCCTGATAACACTTTCCGGAAGCATGTTCCAGCGGTCGATAACTCGGCGTGACAGCCGGATTTCCGCCCTAATCCGATCGGACCGCGGTTTGTCCAGCTTCAACGAATGACCGCGTAGAACAGACAATCTAGCGGGACTGAATAGCCAAGATAAATCTGGACCAACCTTCCCAGTCAAGATACGGTAGGTTAGGATTAGGTCTCCTCTAAGCCTTCGGTAGTGCATAGAATGCACTCCCAAACTAAGTAGACGCTCGGGGTACGTCCGTCCCCGTAATCCCTCGACTAACCTAGTACCCACTCGTAAAACCCTCTCTAGCTCCATTTTGTCCCGGACGAGGCAGGGCGGACAAGCGTGGACGCAGTATTCCAGATGAGGGCGAACGAAAGCCGAGAACAGCCTCGTAAAGATGCCGCCCGTCAAGACTCCGAAAGAACGTCGGATTAACCACAACATGCGGAAACCTCTGCTTGCGGCCTTCTTCCAGTTGTCGCCGGAGTGTAAAGCTGAAGAGTGTACGACGCCTAGGTCAAGCTGGCTAAATACACAGGGGAGTTCGACCCCACCGACCAAGTACTTCGCAGGACAACCTCCTCCAATTCGAAGAACGGAGCACTTTGCCTGATTTATGGGCAGTAAGCATAAAGTAGACCAGTCCCAAAGCTTATCCAATGCTCGCTGAATAGCTTCGGAACCCCCAGGAACATCAACAATGTTCCACAGCTTCAGGTCATCAGCAAATAGCAGCGATGGTACCTCAAGCTCCGTGGGTAGGTCATTCACATAGATAGAGAACAACAGCGGTCCAAGGACCGAGCCCTACGGCACGCCGCTGAGGACAGATTGCCTAAATGATAGACCCCGGCCTACCCGTACACATTGATCTCTACCCTCCAAGAAGGCAGTCACCCAATGAAGGGCGCGGCCAGATACCCCGTAGGAGGACAACTTTTGCGCGAGCCTCAAATGTGGTACCTTGTCAAATGCCTTCGAAAAGTCGACGAAAAGCACGTCCAGTGTGTGGCCGTTATCCACTGCATCCGCCCAATTTTCGCGAGCTACCAACAGATTCGTCAGACACGAAAATCCCTTCCGGAATCCGTGTTGTACATTGCTAAGTAGATTAAATCTACTTAGATGACTCTCCAATGAATCTCTCACCAGTTTCTCGAGGAGTTTGACTACTACACTCGTCAGACTAACTGGCCTGTAATTTGCAGGCAGACCCCTGTCCCCATGTTTAAAGATGGGACAGATGACAGCTTCCTTCCACTCGGAAGGCAATGCACAACTGTCAAGCGATTTCTGAAACACAATAGCGAGCGGTCCACTTAGTTCCGCAGCCAACTCATGCAACAGTTTCGGGTGAATTAAATCAGGCCCAGAGGCCTTAGAAGGGTTCAGCCCTTGTAACAGCCTACGAACTGCAGTCTCCGCTACAATAAATTCAGGTAGTTCTGAAACCTCTGGGGTCCTGCAAACTAGCTCAACGCCTGTCAAAGAGGTTTCCCTTACAAACGCTGCCGCATATTGCCCACTGAGTACGCAGGCCTTGTCATAATCCGTATGCGCATGAGTACCGTCATCACGCATCAACACTGGAATTGACATGTTCGAAGCGCAGCGCCTTTTGACATAAGCGAAGAATCTTTTTGGATTCTCTGAAGCATCGTCCGCTAACCCTTTTTCAAAATTGAGCCGAGCATCCCTTAGGTGTTGCTTACACCTATTTCTAGCTTTACGGTACCCGTCATAAGTATCGGTGGACGGAGCGTCTCGGTAAGTCCGCCAACATCTAGACCTCTTTGTGAGCAGATGCCTGCCAGTGGGATCTATCCAGGGCGGCTGTGCTCGGGCCTCCTTTCTCCTTGTGACTGGTATGAAGGGAGCAGAGACCTCTGTGAGGTAGGACTTAAATTTATCCCAGGCAACCTGGACAGTATCGTCGTCTGAGACAGCTTATCCACTAGATAATCCATTGCAGGAAGCAGATAAAAAATGTTGTAGGTGAGAAAACGAGATGAGCACGAGTAATGAGTCACAAAATCACTGGAACGAGCTCAACAGAACAAAAATGCAAAATGGTGCGCGGCGTGTTCCTGACAGGTCAGGTCAGGTCAGATGGACGACAGAGGCTTCTGCCTAACGTGCATCCAGTTCTTGTGCCGGTAAGTGAAGCGGCCCCCGGCACTTCGACGTTGGATTTTTTCTTCTTGCTTCTGCAATGGAATGAAGCAAGAACAAGATCAATCTCTGCATTTTCATGTGCCAGCATCAAAATACACTTTATATACCAGTACAACAACAACAGCTCTGGAAAAGGGATGGACCAACAATTGTCTAAGCCCCTTTTGAAGGCTACTAGGGTCTCAGACTCCACTAAATCAGAAGGAAATTTATTCCAGTAGTTAACTACTCGGTTCGTAAAAAATTTTGCCCTGATGTCCAAACGATCTCTGTGATGTTTGAGCTTCAGACGATGCCCGCGCAAATGGTCTGACGGAGCCAACTCAAACAGATGGGTGGAACTAATACCACTAAGTCCCTTAATGATCTTAAACGTCTCTATCAAATCCCCTCTCAACCAGCGCCGTTCCAAAGAAAATAATCCTAAGCTACTTAGACGATCTTCGTAAGACTTCGCTCGTTGACCTTCAATCATTCTGGTCGCAAGCTTCTGAATCTTGTAGCGCCCAAAAAGATAACCCTTATCTTTCATGTACAATTTACTTGTTGACCGACTGTGCATTACTCCTACTTGTTTTAATCTTCCAACCGGCTCCACACACAACTGCGTTCTAAGTTCCCGCGCTCACGTATACGCTCTTGCCTCGCTTCATCCGTCCGTTTCATATTGTAGCCCATCGAATACAAGCCGCTGTGTCCGACCCCCATTGCCTTCTGATATCCGCGTTTACTTTCGCGCACCGTCTCGGACTAGTATTAACTAGTCCTACAATCTTTTCTATACAAATGATGTCACTCCGGAGGTACGGTGACCACCGCCTGAACACCATACTCCAGATGTGGCCTGACCACTGCTTTATATAAGGGCAAGAATACTTCTGCTTTAGTGTTACTCAGCGCCCTCCTAAGACGAAATAACTCGTGTGTGCTTTATTGGCAGCATGGCGACACTGTGCCGAAGGTTTAAAATTGTTCGCTACGATGACACCTAGATCACGGGCTTCGTCAGTACACCGCAATGACAGAGATCTCACAGAAGACTGAACTGCAATTCCGCTACCACTACTAGTCAATAGTTGACAATTGTTGGCATTTAGAGGTAGGTCTCATTGGCTTGACCAATTCGCCACAGTAATCAACACGCTGACCTTCAGTAGTAACGGTTGGACTAACTCCACTGATATTGCACACTCCCTGATACGATATTCCAGCGTTGGTTCAGCGAAGCTCAGACTTCCCAAGCACACAGGCAAAACAATCTCAACACGCCGCCGAAGAAAAGCAGAACGCGCCGTTCGAGGTCGAGAATTGTGTATATGTAAAAAACGGTGAATTAAAACAACTGTACAAGATGCACAGAAAAACGAAATGAGAAAAGCGCAAAAAATGAAAAAAGCTATGAACACTACAACCCGGTGGTCAGCTGTTCGTATCCGCTTAGGTAAGGGCGACCTGGCGGTGTACCTATCTCGTGCGTAATTGATAGCGAAAGCGTGTTATCAATGCGTCCGCACGCTGTGCAGGCGTATTGCTGATGTTTATTTATCGGTAGCATAACCATGTCAAAAATAGGAAAAATGGTAGAGCAAAAATATCGAGTCCATCGTAATGAGGCTGGACCTTACCGTGGTGCGATGGCTTGTATGCCTCAGTGATCCACTGAGATATGCTGGGTGGTGCATTTTCGCGCCTTCAGAGTCACTCAAACCAGATTGGTCAATGGTTAAAGGCCAGACAAACTCAGCCTCCTGGTCCTCCAGGTTGGGGGTTGGAATGAGGGTGGCACCTTATTCCTTAAAATGGACTCCTCGTGGCCCAACGCCAAACCCGCTGCCTTCCGGTCAGGTTTCTGAACCAAAGGCTTTAGTTCAGAACCCTAATCGTTCTCCTGTCTAGGCCTGGGCAACCTGACAGTATCCTGCCCAACGCAATACTATGAATCTCGTCAAACAATTTCCTAATGCTCTGGCCACCGCAGAGGATAATCAACGGTGCCCTTATCTGCTGAATCGAGCAGGATGGAGAGGAGTTTGGATGCAACTGCTCAAGCGTTCCCGTCTTCTTATTCCCCCTCTTATTCGTTTCCACTCTCACCGTCACGTTGCAACTTCACTTATATCCCCCCAGTTTTCAATCCCCGATTCTTGGCCCTCCCCCAACATGCTTTGCTAGGCACTTATGTTCTAATTTCAAATCACATGCTAACGCGGACCGTAACTCCTCTCCTGTCGACAAGCCCATGTCCAAGCAAGCGGTCCATTCCAGTTCACCGGCTTCCATTTGGAGCCCTCGATCCTACTTCAGATTGGCATGCCTCAATGTACGTACAGATCGGTCAATAGGCAGCACTTGCCCGAACATTGGAGACTCTCTCGATCGATATCTACTGCTTATCAGAGACCTGCCTGCAAGACTTGAGCTATGTGCTCATTCTGCGATCCCCTTCAGGTGACGCAAGCAGTATTTTCTCATCGCGCCTATCCGATGACGATGCAGCTTCGAGCACCGGCCAAGCTGGTGTTAGCATTGCCCTGAGTCCCCGGGCTGAAGCTGCTCTGGTTGATTGGATCCCAATCAGTAGCCGCATGTGTGCGGTCCGATTGGCTGGCTCGTTCAATGCTTCGAAGTCGCGCGGGACTAATAGGTGTCTATTCATCATCGCTGCCTACCCGCCCACAAACTGTAGCGATGATTCGGTCAAGAACGACTTCTACCGCAAACTGACCCAGCTCCTTCGCCACAGAAGAAGCACGGACACTGCTGTGCTGGCAGGGGATCTGAACGCACAAATTGGAACGTTGTCCACTGCTGAACTGCATCTGGGCGGTCAACACGGTGTAGGCTCCCGTAGTGATAACGGTGAGCGGTTACTTCATTTGTGTGAAGATGCCCGCTTATTTCTTGCGAGCACTAACTTCCGACACAGCACCCGCCGGAGGGTGATTTGGCGCCCACCAACCTCGAACCAGCCTTGCACGCAGATCAATCACATTGCTATCAGTTACCGCTGGAGAAGCTGCAACCAGAACTGTCGCTCGATTTGGAGCACATGCGTGGACACCGATCATGCACTTGTATGTGCTGATCTGCGGATGCGTTTTGGAGAACGCCCACGACGACGCTGTGAGTGCATTGACACCAGCCAACTGACAAAGCCAGCTGTTCTGAATGCGTATCGAAGTACGCTGACCTGCGAATTGAGTAAGCGCTCACAGGAGACAATTGATGGTCACTGGTCACATGTTCGCCAGACCTTACTAACAGCAGGCAAATCCTCATGTGGTAAGTCTAATAGCCAACATGGACAGTGGGTCTCTTCGCGGTCTCTGCAAGTTATCGACGCTCGCCGGCATATCCCGGCTGGAAGCGAACACAATGAAACTCGCAAAAAGCTCCGGGCAAAACTCCGTGCTAGCCTGAAGAGAGACCGCGAATCTTGGTGGTCTCATCGTGCGTCAAAGATGGAAGTGGCCGCTGCCCTTGGCAACCATCACAAGTTATTCCGTCTGATATGGGAAACGGGCGGCAGGAGACCTGGTGTTAGTGAAACTATACGTGAAGAGAGTGGACAGCCTATCCACAATTGGTCAAAACGTTTGGAGCGTTGGGCTGAGCATTTTGAAAAGCAATTTAATCGGCTAGAATTGTCCGATTCGCCGGTCACTGATCGCCCTGCCCCGTGGGCTGTCCCTTTGGATCCACCCTCTCGCTCAGAAGTCGAACATGAGATTGGACTGTTGAAGTTGAACAAAGCCGCAGGACCAGATGATCTTCCTCCAGCCCTCTTCAAATTCGGAGGGTCTGCTCTTGTTGAAGATGTGCATGAATTACTAGTGAAACTGTGGGAGCAGGAGACTGTCCCAACCGACTGCACCCGCCCCGTTATTATTCCCATCTTCAAAGGAGACTCGCGTTCGGAATGCGGCAACCATAGAGGAATCAACCTGATCTCCATCGCCTCCAAATTATTTGCCTCCATAATCCTGCACAGACGGACTGGCGCTCGTGAAAGCCAGATTCGTGAGGAGCAAGCCGGGTTTCGTCGGGGTCGTGGCTGCATCGACCACATCTCCACCTTGCGTCAGTTGATGGAGCACCGTCACACATATTGGCGACCCACCGTAGTCGTGTTCCTCGACATCAAAGATGCCTTCGATTCCGTTGATCGATATGTCCTTTAGAATTGTCTACTCAGGAAAGGTGTGCCCGAGAAATATGTAAATATTATCCAAGCATTATACGCGCCTAGTACGGACAGAGTGAGTGCTTACGGCAAGCTGTCGCCACCCTTCAATATCTCCAGCGGTGTGAGACAAGGATGCCCGTTGTAACCTTTCCTCTTCAACTTCGCTATTGACAAAGTCATGGAGATTGCATTTACAGGACATGACTTGGAAGATGTGGTGCTAATCCCAAGAGAACGGCTTCTTGATTTGGAGTACGCAGACGACATTGCTCTCATCTGTGGCAGCTCCCAGACGTGCCAAGCCGCGCTGGACAGATTAACACTAGTTGTCAGCCACTTCAGGCTTCGCACCATCGAAATACAAAGCGTTCCTCCAAGATTGGCAGGGATCGCCTCCTGCGCTGACCCTTGGTAGCGACCAGGTAGAAGTCGTTCGGAAATTCAACTACCTGGGAAGTTGTATCAGTGCCCTTGGGATCGAAGACGAGATCATGAACCGCATAGCAAAAGCTCCAACTGCTTTTGCTAACTTTCGCCACCTATGGCGGCGGCGCGACAATATATTTGCAAAAGTCTACGAATAGACATAATGCCATCAGAAACCATGGGATTCAAACGAAGGTACAGAAATAGTAAAATAAAACACAACACAACAATGTCTATGGTTTCCTCAGAGGACCAGATACTACCCAGTTGCCCAAGCCGAAGTAGGGTGTTGACTTAGGGGACACCACCCCGAGCCTTTGGCTGAATAGCCTGCCCGCAAGGCAGCGGAGCGAATTCAGGGAATCGCGCCCATTGGGAGCCGGTGACTGATTGCTCAGTTCATACGCCTTTCGTTTGTTCCTTTGTCAAACAGGGGCCCAATGCTCCCCAGAAGTACAGCATGACGTTGCTGGAATACAATGCTTCGCCAAGATGAAGCAAGGGGCAGTGACTTTATTTAGTGGCGAGTCACGTCCGCCACGTCACAGTGTTGTTAAACGGACATATGTGGCTTTTTATAGGGAGAACGCTTGCCAGGCGAAAACCCACCACGTCCTGGAACACTGCCGCCGAACCATTTGCTGGAACGGGAAAACCCCGAACCACCCAGCTGGCACCACGAGGAGGTTGTTCGGCGCGACAATACTCTCGCCCTGAAGGGTAGAGTGTATAATGCAGCGGTACGTTCGACCTTACTGTACGGTTGCGAAACCTGGTCCCTAAGATCAGCAGACATGAAGAGGCTAGTTACGTTTGATCATCGGTGCCTTCCTAATTTAGCTCACATCTGGTGGGAACACCGTGTGAGAAACAAGCGTGTTCGACACCTTGTTTACGGCACAGAAAAAGGATCTGAACCGCTCAGCACCGTCACTTCACGCATCAGGTTCCGATGGCTCGACCACGTGTTGCGCATGCCAGCCCACCGACTCCCGCGACGTGCGTTGTTTGCTCACCGGGGATGTGAATGGAAGAAGAGGAGGGGCGGCCAAGCAATGACTTGGTGCAGAGGAATGAAGGCGCTCACTTCGGAGCTGGCCTCGGTTGGAGCGTCACGGCTCCCTGGTTGGAGTTCAAAAAACGGTGAGCAAGTTTGGCTGGATACACCTGCTGATGTGGCAAGGAGCCGGCCTCAGTGGCGTTCCTGCTGTGAGTTCCTTTGTCCTACCCCATCCTTTTTAGCCTCCCTCTCCACCTACGATCTCACTTCATAGTGTAAAACCTAGTGGCTGGCTGGTAGTTTACCGGAACGATGCCTATCCGTTGCTGGTAGCTCAGCTGGCATGCAACTGTTGTAGTTATTTTACTTTTTCTTTATGTATTTCGGCACTGTAGTTGAGGTGTTTCCCACCTGTAGCTGATGTGTATAATTAATTAATTTTAATTTTTAAAAATATCGAGTGACCACGATGAAGTAGCTGGATATACTTATTGTGTTTAACAAGTCGTTTTTGGCATTGGTTTTGGAGTGAGCATTAAATAACAGACGATACGGGGGGACGACACTGACGATACTTATGTCTGTTGCCGGTTGTAATACCAAACGTTTGTAACCATTGGGAGTCAGTGTTACTTGGTTCCCAGTCTTGAGGACAGACTACACCGGTTGATGCCTTCTTCATGCTTCGTTTCCATGTTAATGGTTGACCACCGCGGTTGTTTTTCCAATCGTTAACGGAAAGTACGAGTGATACTCGACAGGAAAGGCGATAGGCTAGCATACGGATTAGGTGGCGAGCGAACGCACGTAATGTCGGAGAACCACGGTCTGAAGATAGACACTGTTCGTTGCAAGCATTCAGACACACGAGCAACCCTTCGCAGACAGCAGTTGTCAAAAGCTGACAATCGTCTGATGACTTCGGAGCGAACAGGCCAGGCCTTACAACAGGAACGCATGAACGGAGGCATTGTATTCCCTACTCTTTAGACTGGCATCGTTGGCCTTTGCACTAGGTTGTGAAAGCCCATCTGGAACAACGGCACAAGCCATGACTCAACTTCCTAGATCAGTGAATACTGAAATTAGAGAGCGAGTAGATATAAATCTGTGTTGCTCCGTCGTAGTTAGATCGGGCACCTACAGAGAATCACGTCACTGATGCTGCGCGGTGGCAGCATACTACAGCTGCACTACACCGTATCCGGGTGCGATACGCTCTCTATACCTGCAATCCACAAAATGGGTATCGAGGGATCTCTTAAATTCCGACACCGATTTCGCCTCGACTACTGTTTCCTGCAACTTGTTCTAATGCTTAAATCCTTTAGATCCTTTACGGAGCCTGTGGGGTGCAGTGGTTGGTCGGTTAGGGTGTGTATACGCCCATTATCATCCCCAGGTTCATAAATGATGACATGATAGGCAGGTCAACTACTACAGAGCATAAGGACAGGCGGTCGAGGTCCTGCTCAAGGTCACAGTCATCGGAAGAATCAATAACCTTCCAAATCTCCAGGTCATCTGCAAACAATGCGCAGGGCAGCCGAAAAAGCGGAGGCACAAAACGGACCGTAGTTCTGTGCCTTGGGGTACACAGCTAGTGGACGGGTAACATTCCGTAAGGTAGTCATCCACCTGCATCAGCCATTTTCTCCCAATGAGGAAGTCACTAGTCCACTGATGTAGTGCGCCAGCGACCACACATCCTCAGCTTGTGGAGGAGGACCTCATGGCTCACTTTATCGAAAGATTTACTGAAACCAACGTAGATAACATTTACCGATTTTCCGCGGTTTAATGCCTGCAACCATCCGTACCGCGTCAACAGCAGCTTGGTGATGCAGAAGCGGTCCTTCATGAAGCCGTGCTGTGGGGGTGTCTTTCGATTCTAACAGCTTGAGAACACTTTCAAAATCTCGAACACTGCCAAAATAGAGGTTAAACAAATCGGTCCATAATTGCCTACTTTATTCGCGTCACTAGCAATGGTGAGCACGTTCACATCACTACCCTCATCAACATGCGCAAGTTAAGAGTGAGAAACACCTCAGCTATAATCGCAATATTTAAAGAGACTATACAGTACAGAATGAAGTACTAACAGAAAAACGGGTAAGATAATGCTATCGTACAATATATGGAGTGTAAGATCGTGATTGGAGAGGGGACCCAAGGAAGGGACAAAGAAACACGAAGTCAACTGGGGTCAGCTCCTAGCTATATTGACAAATCAATCGAATCAAACGTGTTCATCGTTCTTGGGACTCCAGCTAGCAACCTGAAGGCATAACCGACGCCAAGTTCGAAGTAAGGATCTGCGTTCTCCTTGACCAAGTCATCGCTTAGCCCATCCTCTTCCTCTTCTATGCACATCCGGCCACGCAAAAGTACGTCGCGGGAGTCGGGTGCTGGCTTGCGCAACACGTGAAGCAGTCGTCGGAATCTTGTGCAAGATATAACAGTGCAGAGCTGCTCAATCACTCTTTCTGCCCCAAATACACGACGCTGAACATGCTTATTGCTCATGAGCTAAACCGCGAAGGCAAAGAGGGCCAAACGTAGCAGCCTCTTTACTTCCGTCGATCTAATGGACCAGGATTCGTAGCCGTACATTAGGGTTAAACGCTAGGCTGCCCTTCAGGGGGACTGATGTTACGTCTGTGCCACAAATGGCGGAGATTGGCTAAATCGCCTCGGGATTTTGCTATACAGTTCGTGCTTTCATCATCGATACCACAGGTACTAATATATCTGCCTAAGTAATTTAATTTCTGTACGATTTCTAGCTGGTCAATACCAAGGATTAGCGCAGGGGTAGGTCCCTGTCAATCTTGAAAAAGTTCTTTACATTTTAAGGGTGTAAAGCGCAGCCCAAAAGGATAGACAACCAGTTCCAATCTGTCCAGTTCCGTTTTGCGCTGCTGGGAGCTGTCGTAAATTAGGACAATGTCATTGGTATAGTCCAAGTCAAGAAGTTGTTCACCAAGAAGCAGCTCCACACCTTGTAAGTCGTGTGCAATGATTGCGGTTTCCATGACTTCGTGGATGGTGAAGTTAAAGAGAAAGGGTGACAGCGTGCAAGTATGTCTCACACCGCTGATGATAGCTAAAGGCAGTGACAGCTTGCAACAAACCCTCACCATGTCAGAAGTATGAGCGTACAGCGCACTGATAATGTATGTGTCTTTCCGAGGAACCCATGCTGATCCACTCTACCATTATCATCATCAACAACAGCAGCAGCGCATCGCCTATTTCAACTGATAGATCGCTGCCGTATAACCATGGTGATCTAGGGGACGAAGAAAAATGAGAAGAGGGACACGGTGCCAAACCTTAAAGCATGAGTAAATATTCAGGGTTAAGGCGCATACGAATTGTCAACAACCTACTGTCACAAACATTTGGCTAACGTGCAAAGATAAGGGAGTATCGTTGAGTCAGATTTTTGTGGTTTCCATCACCCTGCGTCATAATCAGCTATTACCCTGCAGAGCACATCATCAGACACCTTATAGATAGTTAGAATAAGAGACGACAGAGGACGCGCCACCAGTGCTGACTGAGAACCAGGCCAAGCAACGTCTAGGGCGAAGCACAATAAGCATCAAGTGAACTTCAGCCTCCAACGCAAAATGGGCTAACTATACCACGTTTTGTAGTCAGTGACTGCATTCCCCACTGCGAGGTTGGGTTTTGCCCACTTCGAGTCTTGCGCCACCCTACATCTGGCAAACACAATAAGGCCCTCCTCGGAAAGCGGTGACCGGGCATGCGTATTAAGTACCCAAGCCAATGTAAATTATTTAGTGCTATCGGTTGTCTTAAGGAAATAGTCTGGTTATCAATGCCTAGCATTCTCATACGCACATCATCGTTGCGGACACGCTGGTGTCATCCGACGAAAGCAATATTTGAAGACAAAGGCGTCTCACGTCTCTGGATCGAAGCGACCAAGACAGTAAGATGGCCTTTAATGTGACAAGGTAAACACTGTCTTCCAGATCGATGGAAACTTCTTTCTGACACCACCTATGTCGCAGATTCAAAGGGGCATTTCTAGCTTTTGTGTTAAGTGAACTAACTTCATTCATTATGCGCCCATCGTTGCTGAAGCAGCTACCAAGATAAGCAAATTGATCAAAGGCATCAGAAGCACACCGTTACGCATTACCGACGACTCGCTGCCGCGCAATCACCAAAAGCTGCGGGTTGACTAAGGATACTGCGAGTGCCGAATAAAGGCTGTGATCGCGGTTCGGAACTCAGAACGCGACCGGCCATGGCTGAGCCTGCACCGCCTGAGTAGCAAGGGGTCCATGAGCTGAGGACCAACTGATCTGCTCTTTGAAAGTGCGCACACCAACGAGCCATACGGCACACTTATTTGTGAACCATCGCAACCGCAATGTCTCTGACTGTGTCAATAACGCTTGGTTTTCTGGGACCAGTTGTGCGGATTAGCTGGAACGACTTGAGATAACTGACTACCGATCCCGCCTCCTCTATTTCTTGATCCATACTGTTCCACCAGGTGTCCTTGTCAAGATGAAGGTTCGACTTTCGATTGCGTTAGTCCGTTTGGTTACACTGTGCTCAGAGGCAGCCAGGCATTTCCTTCTGGATTCCATCAAATTCTATGCATTCTCGGTAGCTCCCTGGTAAAGTTCATGGAAAGTCGATAGCGTACTATAGAATAATCTAAGTTTACGTATTCCAGAACAAGAGAAAATCTAGTAGGGAAGCGCGCCACCTTTGACTTATAACAACGTGATTAATTTGGGTCCATCGCTGGCTAGCTATAGGTGGACGCCAATTCGGCGCCCACTGTGTTTAAAATCTATGTCACTAAGAAACAGCAGTTGCTCCGCACACAGCTACAACCTACGTTCGCTGTTGTGCGTCCCTTCGGAGTTAAGCCCATCGTTGTCACCTACCTGGGCTTCTGAAGAGCACAAAAGATCTACTTGTGTATTCAAAGCTCCTGCAATAGCAACGATATCTGAACCAGTAAAACTGCAAAGCAGCGTGTTCAGCACCCGGCGGAAGATATGCTTGGCGGCATCAGAAGTGTAATCGGTGGGTGCATAAATGGAAACCAACGAACTCAAACAACAACAGCAGCACATCAGCCATCTTAACTGATGCTTCGATGACACACAACCATGAGGACCTATGAAATAAAAAAGGAGGACTTCATCATCATCATCATCATCATCATACACGTTAGGTAGAGGTGGGGAAGACCTCAGCTACTGTGCCGCAATACACAGAAAAAAGGAGAGAAAAAAAATGCAACTGCTGCAAACCGGCTGAGCTACCGCTAACGGAAGGGCATCGTTCCGGTAAGCTACAAGCCGGCTACTGAGCATCAAAAAAATTCCTATGCAAAAGTATATATGGCTAAATAATGAGATCGTGGTTAGAGGGGGAGGCTAAGGGGGATAGGGTAGGACAAAAAAAGTCACAGCATGGACGTCACTGAGGTCGGCTCCTAGCCTTATCAGCAATTGTGTAAAACCAAATGTGTTCGTCTTTCGGACCCCAACCAGGGAGCGGTGACGTTTCAACCGAGGCCAGCTCAGAAGTGAGGGCCTTCATTCTTCTCGACCAAGTCATCGCTTGCCCACCCCTCCTCTTCTTCCATTCACACCCCCGGCGCGCAAACAACGCACGTCGCGGGAGTCGGTGGGCTGGCATGCGTAACACATGGCCTAGCCATCGGAGCCTGGTGCGTGAAATGACGGTGCTGAGCGGTTCATTTCCTTTTCCTGTGCCGAAAACAAGGCGTCGAACAAGCTCGTTGCTCACGCGGTGTTCCCACCAGATGTGAGCTAAATTAGAAAGGCACCGATGGTCGAACGTAACTAGCCTCTTCAGGTCCGCTGCTTTAACCGGCCAGGTTTCGAAGGGAGGACTTACCTGAAAACCTTAATGCTCTAAGCAAACATACAGGGTCAAGGCGCCTACACATTGTGTAGACAACATACCGTCACAAACAGCTGGCTGTCGTGTAAAGATAAGGCAGCATTGGCGAGACAGCATCCTTGCGGCTTTCACTGCTCCCCGTCATAATCAACCATTACCCTGCAGATAATTCAACACCACACTTTAAACAGCCAATTAGATTAGGGGACGACAGCAGACACGCCACTGGTGTCAACTGCGAGCCATGTCCTGTAAAGTCTCGAGCTAAGCACAAGGCGAGTCACGTTCACTCCAGCGCGGAAGACGAGACGAACCGACGGCACCCAGTTTAGTCGTCAGTGACTTCATTTCCCGCTTCCAAGTCAACTTCTGTCCACCTCGAGTCTTGCGTCAACCTACACCTGGCAGACTAAACAAGGGCCTCCTAGGTAAACGATGACCAGGGATACGTATTACGTGCCCGAGCCAACACAACTTATTCAGTGCTATCTGTTGTTCTAGGGAGCTAGCATGATTATCACTACCTAGTACACGCCTACGCACATCATCTTTGCGGACACGCTGGTTCCATCCGATACCAGCAATGCTTCGTAGACAACGATGATCAAAGACTTGAAGGCTTTTCAGATCTTCAGACCGAAGGGACTGTCTCACTTCCATACAGCAGAACGGCCCTCACTGTGGCCTTATATACACGGTCTTTCAGACGGAGGGAAACTCGCTTCTGTCGCCAAAGATGCCGTAGGTTCAAGAAGGCATCTCTGGCCTTTGTAATGCGTGAGCTGACGTCAGTTGCTATGCGCCCATCGTTGGTGATGCAGCTGCCAAAATAAGTGAATTGAATGAACGGAAAGCACATACTAACAGCGTTTAGTGCCACTTCGTGAAATGCTTTGTTGATGTGGTCAAAAGGGGTGCACACAAACGGCAACGCACGCGAATCCAACCAGCCAACGATGATTCAGCCTTGGATATGAGAACGATGCCCACCCCAGTTTGACCAGTGATTGCGCATCAGCCTTTTAGGATGCGTGCAACCAATAGCGCAGGGACAAACCGGGCACAGTTAGTTCAACAACCACGTATGGGTTATCGATCCTGGTTTCGGATACACGACACGCCTCAATAGCCAGGGGGTTCAACTTGTGTGCCAGTGCAGCCAGTTGACCGACTTGTCGTTGAGTGCGAACGTTAAACATCGCCAGGAAAACTAGACTGCATGGCCTTATAAAGTGCTGTGATGCGGGAAGATAGCCGCAGGTGGTCGAACGCCGGTGGCATCGCGAGTGCTCAAGTGGGACCGGAACAGTAGGAAGATACCGAGAATGTTCCACCGAAATCCCCGTTGAGCCAACATGGAATGCGGTGGATTGATATGTCCAAAGAGAGCCAGATCAACACACACGATGCACATGGTCAACCAAACAATGCCCCTGTGCTCTGCGCTGAGGGGGCAATCCTCTCCTCTGCAACGGTCGTAACTTGCATGGCAGTTGAGGATAAGACGCGGTATATCACAGTTGGCTTGTAAATCATGGCGGTCCGAAGTTGCCCCCCGTGGCCCAGCAGCAAATGTTACTGACAGGCGGTTCAAGCCGCTGGTGGTCATGGGTTCGAATCCTGATGGATCCGATGGATGCGCACTACTGACGATGTCCAACAGGCTGAAACTGCAGGCTAGTGCTTTGCCGGGCATGTGGAAGACTATCTGATTTGGAATCTGGCTGCGACGAATCTCAGTTATCTTATCCACCTGTGTTCTGTGCACAAAAACTATTGACACAATAAATTAGGAGATCGTGATTTTGAGTTTGACATTTTGATTGGTGTGCCAATTTTTCCCTGTATATAACTGTCTATGTATTCCGCTATAGTGGATCGTGTCCCGGGCACCTTGAGAGCTACTTCTGCCAGGTTGGTCAATGGTGAGTGGTCAAACAAACTCAGTCCCCTGGTCCTGGTGAGTTGGAAATGAGATGGCGTCCATTTCTGTAAAACTAAATCATTGTCACCTCCCCGCTGCCTTGCGGATAGGCTTTTGAGCCAAAGGCTTTGGATGAGGACCCTAATCGTCCTAGTGTCTAGGTCTGGGCGCCTTGGCAGTATCTCAGCCCACATACAACCATGAAATTTTCTTCAATCATAAACTTCATCCTGCATCGGCCGTCGCGCAGACTATCAAGGGTTGCCTTAGCCGCTGTATACAGCAAGGCGGATAAACGAAAACGTGTTACTGCTGACACCTCCCTTTTTTCTTTTCCACCTGTTTCTCTTACTCCCCTCCCGACCCCCATTACTAACTTTCCTTCTATAATTCCCAGCTTAACTGACAGCAACCGAAGTGCCACTGGAGTAGAACCATCTGCAGCCACCATCCCACAGCACCTATCTAGCGCCCATCGGCAATAGTCCCTTTTAAGGCCACGCTAGCCCGTTTCCATTGCGACATCCAACGTTCGCACTCTAAGACAGGCTGGTCAACAGGCTACACTCGCACGTATCTTGGACACACCGGGTATTGACGTGTATTGTGTATCCGAAACTAGGATCAATGACCCTAACAGGGTTATTGAATTAACTGCTCCCGGCTGATCCTCTCGTTATTGGTTCCACGAATCCGGAGACGCCGATGCAGCAACCATGGGTCAAGCTGGTGTAGGTATCATTATATGATCCAAGGCTGAGCCATTGTTGGTTGGTTAGATTCCGGTGAACAGCCGTTTATCTGCTGCCCGTTTGATATCAGTTAAGGATGATTCACGGAGTAGTACAAAACGCCGGTTGTTTGTGATTTCCGCTAATTCTCCTACCGACTGAAGTTCTGATGCTGCCAAGGACGCATTCCATCACGAACTGAACGCGCTACTATGCAGTGCCACTAGCTCAGATAGTATAGTGCTTGCAGAGATATGAACGCACAAGTAGGGCATCTGAGCTCTTCAGAAGCTCAGTTGGGTGGTAATTATGAGTTTAACTCCGAACGGACTGACAATGGTGAGCGTCTGCTGCAACTATGTGCGGAGCACCGGTTGTTTCTTAGTAGCATTGCTTTTAGACAGTGGGCGCCGAAGTGCCACTTGACGTCCTCCTGTAGCTGGTCAACGATGGACCCAAATCGATCACATTGCCATAAGTTACAGATGGCGTGGTTCCATCCTGGATTGCCGCTCGTACTGGAGTACCTGTGTCGACTTTGATCATACCTTGGTATGCTGTCGTTTCTCCATGAACTTTACCGGGAGGCGCACCAAGCTTTTCCTCTTGTTGGCAAGTGAAAAACTGTCTCAGCCCTCGTTCAGGCATACCTATCAAGATGCATACCGAACTTTCGCTGTCTTGTCCTGAGGACGTTGAGCTTCAGTGGAATAGGATCTCGACTGCCATGCAGGAGCATCTGCGTGTGACACTATGAATCGTCACCGCAGCAGTCACTAGATATCCGAGAGGTCGGTGAACCTGTTGAATCTAGAAGACACCTCCGGACTAGTTCTGAAGACAATGTGTCCAGAGGGGCTATTAGGCGCGAACTAAAGCAGAGCCCATGTGCTGACAAAGAAGCTTGGTGGACCAGTCGGGCTCAAGAAATGGAGGAGGCAGAAGCAGTAAGCAGTTATCGCAAGCTCTTCCAGCTAATCCGCACCAATGGTCCCAGAAAACCAGGAGTCAGTGAGACAATCAGAGACAGCGCGAGTACACTGATACACAATAAGGAGCGCCGTATGGCTCGTTCGGTGGAACACTTTCAAGATCAGTTCAGCTGGCCTCCTGCTCCAGGACTTCTTCCTACTCAGGTGATGCAAAACGAGCCATGGACGGTTAGTTTAGAGCCTCCGTCGGAGACCCGAAACGCGATCACAGCCTTCAATCGTTTTCGTGCCATTGGCTCAGATTCCCTCCCACCTACACTATTTAAGGATGGAAGTGAGGTCCTCTGCAAAGCACTGACCTCCCTATTCGGACGTATCTGGAAGGAAGAGTGTCCCGGCTAATTGGATCGAATCGATTATAGTGGCAATATACAAAAAGGGCAGTCGCACAGACTGTGCGAACCACAAGGGTATTAGCCAAACACCAGTTGCGACAAAATCACTGGCCTCGATTGTCGTACGTCACATTACACGCGCGTAGCTCAGGCAGAGTGAGGGCTTACGGCAAGCCGTCGCCGCCCTTCAATATCTCCAACAATGTAACACAAGGATGCCCACTGTCACCTTTCCTCTGCAACTTCACTATTGACGAAGTCACGGAAATCGCTTTGCAGGACACAACTTTAAAGGCGTGGAGCTAATCCCAGGAGAACGACTCCTTGACTTAGAGTGTGCTGACGATATTGCCCTCACCTGTGACAGCTCCGAGACGCACCAAGCGGCAAAGAACAGATTAGCACTGGCTGTTAGCCACTTCGGGCTTTGTCTTGCACCATCGAAGTGCAATGCGTTCCTTCAAAATTGGCCTGGATCGCCTCCTACGTTGACTCTTGGTGGCGATCAGCTAGAAGTCGTACAAAAATTCAACTACCTGGGATGTTGTATCAGCGCCCGTGGGATTGAAGATGAGATAACGAACCGCATAGCAAAAGCTCGAACTGCTTTTACTAGTCTTAGCCATTTATGGCGCCGGAGCGGCATCACTCTCGCCCTGAAGGGTAGGGTGTACAATGCAGCGGTACGTTCGACCTTACTGTAGGGTTGCGAGACCTGACCCCTTAGATCAGCGGATCTGAAGACGCTAGTTACCTTCGACCATCGGTGCCTTCGCAGTTTGATTCTTATCTGGTGGGAACGCCGCGTGAGCAACGAGTGTGTTCGACGCCTTGTTTATGGCACAGGGGAAGGAACTGAACCGCTCAGCACCGTCATTTCATGCACTAGACTCCGATGGCTGGGCCAGGTGTTGCGAATGCCAAGCCACCAACTCTCACGACGTGCATTGTTTGTCCACCCGGGGTGTGGATGGAAGAAGTGGAGAGGTGGCCAAGCGATGACTTGGTCGAGAGGAATTAAAGCTCTCACTTCGGAGCTGGCATCGGTTGAAGCTACACGGTTCCCTGGTTGGGTTCCAAAAGACGGTGCACACGTTTGGCTACATACACTAGCTGACATGGCCAGGAGCCGATCTGTGGCGTTCGTGTTGTGAGTTTCTTCGTCCCTCCCCATCCCTTTTAGCCTCCTCTTCCAAGTACGACCTCATTTCGTAGCATAATATAATTTGACATCATAATTTTTCTTGATGCCTAGTAGCTGGCTGCTAGCTTTCCGGAACGATGCTCATCCGTTGCCGGTAGCTCAGCTGACATGCAACCGTTGTATTTAATTTCTCTTTCCGTTGATGTATTGCGGTACAGTAGCTGAGCTGTTGTACACCTCTAGCTAACGTGTATAATGATGAATGATGATCACTGCGGAACGGGCATCTCGGATTAGGGAAGAGCAGACCGGTTTCCGACCAGGAAGTGGCTGTATAGACCATATATTCACTCTGCGGCATGTCCTAGAGCAGCGCCACATACGCATACCGACAATAGCTGTGTTCCTCGACTTCAAGAGTGCGTTCGACTCAGTCGACCGATCGATTCTGTTCGAAATACTTGCGTGGAAAGGTGTTCCCACGAAATATGTGGACACCCTTCGTGCTCTATACTCGAACACTACATGCCGCGTCAGGGTCTACGGAGTCCTATCGGATAGCTTTCCGACCACAAGTGGCGTTCGTCAGGGTTGTCCGATTTCCTCATTTTTGTTCAATTTCGTCGTGGACTCTATCATGGAGTGTTCCCTTGCGGAATCTCACGATCTAGGCGTTGAAGTGCTGCCTGGTGAAAAATTAGTTGATCGTGATTATGTGGACGATACCGTCTTGCTTTTCGACGATGTTGCGGAGGTACAGTTAACCCTGAATAGCCTGTCTAGAGTGGTCCCATTATTAGGTATGCACTTCGCAGTTGCAAAGTGCCGCTGCCGAACCACCAGCAACTTGATGACCCCTTGACGCTTGCTATCGAAGAACTCGAGGTGGTTGATCAATTCACTTATCTTGGCAGTTGCATCAGCAATGATGGGCGCATAGAAACTGACGTCAGCTCACGCATTACAAAGGCCAGAGATGCCTTCTTGAACCTACGGCATCTTTGGCGACAGAAGCGAGTTTCCCTCCGTCTGAAAGACCGTGTATATAAGGTCACAGTAAGGGCCGTTCTGCTGTATGGAAGTGAGACAGTCCCTTCGGTCTGAAGATCTGAAAAGCCTTCAAGTCTTTGATCATCGTTGTCTACGAAGCATTGCTGGTGTCGGATGGCACCAACGTATCCGCAATGACGGTCTGCGTAGGCGTGTACTAGGTAGTGATAATCATGCTAGCTCCCTAGAACAACAGATAGCACTGAATAAGTTGTGTTGGCTCGGGCACGTAATACGTATGCCTGGTCATCGTTTACCTAGGAGGCCCTTGTTTAGTCTGCCAGGTGTAGGTTGACGCAAGACTCGAGGTGGACAGAAGTTGACTTGGAAGCGGGAAATGAAGTCACTGACGACTAAACTGGGTGCCGTCGGTTCGTCTCGTCTTCCGCGCTGGAGTGAACGTGACTCGCCTTGTGCTTAGCTCGAGACTTTACAGGACAGGCTCGCAGTTGACACCAGTGGCGTGTCTGCTGTCGTCCCCTAATCTAATTGGCTGTTTAAAGTGTGGTGTTGAATTATCTGCAGGGTAATGGTTGATTATGACGGGGAGCAGTGAAAGCCGCAAGGATGCTGTCTCGCCAATGCTGCCTTATCTTTACACGACAGCCAGCTGTTTGTGACGGTATGTTGTCTACACAATGTGTAGGCGCCTTGACCCTGTATGTTTGCTTAGAACATTAAGGCTTTCAGGCAATTCCCCCTTCTCTCCCTCATCTTAGTCTTTATTCCACAGGTCATGATTGTATGGCAGTGAAGCATCAGTTAGAATGTCTGATGTATTGTTGTCCTGCACTAGCATTCCGCGCTGTGCCGGCCAAGTGAAGAAAAGAAAACGAAATAAACTAATGGAAAGACAAGCTTAGCAAATAACAAATAATATTGAGATGCAAGTGAGAATGAATTAAGGAGAAGTAGGCTGTAATAGACGATCAAAAGCTTAAGGCATGAACGGGAATATTTTAAACTGCAGATCCAGGACGGCAAATGGAAGTTCAAGGTCTTTCACCGTCGATGTCATTACAACTGCCGGCAGCGCGTTTCTGTTGT
>OX104066.1:80720867-80747971 GCA_944474145.2 Dicrocoelium dendriticum | reverse complement strand
ACCGTTGTGGCAATACACAAGTTCCGTGTGATTTCGACCGTGTGGTAATGCATGAGCACAGGAGCCAAAGTAAGGTTTCGTGTAATTCGGTGCCTATTAAAAACCGGAATGTTCGGTGATCCATCGAAGCATTCTGCATAGCATATTAGTTTACACAGGTTGTAGGGCAAAGCCCGCTGAGTGCTTTAGTGTGATCTGTTCAACGACGACTTTATTCAGTGGCGAGTGATATCCGCCACGTTGCAGTATTGTTGCATGGGTGTTTGTGGTCTATTATAAGCGGAACGCTTGCGAGGCCGAAAACCCATCACGTACTGGAACACTGCCGTAGGGTCTCTTGAACTGTAGTGCAAGCAAGCGAAGCACCGTACCAACAGATTTTGCACTTTATGGCTCGCAGGCGGTTGACGGTAAAAGTTCATTGCTGCATTAGTTTGGTTGGCATCACTAGCATGGCGAAAAGAGCTTTATTGAAGTGATGAGCGAATTCTTCATAGCCCACCGAAATTATCAAGCGTTTAAGCAAGCTGGCTATTAAAATGGGGCAGCCAGTCCCAGGAAATAAATCATTATTTGTCTGCCAATGTATCTGCAAAAAACCTAGGGTAAAAAGGGCAACGGACAAAATGCAGCCAAAAAGGCACACAACAATGATGCAAGCAGCATCATCAAATCACTAATGGCATGCAATGGTGCCTATAATACACTAACACCTATGTAATTTTGTTTAGTATAAAGGGTTCGCAAGCATGTTCTGCACGTCATGTCGCTGGTATGATTGCGACTGCAACTACTAAGTATAAAGCAGGGTGGCTGCACGCGCAACATCTAAAGACCGGTATAACAAAGCATGTTTACAAAAATGAGCGAATATTACGTTTTTGGGGGAGAAATGCTAGATAAACCGATGATGATGACAGCAGTTTCAATGCGAGAGGAGTCCTAAAAGAAAACTAAGGCCAACTAGCTCGAGACGGAATACAGGTTCACGCAGTACGTAATACAACGTTTCAAGAAGAAAAGTACATAAATTGATTTGGAATAGGAACGGAGGAATTCGAACGGCAGTGCGAAGGGTAGTAAGTGAGAATAATTACGATGAACCACTGAAATTTCCATAGTCTGACAACCACAAGAAGCCAAACCTAACGGATAAAGGCGACCAAAACCGCTGTGCTTTGGGATGCTTAAGCCCGGGTACAGGCCGGTTGACTGGCAAGTGCTAACTGGAGGTAAAATGCAGATGCCTACAAAGAGAGGTAACGTGAGCATACTAATGGAATTAAGAGCCAAGAATCACGTAGCAGGGATCCAAGTGCCGCCAGAACGCATAAGCGAGGTCGGAGTGGAGGAGACTATTTGCACGAGGATAACTTAGTTCGGCGCACTGAGAGTAAGCCGAACAATATAGGTAAGAACAAAAACGAAACGTAGTAACAGGGAAGGCCTTGGATAAGAGGAAACTAAGAGCAACATGGATCTGGAGGCAACTGGAAAGAAGGAAGCCGCTGCCAAACCATGTGCCGACATTCCATTCTCCTGTCAATGGTCTGCTTTTCGACTACTGAGACCTTACCGATGAATCGCCCACATATCTGATCTTCTTTTCACAACACCTGGAGATTTTTATAGGCAGTTCCACTCCTACTCAATAGAGTCTTTCGTTTGGTGTCTTCATTCTTTCCTTTTCGCGCTCTTTTTACATTCCTTTTTCAATTGTACGGATAACTATTCCGGCTTGTCTCTACTGTTGTGTCTTTTGCCCAGTCTTCTGCTTTCTCTCTACTTCCATACATCCGAGGTGTATGCCATCTAGGCTCTGATGTCGCAACACACTCTGTCCCTTAGGTTGAGAGCCTTGTTTAGCCTGCTAACTGCCTTTTGGTATAGCAACTTTCATCAAGCACTTCTTCTTTTCTGATGACACCCATTACTTGTTTCCCACCTTAAGTTTGCGCCTAGATTCACCATGCTGACTTATCCGGTTTTGTTGGATCGGTCTGCTTTCTGACCTCTCTCGCGCTTCTTATCTTGCATGGTGGGACCACTCTCTCGCTTTCTGATCACTTCCAGACCTCTGAGACGTAAACGATTTGGGCTTCGTAGTCTAAACTTCTTAAGTCCCTCATCCTCAGTGCTTTGCACTTTATGCTGTCCACCTATTGCAGCGCGAAGCTCTTTTTCTTGCCCTTGGCATTATTCATCTTTTATTTTGTTAACAAGGATGAGCCATCACATGAAGAATGCCATTGGCTTTTCCCCTGCTTTTCGATAGAACTTTCTGCACTGACGGCTTTTTTCTTCCCTGGCTTTCTGGTGCACTACTACTTTATTGGACGCTAACTTGCATGTATTTGTAATCCCTAACTTCTTTTTTTCCTACTAATTTAGCATTTGGACAGTGCGTCACCGTAAATTCCTCTAAGCGATATTTTTCTATAATCCACATATCGCGTCCACCTCTGGTGTCCCCAGCTTTGGTATATGCGCATTTGGACCCTTCAAAATCTCTTTGTCCCATGTTCATTCCTAATTTGGAGGTCTTTCTTTCTCTACTGAGCTATGCTCTGTTCGCTTCTTGTTGTATTACCTTACCTACGATAGTTATATAAACCATATAAATAACATGTGTTAAATGGGTACAATAGTTCAGCTGTTGTTGAAATTGATCGAATGCTTTCCGGATGCGTTTCTTCCTTTTGGCTGTGGAGGTCTTCGTTCGTTGCCTTTCTCCAGAGGTTGTCACAGATACGGCGTCAAGCACTTAAGGAATCGTCCATATCTGCGAGATTACTAAAACACGAGGCAATGTGTGAAAGGTTATCTGCCGCTTTTGCAGCTTACCTAACGAGCAAGTGCTTCTTTATCTCGCAAGGATAAAATTTTCTGGAGGACTGAACAGTTGGGTTCCATTCACCAAACAATATCTCTTTTACACACTTCTTACCTGGAGCTATCCTGTCGACTTCAGGAGACATATTCTACGGACGATTTAAGGCCAGAACAATTGGGTTTGGCCATTTTTCGCTAGTGGATACCTTCATTCGTAGCCCTTTACCCTGGCTTTACCAGTTCACTTGGCCCTGGATATCCACACTTCCAACCCATTTTACAAATTACTTCGGAAGGACCTCTGATTTTTCTGGACAATACCCTTTCCTTCCCGGCTTCAACCTATTTCCTTGGATATCCCTTGGAGACTTTTCACGGTTCTACGAAAGATCGACACATCATAGCCAAAATATTATTCAACTTATGACCCAGCAATCGGGCCGAGCCATTCAATCAGGACCGGACATGGCTCAGGAACGAAACAGGCCCTCGCATAACACATTAGCTACCAGAAAAACGGCACGCACTCTGACTGCGAATAACCGAGCAAATAAAGGCTCCACAAAAAGCATAGCCAGGAACAACTTGCTATATAATGGCTTGGCGGCAGTGTTTCAGGACGTGCTTGGTTTTCGCCTGAAAAGCTTTCTCCCTGTAAAAACCTACAACTGTACGTTTAGCAGAACTGCGACTTCGCTAAGGTGACTTGCCACCGAATAAAGGCACAGCCCATAACTTCACACTGGCTCATAATGACCAATTGTTCTGGTATAGTATCGCTGGAGAACGTGCCTTCCGACTTCCAAAGTAGTTCTCCGGGCAATAGTTGTGTGGAAGATATATTGGTAGGCAAACTGAACCCAAAGATTCAGGCCTCGGAAAATTTGTATCCGTGCATGATAACGAATGATTTGTCCGGTTTGTAAGTTGTAACAAAGGTTGATAATCTTCCGCTCATGTTCAGATAAAGGAACTGTGTGGCTTGGATTGTTGTCGCAACGGTCGATCATTGCTTGGGTGCATGAAGCCGTACCTGTGACAAAATCGCGAATAAAGGAAACAAACAGAATCAGCCACACAGCCAGAAGAAAGGGATGCGTCTGGAATGCGGTCGATCAATTGCAGCGATGACTAACTATTGTACGCCTAAACATGTAAGCGTTATTTAACTATCGCATAGACATGTGCATCATAAGTGACGAAATACGACGAGAAGCAAGCAGAACACGGATCAGTAGAGAATTAAAGTACGACGTAGGTGTCCGAAAAGCAAACATTTTAGGTATACATAACATGGCTGGCCAGCCGAACAACCTCCGCGTGGTGCCAGCTGGGTGGTTCGTTTAAATCTCGTTCCAGTAAGTGGTTCGGCAGCAGTGTTCCAGGATGTGGTGGGATTTCGCCTGGCAAGAGTTCTGCCTATAAACATCACAGGTGACCGTTTAACAACACTGTGACGTGGGGGATGTGACTCACCACAAAATAAAGACACTGCTTCTTCCCATTTCCGGAGGCTCATTTACACATCACGAACGTCATCCGAATCGAATCGCTCAATTGCTTCCCCCTTTGATGGCAAACTCAACGAACACAAACACACAGAATCACATTTAATTACTCGCACAACATGGCTGCCTCCAAATACAGACATAAACCTACCTTTACATGTCAGAAAACACACACATCCCTATGCTATCTATCAAAATATAGTAAGGTTTGAAATTGCCGATAATACATGTCTGTTTTACCATGATCACACCCTCGCAATGACGAGAACAAACGATTTATTTATTTATTTATGTAATGTAGGAAAATAAACGATAAGGTTACGCGAGAGCGCTGGAAATCAAATAAGAAATATTATGACTGAAAAGGGCTTCAGGACAACTTATATTTAACCCACGGTCACAAGGTCGCAGGAGATTTTGAGCCACCTAAACCACTAGAAACATAGAGTTTAATAGTTTTAAGTTACTGGCTGGTTCTGAACTTTATATCAAGGCTGCATAAGGTTGGTCTACCTGAGTAATAAAAGTGACCTTGAAGATCATCTGACACATTTTTTCCTGGAAAATGCACATCTTTTTAGAGAAGAACGCACGTTTTGTCCCTTAGAAATGATTTTATATGTTCATGAGGCGATGTCTCCAAACACCAGTGAGCTGGAGGATCCTGTCACTAATAAGGCAGAAAGCAGTATCGAAAAAGTTAGCAAATTTTCTCAAAATGCTACGAAGCGTGAAATCTGTTTGGGTCTGAGTTGGTGGGGCATTGCCAAATCTATTTCTGTGGTTTGTGCTTGCTCGAACATGAGGGATTATAATGCCTCACGGGTTTAGGCACACTATTGTGCAGCTCTTTTATTAATTTCGGGCTATTTCTCTCCAGTTGTAACTTCTGAAGCAAGTGCTAGCGGTGTTCATCCAGGTGGCAATGTTAACTAGTACTATACTCTCGCATCAGCTCTTTCCTTGCTTGTTTCCCTGGGAACAGATGTCCTAGCACCCTAAGCAAAGAGTGATGCGGAAAATGAGAGGTCGGATAGTAAGTAACAAAGGTGAGTGCTGGTTGTTCATCCACAACTTCGTGTAACGCATGGTTGTCTTTGTAGCCCGATAGAAGACAACTAACGTACCGGCGTCCGAGGTATTGCGAATTTGTGTTCAAAACTTGCTGGTGGTCCATCCAGTCAGTGTGAAAGGGGCCTAACCGTCGTTGGTTAGCTTTGGGCCGTTGAAATGCAATCTGGGAATGCATTTATTTTACTAGCAAACTTGTTAAAGAAAATTATCGGGTTTTCATGATTCCTGTCTACTATAGTTGCCAACATTGATAAGCATTTATATACCAGAAAAAGGAAAGTATATGGGACCATTAGAGGATAAGTCGCGAGCAAATTGTCTGATCTTTATGCCTATAACATTTAAAGTGCCCCGTTTTATTATCAGGATAAACATTATATATAAATATATATATATACATTTATATATATAAATGCGGGAGAGCCTACGGTGCGTTGATGCTCGTGGTGGCAAGATCCTGACAGATGGTCTACCCATTGCTGCAACTGTTGCGCCGTTGGCTCATGTCCTCGGCGCCTCCACGTGGCGACCGTTGGGTGGGAGTTGGGTTTCGCACTTTACCTGCTATGATCCCGGACACCAATCCGCATGAGTCAGTGAACTGACCATGTGCTAGACCCCCTTTCTTTCGGGTGTACATTTAATCGAATGCTTTGGCGGAGAACACGAGTCGTTCTCATGTCAGGTGTGGGCGCCCTGGCAGTATCCTAGTCCATCCTCTTCGGAGGTTAGGACGTGGTCGATGGCCTACTTCCCATAAAACCTGGCCATGGGAGACAACAGGACTGCGAGTTGCAAGCGCACAGCTCGATTGGCGTGGAGCACCTGCGTCACGCATTGTCTCTGCCGGCGAGAGGGCACCTCCGGGTGTTCAATGGTTTGCTACTGCCCGCCTCAAGCCAGGCAGCCCCTGGTCAAATTAGTGCAAACCCGCCAAAAACCCACCTTCGTCTGTCCGTGGTCGCAGATGCGTCTCCTACTACGGTCGCAAAACATATAACAATTGTTCCAGTACCTCAAAGCCTGCGCGTGACGTCCGCCAAGCAGCTCCCCATCTGTCTCTGCAATCACATTCCCGCGCTGGATCCGCTTCCCGCTGCCTTGTGGGTCAGACTACTGAGCCGAAGGCTCCGAGTGGAGTCCCTCAAGCAAACCTCCATACCACCCATTGCCTTGTGGGTCAGGCTATTGAGCCAAAGGCTCCGGGTGTAGTCCTTCAAGCAAACCGCCGGAGCACAACGACCACCTCGCGTGCGATTGCCCATCAATGCAATCATATGCCTGCGCGCAAAGCACTCAGCGTCGGATGCTGGAACGTGCGCACACTACCGGACCGGAACTCCAACGAGCGCCCGGAGCCACGCACTGCACTGGTCGCGATGGAACTGGCGCGCTACCATCTCGATGTTGCGGTGCTCAGTGAAACTAGGCTATCTGAGCAAGGTAAGTCGCATGAAGCATTTGCTAGCTACACCTTCTACTGCGTGGGCAACGCCGCCTCAGCACCACGTGAACATGGGGTCAGATTTGCAATATCCGATCGCCTCCATGGCCAGCTGGTGGGTGAACCAACGGGCCTCAGCGCGCGACTGATGACTGTTCGCTTACGACTCGGAAGAGATAAATTTGCCACCTTTATAAGCGCGTACGGTCCGACCTGTCCAGTCCTTTGCTTATGGCCCTTCGCAGTAATCACCGAACATCTATAAAACGAACTTGCAGTTTCTCTTTGGAACCGCAACAAATCACGTTGGAAATCCTCAATGTTCCCGTAACCACCAGTTATCCTGCAACGAAAAGCTGTGGTATCATCCTGCATGGCGTAATATTCCTTCGGTCCGGCCTTCTGAGCTCTTCCGTGTCCAAGTAGTGCGACAAGCTGCAATGCAAAATAAGTACCTCGAAGACGTCTGTACGCTCGATGTAAAGGATGCAGCTAAGGAAGAACGGAAGAGGAAAGGAAGCGTGCCGGAGAGGAATATGAGGGTAATGATAAGAGAAAGCAAAACCTATGGACCTCTTATCCGTTAACGCGTTACTGTGACGCCCGCAGACCGGCTACAATGGCGGACGACACAAAAAGCGCTAAACTGTACAAGCTACATTACCCATATAAACAAACCACACCTTCACTCCTTAACCTTAAGGTATATAGAAATTACCCTTAACTTGCCCTTACCTTGTACATGACCATACAACGTCTAAACTACATGAGAATGTTTACCCTGACTGTACCATGCATCCGTCATGGGCAACACTGAAATCGCTTATCGTTAGATGATCGCTCCGGTTAAGTTGGATATGTTTCCTAGGTCTTACGGGAAACTTCGGGGCGACTTGCTCCTCAAATATCGCATAATGGTCCTGAGTTAACTGGACTGTTCCACCTAACTCTCCTGCCAACCTTTCGTGGCCACCAATTGAAGTTGCACAAACCCTGATCTGACCGCGTTGGGGCAGATTCCGGTTATCGCGTAGGATGCTGCCCGGTAGTCGCAGACCTAGCAGGGTACTTTAAAGATGGTGACGTTTGTTGATTGGGCGGACGGGAGTGAAACAATTGACCTCTAGACTATGACATTCTAATCTGGTGTAACATTAAAACCGTGTTTTAGTGTGCTAAAAAGCTATCAACCTTCTGCCGCCGATTCGAATGCTCGGCAATACGGTTAACCAAATGCTGTAAATTTGGTAAATTAGTTAGACAAAGAAATTTTCACGCCCTTATGTCCAATATTGCACAGTGAGCGCATTGTAATGCTAAAAGTCAAACTTAGGTGGCCTGTTTTCATGGATGCGGTATTTAACTAATTCGCAGTCTTGGAAGTCCGTTAAAAACATTGGATTTCCGCAACTTATACCGTAAAAGCTTTCTTTCGTGACAAGATTGTTGGCACGAGCGTCCGTTAATTGTCCGCGGGTTATCTTTTATGCGCCTTCTCGGCGTCCTGTCTAGATGTTGTTAAACGCTGAACAGAACACAGACGAGATGTGCAGCAAAACGGATTTGAAATGAATGCAAACTGGTGTCCACTCAATCAGCTGGGCACGCTGTGTTGCGAATTTTCTAATATCCAATTTGCGTAACTATGCGTCTACGTATCGACGGGGAAACATCGAATTGTGTAATGCATGCAGCTATATTTGCCTTACATATGCGTAACAGTAATACAATATTGGTAACTAAAGAACAAATTATTCACTACAATATATAAAAGATAAGCATACCGTTTATGAGCTTATTTATTAAAATTTCCTGCCGTCCACTTTTAGGTTCGTCCTGGACTATTTAATTAGTCTCCTATTGGGCCGATACTTTTAGCCTCGGAATTTAATATGAAACGCATTCTTAATATAATGAACTAGGTAACAATTGGGGTTTTGAGTTTCATAGCAGTGGATACATCATAGCAGACATAATTAAGTGACTTCTTTAACAGCGAAGAATTTGTAAAAGCATGGGAATCTTATGCAGCATTATTGTAGCTATGAACTATCGTTTTATCAAAACAAATGTACAGCAAGCCCACCCACTGAAGCTTGCTTTTGACCACTTGCGGAGAAGCAAAAGAAGCTGAAGATTAATGTCTTTACATGTTTATGGATATTGTTAACTAATGTTCTAAATAATTATTGGCGCTGTTTAGTGCGTTAAATCCTTCTTTGTAACCGTACTTTTTGTCAGCACAAGTGACTTCTAGCGCGCCATGGGTGACGAATAATTCGTCATCGTGGTACTACGTACTTACCAGTCTGTACTCGATTGCCGCGTAACGTTGACGGAATATGCATCCCTTCAGCGCGAGCCGCGAAAGCGTGCGCCGTCGTGTGAGTGTTGTAACTCCCTAAATGACCAGACATTTGGCCCTCAGCAGTGCAAATGTACACCTTATGGAGGACCTTTTGGTCACCCAGTATATCTTACAACGCCCCATAAACTTCAGCAACGAAACGTTCATGGTTAAAATATCGTAAACATGAAGCGAAAAGCCACATATTAATTATAATTACGCCATGCAGTAGACGCAAACCCAAACCCTAAATTGATTTTGAATTACCAATCTCGTCCAAACGAAACATAATTAGGAGGACTTTCAGCCAACAGTATGCATTATCTGATGCTACCACCACATTATCGTGAGTGCGCTACTGTCGGAATTTGTATACTACAAGCACAACCCTCGGAGTCAAATGATATTACAACGCACTTGGGTCCTAGTACATCGGCACTAAATGTGCCACGAATGGTGGCCATGTACAACGACCACGAGACTTGGAGCGGTTTGCTATTACAACCCAATTGGGTCCTATTACGTTGACACCAAAGGTGCCACGGTTGGAGCCTATATACAAGGACCATGAGACTTGGAGCGGTTTGCTATTACAACCCACTTGTGTCCTATTACATCGGCACCAAATGTGCCACTGAAGGAGCCTATTTACAACTACCGCGTGACTTCGAGCCGTGTAATATGACAACCCACCTGGCTCCTATTACAATGGCAGCAAACGTGCCGCTAGTCCAGTCCATTGTTTAAAATGCTGTAATCCCAAATGAGCTCAGAAATCGATATAAAAACTGTGCATTGTATTTAACAAAAGGCAGCGAGAGAAGGTTCAGCGTTGTTCACTATATTCGTGCCTTAAAAGCGCATGTCCCATGCAGGGTATCATTACACAAAGTCGGATTCATCGGCTAAAATATAATAGTAGTACGAACATATAGCCTACTGTCGGATAATTGAATGAGAGTTTTTATCTGAACAAGCTTTTTCCTTTGTGTTTTCTTTACTGGGCTGGCATCCATATGGACGCTACAATGAAGTGAAAATGGGAGTTTAAATTGCACCTAATAGCTTACTTTGGCACTCTATTCTGCACAATACCTCTGTTTAAGGGGAACTCCACAGCTCCCTTTCGACAACCTATCGATGAAAGGTAAGGAAATAGATCACCAGTACCAAGTGAACGTGCAATATGGGGTACGGTTTGTTGACTTGTACTCGGATCGGCCCTAATCTCATCCTGACTGCCTGCGCAGGAAATAGTTACGCTAAGCTGTCGCTTACCGTCGTAAGCGGGGCAGGTAGATGGGGTGAAGGCAACTGTGAAACCCGGTGAGGTTGAGCGGCTAACAACTAAATATCGCAGTAAAAAGTTGCTTTCTTACCGGTAGTACAGCATTACACTGCCATCATGGGCACAGATACCGTTTGTGAAACGTTGACACAAATTGTACAAAGGGCTCCTGATTGCACACGCAAACACTTTCGATGGTAAAGTAACCGATTGTGTGCACATGCGAACTGCGTCAAGCACAACAGGCTCTTTGCATGTGAAACACAAATCTGTAAGCGCCATAATTTTCGGCCAAAGCGGTTGTTTGTTCGCAAATTGAAAGTCTGATGAATCATCAATTACTTCGTTAGTCCATCGCAATAGCTCCTGATACAGTTTAGCAAAGCCGGATGAATTAACCTCTTCAGCACTTCTCAGACGATGTACAAGATGTGCAACTTTGGAAGTGGATGGTTTCGTAACGGGGACCTTCAACGTCCGCAACGGCATGGACTCTAAGGAGAGGTTGTGGTCCGCCAGCCGAAGGGTGCAAATAGGTATTTGGCCTGTAAACGGATGCACATATCAGAAACGGCTTACTTGTCGGGTACGCGTGCCGCTTGTATGCCGTCATTAAATACACACACGGAAGCTCCATGGTTTCATAAAAAGGACAGGTACGTGTTCCCAAGGAGCAATCGATGATGAAGCGGTTTCCCTGGTGCGATATCTCAAAATATGGAAGCGTCAGAAAGTGTTATTCTCTTACTACTCCACCTCCCAGGTCCGAGTAAACCGCTGGTAACATGGGTTGTGTTAAATGGCGCATCACTAAGTTGCATGCGTACATAGTTAAGCAGCAAACTACGCGATGAACATATGCGATGCCTTCTAGTAGCTGACGCCTGTCACAGAAAAACGCGGCATGCATCTGGGACTCATTCAGGAGAATTCGGAATGCGCCCAGACTTTGCGAACGGCTGCAACAAGTTGGCATTCTCAACTCGGTTGTTCGTTGTATTGCCAAAATGCACCAGTCCAGCTTGGGCGTGTTTCGCCCACGAGCGCTTTATGTACAACCAGTACGAAGTAAGGAAGCGCACAAACTGAGGGTCTGTTCTTTGAAGGAGCTTCAAATCTTGCTAAAATCTAAAACAAGAATATTACATATAGAAAGAGATTTCACTCAGTCTCCGTGGCAGAAGTTGCCATGCGATGAAACAGATAACGCGACCGGTTAATGATTGTCTACAGAAGGTAACGACGATTTATCAATTACATGTTTCCTGATGGTCTGGCGGATGTGGAAGTAACACAACAATGTCGCATTGAAAAAGCACGCGCGCCGCACGTATTTGAGCGGCCACTTTGTCCATCATTGTTGTGCGGACGGAATATCATGACCCATGATATCCTGAAACGCTTCGAACAACGCAAGCAATGATGCGTAATCTTCCCGACGCAGATACGCATAAAATATTGGCCGGCCTTATCCCATGCCGTCAATTATTAAAACTGGTATAGTTTGAAGCTGCAAGCCACAAGTGAGGACGCTATCAATTCTTACTTCAAACGGTTAGTACCATGAGTAGCGTATACACAAACGACATGCGAAAATCGGCGGAAAAGTTCTATTTCTTGATGTCGAGCGAATAATACGTGTGTGCACAAGCCTTCCTCAAAAATAATTCGCGCAACTCCGTCTTCTTCCATAGACTTGATAACCTGATGCAATTTTACTGCAGGAAGTAAAAACGAGCAAAAGAAGCTTACACTCAACGCCAGGTCACAGTTTACGACGAACATTGCGGACATCATCGCTGGTAATATGCTTTCCGACTCGAACCTCGGCGAACTGCTTGACATCGCTTGTTGGGGTTTTGTAGCGGAAAAGATCCACGGACTGAGTGAACTCATCGTCCGTCAGGCGGCGATTGATGGGGTGTCGCTCAAAACGAAGGCGATTAACTGGGTGATTGTGAGACAGGTCGAACGTTGGGATTTCAGCTTGCGTCCCGTTCTAAGGAGGTTAACGCGAGCTTGGCAGTTAGGATCACGTGAGCTGAAAGATTTAGGATAATAGGAGCGAAATCCTACTAAACACGTCTCACTCCCGTACTTTTTGACTTCCGACGGGCGCAGCGGACACATCGATAAATGACCCTGTCGTACTTTAGCCGTGACAGGTTACACTTTCTGCTGCTGTAGCGTACGAAATTGACGTAATGAAGAACCATAAAGTCTGAAAACAAACTATTAACCTCGTCAAGACTGTCAAACGAACTCCCAAAGGAGACTCTATGGAAATCAGACCCCATGGCGTACGGATTAGAAAATACTGTTCTTACTGCGCATCTGGTTTCCAACACACTCAAACAATTGCAATATCACATTTGCGCCGATTTAAATAAAACTTCAAAGACAGAAAGATAGCCGGGAATAACGCCATAAAATGACCATAAACTATTTATCGCGCGCTAAGTTTTGCGGGGTTACGGTGCGTAACTGTAACACGCAAGCACGGAAGAACTCCAAGGACTGAGAACGAAGTTCTATTACACAACATGTAGCCTCTACAAAAGGTAATAAACATAACGTAATTTGGAACAAAGGAAGTTACAGTTAACCAATGTCGTGTTCTTGTTCTCCTCCGGTAATTGAACAGGAAAGGCGCTCTGAAAGGCAAACGGGAGAGAGTGCCGTTATAGTAATGATTCAAGTTTGAACACGCGCCAAAACCATATCGATTCTTCTCTATACCACACCCCCTCTAAGCAGGCAGCGTCTCCGTTGCCACATCATAGCCGCCCTGAGCCTGGACCTCCAGTTCAACTGCTACTTCCCCAGGCTTTTCGTTCTGCCCCTCGACAGATTGGTCAGTTTTACTTCGGAATGGCTTGAGTCGATTGAAATTTACTGTCATGGGTTGACTGGCAGGGTTGTTGGGATCTTTGATAACACATGTCACATCCGATATCACCCGCTGTATTATGTACGGTCCTGTCCACACATGGTGTAGCTTAACCGGAACTCCTGCCGTTGGTACCTGGGGCAAGTAAACTTGGTCGCCAGCCTTTAAAGGAGCACCGAAAACTTTCCTGTTGTAATAGTCTTTCTGTCGTCGATGGGCGTTCCCAAGGTGAATACGTGCCGCTTGATTTGTTTGATGAAGCGAAGCAAGGAATTTGCTAACATACTCTGTCACCGATGAATGTGGCTGTTGCGGACTGGGTAATCAGATGTCAGACGGTAATCGGACTTCTCTTCCGGTCCACATAAAAGATGGTGTTTGACCAGTCGAAGCGTGCACTGTGCTTCCATATACCAGCAAGCATTTTGGTAACATAGCGTCCCACTCACTTACATTTTGCTCCATAAAGGCCTTCAGTAGCGATTTCAGCGACCGGTTTGTACGCTCAACTTGTCCGTTGCCTTGCGGGTGGTAAGCAGTCGTTCGCGTCTTGTCTTTACCGAACACACGACAAAGTTTCTGAACCAGCCAACTCTCGAAACATGAGCCCCTATCAGAATGTAGCTGCCCCGGTGCCTCCCAGTGACACACCCAGTGATTTACCATCGCCGTTGCTACGGTGACTGAATCGGCTTGGGCGATCGGAACTGCTTCGCACCACTTGGTGAAATAGTCGACCATGACCAAGATGTACCGATGGCCAAGTGATGTTTCTGGTAGGGGACCAACATGATCTACTCCCACAATCTCGTTCGGGTAGCTTGCATTCATAGGCTGCAATGGTGCTCTCCTGGTGATGGTCGGGTTCTTGAATGTGGCGCATGTCTCACACGTCTGGCAAAAGTTAGTGATGTCTCTCCGTCGGTGTGGCCACCAAAACCGTTGACGAGCTGCAGCTTCCAGTTTGTTGATTCCAGCCTGACCCAGCTGTTCGTGCAGTTTAGATAGCACTTCGGAAACTAATGATCGCGGAACTACGATTCTCCTGATATAGTTTGGGCCCAAATAAAACACTAACACACCTTCCTCGATAGAGAGCTTACCCCACATCGCCCATAAGCATCGAGCTTCGTAACTTTTTCCCTCCATTTCCTTCGCGGTAGGTTTGTCGCTCCCCAATAGCCGTTTGTCATAGATCGGTGATACTTCTGGATCTGCTGCCTGTGCCTCCTGCCAGCAACCGTACTCCGAACTTTGAAGGTTAACTAGAGCTATTTATGGTATACTACAAGACGGGCAGTATCCATGAGCACGAGTAGGAAGTCTGGAAAGAGGGTCCGCGTTGGCATGCTGTGCACCAGGCCGGTGTCTACACTTAAAATCATACTCCTGAAGTTGTTCCTGCCACCTGGCGATCTGTCCCTCGGGGTCTCTGAAGTTCTGTAACCAACGAAGTGACTGACGATCTGTTCGTACCAGAAACTTCCTTCCAAATATGTAGTGTCAGTTTTGTTTTATGAAGAATACTAGGGCTAGCATTTCCTTTCTGGTTGTGCAGTAATTCCGTCCTCTTACACTGAGACTTCTACTGCTGTACGACACCACTCGTTCTATTCCGTCCTGCCCTTTCTGTGACAAAACAGCTCCAATCGCCTGGTCGCTCGCGTCCGTGTCTAGAATAAACTCCCCGGCTTTTGGTGAAAGGTCGGGAAAACCAACACCGGAGTTGCACAAAGGGATTCTCGTAACCGATCGAATGAATTTCGACACTCAATGGTCCATTCGAAGGTTTTACCTTTCTGTAACAAGGTATTCAAAGGCGCAGCGATCTCTGAGAACCCTTTCACGAATCGCCGATAGTATGATGCTAACCCTAAAAAACTGGATAGTTCATCAACGTTGGCAGGGGTTGGCCATAATCTCACTTGCTCCGTCTTACGAGGGTCAGTACGAATCCCCATCCCCCAAATGACGTGCCCAAGGTACGTTACCGCGGTCTGTAGTAAATGGAACTTTGTATAGCCTCATTCTTATCTGCATTGTACGACCTAGTCCCAAAGGGCCGATTAATCCAATACCGCCTAGTCGGCCTCGTAATCACTATATTCATTTGGACTTCTGAGACATCACTTCCTTTGGTTCGGCTGACCTATTGGTCCTGTTTACACTACTCGGAGAGCCTCGTGGGCTTTTCCACTCCTTACCAATAAACATTTCTCACCCCGACCCTAACCTTTTCTTCTCTCGCTTCTGTTTTCATTTCTTTTTAACTCGGACGTCCGGCTTTAGTCTCCTGCCGTTATCCTCTCTCACCTGACCCGGCTGTAACTTTCCGCCTGGTTTTATTTCCTATTATCCTTGGCCTTTTCTCTTATTGCGCTCCAATTTGTATTCCCACAGCTTACACTCATTGCGCCTATCCAAGTTATCCTCGTGTGCATGATCTCATTCGCTCTGAGCTCGCTCCTGAGTATTGGCGGCACTCGGACCATTGCTAATTGTTGCTTGACTGGCACTTCCATTAGTATGCTCAACTTACCATTCTTCCTATTCCTATGCTCTTTACCTTATGCTAGCACTGGTATACTATTGAGACCGTACGTGTCATAACGACACCCAATGCACGGCAGTTTTGGCCCCCTGTGACCATTTTCCTAGATTCTGAAGGCTTTTGGGCTGTAGAATCATGAACGCTTTAGTGTAATTACTCTTACGAACTACTCCTCGTATTGCCGTCAGCATTCATCCGCTCCTAGCCGATTCCTTGAAATTCCTTTTCCACTTGGAATGTTGCTCTACCTGTCTTGCTCCCGTATTCGGTCTCAACCTATTTGTCCTCAGTTTCAACTAAGATGCCTCTCGCATTCTGGCTTCTGCCATTATCATCGGTTTACCGGTTTCTCTAAAACCATCGCATCATTCACTTAACTTTTGTTAAAACGCTTTGTTATATCGGTCTTTTGACCCTGCGCGTGCAGAACCTTCTTCCCACGCAGTAGCTGTAGTCTGAGTCACACCAGCGACGTAATGTATAGAACGCGCTTGCAAATTATGTATACCAAACAAAATTACATAAGCTTTTATGTATCATAGGCACCGGTGAGCGCCACCAGTCTGTGTTATTGCTTCTTGATTCATTGATGTCTCTGTTTGGCCACCTCTTGTCCGTTGCCCGTTTTTCCCGAGATTCCCACAGGTACATCCGCCAAAACAAGAAGGGTTATCCAATGGGACTGGCCGACCCGTCCTCAAAACGCTTGGTCCTTTCTCCAGGAAATGAAAAACCCACACACTGGTCCAAATGGAGCTCATTCCGCCATTCCGGAGGCCCTACCTTCATGGGGTCTAAGCAAATGGGTTTAGCTTGCCTCGTACTCAGAGAACAATTTACTCACCTGGAAGAATATATGTACATGGATCCCCCGTTCCAAAATCGAAGACAAACAACTCTGGCGTGATTACCTTCGCTGCCTCAAACATTCCTGTTCGCCAATAACCTGGAGCTTTTCTGATGTCATTTCACGGACAGCGTTGTTCACGTTTACGTGGCTATTCCGATGGTCTTCCATGGAATTTTCACTTGGCTACGGAAACAGTTACACTTACTTACATTTGCAGGAATCCCAAATCCGATTTGCGGTGAATGGCATTTTTACCCATTAAGGACATATTCAGCTACAAGCAACAACTTCACTCACCGACCCCATGACAAGTTCAGCGGGGATAGTTGGACATGGTTTGCGAGCCGAGCAAGAATATAATAGAAGAGCCGGCCTCTAGTAACAATGTGTTTACTCACCTGCATCATTATCACTCGACTCTTCGAAGCTTTCATCATTGACCGGCTTCACCGACTGCTGCCGTATCAGTACTAAGCCATTCGGCCAACCAACGAAGAATTTTGGCTGTCAACCGACTGCGAAGCATAGAATGCAAAATCGGTCTATACGATGCATAACCGACTTGCACTACTGTTCAACGAAAGCTACGGCAGTGTTTCAGGACGTGGTGGGTTTTCGCCTGGCAAGCGTTCTCCCTATAAAAAGCCACAAATGTCCGCTTAACACCGCTGCAACGTGGCGGATGTGACTCGCCACAAAATAAAGTCACAGCTATGCATTTCACCCTGACGCAGTCCTCAGCCTTCTACATCGAACCTGTGCAACTAATTCTGCTATGAACAATGCTTTGTTGGAGCACAGATCATCTCTATCTCGTAATGGTTATTGGTTGCAAAAAGCCTTGTTTAGGCTCCTGTGCTCACGGACCACTACCTGGCGAAATTACCCCCAACTTGTGTTTTGACGGATTTTTGCGCGCCACAGCGCCATAATGTCCCTGGGTCTGACTATTACCTGACAGTATGCTCACTTATACGGACAACATCTTTTCTTTTATAACTTTCATTAAAACGGAATATTTTAACATTCCACAGAAGCTATGCTTGTATGCATATTTGATCACGCCTTTACAGGTGTGTCTAGTTTTACCGAGAATATAGTATATATATATTTATTTATTTATGTACATTTACTAGGCGTGTTAGCACCTCCGCTAAGTTGTTTAGGTGCTCGTGTTTTGCTTTTCCGTGACAGTGACGTGGTCCAGGTAAACGAGACACTTGTGGGGCATCAATTCGTGTAACACATTTTTGCATCAGTCGCTAAAAAGTCGCAGGGGCGTTAGTGAGGCCAAAATGCATAGTCTGGAACTCATAAAAACCTAATGGTACTATAAACGCCGTTTTCGCTCTGTCGCTCTCCTCCACTTCTACTTGCCAGTAGCCGGAAGTCAAACCTAGCGTACTGAAATGAACTGATACTCCCAGTGCGTCAAATAGATCATCGATCCTGGGGAGGGGATAAGCGACTTTTCGAGTACTCTCATTTAATCGTCTATAGGCGACACATAGGCGAAAACCACCATCCTTCTTCTTCACGAGAACAACCGGGGCTGCCCGTGGTGAAGTCGAGGGTCGGATCACCTCCTTTTCTATCATGTCATCTATGAGCTTTTGCAATTCAGTCTACCAATGTAATGGTATGCGTCTTGGGGATTTTAATCGGAATTGCGTCACCGGTGTCGATACGGTGTTTCACGAGATTGGTTCGACCCAAGTCGGTACTGCGCCATGCAAATGCGTCTGAGTGGTTGCGCAACACATCTTTGAGCCGTTTCAGTGTCTGCTCATCAGTGACTATGTCGAGTGAGCGAATAAAGGCGTTAATGTACTTGGCACTCTCTAAGGTGTCCTCATAGGTTGTAGATGCTTTCAAAGCACCACTTCCGCAGGGTTTTAACAAAACTGTACAGTTATCGGTGATTAGTTGGCACCTGTCCAGATCCAATCGACACTTCAATCGGCGTAACAGATCCATCCCAACAATAATAGCAAACGGAATTTTGTCCGCAACAATAAACGCCTGGGTGAAGCTATGTTTTGCGACGTCAACCTGTGCGGTTAGGGATCCTCGAACGGACAACAATTCTCCATTGGCGGCAGATAGTCGGCAGCGACAAGGCGCGTATACACGTTCTGCTAGCTGGTTAGTCAAACTAGATCTGATTAGGCTCTTACATGCACCTGTGTCGATGAGACCTATCAATGGAACCCCTGCGATCTGTAATTCTATTGCTAATGCTGAAGCTGTGCTCGACGCCCAAACAATGGCTGGTATAAAGTGTGAATGCAATCGGTGCCACTGACCTCGGCGTCCGTTATTGTAGCGAGGTAGACCGCGATTCGGAATTGGTCGGCGGGGCCACCGAGAACCCTGTTGCGTTGGTCGCCATGAGCCTGAATATCTTTGCTGATAGTCTGGATGCTACGTTAACCGTTCCGTTGGCGCACGTCTGGGGCGTCCATTTCCCCTCAAAGCGGAACACCCGGAAGTCGGCGTGGTCCTCGCCCTGTCGACCTGCTCAAGTTGTTCGCCAATTCGTACGGCTACATCCAACTGCTCGGGAGGGTGAAGAAGGAATTCTCGTTTAATGGAAGGTGTTTGTATTCCTTCTAGTAGTTGATCTAGTATTCTTTTGTCACGCTCCATTGATGGCTCCCGCTCGTATGCGATGTCAACCATCTTTCGAAGTTCACGTGCGTACGTCCCAATGCTTTCCCCGGGCCACTGGTATCGGGAGTGGCATTCCCTGCGTAGGAGTGCAGGTAAAGGAGGAGGGTCCAGTAGGCGGCGCAAGGCAGAGAACGTCTCAGACGTGACTTCTCTTTCCAAAATTTTACTATCAACAACGATATCAAAAGCATCCCCTGACAGTAAGCCGGCGAGCATGCCTGAATGTTGGTGGACTGGGAACTGCCGGAGGAAAAGCTGGACTTGTTTTTCCCATCTGGAGTACTGCATCCCGGGAGTGTAACGCTCCGGAGGTGGGATTGCATGCATACAGACTGACAAACTCGAGCTTGTTGAAAATTTTTCCAAAGGACGGGACAAAACATCTAGTGAAGCGGAAAGTCTGGTAGTGGGGTCAACGAACTCAGAATGGCCTCCGTCATCAGACTTGTTGTTCATTGTTGGTATGATCTTCATTATACTAATGATGCTGCAATCCTGATTCTTGTGACTTGGCAGGGTCGCCACTTTGTAACACGCAAGCACGGAAGCACGCCAAGGGCTGAGAACGATGTTCTATTACACAACACGTAGCCTCTACAAAAGGTAATAAACATGTGGTAAATAGTAACAAAGGAAGTTACAGTTAACCAATGTCGTGTTCTTGTTCTCCTCCGGTAATTGAACAGGAAAAGCGCTCTGAAAGGCAAACGGGAGAGAGTGCCATTATAGCAACGATTCAACTTTGAACGCGCGCCAAAACGATATCGATTCTTCTCTGCAAATCTAACTCCTGACACATTTAAACAAAAGCAATATCACATTTGCACAAAATTGAATAAAACTGCAAAGCCAGAAAGATAGCCTGGAAGCATACCATACAATGTCACAAATCATTTATTGCGCTCTAGGTTTTGCGGGGTAACGTAGTCGCAGCGCGTGGGATCATAGATTACAGTGTAGTACAGTTGAACCCGCAATGTATTGTTTAAATTGACCGCCATGACTAATGTCTCCTTTGCTTATTTTACAGGGCTTGGCGGACCGGGAAGGTTGGTCCAGATTTATCTTGGCTATTCAGTCCCGCTAGATTGTCTGTTCTACGCGGTCATTCGTTGAAGCTGGACAAACCGCGGTCCGATCGGCGTAGGGCGGAAATCCGGCTGTCCCGCAGAGTCATCGACCGTTGGAACATGCTTCCGGAAAGTGTTATCAGGGAATCTACGGTTAATGGGTTTGAGCGGCAACTTGACGCTCTTGGGTGGCAACACGAAGCCTTTCCATTTTCTTGAGTAACTCACATCTTCGTACTTCGATTTTCTTTTCTCTACTTTTCTTCACGTATTGGTATTATTTTCTTATTTAAGTGCACTTCCTTATTCTGTACCTTCGATTTCTCTTCCTATCCTTCGGGTAGTGCTTAGTAATGTGCGTAGCCTAAGGTACACGAGGTGGGTCTACTTGTAGACAAATCTCGTCCCGACATACTTGCTATCACCGAAACTTGGCTGTCCCCGGATATCACAGACGGTGATGTTTGCCTGGCTACGCACTGCTTAGATGCGATCGCTCCGTTGGCCGCCAAGGTGGGGGCGTCGCTCTTTATGTGAGTTGTAAACTCGATGTGTTGAGGACTTGTGTGTTCCAGTCGCTGGATCAAACTGTTGAAGCCCTCTCGGCTATTGTGTGCACTTCCTCCGCTCAGTTTACAGTTGTAGTGGTATATCGAAGTCCTGGTAGTATCTCCAGGGAGGTTATTGAATTTATTCGTACTCAGGCTGCAAATAGTTGTCTAATACTGGGTGATTTCAACCTCCATGAAGTCTGCTGGGCTGATCTATCTTGCAGTTCGGCGGTGGGCACTTCCGATTCGGATCTCCTTGAGCTAACATTGCAACTGCTCTACTTTACTGTCATGATAGCGAGAAAGATGTTGAACATCTATGTAGCTATATCTCAATGTAGGACATGTCCCACTGACACAGTGTTACCTGTAATAGTGAGCTAGCCCAGGTGAAAAAAGTAAAATATTTACGAGCATAGAAAAAATCTCCATGTACTTACGATATATTCTTGGATGAACCACATGGAGTCCTTCACCAGCTCCGCCGCCTATTACGGATGGGCATCGTTTCGGAAGCTGCAGTTGGTGGATTACAGGCTCCATGGGTTATAATCATTGAACGATTCCTTCGTCAGTTTCCTGTGAAGGCTTCGTCGAATCTGGCATCCGCAAATTGCGCGTCCAGGAATCGTTTGAATTCCGACACCGAGTTCGCTTCTACTATCCGCGGGGGCAAACGGTTCCACATGTTCACCACTCGCCGCTCAAGACACAAGGGATGAGCTACCCACTTGAGGTCAGGGACTAGCAGTTTGTACTGGTGACCTCGTGTGCTGCTTGACGCACGGACATGGAGCAGTGGCCTCAGCATCGGATAAGCACCCAGATGCAATATTTGACGGGTCATAATGAGGTCCACTCGCACGCGGCGGTAGGCTAGAGTATACAGGCCCAATTGTCTGCATCTTTCTTCATACGGCACACCCTGAAGACCGGGAATGAGCCGTGTGGCTATGTGTTGTACTCTTTCGAACTTGTGTATCTCGCCTTTCGTCAACGGACAGTAGGCGGGTGAGCCGTATTCTAGCACCGGTCGTACAATGGATGTGAAAAGACGAGTGGCAATCTCTTTCGACCAGGTGCAGAAACTACGTTTCAACGCTTACAGCGAACGCAATGCTGTGCGATACGTATTGTCCGTGTTGTCCAGTGACTTCATGTCGTAACGTTGTATAACGCCAAGGTCTCTGACGCAATGCGTCGGGTGTAGAACTTGGCCGTCGAGAGTGTACGATCGGCCCGCTCCACCTTTACCGAGGCACAGAAGTAGCGATTTTGCCGAGTTGATAGGCAAACTGACTTCGGCGGACCACATGGAGAGGCGGTCGAGGTCCTGTTGAAGTATGTCAAAGTCGTCCGACGTATGGATCACCCTCCATAGCTTCAGGTCATCCGCGAACAAGGCACACGGCGACCGAAGGAGATTGGGCATGTCGTTGATGTGAATCAGGAAGAAAATGGGGCCAAGCACCGTCCCCTGAGGAACGCCGCTCGTCGACAGATACCAGTCGGTCTGGTGGCTGTCGACTTGCACCCTCCACTTCCGTCCAACTAAGAAGTCACGGATCCATTGGTGCAGCGAGCCTCCGACTCCGCACTCCCTCAGTTTCTGAAGGAGGATCTCGTGATTCACTCTGTCGAAGGCCTTACTGAAATCGACGTATACCACGTCGACTGACTTACGTTGGTTTACTGCTTGCAACCATTCATGCCATGTTAGCAGCAGGTTAGTGATGCACGAGCGGCCTCTCACGAAACCATGCTGTGCAGGCGTCAGGAGAGAGTTGGTCTCCAGTAGCTGGAGCAGTCTCTTCTTCACAATCTTCTCCAGAACTTTCGACAATACTGCGGTCAAACAAATAGGGCGGTAATTCTCCACTTTGTGTGTGTCACCGCCTTTTGGAATCGGTTTGACAACGGCGCATTTCCAGTCACAAGGCACGCAGCCTGTGGACAGGGATCGGTTGAACAGGTCGGTTACAGCAGGTGAGATCACAGCTGACAAGGACTTGAGGATCAGCGGATGGAGACCATCCGGTCTAGCTGGCTTCGTGCTGTCTAGGCAGCTGACTAGCCCATGTACCTCCGCGACGTCGCAGATCAAGTCGCTTAGCTCAGTCGGTGCGGCGACGGCAGAGCTTGGCGCGCAGGTTTGGTTAGTTGCGATTACAGAAGCGAAGTGCGCCGCTAATGCGGACGCACGCTCGGTGCTTGAACTTAGTGGTTGTCCGTTCGAACCCACTAGCACCGGCACATTACCTGCAGACTTCAGGCGTCGCTTCACGTACGCAAATATGCGCTTCGGAGCAGTTTTAGCTGAGCAAGCAAGCTGCTCCTCAAACTGACGGCGTTTTCGCGTCTTTGTGCTGTTGCACAAGTTTCGTTGTCGCTTGTATGCCTCATAGTCATCGGCAGAGCCAGACAGGAGGAACGCATTCCATAGTCGACGCCGTTGTCGAGACAGTCGGTTATACTCTTTGTCAAACCAATGTGGTTTTATTGGTCCAACTTTCCGAGTCTTGAGGGGTACAAATTGCGCACACAATGAGTGCACTGCCCCTTTAATGTTTGCCCAGCAAGTTTCAACGGATGAATCCTGTGGCATAGACCAATCAAGCTAATTGACAGCTAGAATGAGGCCATCGAAGTCAGCTTTCCAATAGTTGTATGTTGGCGCCACTGGACGCACACATGGAAGCTGCAGGTCTATAGTGGCCATAATTGTCGAGTGATCACTGGCCGCCATGGGCTCAAGAACTTCTATGTCATGCACTGTTTGTTCGCAGCTGGTTAGCAGCAGGTCCAGGCATGATGGCATTGAGCGCGGGGTTATGCGGGTGGGTTGCGTGATGTGCTGCACCGTTCCGGTTTCCAGTACCAGTTCGGCGAATCTTGTCTCCACTTCATTATGGCCAGGGAGAAGCTGAACTTCAGGCCATAAGATTCGAGGAAGGTTAAAGTCGCCAGTGAGCAGGAACTGCGGGCGACTCATTTGGTTTTGGACGTGTGTGAGCCAATCCAATCCGTTACTCAGTGGGCTACGATATGCCACACCCACAAGCAGTTCGCCGCGTCGTAGGTGGATCGAACACCACAGCTGCTGACATAGACCGTCAATGCTTCGGTAGGTGCTCACGAGTCTCCCGCACAGGGTAGACCGGAGGTAAAGTAGAACGCCACCGCGGCTATTCGACTGTCGATCACAGCGGAAGCACGAATAGTCCGTGATCGCAATCTCTTCGCTTGTCACTTCAGATGTCAACCACGTCTCAGCCAAACCAACCACATCTGGCCGACGTGAAGCAATGAAGCGGATCAGATCATCGTGCTTGTTCATTAAGCTGCATACATTAATGAACACTACACGCAATCCGCGGTAGGAACCGCTGGGCGAGCTTGAAGCGTCATTGCTCTGTTTACCCGGATTCGGGGTATCCGGGCAACTGTGCGAAAATTTACGATACGCAGGTTAGTTTCACCGGCGTCCGTGCGTCGTTTCAGTTCGATCACGGCAGACTTCAGCTGCTCTCGTTCTGCGGGATCAAGGTCTGGCCGGACATGGATTTTCATCCCCTTCAGGCGACCGAGGCGGGACAGTACTAACCTTGGGGCAGTTTCGTCGGCGAACACGATGTGCAGAGGCCGACACTTGCCATCAACTTGTTTCCCCAGACGAGTGACTTGTTTCACTCGTAACCCGGGTTCGCCAACATCCTGTAGTTTGTCGGTTAGAGACTGCAAGAATTGCACATCATGGTCATAGCGTACCTGGGGACTGGGATCAGTCGACTCAGGTGCGTGGAAAATCATGACGTTGCATAGCCGTCCCCGTGGTGACTTGCTATCGCTTGGCTTCACCGGTTTCGGTAAGGCCGGTTGCTCGGCTAGCAATTTCTCAAGTCGTGTTACCTTGTTTAGCACAGACTTTAGTTGTGACACTGTAGACGGTGATTTCGATTTGTTGTTGTTTACCGCCTTACAACTTTTCTTTTTAGGGGCTTTGGCCCAGTCGGGTGGTTTTGCGGCGCCAGCGCTGGCCACGGCTGCGTAGGTCGCAGTTGCAGTGCCGACAGACGGGTTTTTTCGGTTGTCTGGTGAACTATGCATTGGTGGGTCCGCTGATGAAGCGGAGGAGGAGCGGCTTCGATTGCGCACAGTTTGGATGCATGGAGGAGTCACCGGCGGTAGTACGGGCGTCACCAATGCGGCGTTATTATCTGTCTTTTTCGCCAAAGTCAGATTCGCCAGAAGGGACTTATCGTTAACAATAAGTCGGCATTTGTCACAGTGGAATGTTAGCGCGGAAGATGCCGTTCTTTTCAGGCATTCATAAAGATCGTGCTCAATGCCGCTGCACGTTGTGTGGGCCCATCCTTCGCACAGACCGCACTGCAGCGCTTTAGACCGAGAAGTGACATTTCTGTTGCAGCTCAGGCACTTAGATGCTGCTGCTGCTCTCGTTTTGTCGAGAGTAGCGTCCAAAGTGCTAGACGCACGGGAGGTCGCAGCTCGCTGGACCTTGCTCGTCATGCTTGATGTCTTGTGGATAGGTGTCGCTATCCAAATCACCTTGGATGTGTGAAGGAATTTGACAGACGTCAAATTCTATTACCAATGTGCGTTGAAACACCGGTATTCAAGCGTATTTCACTTGTAAGACAAACGTATAGCAAGAATGGGAACGAGCCACCATCAGTTCGTGGACCTCCCGACTAGATATATGCGCAACCAAATTCCGTCTACCTTGGATCTCATTTTTGCGAAGTCACACGATTTCGTAAGTGATATTACCTACGACTGTCCTCTAGGAGCCAGTGACCATGTCTGCATATCCTTTCGGTGTGCTCTAACTAAGTGTCATCAAGCTACCGCTGAGGTCGGCCGGTGGCCGAGTGGTTGGCACGTTTGCTTTCCAACCATAAGGTCACCGGTTCGAATCCGCGTAGGGGTGGGCGTCCTCGCGGTATACTCAGCCCGCGCGCGACTAGTGGTGGTCGCGCGGCAGCGAAGCGTCGTTACGGCGTATAAGCTGACACATTACACATTTCACCGCTGAGGCATGTCCAAATATTTGGCGGGCAGACTTTAACGCAATACGAGCCAAAGCTTCAGTTTTGCGTTGTGCGATCACCGTGGCTGACACCGTTGAGACAGCCTGGGAGAAATTTAAAGCGTACCTCACTGAGATCTCTGCTCCCCACATCCCATTCACTAAGAGAAGGGTGACACGGGCGCAGCCTCCATGGATAGATCATACAGGTAAATACCTGCTCAGGAAGCGCTCTAAGTGCTGGCGAACTTACCAAGCGGCTTCATCAACCAGCACCTACGAAAGCTATCGAGTGGTTAGAAATAAATGTAAGTATCATCTTAGAACTCTTCGTCTTCAGTACGAGGAGGATTTGGCTAACGCAGCCGTAAAAAACCCAAAGAAGTTCTTTGCTTACGTAAAGAGACGTAGCGGTACAAACTCGTCTATACCGGCTTTACTACGAGCGGACGGGACCCATGGGCATACCGACTATGATAATGCCTGTATACTTAGCGAACAGTATACTGGTGTCTTTTCTCATGAGGCCTCTCTACCTCAAGTTGAGCTGGTCACTAAAGTTCCGGAGGATTATTGCCTGACTGAAATAAGCATAACGGAGACACAAGTCTTCAGGCTATTGCAAGGGCTAAATCCTTCCAAAGCTTCTGGCCCTGATTCAATTCATCCGAAGCTGATGCATGAATTGGCCGCTGAGCTAAGTGGCCCTCTGACATGCATGTTTACAATATCACTCGACAGCTGTGCCTTACCTTCTGAATGGAAGAAGGCAATCATCTGTCCGATTTTTAAGGGCGGGGACAGAGTTCTGCCCGCGAACTATCGGCCTGTCAGCTTAACAAGCGTAGTAGTTAAGTTGTTTGAAAAATTGGTCAGGGATTCGGTGGAGAATCACCTGTTTAAGTTTAACCTTCTCAGTGCGGCCCAGCACGGATTCCGTAAGGGATTTTCATGTCTGACAAATTTGCTTGTAGCT